>OZ019948.1:9753767-10956233 GCA_963970385.1 Theonella swinhoei | reverse complement strand
CCCCTGAGAATGACTTGGCTACACAGGCAAGGCATATACAACATGCAAAGCATGTTAAACTCAAACTCCGCCTTACAGTACATGTACAGGTAATAGTGGTAATGCAGGTAATACAGGTAACAGTGGTAATGTAGGTATTACAGATAATAGTGGTAATATAGGTAATACAGGTAATAGTGGTAATTCAGGTAATAGTGGGTAATGTAGGTAATACAGGTAATACAGATAATAGTGGTAATGTACGTAATACAGGTAATAGTGGCAATGCAGGTAATAGAGGTAATGTAGGTAATGCAGGTATTAGTGGTAATGTAGGTAATACTGGTAATGTAGGTAATAGAGGTAATAGTGGTAATGCAGATAATAAGATAATGTAGGTAATACAGGTAATGTTTGTACTACAGGTAATAGTGGTAATGTAGATAATACAGGTAATGGGGTAATGTAGGTAATACAGGTAGTAGTGGTAATTCAGGTAATAGTGGTAATGCAGGTAATAGTGGTAATGTAGGTAATGTAGGTAATAGAGGTAATGCAGGTAATAGGGGTAATGCAGGTAATAAAGGTAATAGTGGTAATGTAGGTAATACAGGTAATGCAGGTAATAGTGGCATTGCAGGTAATACAGGTAATAGTGGTAATGTAGGTAATACAGGTAATAGTGGCAATGCAGGTTATAGAGGTAATAGCATCACTGAATAAAGTAAAGTTAGCAGATGTCAAGGACAGGGAGAAGTGGGAAAAAGTCATGAATCTTGAATTTATTTCCAGTGAAGATAGTGGATTAGATGATGGGGATGAAGTTCTCATTGTACACTCCCTTCCGTGGCGTTCGACTCGAGTCGACCATATGTTTAATGACCTAGACAAGAAGAGCCTTGACAATAAATCTCCATTGAAATGAAGCGCCGTGTACTAGGGCAACATTCCCAAAGACCAAAACCTGTGGTTGAAGGTCTACCACAGTGGGTATTCTCTTCATAACTGAATAACTATAAACTGTTACTGACTCATGCATAGCAGTTTGATCGTGCATATAGTATTATGTATTTATGGGTCTGATGAATATATATTACGATAGATGTTCGAGCACCTGATGACAACAGGATTCGTACCTGACAGGAGTGCCAGCAATCCATATGTCTTAGGACCTGACAGCAGCAGGAGTTATCCATATATCTTATACATGACAGCCCACGTGCTCTAGTACCTGACAGCTAAAGGAGTACATGATAGGTGCAGGACCTATCTGTATGTCCTAGTGCCTGGTAGTAGCAGGAGTTGTCCATGTTTCTTAATATACACTACACCAGGGTTAATAAAGGATTCATGAAAGTACCCTGCATGAGGGTACCGGTATATTCATGACTGATGAAGGAATACTTGGGCTATCCTTAATAAATACTATAGTGCTCCTGGTGTAGGAAACACAAATTTTACCAGTGTTGGGATGAATTCATCCCAATTTGACAGCTGACTTGCATGTCTCAATGTAAACTGCCTATTATTCAAATTAAAAGTTTACCTATTATGCCTAGGCCACTTTGCATGCTTGAAGCTTCTGTGCTACAGCTCCCTGCTCACCGACTCTCTCAAGCCAGTCTGAAGTGAATTTTGGTCACATTAGTGGGGCGAGCCAAAAGCATGTTGCTACTATTGCCTCAGGTTACAGGCTTACAACCACCGTACATTAACAAAGTTGAGTTGCTCCCCACCCGCTTGCCAAACATGCTTTGCATCCTACTAGTACGGTTCATTCCATAATAATGATGATTCATTCAACTATGATTCATTCCAATAACCATGAAAGCAAACTATGAGTGACTAGACTATTATTGCAATATGACATGTCAATATAGTTTGCCATACTGCACTGAGGGCCACAACCTCACTTATTATATATCTTTGAATCCCATCAAGTCAGTTCTTCACAAGGGCGCTTGACTCCATACGTCTGTGTGGACAATGTTGCTCTACATAAACTGTGTACAGTTGGAAGAGTTCAATGCTCAAGTTTGCCCAGTATCTACCTGCAAGTGTAGCAGTTATAGTACAGTGAGAGGACAATATAGGATATATTTTCTGCCATAAATACTGTACCTTTCTAAAGTTGCCCCTCAAGATGGATTTATTTGAGTGAGGAATCGAATGCAGATAAATTATGCCCTTAAACTTGCCCAAAGCATGAACACACTTTTTGCCCTGGATTAGCCCTGGATTTTGCCTACATTCAAACTTTGCCCTAGCCCTAATGAAGCCCTACTGGTACGACATATTGATATTTTATGATACAACTATCTCTTCCCTTTACCATGCTCTACTTTGATTGGTCATTTATTAGGCTTCTGAAAAGCCCTGAGATGTTTTTTTGACCAACTTTTTTGCCCTGAGATTTGTAATAATTAGGCTCAAATTAGTTCTTTCTTTGGTGCTTTAAAGGCACTTTGGTGCTTTAATTTGCATATCGTTATGTAGCCAGACAATCGCTCTACAAAGCCCTGTTGGTTTGGTGTCAAGCCTTGCCTTCGATTTAAAGCCCTGGCTTTGCCCGGTGGAAGGGACGCAGAGGGACACATTTTCTATATCCTTTTTTTTAAGGTGTACAAGTTTTCTGATAACATGGCTTGCTTTATTGTGTTGTTCTGTTTCTGTTGATACCATTTTTTAAAACATTCGCCTTTTCTTCGCAGAGTTATTGCTGTTCAAATTTGGAAATGCTAGCATACATATATATACATATTTTGTGCTGTTGAAGCCATACAAAACAGTCTAAAGGGCTGAAACCCTTTGTTATGGTTCTTCAGTATTTTATAGTGTTTGCCTTGTGTAGATACTTTCAGCCATGCTTGTATGGCTTAGCCCTGGATATGCCCGCATTGTCCCTTTGATTGTGTCCCTTTCTCTTATGTTACACCTACCTGTTTTTAAATTGTAGGCATGGGTGACATAAAGTGTGGCAACTTAGGTCTATATCCTCTCTTTTCAGTAGTACTTCTGGTTTCCAGAAGGGACATAAGGGTCCCTTTCGTAAGATTGGGGATTTCTTGTTTTGTAATGCGGGGCATGAATATACTATCTCCTGAAGAAACAGATTGAATGCAATATAAATGTATAAAGGCTTTACTTTGCTAAAGGGACATTTTGCCCCAACTGTCCCTTTTGATTACACTTAATTAAATATGCCCTCCAAGGTGTGCATTTCGATCACTATACTCTTCAAAATTGCAGTGTTTGTTTTGCAAACCCTAGGTCAAGTTTTAAAGGAGAGGGACACATATTGTCCCGTTTACCTCTGTGACGAATTTCTTAACATTTCTTTTTGGATTTGTCATGATTTTATGGTATTCTCTGCAGAGTACATTTCTCTGTACCTGATACTGCATCCTGAACTAAGAGGGACACTTACATCTTCATGTCCCTCTTCACACTACTCCACTTACTATTCCTCTTGTACCTCAAAAGAGATGTGTGTGGGTTTATGTGTACTATTAATTTAACTGACATGGAAATACAATGTTTATTAAGAGATAAGGACAAATGCGTCCCTCCTTCAAAATATGCAATATATGATTAAAATAGCCTTATGTATTCCATCTCTATATGTTCTATTTTTCATGCCATTAATTACATTTACCTCTAAAATTAAGCTGGCAGATAGGGACCCCTAACGCTTTGGCTTGAGGGACATAATGTGTCCCTCTGGCTTGTATTTGCCTTAGGGCAACTATAATGAGGTCTGATCGTTTCCATAGTTATTATCAGCTACTTGATGCTATTAAAATTAAGATAATCTGCAGCCCTTAAGAAAGGGACAGATTGTGTCCCTCCGGCTTGAATTTGCCTTAAGGGCAAATATAATGAAGTCTAAATGTATCAATGGGTACTATCAGCTACTTCCTGCCCTTAAAATTAAGATAATCTGCAGGTGTTAAGAAAGGGACACGTTCTGTCCCTCCTGGTGTCTGTTTGCCTCATGGCAAATGCAGTGGATTAAATTGTCATCACGGTTATTACATATATACAAATTTTAATTACGATAATTGCAAGCTAAGTTAAAAGGGACACATTTTGTCCCTGCCTTGGGGCAAATATAATGATGTCTGAATGTTTCCATGGTTACCATCAGCTACTTCCTGCTCTTAAAATTAATATAATCTGTAGTTTTTAAGAAAGGGAGGAGTTGTGTCCCTTTTAGCTTAGCTTGCAATTATCATAATTAAAATTTGTATATCTGTAGTAACTGTGATGACAATTTAATCCACTGCATTTGCCATGAGGCAAACAGAAACCAGGGGGGACAGAATGTGTCCCTTTCTTAACAGCTGCAGATTATCTTAATTGTAAGGGAAGGAAGTAGCTGATACTAATCGTGGAAACAATGACCTCATTATATTTGCCTCAAGGCAAATACAAGCCAGAGGGACACGTGTCCATTTCTTAAGAGCTACAGATCATCTTAATTTAAAGAGCAGGAAGTAGCTGAGATAGGGCAAATACAAGACAGAGGGACACATTGTGTCCCTCTGTCTTGTATTTGCCTTGAGGGGAATATAATGAGGTCCAATTGTTTTCATGGTTACTATCAGCAACTTCCTGCTCTAAGATAACCTGCAGCTCTTAAGAAAGGGACGCAAGGTGAACCTTTCATAAGAGCTGCATATTTAAAAAGCAGGAAGTAGCTGATAGTAACCATGGAAACAATCTGAACACATATTTACCTTGAGGCTGTGTCCCTCTGGCTTGTATTTGCCCTGAGGCAAATATAATATGGTCACATTGTTTCCATGGTTACCTTCAGCTACTTCCTTCTCTTAAAATTATGATAATATGCAGCTCTTAAGAAAGGGACACCTTGTGTCCCTTGGCTTGTATTTGCCTTGAGGCGAATAATAATGGTTTCCATGGTTACTATCAGCTACTTCCTTCTCTTAAAATTATGATAATATGCAGCTCTTAAGAAAGGGACACCTTGTGTCCCTTGGCTTGTATTTGCCTTGAGGCAAATATATTATGGTCACAGAGTGTTTCCATGATTACTTAAAGTTAAGATAATCTCCAGCACTTAAGAAAGGGACACCTTGTGTCCCTTGGCTGGTATTTGCCTTGAGGCAAATATATTATGGTCATGCATTGTTTCCTTGATTACTATCAGCTACTTCCTGCTTTTAAAGTTAAGATAGTCTCCAGCACTTAAGAAAGGAACACCTTGGCTTGTATTTGCCTTGAGGCAAACATATTATGGTCATGCATTGTTTCCATGATTACTATTAGCTACTTCCTGCTTTTAAAGTTAAGATAATTTCCAGCACTTAAGAAAGGGACACCTTGTGTCCCTCTGGCTTGAATTTGCCTTGAGGCAAAGTATATGTGGTCACATTGTTTCCATGGTTACTATCAGCTATTTCGTGCTCTTAAAATTAAGATATAATGCAGCTCTTAAGAAAGGGACACCTTGTGTCCCTTGGCTTGTATTTGCCTTGAGGCAAATATATTATGGTCATGCATTGTTTCCATGATTACTATCAGCTACTTCCTGCTTTTAAAGTTAAGATAATCTCCAACACTTAAGAAAGGGACACCTTGTGTCCCTCTGGCTTGAATTTGCCTTGAGGCAAAGTATATGTGGTCAGATTGTTTCCATGGTTACTATCAGCTATTTCCTGCTCTTAAAATTAAGATATAATGCAGCTCTTAAGAAAGGGACACCTTGTGTCCCTTTGCTTGTATTTGCCTTGAGGCAAATATATTATGGTCATGCATTGTTTCCATGATTACTATCAGCTACTTCCTGCTTTTAAAGTTAAGATAATCTCCAGCACTTAAGAAAGGGACACCTTTTGTCCCTCTGGCTTGAATTTGCCTTGAGGCAAAGAATATGTGGTCAGATTGTTTCCATGGTTACTATCAGCTACTTTCTTCTCTTAAAATTATGATAATATGCAGCTCTTAAGAAAGGGACACCTTGTGTCCCTTGGCTTGTATTTGCCTTGAGGCAAATATATTATGGTCATGGATTGTTTCCATGATTACTATCAGCTACTTCCTGCTTTTAAAGTTAAGATAATCTCCAGCACTTAAGAAAGGGACACCTTTTGTCCCTCTGGCTTGAATTTACCTTGAGGCAAAGAATATGTGGTCAGATTGTTTCCATGGTTACTATCAGCTACTTCCTGCTCTTAAAATTAAGATATAATGCAGCCCTTAAGAAAGGGACACCTTGTGTCCCTTGGCTTGTCCTTGAGGCCAATAATAATGTTGTCAGATTGTTTCCATGGTTACTATCAGCTACTTCCTTCCCTTAAAATTATGATAATATGCAGCTCTTAAGAAAGGGACACCTTGTGTCCCTTGGCTTGTATTTGCCTTGAGGTAAATATATTATGGTCATGGATTACTTCCATGATTACTATCAGCTATTTCCTGCTTTTAAAGTTAAGATAATCTCCAGCACTTAAGAAAGGGACCCCTTGTGTCCTTCTGGCTTGTATTTGCCTTGAGGAAAATATAATGAGGTCAGATTGTTTCCATGGTTACTTCCTGCTCTTAAAATTAAGATAATCTGCAGCTCTTAAGAAAGGGACATGTTGTGTCCCTCTGGCTTGTAATTGGACCCTAGGCAAACACGATGAGGTCGGTTTGTTACTTTCAATCCTTCCAGGTCTTAAAATTAAGATAATCTGCAACTTCTAAGAAAGGGACACGTTGTGTCCCTCTGGCTTGTATTTGCCTTGAGGCAAATATAATAAGGTCAGATTGTTTCCATGGTTACCATCAGCTACTTTGTGCTCTTAAAATTAAGATAATTTGCAGCTCTTATGAAAGGGACACAATGTGTCCCTTTTTACTTAGCTTGCAATTAAAATTAACCATGAAGACCATTTTGATCCACTACATTTGCCATGACACAAACAGAAACCAAAAGGGACAGAATGAGTCCCTTTCCTAAGAGCTGCAGATTATCTTAATTTTAAGAGCAGGTAGTAGGTGATAGTAACCATGGAAACAATCAGACCTCATTATATTTTCCCTAAGGCAAATACAAACCAGAGGGACAGAATGTGCCCCTTTTGCAATTATCGTGTGTGTAGTTACCATTTAATCCAATGCATATGCATTTGCTACAGAAACCAACAAATTGTGATCATTGGAGGAACAGAGGCTACACAGTTCACACGTGTGAACATTGCTTGTTCATGCTTTTTATATCTCATTATCATCAGAGTTATGAATTATCATCAGAGTTATGAATTATCATCAGAGTTATGAATATATATACAGAGACAAATACTACTTACGACCAATAATATTTCGTATTTTTGAATATATGTCACCTCTAACTCTTCCTTGGAACACTTGTCGGTGCTGTGAAAGAAACATTTCGAGATCTGGAGGAGTAGGCATCTCTTTACTTGTTATCTTCTCATGAAAGTGTTCTTTTATGAGCTTCGTTTGTTCTTCAGTGAATCGGCGACGCTTTTTCTCTTCATTTTTTGGAACTTCAAGTATGGATCCAATCACATCATAGCCCTTCATATTTTTACTCTCAGCATAGGCTCGATAATACCTATCAGCAGTACTTGTTGTATGGCTCATCGCATGCGCTAGAGAAGATTTCTCCTTGTCACTAAAATCCCCACCCTTTGTAGCAATAGCCTTTCGTACATCTGTGGCCTTTCTGATGTTCATATCAAACTTCTTGGCTAATGTAGTGACAGCACGAGACAAATTTTGTAATCGATCTCCATTTTCACCTGCGAATACATATTCACAACCATCTGGTACATGGAGCGGGCGCAGTAGCTCCACCCACTCACATAGCTGAGTCCCAAGTTGGCCAGAGGCCACAATTTTGGCTGGTTTTTGACCTTTGTGCTCATTGACATGAACACAAAGGTAACCTGCTGTACTCGTACGGACACCTTCTTCCCATTCCTCCATCATCATCCCTGTAATAGCTCCAGGCCTTTGTCCATTCCTGAAAAAAGAGGAATAACAATCATCCACCATATGAGTCATATTACTTTATGCTCAATTACCGCAGCATGAGACGTCCTGCAATAATCATCATCGCATCCTTGAGCACTTCTGTGGACACCAGACCATTGCGCGCATCCGAAACAGCATCACGAAAAACAGCATCCATATCTGCACTCGTCATGAAGCTTCCAACTTGGGAAAGGTCAGGAATATCACGGGAAAAACTCTCGAGCTTTCGAACCTGGCGAGCATTCTTGTCTTTTGTCAGGGTAGTGGAAATATTTGCGATCATTTTCTTCGCAACACTTGTCCTCTCCAGTATTTCTCTTTCATTACTACAGTCTTCACATTCCACTTCATGCCACTGTATGGCCAAAACAATTCGTCGCAACTTTGACAGTATACCACTCGGACCAACCCCTCCTGCCTCCAGACTGGAAACAAACTGTCTGATCTTCACACGTGAATAAAGATACTCAATGAAACACGCAGAGGGGTTGGCAAAATAGAGGTATTTAGATACATCAGTACAGATTTCGTTGGCCTGTTTGGAAGTCTTCATCCCTCCAGACCTAGAGGTGAGGTACGCCGAAAAACTCACGAGAGGGGCTGTGTCCGAAGGGAACCTTCCAGCTGAGTCAGTTCTACCATATCTTGAGGCAGTAATTGGTGGCTGGACGATGACAGAAGTGGAAGGCTGGTTGTCTGCTGTATCCTCGTCAGGTACATGTAGATCAGGAGTTGGATCCAACACGGAGCAGTCCCTATGCAGTGACACATCTGATTCATTCTCAGACACAGAATCTGAAACAAAATCTTTGGATCCGTTCCTTTCATTCTCAGGTATAGCATCATCTGACAACTGCATGCTTAAGAGGGCTGAAGTGGCAGATTCGTCTGTCTCCATCTCTGACTCAATATTATCCAGACAAACGGAGTCATCGACAACGACATCACTCTCGAAGCTAGAGACATGGAGATGATCTGATTCAGAATCTGACATTTCCTTGAATGAACATCTGAGAAGGGAAGGGAGTGTTCGCTGCGATCTTCTTAGTGTGGTTCTCTTCACTTTGTTTACAATATCCTTTTCTGAAGCAAACTTGCGCTTTAGCCCAAGATACTTGCCTCTCTCTTTGGGAGTTAACCCTTTCGCGGGCATGCGCAATTATTGCGTCACGCCCCCTGGGCACGTATTTTGCGTGTTTTAATGTAATGACGTTTGTCATTGATGTCCTTACTTCCACCGTTTCTGGGTTGTCAGAGCATGCGCAAAGGCTTGAGCGATGCCTGCCTCGTGCTTTTCAGGTGTCTTTTGTGTACTGGGCCGAGGAGCGGAAAGGGCGACAGACGTATTGGGCCGAGGAGCGGAAAGGGCGACAGACGCGTTCTGTACGAGTTGTTCTCCCCGTCATTTGGTGCCTTCCATGTAACTGAGGAGCTGGAGAACTAGATGGTGAGTGTTGTATACTCCTA
The DNA here is from genome assembly GCA_963970385.1 of Theonella swinhoei. Taxonomy (NCBI): domain Eukaryota; kingdom Metazoa; phylum Porifera; class Demospongiae; order Tetractinellida; family Theonellidae; genus Theonella; species Theonella swinhoei. Next base: position 10,946,780 of record OZ019948.1, on the reverse strand, counting down.
GTTCTGAGCGGTGTACTATGAACCGCCTCATATCTCATTGTGCGTAGCTACCTGTGTGTATTTGTTCCTGGATTTATAGTATTTGGGACTGGATTGTAGGTAGGCTAAAGGACACTGCATGATATTTAGTTGCATGGCTAGGTGATTCAGGACCATTAGAAGTAGCCTTCTGTGTATTTGTTCCTGGATTTATATTTTTTGGGACTGGATTGTTGGTAGGCTAAAGGACACTGCATGATTTTTAGTTGCAATGCTAGGTGATTCAGGACCATGAGTACACCCAACCAAACCTGTAATCAAGATTTCCTTAGCGTAGGTAGTCACCATTCTAATTCCTGTAAACAAGACTGCCTGAGTAATGGAGGTAGTGGGAGAAATGTATTACATTTATATGCTCTTATGGGAAGGAATGCTCATTTGTAGCTGGCTTGTACCCCACTTGTACCTCATTTGTACCTCATTTGTACATATTGTATGGTATATGAGCATTCCTTCCCATAAGAGCATATAAATATAATTTTATGTAGTACATTTTTCTCACTACCTCCTTCGCTCTGGCAAAATCTTGGTTACAGGAATCACGTATACAGCTTACCTGTTCTGTAGTATATACTTACTGATTGCCATTTTCTCTTTTCTGAATTCTCATATCTAACTACTTGTAACTTAGCGGCAGTGGATTGGGGCAGCGTCGCGGTACCACAATACATTGATGCATAGGGTAGGACATAGATATAGGGGGTGGGGTTGATGGATAGAAATACAGTTTGTGGGAGTTTGATGAGTGACCAGGTGATACAACTAATACTTGATTTTGTAATCTTTGAGGGTGTGGTACCGCTCAAAACAGGGGTATAGGCACAAGGGTGTGTGGCACAACTTGCACCTATACCTCGTCTGATGACGTTGCCCCGCTCCTCTAACGCTACATACTTTACAGTCAGCCCGTTTCTCATCAGGGATGGGCTCTGGGAACGCTCTCTCAGTGAGGCGGAGGGGGAGCTCTGGTGCTCCTGAGTGATGGCGGTGGCGTGGACGTTGTAGGCCCTCTATCAGACTCATAGCCACAGAGAGTCTGAACTGAAGTTGTGTCTTCTTGGACTCAGTGGCAGCGGCAGCCTTGTATAGTATGTAGCCATTGACAAGGGCTACATCTAGTAGGTGGAAAAAGACCCTCTTTCACCATTTCACAGACCGGTGAGAGAACCCATAGTACATTATCATCTGATCACCTACATTTATAAGGAATATTGTGGAACTCAACAAAGAAGTGTGTATATATATTATTTGTAGATGTATGATGCACACTAACTCACTTCTATCCACGCCACCCATATTCTGGTTGTAATCCTCCACAACCTGCGGCTTCCGGATATCTTCAACTCCCCCATCTGCTGCACGTGACCGCCGGGTCTTTGTCACCATACTGCTGTTGTGGTAAGTGCTCATCATGAAGACATCCCGCTTATCTTTCCATTTTAACGCCAAAATACTGTCATCTACACTACTAATGACCTCTCCTTTCTGAAGAGTTGCAGTACAAACATCCTTTGGAAGCCCCTTGCGGTCTTTGCGTACTGTCCCACACGCATGGAATCCTCTACTTAGCAGGTCATGGAAGAGTGATGGACTGGAGTAGAAGTTGTCCATCACAATAACATGACCCTTCCCCTGTAGTCTCTCATCGTCCACCAGATCCACCACCACGTGATGTGCAAGTCCAGTCTCCACCCGGTCCTCCTTCCCTGTGTACAACTTCCACCCCCATGTGTATCCATTCCCCGCATCAGCCAACACCCATGCCTTCATACCCCACTTATGGGGCTTTTTAGGGAGATATTGCAAAAAGGAGAGGCGGCCCTTGAATGAAATCATGCTCTCATCGACAGACAGGAACTGTGAAGGGGTGTAGTTGTCTCTGAAATTCGCTGTGAGCAGATTCAGGAGTGGTCGAATCTTGTACAATTTATCGAACCCGGTTTGTCCTCTCTGTGGCTGTGTTTGTGAGTCGTTGAGGTGGAGGAAACGTAAGATCAGCTCAAACCTGCGACTCGACATCAGGGAACTGAAATTATCTGAGCTGAATGGCCAATTCCTACTCCAGTATGACCTGCAGAATACACAAGCAAGTTGCTACTCTATGTATAGACATGTAGTACTTACATGTATATGGGAACATGCAGTATTTCTTGGGCGTGCACATACGTGTACCGATGTAGAAATAACATGTATATAAATGGTAATGTGCACCATGCAGCTTTGTCCTCTTTTCATCCTGGTCAGAAACATCATCACCATAATATGTATATCATGTACAAGTATGTGCATTACAGCATAGAACATAGCACTACTATTTTGTGTCATGCAGGCCATATACCTGAGTGTGGGAAACCCGCAGATACCCATAGCAATGATCAGCGCCAGAAAGACCTCCACCTCCTTCAAAGTGAGTGGATTCCTGCGCCAGTCATGTGCTCTCGCCTTAGGGCTAGGGCTAGGGCCATAAACAGTCCCTTTGCGTATCCCTTCTTTGGGGGGTGTGTCCCCCATTCTGTCCCTTTTCGAGTCAATACGTCCCTTCATTTGTCCCTTTTGGGCCTTCACAGTCCCTTACTTCATGTTTAGTCCCTTTTTTGACATCTAGCGTCCCTCTGAGGCAATTGTGTCCCTAAATACGTCCCTTTTTGGGACACAATGTCCCTAATTAGGTCCCTCACTTTGTGTGGAAGTGTCCCTGACTTTGTCCCTTTTGCGGACACTACGTCCCTCAGTGTCCCTTGCGTGCATGCTTACACTGTCCTTTTAAACAGTCGTCCCTTTGTGTGTCCCTTTGAAAGGTGTGTGTCCCTGGTTATGTCCCTTTTCTGGTTATCATGGGCCTTCCTGTTGATGTCGTGTCCTTTTTCTAGTTCTTCCTGTGCCACTATTGGGTCCCTCTCTGTTCTTGTTGTGTTAAGGTTTAGCGTTAAACGTTTGTGTTCCCTGAATGTGTTCCATCATGTGGTAATAATAATTGTTTGTATAGGCCCGTCAATGCCACCTAATATGATTCACATGTCTCCAACTACCTCTGTCCATATACTGTATTGTTGAATGATGGTGTTTTCCTCATTGTAGTCTGAATGTGCCTGATACGCCTTCAAATGTATCCTTTTGTCTTTTGTTAGTGTAGCTTCTGATGAGAGATCGGTGATTCTGTTGCAGTAGACAAGGAGACATGTTAACATTCTTTCATGAGCAGCTTATAAGTTGTGGTGACTGTGAAAAAGGAGCCCTGTGGGTTGAATCAGGCCTGCACTTACACCTAATAGTGTATAGGGGGATCCTGACTATACTCTATGAGCATAATTATTATGCTGCCATACAGTGCTTTCTGGTTTGTGACACTGAGGAGTAGCATTTCTGTGTTACTCCCAATCTACGAGATTTTCAGTGCGGGTACATACAGAAAATTTGGCTAGCTCCTGCTTGGCAATAATTGCGCGACGAGCTGTCGACGATTTCTATTATGCACGGGGACTTAGCTCTACGCAAACGCTCCCTCGCAACAATGCTCAAGCATTACATAGCATACTGTGTATAGCTAGCTACCAAAGTCAGCTGTCAGCAAATTGTGCAGCAAGGACTAGAACATGACCTTCAGAGAAGGCTGGACAAAGAAGAGAACGGGAACGCGCCACAGCGGCGCCCGAGACAAAAGACGGCAACCAGAGAGACCGGGAAGGAAGATAGCGCTACTGAAGGCTTGAAGAAAGAAGTAGAACACCAGAATATATCTATTATTATTGTGAACTTTTCTCTTTGCACTTCGTGATACTACCTATTTAGGGCTCACACTCGCCCCACAATGCCCAGTATAGACTGTTGAAGGATGTCAACTCTCTAATATAGATAAATCGTCCCATTCGCCCCACTACTCAGCGGCATTTTGCAAAGGGGACACTGTTGCCTTAAACGCCCGTACGCGAGTGCGTACGTACTGTCGATTTAGAACGGCCGTCCGCGCGCTACTACGTGTATAGCAATACACTATGCGCCCGCACAATTTGACCTTTGAACTAAACGTTATTGCGTGTCGGCAGCATGGAATCCCGAGCCACCGAAGGAGATCTTTGGGGCAGCCAGATTTCGCTTATAAGCGATGATAACAGTACATGTACACACAGAGCTGTCGTCACCCTGTGAGTTAAATTTCTGGATGTTGTTCAACGCTTCCACGCTTTATAGAATTGCGTGTCTTTTTGTAGGGACCCGACTGAGGATGAATGTGAGAGGTCTGAGGTTGAATGTGAGGGGTCTCAGATCACGGAGTGTTCCCGTGGTGAGTGTGAACATCAAATGGAATATCTATGTAATAATTCAGCGTGCATATTCAGGTGACTCCAATGCTACGAAGGTTTTCCTCATAGACAACGAGGTAGATCTGCACCTCCGTGGTGAGTGGTAATCCTCCCCGCATATTACAGTACAACTACTAGCTTTACATATATACCAGTGTAGTTCTGAAGGCTGTAGTACTCTACATGTACGTGTATATAACTAGTATGTAGTGCTACTGTACTATGCAGTACACTATGTACTAAATACATTTTGTAGTATATGCTAACCACAGCTAGTACTCTATACCGGTTTATGTGGTAGGTACTAAAGACCACAACATGTAGTGGCTTACTACTAGTGTTTTACTGTGGCATTTAGTGCTTGTTTAGTTGAATAGGGTGCATATATTTGTAGTACAGACGTGTGCAGTATTTACTTGTTGTGCCTATGTTTATGTATATTTGCATATAGGTAGTACGTGTGTGTTTGGGAGGGGAGGGAGGAGGTACCATATTTATATAGGTAGTGTGTGTGTGTGTGTGTGTGTGTGTGTGTGTGTGTGTGTGTGTGTGTGTGTGTGTGTGTGTGTGTGTGTGTGTGTGTGTGTGTGTGTGTGTGTGTGTGTGTGTGTGTGTGTGTGTGTGTGTGTGCGTGCGTGCGTGCGTGCGTGCGTGCGTGCGTGTGTGTGTGCGTGTGTGCGTGTGTGTGTGTGTGTGTAGCAGATGTGTGTGGGTGTGAGTTTGAGTGTAGGGTGTGGGTGGGTGGGTGGGTGGGTGTGTACGTACGTGTGTTGTGAGATACTGTATGTAGTGGCATTGTAGTAATACGCCCTGCATATTGCACGTGTATGCATGTTGTAGTACAGACATGTATCGTATTTAGAGCAAGTACATGAGTGTGTGTGTGTGGGTGGGTGTAGATGGTTGGGTGGGTTGGTGGGAGTGTTAGTGTGTGGGTGAGTAGGTGATTGTGTGTGTGCATGTATCAGTGTGCATGTGCATGTGCATGTGTGGGCTGGGGGTGGATGTGCATATATGTAGTGCATAGTGTGTGTGTGTGGGGGGGGGGGTGCAGGTTACAGCAGATGTTAGTGTTAGTGTGTGGGTGATTGTCCATGTGTGCATATGTCAGTGTGCGTGTGCGTGTGTACGTACTCTACATGTATGTAGTGCGTAGTGTGTGTGTGTGTGGTTGGGGGGGGGGGAGGGGGGGGAGGGGGAGGCATACAGCAGATGTGTGGGTGTGAGTGTTAGTGTGTGGGTGGGTGGGTGATCATGATTGTCCATGTGTGCATATGTGAGTGTGTCGTATGCGTGTGCACGTGTGGGAGTAGAAGTGGAGGTGCGTGTACGTACTCAACATGTATGTAGTGCGTAGTGTGTGTGTGTGTGTTTTGGGGGGGGTGTAGGTATACAGCAGATGTGTGGGTGTGAGTGTTAGTGTGTGGGTGAGTGGGTTATTGTCCATTTGTGCATATGTGAGTGTGTCATATGCGTGTGCACATGTGTCTGTATGGGGGGGGGGGGGGGGGTGCAGGTTACAGCAGATGTGTGTGGGTGTGAGTGTTAGTGTGTGGGTGATTGTCCATGTGTGCATGTGTCAGTGTGCGTGTGCATGTGCGTATGCACGTGTGGGAGAGGAAGTGGGGGTGCGTGTACGTACTCTACATGTATGCAGTGCGTAGTGTGTGTGTGTGAGGTTGGGGGGTAGGTATACAGCAGATGTGTGGGTGTGAGTGTTAGTGTGGGGGTGAGTGGGTGATTGTCCATGTGTGCATATGTGAGTGTGTCATAGGCGAGTGCACGTGTGTATAGGTGTGAGTGTTAGTGTGTGGGTGAGTGGGTGATTGTCCATGTGTGCATATGTGAGTGTGTCATAGGCGAGTGCACATGTGTGTGTGGGTGTGAGTGTTAGTGTGTGGGTGAGTGGCTGATTGTCCATGTGTGCATATGTGAGTGTGTCGTAGGCGTGTGCACATGTGTGTGTGTGTGTGTGTGTGTGTGTGTGTGTGTGTGTGTGTGTGTGTGTGTGTGTGTGTGTTCCTTTACACAACACATACACAGATTCACTTGTATTTATTATTTCACCACAACTCCGCTTTGGTAAATTAATGCCTAATTATTTATCTCCATCTAGCTTTGAGGAATCCTACAGAGTGGGAGAAATGTGATCCCGACACTCTTCTGTAAGGATCAATTTGCATGCTAGGGGTTTTTTTAAATAATTTTTTGATTGTGTGCAGCTATGTTACTATTTTTGTTGATGGGAGCACTGACAAGTACGCATGCTTTTATGAGGCCAAAATGAGAGATTTGTTAACAGATATGAAGATCAGATGCAGGATTGGCAACATAACTTCTCCCTTGAGCGTACGTGTAAAGCACTATGATGATTTCAGAGTAGGTTAATGTACTGTAACTGCAGAGGTTTGGTGATATGGAGGTGAATGTACTAATGAAGGAGAAATGTCTAACTCCAAAGGATGTTTTTTCTATGAAAGTTGAAACAAGTGAGTTGACTCTATTGGAGCCCAACTTATGACGCATGAGTTTCAGACACTCAAAATAATGATCTCTTATCGGAGGTGTTAAACTTGTGCATTTTTTAATGCATCGAGAAGTGTGGTGTATATTGCCATCACTAAGATACACGTCTATCAATACAGCATCAACCAAACATTCTCAAAGAGAGCTATTCTCATCCCCTGAACCAGGTATGTCTGAGACAGTTACTCTTACATCTAAATTTCAAAAATACCTTTTTATAATAGACGTAGAGAGTTCACCTGATGATGCCGAGTACCGTAGACCCAAGAGAATAAGGTAAACACTTTCAGTGACTAATTAGATGGAATGGGAGTTTATTCTGATCACCTGCATTGTAGCCAATGTATTCCCATAGGGATGACTAACTGTGTCATCTTTGTGCGCACCTTAAATTACTTGAGTATGTATGTTATGATGCAGGGAGTTATCAAAGAAAGAAAAGATCATTGAAGGGTTGAGTAGCCGATGTGATGCTGCGTTAGAGGTTCAACAAGATGGTATAGCCGGAAGGGGGGTGTTTGCGACTGGGGACATCCCGAAGGGATCGTGGGTATGCGAGTACAAGACATCAAGAGTATTTGATCGGAAAGAAAAGGAGTCCGTTGAGAGAGAATACAATGCGAATGGTGAAGGAAGTTACATAGTGGAGTCAGCCCATAAAGTACCTAATGCTGGCTATCTCTGCTTCGACGCCACAAGAAAGTTTCACCAGTTCGGACGGTATATCAACCATGCTCACAACGCAAATGTCGCAATTACTCCTCCTTTACTGGTGAGGGGGAAGTGGAGAATTGGTTTTATTTCAGTCAGAGATATTAGGGCAGGGGATGAAGTGGTGTGGGACTATCTTGTCACAAGAGAAGATTGGAGTGGATGCAAGCTTGTTGATGGAGTAGTGAGGCCGAGCAAGAAGATGATTGAGCTGGAGGAGAAACGGAACGTTGAAGAACTGAGTGAGTCACAGGAGGCTGATAATGAATCTGAAGTAGCTTTTACCCCACGTATTGGGCGTCGGGCAAGACGGCGGCTCTGCTACTGTCCTATTGAGGGGTGTACTAGCAGACCGCTTGCCAAGCTGAGTAACCATCTTTCTCAGGTACACCATTTAATTCCCAAAGAGAGAGCCAAGTATCTTGGGCTAAAGCGCAAGTTTGCTTCAGAAAAGCAAAGTGAAGAGAACCACACTAAGAAGATCGCAGCGAACACTCCCTTCCCTTCTCAGATGTTCATTCAAGGAAATGTCAGATTCTGAATCAGATCATCTCCATGTCTCTAGCTTCGAGAGTGATGTCGTTGTCGATGACTCCGTTTGTCTGGATAATATTGAGTCAGAGATGGAGACAGACGAATCTGCCACTTCAGCCCTCTTAAGCATGCAGTTGTCAGATGATGCTATACCTGAGAATAAAAGGAACGGATCCAAAGATTTTGTTTCAGATTCTGTGTCTGAGAATGAATCAGATGTGTCACTGCATAGGGACTGCTCCGTGTTGGATCCAACTCCTGATCTACATGTACCTGACGAGGATACAGCAGACAACCAGCCTTCCACTTCTGTCATCGTCCAGCCACCAATTACTGCCTCAAGATATGGTAGAACTGACTCAGCTGGAAGGTTCCCTTCGGACACAGCCCCTCTCGTGAGTTTTTCGGCGTACCTCACCTCTAGGTCTGGAGGGATGAAGACTTCCAAACAGGCCAACGAAATCTGTACTGATGTATCTAAATACCTCTATTTTGCCAACCCCTCTGCGTGTTTCATTGAGTATCTTTATTCACGTGTGAAGATCAGACAGTTTGTTTCCAGTCTGGAGGCAGGAGGGGTTGGTCCGAGTGGTATACTGTCAAAGTTGCGACGAATTGTTTTGGCCATACAGTGGCATGAAGTGGAATGTGAAGACTGTAGTAATGAAAGAGAAATACTGGAGAGGACAAGTGTTGCGAAGAAAATGATCGCAAATATTTCCACTACCCTGACAAAAGACAAGAATGCTCGCCAGGTTCGAAAGCTCGAGAGTTTTTCCCGTGATATTCCTGACCTTTCCCAAGTTGGAAGCTTCATGACGAGTGCAGATATGGATGCTGTTTTTCGTGATGCTGTTTCGGATGCGCGCAATGGTCTGGTGTCCACAGAAGTGCTCAAGGATGCGATGATGATTATTGCAGGACGTCTCATGCTGCGGTAATTGAGCATAAAGTAATATGACTCATATGGTGGATGATTGTTATTCCTCTTTTTTCAGGAATGGACAAAGGCCTGGAGCTATTACAGGGATGATGATGGAGGAATGGGAAGAAGGTGTCCGTACGAGTACAGCAGGTTACCTTTGTGTTCATGTCAATGAGCACAAAGGTCAAAAACCAGCCAAAATTGTGGCCTCTGGCCAACTTGGGACTCAGCTATGTGAGTGGGTGGAGCTACTGCGCCCGCTCCATGTACCAGATGGTTGTGAATATGTATTCGCAGGTGAAAATGGAGATCGATTACAAAATTTGTCTCGTGCTGTCACTACATTAGCCAAGAAGTTTGATATGAACATCAGAAAGGCCACAGATGTACGAAAGGCTATTGCTACAAAGGGTGGGGATTTTAGTGACAAGGAGAAATCTTCTCTAGCGCATGCGATGAGCCATACAACAAGTACTGCTGATAGGTATTATCGAGCCTATGCTGAGAGTAAAAATATGAAGGGCTATGATGTGATTGGATCCATACTTGAAGTTCCAAAAAATGAAGAGAAAAAGCGTCGCCGATTCACTGAAGAACAAACGAAGCTCATAAAAGAACACTTTCATGAGAAGATAACAAGTAAAGAGATGCCTACTCCTCCAGATCTCGAAATGTTTCTTTCACAGCACCGACAAGTGTTCCAAGGAAGAGTTAGAGGTGACATATATTCAAAAATACGAAATATTATTGGTCGTAAGTAGTATTTGTCTCTGTATATATATTCATAACTCTGATGATAATTCATAACTCTGATGATAATTCATAACTCTGATGATAATGAGATATAAAAAGCATGAACAAGCAATGTTCACACGTGTGAACTGTGTAGCCTCTGTTCCTCCAATGATCACAATTTGTTGGTTTCTGTAGCAAATGCATATGCATTGGATTAAATGGTAACTACACACACGATAATTGCAAAAGGGGCACATTCTGTCCCTCTGGTTTGTATTTGCCTTAGGGAAAATATAATGAGGTCTGATTGTTTCCATGGTTACTATCACCTACTACCTGCTCTTAAAATTAAGATAATCTGCAGCTCTTAGGAAAGGGACTCATTCTGTCCCTTTTGGTTTCTGTTTGTGTCATGGCAAATGTAGTGGATCAAAATGGTCTTCATGGTTAATTTTAATTGCAAGCTAAGTAAAAAGGGACACATTGTGTCCCTTTCATAAGAGCTGCAAATTATCTTAATTTTAAGAGCACAAAGTAGCTGATGGTAACCATGGAAACAATCTGACCTTATTATATTTGCCTCAAGGCAAATACAAGCCAGAGGGACACAACGTGTCCCTTTCTTAGAAGTTGCAGATTATCTTAATTTTAAGACCTGGAAGGATTGAAAGTAACAATCCGACCTCATCGTGTTTGCCTAGGGTCCAATTACAAGCCAGAGGGACACAACATGTCCCTTTCTTAAGAGCTGCAGATTATCTTAATTTTAAGAGCAGGAAGTAACCATGGAAACAATCTGACCTCATTATATTTTCCTCAAGGCAAATACAAGCCAGAAGGACACAAGGGGTCCCTTTCTTAAGTGCTGGAGATTATCTTAACTTTAAAAGCAGGAAATAGCTGATAGTAATCATGGAAGTAATCCATGACCATAATATATTTACCTCAAGGCAAATACAAGCCAAGGGACACAAGGTGTCCCTTTCTTAAGAGCTGCATATTATCATAATTTTAAGGGAAGGAAGTAGCTGATAGTAACCATGGAAACAATCTGACAACATTATTATTGGCCTCAAGGACAAGCCAAGGGACACAAGGTGTCCCTTTCTTAAGGGCTGCATTATATCTTAATTTTAAGAGCAGGAAGTAGCTGATAGTAACCATGGAAACAATCTGACCACATATTCTTTGCCTCAAGGTAAATTCAAGCCAGAGGGACAAAAGGTGTCCCTTTCTTAAGTGCTGGAGATTATCTTAACTTTAAAAGCAGGAAGTAGCTGATAGTAATCATGGAAACAATCCATGACCATAATATATTTGCCTCAAGGCAAATACAAGCCAAGGGACACAAGGTGTCCCTTTCTTAAGAGCTGCATATTATCATAATTTTAAGAGAAGAAAGTAGCTGATAGTAACCATGGAAACAATCTGACCACATATTCTTTGCCTCAAGGCAAATTCAAGCCAGAGGGACAAAAGGTGTCCCTTTCTTAAGTGCTGGAGATTATCTTAACTTTAAAAGCAGGAAGTAGCTGATAGTAATCATGGAAACAATGCATGACCATAATATATTTGCCTCAAGGCAAATACAAGCAAAGGGACACAAGGTGTCCCTTTCTTAAGAGCTGCATTATATCTTAATTTTAAGAGCAGGAAATAGCTGATAGTAACCATGGAAACAATCTGACCACATATACTTTGCCTCAAGGCAAATTCAAGCCAGAGGGACACAAGGTGTCCCTTTCTTAAGTGTTGGAGATTATCTTAACTTTAAAAGCAGGAAGTAGCTGATAGTAATCATGGAAACAATGCATGACCATAATATATTTGCCTCAAGGCAAATACAAGCCAAGGGACACAAGGTGTCCCTTTCTTAAGAGCTGCATTATATCTTAATTTTAAGAGCACGAAATAGCTGATAGTAACCATGGAAACAATGTGACCACATATACTTTGCCTCAAGGCAAATTCAAGCCAGAGGGACACAAGGTGTCCCTTTCTTAAGTGCTGGAAATTATCTTAACTTTAAAAGCAGGAAGTAGCTAATAGTAATCATGGAAACAATGCATGACCATAATATGTTTGCCTCAAGGCAAATACAAGCCAAGGTGTTCCTTTCTTAAGTGCTGGAGACTATCTTAACTTTAAAAGCAGGAAGTAGCTGATAGTAATCAAGGAAACAATGCATGACCATAATATATTTGCCTCAAGGCAAATACAAGCCAAGGGACACAAGGTGTCCCTTTCTTAAGTGCTGGAGATTATCTTAACTTTAAGTAATCATGGAAACACTCTGTGACCATAATATATTTGCCTCAAGGCAAATACAAGCCAAGGGACACAAGGTGTCCCTTTCTTAAGAGCTGCATATTATCATAATTTTAAGAGAAGGAAGTAGCTGATAGTAACCATGGAAACCATTATTATTCGCCTCAAGGCAAATACAAGCCAAGGGACACAAGGTGTCCCTTTCTTAAGAGCTGCATATTATCATAATTTTAAGAGAAGGAAGTAGCTGAAGGTAACCATGGAAACAATGTGACCATATTATATTTGCCTCAGGGCAAATACAAGCCAGAGGGACACAGCCTCAAGGTAAATATGTGTTCAGATTGTTTCCATGGTTACTATCAGCTACTTCCTGCTTTTTAAATATGCAGCTCTTATGAAAGGTTCACCTTGCGTCCCTTTCTTAAGAGCTGCAGGTTATCTTAGAGCAGGAAGTTGCTGATAGTAACCATGAAAACAATTGGACCTCATTATATTCCCCTCAAGGCAAATACAAGACAGAGGGACACAATGTGTCCCTCTGTCTTGTATTTGCCCTATCTCAGCTACTTCCTGCTCTTTAAATTAAGATGATCTGTAGCTCTTAAGAAATGGACACGTGTCCCTCTGGCTTGTATTTGCCTTGAGGCAAATATAATGAGGTCATTGTTTCCACGATTAGTATCAGCTACTTCCTTCCCTTACAATTAAGATAATCTGCAGCTGTTAAGAAAGGGACACATTCTGTCCCCCCTGGTTTCTGTTTGCCTCATGGCAAATGCAGTGGATTAAATTGTCATCACAGTTACTACAGATATACAAATTTTAATTATGATAATTGCAAGCTAAGCTAAAAGGGACACAACTCCTCCCTTTCTTAAAAACTACAGATTATATTAATTTTAAGAGCAGGAAGTAGCTGATGGTAACCATGGAAACATTCAGACATCATTATATTTGCCCCAAGGCAGGGACAAAATGTGTCCCTTTTAACTTAGCTTGCAATTATCGTAATTAAAATTTGTATATATGTAATAACCGTGATGACAATTTAATCCACTGCATTTGCCATGAGGCAAACAGACACCAGGAGGGACAGAACGTGTCCCTTTCTTAACACCTGCAGATTATCTTAATTTTAAGGGCAGGAAGTAGCTGATAGTACCCATTGATACATTTAGACTTCATTATATTTGCCCTTAAGGCAAATTCAAGCCGGAGGGACACAATCTGTCCCTTTCTTAAGGGCTGCAGATTATCTTAATTTTAATAGCATCAAGTAGCTGATAATAACTATGGAAACGATCAGACCTCATTATAGTTGCCCTAAGGCAAATACAAGCCAGAGGGACACATTATGTCCCTCAAGCCAAAGCGTTAGGGGTCCCTATCTGCCAGCTTAATTTTAGAGGTAAATGTAATTAATGGCATGAAAAATAGAACATATAGAGATGGAATACATAAGGCTATTTTAATCATATATTGCATATTTTGAAGGAGGGACGCATTTGTCCTTATCTCTTAATAAACATTGTATTTCCATGTCAGTTAAATTAATAGTACACATAAACCCACACACATCTCTTTTGAGGTACAAGAGGAATAGTAAGTGGAGTAGTGTGAAGAGGGACATGAAGATGTAAGTGTCCCTCTTAGTTCAGGATGCAGTATCAGGTACAGAGAAATGTACTCTGCAGAGAATACCATAAAATCATGACAAATCCAAAAAGAAATGTTAAGAAATTCGTCACAGAGGTAAACGGGACAATATGTGTCCCTCTCCTTTAAAACTTGACCTAGGGTTTGCAAAACAAACACTGCAATTTTGAAGAGTATAGTGATCGAAATGCACACCTTGGAGGGCATATTTAATTAAGTGTAATCAAAAGGGACAGTTGGGGCAAAATGTCCCTTTAGCAAAGTAAAGCCTTTATACATTTATATTGCATTCAATCTGTTTCTTCAGGAGATAGTATATTCATGCCCCGCATTACAAAACAAGAAATCCCCAATCTTACGAAAGGGACCCTTATGTCCCTTCTGGAAACCAGAAGTACTACTGAAAAGAGAGGATATAGACCTAAGTTGCCACACTTTATGTCACCCATGCCTACAATTTAAAAACAGGTAGGTGTAACATAAGAGAAAGGGACACAATCAAAGGGACAATGCGGGCATATCCAGGGCTAAGCCATACAAGCATGGCTGAAAGTATCTACACAAGGCAAACACTATAAAATACTGAAGAACCATAACAAAGGGTTTCAGCCCTTTAGACTGTTTTGTATGGCTTCAACAGCACAAAATATGTATATATATGTATGCTAGCATTTCCAAATTTGAACAGCAATAACTCTGCGAAGAAAAGGCGAATGTTTTAAAAAATGGTATCAACAGAAACAGAACAACACAATAAAGCAAGCCATGTTATCAGAAAACTTGTACACCTTAAAAAAAAGGATATAGAAAATGTGTCCCTCTGCGTCCCTTCCACCGGGCAAAGCCAGGGCTTTAAATCGAAGGCAAGGCTTGACACCAAACCAACAGGGCTTTGTAGAGCGATTGTCTGGCTACATAACGATATGCAATTTAAAGCACCAAAGTGCCTTTAAAGCACCAAAGAAAGAACTAATTTGAGCCTAATTATTACAAATCTCAGGGCAAAAAAGTTGGTCAAAAAAACATCTCAGGGCTTTTCAGAAGCCTAATAAATGACCAATCAAAGTAGAGCATGGTAAAGGGAAGAGATAGTTGTATCATAAAATATCAATATGTCGTACCAGTAGGGCTTCATTAGGGCTAGGGCAAAGTTTGAATGTAGGCAAAATCCAGGGCTAATCCAGGGCAAAAAGTGTGTTCATGCTTTGGGCAAGTTTAAGGGCATAATTTATCTGCATTCGATTCCTCACTCAAATAAATCCATCTTGAGGGGCAACTTTAGAAAGGTACAGTATTTATGGCAGAAAATATATCCTATATTGTCCTCTCACTGTACTATAACTGCTACACTTGCAGGTAGATACTGGGCAAACTTGAGCATTGAACTCTTCCAACTGTACACAGTTTATGTAGAGCAACATTGTCCACACAGACGTATGGAGTCAAGCACCCTTGTGAAGAACTGACTTGATGGGATTCAAAGATATATAATAAGTGAGGTTGTGGCCCTCAGTGCAGTATGGCAAACTATATTGACATGTCATATTGCAATAATAGTCTAGTCACTCATAGTTTGCTTTCATGGTTATTGGAATGAATCATAGTTGAATGAATCATCATTATTATGGAATGAACCGTACTAGTAGGATGCAAAGCATGTTTGGCAAGCGGGTGGGGAGCAACTCAACTTTGTTAATGTACGGTGGTTGTAAGCCTGTAACCTGAGGCAATAGTAGCAACATGCTTTTGGCTCGCCCCACTAATGTGACCAAAACTCACTTCAGACTGGCTTGAGAGAGTCGGTGAGCAGGGAGCTGTAGCACAGAAGCTTCAAGCATGCAAAGTGGCCTAGGCATAATAGGTAAACTTTTAATTTGAATAATAGGCAGTTTACATTGAGACATGCAAGTCAGCTGTCAAATTGGGATGAATTCATCCCAACACTGGTAAAATTTGTGTTTCCTACACCAGGAGCACTATAATATTTATTAAGGATAGCCCAAGTATTCCTTCATCAGTCATGAATATACCGGTACCCTCATGCAGGGTACTTTCATGAATCCTTTATTAACCCTGGTGCAGTGTATATTAAGAAACATGGACAACTCCTGCTACTACCAGGCACTAGGACATACAGATAGGTCCTGCACCTATCATGTACTCCTTTAGCTGTCAGGTACTAGAGCACGTGGGCTGTCATGTATAAGATATATGGATAACTCCTGCTGCTGTCAGGTCCTAAGACATATGGATTGCTGGCACTCCTGTCAGGTACGAATCCTGTTGTCATCAGGTGCTCGAACATCTATCGTAATATATATTCATCAGACCCATAAATACATAATACTATATGCACGATCAAACTGCTATGCATGAGTCAGTAACAGTTTATAGTTATTCAGTTATGAAGAGAATACCCACTGTGGTAGACCTTCAACCACAGGTTTTGGTCTTTCACTCCGGCATGCATGCTTAGCCATTGTAGGGTAGACTGTGGCAATATATATTGGGCCTAGTTATAGTATCGTAGTTTGCTCTCCCCCTCTGTCTCTTGCAGGATATCTGTGATGTGCCATGTAAGCCTAGGTAATTTATTGTGCATATTTATGATCTCACATGCACACAAAAAGCACTCATACTAAAGTTCCTGTTCAAATGAATTTCTAGCCTCCTAGCTAACCTAAAATTCTCTCTATTTATAATCATATTATATTACTACTATAAGGTAACATACCGCAAGCGCGGTCAGTGGAGACAAGTGTCTAGAGGCACTGTGGTACATGAGGGTCGCTGAAGTACAAGTCGAGCCCCTCCTTTCCTCATGCATACGCAGCTGACGCAAATTGGCATCTACCGCACTCCCGCGCTTTGTGCTCGCGGCGCCAATTGGCGTCTATCGCTGTTAATCGGTTAAGTTAGCTTGGGCAATAACTATTCACAAGGCCCAAGGTCTTACACTGGACAAAGCAGTTATAAACATTGGGAAAAAAAAGAATTTTGTGCAAGATTGACTTTTGTTGCAATTTCACGTGTAAGACAACTTTCTGATCTACTTTTCTTAACATTTGACTATAAACGTGTAGCCAACTTAGGGAATACCCAGCACATGCAGGAGTGTCGATTAGAAGATGTTAGGTTACATTTATTGGAGAGGTCAACATTGCATCAACAATAGAGCAACATCATTTACTACAAACAACCATTGCTTCCACTTCTTATTCTAGCATACAGACCCTCTTTTAAACTCTTCATGGACCTGTTGCACTGGACACATGCTCTCAATACCCTCTCTGGTATACATATACACAAATATACATGTATATGTGTCTTTATTGCTGTACTTTGTCTGTAATGCACAGCTGGCAGCATACAACCATTTGTGAGTGTGTCATTATCAAGACTATATTGTCTAAGTTTGCCACCTCAGCCCAGCCCTGACACTTTGATGGCAAATGTAGACAATATTTATCAGTGGGAAACAGTCTTGTATCCATATAGGTAAATGTCACTTGAGACCCGTTTTTAAGTAAAGTATATAAATATATACCCTATATACAAAGAAATGGGTCTGTGTAAGCGAATTACCTGATTGTGCAATACAGCATGATGGGGCTTCTGTAATTGTGATGTTTGATAGGCCCCTCTCTCAATAAGAGTTAACTCTATACAGCAGATTCAGTACTATTGCAACACTAGACAGTACCCACTGATAACATTTCTATGCACACATCTTACTCACGCACACATCTCAACTGTTGCACACATGGCTTCACGCCACTCGCTGTGGACTGCAATCCCTCATACCTCCACGTGGTGCAGTCTGGGTACTTCGGCTCAGTGCTTATGCTAAATTGAGGGAACACTTTCATAATACTGTGTATTATTTCTCGGTCATTCATTTTATACTGGACACATGTTATTGTCATCATTTGTTGCATACAATTGTAGTAACATATTATGGTCTATGCATAAGTATAACTGTATGAATACACATATTGAAACTTGTATCTCAAGTGCCAACTTAATACTAAGGACCGTTCATTATTAAAATTTTAATGCTAAATTTACAGCTCACGGATGATGTGCATTAAATAGATATAGCATTGCTATTTAAGCAATTATAAAGAGAGTCTGTATGTGCTTCCCTGAGTTTGCTCACACTGATGCAACATTTAGCCAAGCATGAAAAAAACAGCTGCAAGTAGTGGACGATTTCAAAGGTCAAAGTCCACAATGTGCATCAAATAGATTTAGAAGACGGAAGTATACAAGGTAATTAGGTGTACCTCATGTAGCGCCCAAGCTATTCATACATCACCACCACTTTTTAGACTGATTTTGCTGGTTGTAACTATACAATTATATACGTCTATATACAGAGATACTGATATATGAGAACACAACCGAGGAAACTGATGACAGGTTCTTGCAACAATTTAAGTACGAACTACACAATCTGACCAGCTACTGCAACATCTTCCTTAATTGTAAACTGCAGCTGTGGAGTACACAGGAGCTTATCACTGACCGATGCTCCAGGCATATCAATATCCTTAACAACATCGTCAAATAAAGTGAGTCGAATTTTCTTTGTATCTGTTTCAAAAATCACTCTGCAGAAAATTCCTTGGTCACATCGAGATTTCAACGTCTTGGACTGACACTTTTCACACTCTACTATATCGTACTCATCAGCCTCAGAACACCCGGGAGTTTTGCACTGCAATTGACACAACTGGCATAATGCTCACACGATACTACTGCTTGGATGTATCCATTAACAAACTTGGCTGCATTAGGTAGCTCTTCATCACTTTCAACTTCTATAGTATCGCCAATGTCTTCAATTTCAGAGATTTGACAGTTTGGAGATGCAGGGAGATACTTATCTCCCCGGTATATTCGCACGGTTACATCTATAATCTTATAACTACAATCAACCTGCAATACTCCTATCTGGCCTTCCCAGAGGACAATTCGTATTGTTCCTGATATGTCCCCAACAACGCATTCCTGTTTCTTCAAAGTACGCCACGTGTTCTTTTGTTGAATGTTTTCTGGCTCACCAATAAATAAAACCTTCATGTAAACAGTTACTACCTGCATCACTGCCAAATCTTCAATATCCTCAATGGAAACTTCTTTACAAATATCGGCCTTTTTCTGATCTGGAGGAAGCTCAAATTCTCTGGTAGACGATTCTACGGTTGATCTCCTCGCACTTGCAACAATCTCCAAATCGTCTCCAACAGACGCTCTCTTCACTCGACACTCCTTTATCGCTACAGCACTGGAGTCACCAAAAGATTCATTTAGTCGAGATCTCAACTTCGGATTGAAAGAAACTAATCGCATACACTTTTTCCCATCAGAGAGCTGACCAGTGAAATACTTTACGTGGGCATTTCTTTTACCAGTCTTAATAGGCGATAATTCAGGGACAATTCCGTGAATAGTCACACTGTCTTCTTCAATTGCTTCACTAACTTCTATTTCACCATCAGTGGCATCTAAACAGGTTTTTTTCCTGCCATTGCAAGTAGATCTAGTAGATGAGTAAAGCCTTGCCGAAGTATACATATAACTGAACGTACACTATATATACTGTTACCGGACCGCGCGTATTCTCAAATCTACAAGCTGATTGGTCAGATAGAAATTGATCCTCTAAGAAGTGATCCTGCCAGACCACAGTGGATTTTCAGAAGTGATCTGCAACCTGATTGGTCCATCTCCTTGCTGGACCGCAGTGTATTCAGAGTCGAATTGCTTAATAACGACACTATGACTGCATGCGTGTATTCTCAAATCTACAAGCTGATTGGTCAGATGGAAATTAATCCTCTAAGAAGTGTGCCTGCCAGACCACAGTGGATTTTCAGAAGTGATCCGCAACCTGATTGGTCCATCTCCTTGCCGGACCGCAGTGTATTCAGAGTCGAATTGCGTAATAGTGACACTACGACTGCATGCGTGTATTCTCAAATCTACAAGCTGATTGGTCAGATGGAAATTGATCCTCTAAGAAGTGATCCTGCCAGACCATAGTGGATTTTCAGAAGTGTTCCGCTACCTGATTGGTCCATCTCCTTGCCGGACCGCAGTGTAATCAGAGTCGAAGAACAAAATATATACGCATGTGCAAAATTTGCGTGACATCGCATATGCGCAGCGTATAAGCACTCTGTATTGCATGCTGCGTATACAACCGTTCTGTATATAATGACACTTAAAGTAACTGATGAAACGTGAACCCCCAAATCTCTAACAAAGGTAATTGTATATCAATTAACCCTTGCAGTATAGTCACTCTGTGTGTCACTCTGTGTGTGAAGTGTGTCAACTAGTGAAATGTAAGTCATTGTGGGGCGAGTGTGAGTGTCTTTTTAACTCTTTGGGGCCGAAGTTAATTTATTACGCAGACTTCCATGTATGACGCAATTTTACACATTCAGTGCAAATGAACTTCCGGTAGCATTCCGTGATGCACATTAGCTAAGTGACTTTCTGTCTCAGGTAAACGATTCGTTAGCCTCCTAATGGTCCCAAGAGTCTTATTTATGAACTACAGTAGGTAGAGGCAGGGCAGTATACCTTGTGTGTTCTACAAGAGTAAAAGCTGTCTTGAAGCTTTCTTAGAAGCTTTCTTTGTGAGAACGTAGCTCTGTATTATAAACAGAAGTCCGGTTTGGTACATCACTTCCTGAACGTTGTCTGTGAAGTAATATTGACTAGAAAAGCAGCAGTTAAGAATGCACGGTGTTCATAGGAGGTAAGTGGAGAAAGCTGTAGTTCTACGCAACGCGGGTCGATCTGCTTACATGATAATAATGCAATTGATGACAATTGTTGTTCTCGGCCGCAGAGTTAATTGATAAGAGACGTTCGTCACACTAACGGATCTGCAATATGCAATATTACAATATATAGGGAAAAATACTTACACTTATTGCTATACCTAGTCCCCTATAAAGAATGGCTTCCCCAGATTGACTTTATTGAACAAAAGATGCTACAATGAGAGTGTTACACCTAGATATATCCCATGGAGAACATCAATCACTACTCCTCTGGCTATGTCAAAACAAGGGTGAAGTGCGAAGACAGTGGGGCCCTTTACACCACAGACCTATGTTACATACAAACAATGTATGTGGTGACCATTAGGTGCATACCGTGGTTCCAGATCTAGTAGCCTCTGCAGCTTAGGATGCATGGCTCCTTCGTACAGATGAAGCCTGCACTGGTCAACTGTTTTGCCTTTGTCCTCGCAGTATAAACGACTGCATATCCCGTACCACTGCTTCATGTTACTAAGCATTGCTCTCGCTGGTAGATCAACTGTGCAGTTCACCAATAAAGCTCCTGCATGCATTTCACCAATAGGAGTTTGCACAGCAATGCCTGTGGTGTGTAGGTGTGTGTGTACCAGTTTGTGCCAGTGTGAGATAGATCTACTCCACAACTGTTTTAATTTGTATACCGTTTGGAGGATTAATAACTGCCCTTACAGGACAGATAGACACCTTACTCGATCGATATAGAGCTACCCCACCAGTATTAAATGGGCTGGGTTAGAGAGGTACATTTCATGTTGCTTGTAGGCTTCACCATCTTACACATCTCTGATTCCGGACACTGGTTGTTGATGCCTAAAGCGTTTTTGAAGTAATGCCCAGTCTGGTAGGTCTTGAAAAATATATTATTTCTTGAAGGATGGAGGGATGGTAAGTGCCAAAAATTAAAGAAACAAGATTGTAAAAACCCGAGTGGTGCACAGTGAACAACTGATTATGATGTGACCATACACAATAATATTTATATATATGGGGAAATCACGTGAAAATTACGCATGCACAACAATGACAGACTAACAACATAACATATAGTTTGGAGTTCAGAGTTCACGCTACCATAATGATGAATTACAATTCATGCATGTATGCAGACAAACGACTGTGTAGTATGTGTGTGTTGGTAATGGACACATCTACAATAAACCAGAAGATGTATTCAGATGTAGATTATAATACTGGCGGAGTTGCATGCAACAATAACAACATACGTAACCCTAAAATGTAGGAGTAGAATCTTGTTTCTTTAAGTTTTGGCACTACCATCCCTACATCCTTCAACATTTTAATGAAATGTTTTTTTACATGTGTTCCACTAATTTTTCTTGGGTATATACCTAGCGGTGTCCACTTCGAATTCTGCTTGTTTGTGGATTGCTTTATCATCCCAACTTACTTATTTTACATTCTACTTGTTACTATAATGTCACAACAAGAGTGAGGTCATACTCAGAGAACTGAGAACAAGATACAACATACTGCTATTGATTGTGAGGAAATATTATTGTACATGAGAAAATATTGCTGGGAATAGACAACTCAATTGCACATTACTTTTATAAGCACCAAATAATATTATGAGGTGAGATAATTACCCAGACACAGATAACAGTGGGAATTGTCCCATGACCGTTTATGCAGTTGGGTGACGTGTAATATTGTGAGATAGATCTCAATTAGGCCAGCATGAGTAATGAAAAGCTGTTTCTAAATTAGGCTACCTGACGGCTGAATTTGCACATTCCGTATCTTTGCTCATAGCTTGAGTTTATATCATTGCCCAGCAAAGCATCTAGCTTGTCTACCTACATTCGTGATTTGCATTAGTCTCTGGAAGTTGCCAGAACACAGTGCCTCAAATACACATGTGTGGCTTCTGATAGCACTGTGTACATCATGCAGGAGCTGCCTCAACACAGGGAAATGTGTAGCAGCTGCCCTTAGTACCCTGAGTTGATTTTGGAAACCATCACTACTATTGTCTATTTGCGTTCACCTGAGCCCCGGAAGTTGCTGAGGTTTTTCGTTCTACACAACCATGCGTCATTTTGACAAATTCCTGCATGTTTGCGGGTAGTGGTATGCGCAGGTAACTGGAGGGAAACCATGCGGCAGTGCTGAACGCTACGACAAGTGCGTGTTTCGAGTACTTTAGGGCTTGGTTAGGCCGAAGACTAGGGATAAGTGGCTGAAGGTGAGCCATGACGCTGGAAGCGTGTTGATCCACGATGTCATAGTTCACTTGTACTGTTTTGACTGCTACGCTTGCACATATGGGAGCCTAGCTAGCATTACTAACCTGAGAATCCTTGTGTCGTCCGGGTAGCCCCTCTTTCTTGCTGATTTTCACACCAGCAAACGCTTCGAGCACGGAAGCCTTCGGGCGTAAACGGGGCATATGGTTGACGTCACCCGCACTACATTCCTCGCAGTCAATGGTATCTCCATACTTTCCTTATGGGACATACAGCTATCTTTCTTCTTTGTCATCAGTGTTAAGTTCTTTAGCTACAACACACTGGCCATCCTCATTAACAGGTATGGGAATGTCTCTCTTCACATGCTGGTAAGCCAGTAAAAATGTCTCTGAGGCCATAATGTGACACCCTTTTACCAAATATAAAAGTGGATAGCAAACTATAGTAAAACTGATGTATCTCAGAGTGGTTGTACCGCCAGGGTGCAATAGTCGGCCGAATGAAAAAGGCCAGAGAAGTGTCAAAATGACGATGAACAGCAAGTAGATAGAACAACCAAACAAAAGCAGTGCAGCAAAAAGCAGCACGTAGACTAGCAGCCTGCCTATGCACATTCTGCAGAAGGCGCATATTGTCTAATATAGCGGATGAGTGATCACATCACCAATATGCAATCAACAAGGAAATGGCGTGCGACTATACGGAAGTGCTCGTAAATCCGAGGGACCCTACAACGATTCTGTTAGCCTACACGGCAAAAAGGAATGGGTAGAAGGAACCCAAAATTGTGGGTCAAAATAACTGCAACTCATATAACCCATGTTTAAGCATAGATAATAGAGGGGAGGTATTGGAAGCGCACATACGCATACGTATATACGTCATACGGAATCCATGACACGGTCACACTCACTCAACGCTTATATAAGCCATAGTACACTTTGTGTAGTTTTCCTAGCTTACTACCGTGTCGAGTAGGACTGATTGCTGTATGTTATCAATTACACCCAAGCAACGAGTGCAACTAAGCCAGTTTACCAATATTACAGTCAGGCATATGCCCAACATGCTAATATTTCATGAAAATTTGGTCAAGTTTTGTTCATGCTCTATTGCAATTTCAAGACTCATGCTTACTATTCACCTGTCTGTTGTTCCATCTAGAGTGCAACTGCAAGAACAAATTCGAAATGGGACATAGAAAACTAGACTAAAAACTAAGTTTGCTCCAAGCGGTATATCAGTTCAGGCTAAACTCATCAAAGTGGTCAATCTTCCAGTATTTGGCCAATGAGATGTTCAGCCTGACCTATCACTTGTTTGCTTCTCTCTGAGCGGCCAGAAACGTAGAATCACCTGTATATGATTATAGAAGATACTGCAGCCCTCAATAATCCACTCACCATATTGTCATACCGGGTCATAAGACCGTGACACGGATTCAGTAACGGGCATATGCGCGCATTTCCTATCCCCTCCCCTCTATTATCTATGGTTTAAGGCAGTAATAACTCAGGAAGAAGATAGTCCAAATAATCTATTGTGAATGCTCTAGCAACCCATCCAATAGTTAATGTGACTACCATCATGAAGGTACTTGTAAACTACTGAAGGTTATTATGACTACCAATAAGCAGGTCCTTATAACCTACTTAAAGGAGTTTGACATTTTCTGTTCTGGACGTAATATACAAGTAAATAAAAAATTAATGAAATTTGAAAGGAAATATAGGGATTGCATAAAAAGGAAAGGAGACAAGATTGGGACACAGACATGTTATGATATATCAACGTAACAATATGGGTACGTCGATATATCATAACATGTCTGTGTCCCAATCTTGTCTCCTTCCTTTTTATGCAATCCCTATATTTCCTTTCAAATTTCCTAAATATTTTATTTACTCGTCTCCTGTCATATTTTTTCTGGACCTAGGTACATACATTTCGCTTTACTTTGTTACAAACATATTAGCTAATGCATTGTACATCAGTTAAACTGAATTAGCAGTACAGATAATAGTGTGTGCATGAAGAGTTATAGGCTCCGTGTAACTGCCAATACTATGTAACTGCCAGTACTTAGGTTTACAATCATACAAATATTCACACTTAGTGGAGCTTTTGTTAGTGAGCTACAGTAATGCTTGCCTGAGACTATTTATTGTTATATTACAAGACTTGCATTTTTTGCAGAGATCTTATCATAATGATGATCATTTGTGCATTACACTTTACCAGCATACCAATTTTCACATTTAGTGGAGCTTTTATTAGTGAGATATGGTAATGCTTGCCTGAGGCTATTTGTTGTGAGATTTACATTGTTTACATAGATCTTATCACAATATTGATCATTGGGGTATTAAGCTTTACCATCACACCAATTTCCATTTATAGCAGAGCTTTTGTTAGTGAGATACAGTCTGGCAAACGGTTGAACGTATGTTCGAGTCCTACAGTGGGAGCCGTTTTTTCGGCAATGAAAGCAGAGTATGTTGTGGTTGCGGAGCAGGCTCACCCTCTAGGCCCAGCCTATTCACTTACCAATTTCCACATTTAGTGGAGCTTTTGTTAGTGAGATACAGTAATGCTTGCTGAGGCTAGTTTGTACAAGATTTACATGGTTTACATAGATTTTATCACAATGTTGATCATTGAGGTATTAAGCTTTACCATCACACCAATTTCCACATTTAGTGGAGCTTTTGTTAGTGAGATACAGTAATGCTTGCCTGAGGCTATTTTTACAAGATTTACATTGTTTACATAGATTTTATCACAATGTTGATCATTGAGGTATTAAGCTTTTCCATCATACACATTTAGGGGAGCTATTGTTAGTGGGATACAGAAATGCTTGCCTGAGGCTATTTATTACAAGATTTACATTGTTTACGGAGATTTTATCACAACGTTGATCATTGGGGTATTAAACTATACTATCATACAAAATTTCACATTTAGCAGGGCTTTTATTAGTCAGATATAGGATTGTGTGGCCTACACTATTGTACATAGCCTGGGGCTATATTTGTTTATTTTACAAGAAGTACATTGTTTTTAACATGACGATGCACTATACCCACAGTGGTCACTGTACCAAATTTCATGTTTAAATGTGTTACCATTAGTGAGTTACGCTTTTTCAAGTGGAAGAAGTAGTGTTGGAAGGTGAACAATTTACAAAATAGACTTTTGTTAATATAACCCCTTTATCTACCATTTTATAATCACAGTTAGTTTCTACATATTTATGTTAACAGAAACCCAGTAAGCAGCAAACTGAAAGTGAAAGTGATGAAAAACCTTATAATATGAGGATAGACCATAGCAATGCCTATATACACAGTACTACTGTGTGACATGTACATGTATTACATTGAGAGGAGTGTCAACATCATTATTACAAGAATCACAAGGGTTAACAACAAATACTTTTATGTTGCTATTAGCGATGGTATCTCTACACATGCTGACTTTCAGGTTGATGGTTACCATGGTTGCTGAGTTTTGCTCATTAGTTATCCTCATTCATAATACATTGCTGGGAGAGATAACGATCAGTAGTGCATGAACTACAAGGGTTAACAAAATTATACCTCTATTCCCCAGTACGTAATGATACATTTCCACATGCAACTTCATTGACTTTATGGTTATCGAGTTACGCTTCTTCAAGAAGAATAAGAAGAAGAAGAAGAAGAAGATGGAAAACATGGCAAAAATGTGAAAAGGACTTTTTAACTCATTGGGGCCGAAGTTAATTTAATACACGCATTCAACGCAAATGAACTTCCGGTAGCGTTCCGTGATGGCCGTTAGCTAAGTGACTGACTTTCTGCCTCAGGTACAAGATTATTTAGCATGCTAATGGTCCCTAGAGTCTTACCTATGAACTACAGTAGGCAGAGGCATGGCAAAATACCTTGTACGAACTTTGCACGCAGCTGCTTTGTACCGCTTCATATAGCGACGCTCAAACAGATGGTAAGAGCTCTCTGTACCTTTGTTTCTGTTCTAGAGACACTACAAGCCAAGTAAGCCTGTATACATGGGTCCTGGAAGCTTTCTTCGAAGCTTTCTTCGTGGCAATGTAGCTCCGTATTATAAACGGAAGTCCGGTTAGTTACCACTATCACTTCCTGAAAAGGGCAAAGTTCTTAACCTATTTATCCGTTGTCAGTGAAGTAATATTGACTAGAAAAGCTAACACAAGCGGTAGTTAGAAACGCACGGTGTTCCTAAGAGGTAAGTCGAGAAAGCTGTAGTTGTACGCAATGCGGATAGTGCGTTATTGACGTAAATGACACGAATTCGTGCTCTCGGCCCCAAAGAGTTAAGCTATTACACACATTTTACATCACAACACATCCAATTTTTGTATACTGGTTATTTTTCACACATTTTTTACCTTGATATCAAAAGTGAAATCAACCTCAAATTGAAAGTGAAATGAAGAATATCCTTATATATGGTTTTCAATGGGGATGGACCATAGCAATCCCTATATACAACAGTACTACCGTACTGTGTGATATTGCTGAACTCCCTAATTCTTATTGAAATTGTGTTTTTGTCTTCAATCAGAAGTTATAGCGTTCCCCAAATTATGCAATTTAAACTTCCCGCGATTACAGCGCAAACTCGGCGCGATGACGCGCTTGCGCAAATATGTATGGCCATACGGCCAGTGTGAGCGTCGCGTGGCCGAATCCAAAACTGATACCAATCCGTGGCCGTGGATCTGGAAATTTGGATCCGAAGTATATAGTTTGAATTTGTATATAGCCTTTGAGAAAGGTACCTTACCCCTAGACGGCTGAAGTCTCTTCTATGGATGCCAGCTATGTATGATTATCGTTCCTGGTATGCGTTTGTAATTAACTAACTTTTCATGCATATACTTCCATCTCTTGGTGGCTTAGTTGCCCTGGTGGACTGATTGAGGCTGAGTTAGAGTATAGCATGCTTTGCATGTGGTATATGCCTAATTGCCTGTGGAGCCAAGTCATTGTATGGGTGTGAACTCAATCCTTAACATCCATCCTACACTCCTCTGCCACAAGAGATCCAGTGGCTCAGGGTGGGAGTGTCTGACTAGTAATAGTATTGATGTTTGTGTAATTGTGTTTCCATCTTCGCACTAGAAGAACAGAATTGTGTAATTGTGTTTCCATCTTCGCGCTACATGTAATTAACTAACTTTACATGTACATGTACATATCATATGTACACTCTTAGATTATGAAAACTTGTATATGGAGTGGCCATGTATATGCATAAGAGTATTCAATCATCGATAATCACATGCATTATAGCACAAAAAGCTTAACCCTCTGGTATGCAGGCCCTTTGTGTGTATAGGTGTGCAAACTGTCCTTGAGGTGGTGGTGTTTTCCAGTATGTTCCCATATCTTAACTAGAACTTCCCCATCCACACACCCACAATAATTATACTACCTAGAAAGGCCTGGGAACCACGCTAAAAGAAACCCATCATGTACACTATCTCACACACTATATCTACACATGGGAAGTGTCAATTGACCATTTTCCAGATTCAAAGGACCTAATCGGAATGTAAAATCTCTCAATAAGTAATCCATGCCTTGTGAAATTGTTTAAGCGAGTTTTGCTAGTATAAAGTACCCACAAATACCCTAATGATACCACAAAATACCTAAAACATTCCAGCTATTAGTGACACCACTCAGGAAGACACAAGAGAGGAGCCAGTTTTCAGTTACTGACCTGATCTGAGCCATGTTTGAGCACTAACCTGTATGAAAACTCATATTGCACGCACTACATTCCAATAGGGCTACACATAGACAACTGACAAATAACATACAAACCACCTACAAGTACACAACACACCTAGAAAAATGGGGGAGTAAAAAATACTAAAGATAAAAAAATAAAAATGAAAAAAGGGGGGGCATGTAAATAAAAAAGGTAAAAACAGATAGAAAAGGAGATAAAAGTATTAAAGTATAGATAGAAAAAAGAAAGGGGGAGAAGGCAAACTATCCCCGACCATGAAAGCTCACAGCAACCCAGTCCAACTTGAAACCTTCCCACAATAGTGGGTCGGAATCCAAGCTGGCCCCACTAGTTAAGTAGCACCTGGCCTATTATTGTAGGACATGCATACCATTAAACTGAGGGGAATAGCAATCAGTGTACTACTCCTGCCCACACAGGATATGTACCTGATCACAACCCGGTCACTACAAGCCCACAGTAGGTCCACAACCTCCCTGTGTATACAGGCAGGACCCAGACCAGAAATAGACCCTTCTTAACAGTTCCTACCACTCCCACCGTACAGTGGGACTAGCAAAAGACCATGTTAGATAGCAGTCTACACCTCACCTACAATGTAACAGGATCAGTATAAAACCGCATGAAAGAGATGGAAGTAAGACAGAAGATAGAGGTAGAAGCAAAGAGGGAAGTTAGGACTAACAGTATATTTGTAAGAAATGGGGATGTCACTGAACTCAGATGCTCAGCCTTGAGAGCTGAGAATGGTGGTTTAAGATCTTTTACGACCGGTCAACTCTCCCAATCCATCCGAGTTCAAGTGACCTAAACTACACACTCAGTAAAAAACATACAGAAAACAACATATCTTATAAAGGGTAGCGGCAGGGGTAGCAACAACACTGAGATAGAGAGTAGAGAGAGTAGACTTTCACCAGAGGTAGCAAAGACAGGAATATGACCATAGCCAATGCAATAACATATATATATATGATAGCTAAAAGAAATCGGTATAGTGTAAAGGAATTTAAATTAATGTTCATTTGTTCTCACATGCCTAGATGTAACATGGGCAGTCAGGTGAGACAATGCATCAACTGGCAAGCAGACTCCGTCCCATATATGGTTCTTTACATTATGCTTAAATTTACTAAACACATTACAATGTCATCTAGCAAACTTCTTAAATGTATGGCATATGACGGAATATCGGAAACCTTGCCAAATTAGTTTGGATGTAATCATATAATTCCTACTACAAAAATCATTATAACTATCACAAATTCTACCGATCCTGACTAGCTGAGATATATACACGCCATATGCAGGCTGTACCGGTATATTCCCACATAAAAAGGGGAAATTAACGATGTTAAATCCAAAACTATCTCTTTTGTCAAATACTTTAGTAGTAAACTTGTGATCTATAATTTGAGAGTTTTGTGGCACCAATAAAACCATAACATGATCTCTCTGATCATGGCATAATCTGGGATCATCATGGCCACAGTATGGAACAGAACCTGTGGGTTTGCAGTGGAAAAGAGGTTAACATAGCATATGCGTAATGTATATGTGTAAGTGAGGGGATTAAGAAGAGGGGAAGGAGGGAGGGTGGTGGGTAAAATTGAGACAAAACCCCAATGTTGACACTCTACCACTAAACAGTGACTAGAGCAAAGTATATATACTAGTTGAATGCTACGCATTGTTGGTGAGTGGGTGAGTGTGCACGCAAAATTAGAAGCACGTATAACATTACGGTATGTCAGTGCCGGTCACAAACATATAGACATAATAAATACATACACTACATGCCCGTACCCAGGGGGGGTTTGGAGGGTTCGGACGAACCCCCCCCCGCAACAGGTAAAGGTCCGCTTTTACATTCGCTCGTCGTAGTATATCACAGTCGCACACTCCATGGGATCCACGCATGACCACACCTTCTCTAATCGCGCAATTGTGCAAAACACGCGACCACGTGAGCGTAGCATATTATTATAAATCGTGCGTTATACATCTCATCAATGGCGTGTCTAGTCGGGTTTCTAAGGTTTCCAGAAACTAGTCAGAATCGGGCTGGGGCTAGGGCTAGGGCTTCTAGCTAGGCATCTCAAGCGTTCCCGAAACTTGCGTAGTAGATAAATCTATAGACTTGACTGACGGTTGCCTTCCTCGAGTCGCATCACTAGCACTACACGATCAATCACAAAACTAAGTGGGCGGAGCATACATGCAACGTGGACACGTGTATTAGTCTACGTAGCTATTATTATAGCAGATCTGACGGAGATGAGCCACGGTGTATGAAGTTATGTAACATTTTGGATTCATAATGCCTTTACAAGTTGTATATTGTTCTGTGAATATGCATAATATAGTTTTTCCCGTATGCTGTTCATCATGCCTGAAAATGCACTAGAAGTGGTCTCAGAGCATCTAAAAATCAAAATTTTCCTAGGGGGAGCATGCCCCCAGAGCCCCCTAGGTTTGCATATGCATACATAGCTGGCACATGCATAACTAGAAACTACTCAAAAATATCTCTAGAATCGCCCATGATTATTGTTCACGCACAGTTACAATCATACATGTACTGGTGCTAATGCTAAAGACACTTCCTTAAAATCACCTGTAGGAGTCCATATTTTTGCAAAAAGAACCCCCCCCATAAAAATCCTGGGAACGGCCCTGCACTATCCTTATTATTGTGTGTGTGTGTGTGTGTGTGTGTGTGAGAGAGAGAGAGAGAGAGAGAGGAGAGAGAGAGAGAGAGAGAGAGAGGGAGGGAGGGAGGGAGCTTACTAGACTATACAGAAGGTATATACATGTACATATCCATCATATGAGGCTATCACATTATTGGCGAGCGGAGCAAGCCTACCTAGTCATGTCAACGGCCAATTTTATATGTGAAGGGCGATGTACATACCATAATATTTATTTAATTCTAATTTTACCTACGCACTCTCCCGCTCGCCAACAATGCTTTGCATTCAACTAGTATATATATATATACCTCAGTTAGAGAGGGATTGTCAGAGGTTGACATATCTGTAATGGATGTGAGGAAGAGAACATTCTCATTTTCATTGTGGTACTTGAACTTCAGGTTACCAGCAGCTGCCAAGACTGACTTGACTGCACGCATGCTGACTGGACAACTGTGTGTGGGGGGAGGGGGGAGGGGGAGGGGTAGGGGGAGGGGGAGGGGGAGGGGGAGGGGGAGGGAGGGGGAGGGAGCGGGAGCGGGAGAGGGAGAGGGAGAGGGAGAGATGCTATCCAGTTCATCCAGGCTGTCCAAATTAACCCTGACCTTCTCTGAACAGACCCGGTAGGTCGTTACAATCTTCATTGAGAGTTTTGTGGCACCAACAAAACCATAACACGATCTCTCTGATCATGGCATAATCTGGGATCATCATGGCCACAGTATGGAACAGAACCTGTGGGTTTGCAGTGGAAACGAGGTTAACATAGCATATGCACAGTGTGTAATTTAACCCTCTGAGATTGTCTGGCAGTTCGGAGCGTCCAACATATCTATAAACACAGCAGGATGGTTTGAGGGAGATAGTGGTCCCTTTGAAGACTAAGGTACTGAGGGGAGTAATCACAGCTCTCTGAATGGACAGGATCTGCTGGGCCAGTACCTGGCAAGTGGAGGGTGACTATCACATGTGCTTACATGTACAAATAGTGAAATAAAATACATGTCACGTGAATATCACATGATGCTCACTTAACTATCACATGATGAATCAAGAACATGTAAAACATATATCAGCTATCACAACTGTAATGGTTGGGTGTAAAGTCCAACTGTCCTCCCAATGCGGCTGCCACTTCAACAAGCTTCGCCCCCCACAATCCCTTCAACTACCCACCACCACTTCCTGCACTACCACCACCACTCCCTGCCTCCTGCAAGTCCTGGCTCTTGTGGATGTTCAGTTGAACCTACAAAATTAGGCAGCTCATACATGAACACATATGCAACACATCATGTCATGGATTACCAAATGAAAAGCACTAACCCTCCACAAGCATATGACAGGGAAGGGGTGTTGTCAGTGGTGCTTATAACATTTCTTGGAACCCATGGTCAAAGTAGACTGCTCACCTAATGAGGACTTGACACTTTCTGACCTCACTCACCTGTGAATATTATGTGGTCAATCATACACATGATCATGGGAAACATGCACATCACTCAGGCCTCCCACTTGGCAGAGTGGTAATGCGTTCCGTCCGGTCAACGGTTGAACGTAGGTTTGAGTCCTACAGTGGGCCGTTTTTTTTCGGCGATGAAAGCAGAGTATGTTGCGGTTGTGGAGCAGGCTCATCCCTTAGGCCTAGCCTATTCAATCCCAAATTATTTCTATCCTGCCGCTTATAAGTTATCGACTTGTTTCGATCACCACAGCATACTCTATAGGATTTGAACCGTAAATCACTCAGGCCTCCCACTTGGCAGAGTGGTAATGCGTTCCGTCCGGTCAACGGTTGAACGTAGGTTCGAGTCCTACAGTGGGAGCCATTTTTTTCGGCGATGAAAGCAGAGTATGTTGTGGTTGCGGAGCAGGCTCATCCCTTAGGCCCAGCCTATTCAATCCTATACTATATATACATGCATACGTACATACACAGTTGAAGGCTCCTAACCTGCATATTATACCTACATGTACATATATACAGTCATTACACTGCCATGCACAAAAGTGCAAGCACACATTTGTGTCATCCCATTTACGAAAAAAAAGTGGTCCACATTTGAATATAGTGTAAACTAATTAGAGAGAAATGATCCACTACAAATTCTGTGTAATGTATGAGGTGATGGGTGTCAACTACCTTCTGGATACAGGCTGACTTCATTTGCCCAATCCCCTCCCCTGTCATTGCATTCACAGAGGGCAACAACACAGGGGTCACCAATCACCGTAAGATTATCTAGTAATCGCTCTAATTCTTTCACGAAAATCATTTATACTGGAGCGTACATGATCCTTGATGCACAAAATCTTCATACCTTCACCCAATGCTGTCAAACTCCAGGTCTGCAACCGCTATTTTATTGTTTGGTCAGGTGCCAAACACATGAAGTCAGTTTGTGGATTTTTTGTCCAGTTTGTCACGCTTCGTGCTGTTTCAAGCACTGTGTTGTCTTTTTGGCTACATTGCTCCTTTGTGTCGGTTTCTTTGAACGACTAACTGTTGCAGGTAACTGGACCTGCTGTTGTACTCAGTAGGCAATACCCATACATAACATGTTGCTAGTTACCTTGTGGGTATGCAAGAGAGGTAGAACTCTACACGAAAGTGAGTAGGTTTTTACATGTTGCTATACAAAGTAAAAACCAGTGAAACAAGTGTAGACGCATTTTCACTAAAATGTTGAAGGATGTAGGGATTGAAGTGCCAAAAAGCATAGAAATGAGAAGTGCAGCATGCATGCAGGCAAAGAGAGCATGCAACAATGAATGCACTAAAAAGTGCAGAACCCTCAGCGCTATGTGTGCACGAATCCTCAAAAATGCGCAAGCTATTGAAACACAAATAATGTGTATGGCGGTTTTCAAAATGGCTGACAGCAGATATTCATACAAAGCAGGAAGTCTCTGCAACAGAGAGAAATCCACACGAATTTTTTTATCTTCATTGCCCGTTAAGTACGTGATATCGTTTTCAGGATGAAAAGACGCCCCACCTATTTTTAATCTATGTTTAGACTTACGGCATGTGAAGTTATTTGTGTTCCTAAAGGTCCAACTGTCCTCCCAACACTGCTGCCACTTCAACAACAAGTTTCACCCTCCACAATCCCTTCAACCACCCACCACTTCCTGCACTCCCACCACCACTCCCTGCCTCCTGCAAGTCCTCGCCCTTGTGGATGTTCAGTTGAACCTACAAAATTAGGCAGCTCATACATGAACACATATGCAACACATCATGTCATGGATTACGTTGTACAAAAATGATCACGCGATGAACTACAACTGCACTGGACGTCACTGCACATGTGCAGCACGAAAGGGGGTGGGTCAGGTGAGAAATACAAATGTGTATAACTCCACTTGGGATACAGCTACGGGATTATTATTGCATCACCCTACTGAGTGCACTATGTGTCTTTGGTGCAAATTGAATGGAATAAAGGAGGAAGTATGGACAGTATGTTAAAAATGTGCAGGTAATCTTAACAGAGTGAACATGTACATGTAAGAGAACATGACACCTTGAGGAGTAAGTGTGCAAGTGATGACATGCCATACCGCCATACCGTCTCACCTTGGTACTCCTTTCAACCTCCCTCACCTGTGAATGGATCATGTATACACTAAAGCCACAGGATGGGGATGAAAAAGTGCAAGTTTAAACGGGCAGGTCTTTGTGGTTACAAGGTACTAGTTATGCCCTTGAAGCAGCATAAAAGGCACCAGAACAGGTCATAATTTCACTCTCAAGAACTCACAGAGTTATATATAGGTTTGTTTTAGTAGCTTCTGTGTGTTTGTGTAAATTACTTACTGGGCCTTGTGTCACCTTTTCTTTAGCTGTCCATGAAAGAATGACCACCTTGGAAAAAGGTATACATGTTGCTGGGATTGCTATGGTCTAATCTCCATTGAAAACCATATATAAGGATATTCTTCATTTTCACTTTCAATTTGAGGTTGATTTCACTTTTAATGATATCAAGGTAAAAAATGTGTGAAATATAACTAGTATGCAAAAATTGGATGTGTTGTGATGTAAAATGTGTGTAATCACTTAAAAAGTGCTTTTCACATTTTTGCCATGTTTTCCATCTTCTTCTTCTTATTATTCTTATTATTATTATTATTCTTGAAGAAGCGTAACTCAATAACCATAAAATCAATGAAATTGAATCTTTGTTTGCATGTGGAAATGTATCAATACGTACTGGGGAATAGAGGTATAATTTTCTTGTAGTTCATAGATCGTTATCTCTCCCAGCAATGTATTATGAATGAGGATAACTAATGAGCAAAACTCAGCAACCATGGTAACCATCAACCTGAAAGTTAGCATGTGTAGAGATATCATCGCTAATAGCAACATGAAAAAAGCATATGTTATTAACCCTTGTGATTCTTGTAATAATGATGTGAACACTCCTCTCAATGCAATACATGTACATATATATAGCGATTACGTAATTCATTTTGAATGTAGGTGCATAGTACATACTTACGTTTTACGTATATAGTTAGCTTGCGTCATACAATAAATCGATTACGTCATGAGACAAGACTCATTAATGACGTCATTTACACCAGCCGCGCATGCGCAAAAGCTTAGCAACTAGCGCGTAACAACTAGGCACAGAGTGAACTGGCTGATAGAGAACGTGTTGACGATTTGTATAGCAACTAGCACTTAGTACTACATAAGCAAAACAGAGATGTGTTGACGATTCTTGTGCTACT
This sequence comes from Theonella swinhoei, assembly GCA_963970385.1. Taxonomy (NCBI): domain Eukaryota; kingdom Metazoa; phylum Porifera; class Demospongiae; order Tetractinellida; family Theonellidae; genus Theonella; species Theonella swinhoei. The sequence continues at coordinate 10,910,801 of OZ019948.1, read as the reverse complement.
CTCACCGTCAGAACACTGCACACGCGTACAGTGTGTTGGCTCTGCCTCTACGTATGTACCTCGGTAAGCTTATATCATAGATACAGTAGTGCTTATGCTTATATATCGTCTGCTGGAGAAACGGCACGCTATTCTACCACGATACTATATACCACCAAGCCAAAGCGCTGGTGACTGATAGTACGTTGCTAGCAGGTTTGCTTATAGTTCTGTAGTTACCAAAGTGTATGCAGCTGCTGCTTGCAACCAAACCACGCCCCTCAGTACTAATCACGCATTTATACAGTAGCTCAATACTTGGTCAGATGTTTATGGATATGGAGAGCACATGGTAGGGAGAATTATTGCTAACAATAGTAAAAAAATGACAAGAAACAAGTAAATAAAAAATTTAGGAAATTTGAAGTGTAATATAGGAATTGCATAAAAATGAACAGAGACAAGATTGGGACACAGACATGCTATATACATCAATGTACTAAAAGGTATGTTGATGTACATAGCATGTCTGTGTCCCAATCTTGTCTCTGTTCATTTTTATGCAATTCCTATATTACACTTCAAATTTCCTAAATTTTTTATTTACTTGTAATATATAATAGTGTGTCAAGGTATACATGAGGTGTCAACCGATCAGTGTAGGGGCATAAATGTGTAGCTACATGTAACATTATTGTCAGTATATGTAGTCCCAAGGAATAGGCCAGGAACTTACTTATTTAATTGTTAAGGCATAGAAAAATTGTGGAACATGTAGGTGTTTGAAGAATTATTCAAGGTGCTAGGCAAACATACACGTAAATGCACTGTATTAGTAATAGCAGAAGGAATTTACATATTCACTACCCCTGTTATTGGCACGACCTCCACAATTGTCTACCTACCTTCCCATAGCCACCTCCCACCCTCCTACAGCCGCAATGCTATCGATTTCCACTCAACGCCCTATCCCTGCCCATCTCCCAACTAACCCCACTCAACAACTCATCCCTACCCAGCTCCCAACCTACCCCACCCAACAACCCATCCCTGCCCAGCTCCCAACCTACCCCACCCAACAACCCATCCCTGCCCAGCTCCCAACCTACCCCAACCAACAACCCATCACTGCCCATCTCCCAACTAACCCCACCCAACAACTCATCCCTACCCAGCTCCCAACCTACCCCACCCAACAACCCATCCCTGCCCAGCTCCCAACCTACCCCACCCAACAACCCATCCCTGCCCAGCTCCCAACCAACCCCACCCAACAACCCATCCCTGCCCAGCTCCCAACCTACCGCACCCAACACCCCATCCCTGCCCAGCTCCCAACCTACCCCACCCAACAACCCATCCCTGCCCAGCTTCCAACCTACCCCACCCAACACCCTATCCCTGCTCAGCTCCCAACCCAATATCCCATCCCTACCCAGCTCCCAATCTACACCACCCAATACCCCATTCCTGCCCAGCTCCCAACCTACCCAACCCAGTACCCTGTCCCTATCCAGCTCCCAACCTACATGTACCCTACCCAACACCAGCTCCCCACAACTCCAGCTCCCCACAACCGCTACCACCCATATTCGAGAAGAAAGAGAAAGGTTAGTTTGTATACAGTCTTTCAATGCTGTTTTCATCTCATGTCCATGTATGTAGGCTCCTCCTCCTCCTCCTGCTGCTTCTCCTCTTACAACCACCACTACCACCATCACCACCACTGCAGCAACTAACAAAAACTCTTGGTTTTCAGGGTGGTGGTAGTGGTGGGAAATAAACTTTAGAGTGTAGACCGGTGTCATGTATTTCTTACATGTAGAGTGTTGAGTTGGTTGAATATTGAGTTGGTTCTTTTTTTTAGTGGTGGGAAATAAACTTTAGAGTGTAGACCGGTGTCATGTATTTCTTACATGTAGAGTGTTGAGTTGGTTGAATGTTGAGTTGGTTCTTTTTTTAATATGTGAAGTACAATTAAAAATGCGGATTATGTAATATGGAACCAAAAACATGCAGTTAATGGGGAGCTCACCAGTGGCACTCTCTGTCAAGTGACAGTGAAGGATATATTAATCGGTGCGCATGCACAGCGAGGGTTACTGTAGTTGGGTCTGCCTGCCTGCCTGCCTGCCTGCCTGTCTGCCTGCCTGTCTGCCTGCCTGCCTGCCTGCCTGCCTGCCTGTCTGTCTGTCTGTCTGTCTCCATGTTAGTGCTCAAACTCACTTGCACATCACTTTTTTACACAGAGATCAAACAATGTAAATGTACATAATTATACTCATACATACACGTACATGTACATGTATACATGAAGAACCATAGCACATACAAAGGAAGAAGGTATAAACCAAACACTAACCACAAACACATAAAACACCACAGCAGCCTCAATGGCTTAGAAAAACTCACACTGGCTTCAATGTACACCTAAGAAATATTGACTGTTCAGCCTCATTGCCTTAAACTACATGTATGAGCCTCAATGGATTAGAAAGTAAACACACACACACGAGCGCGCACACACACACACACACACACACACACACACACACACACACACACACACACACACACACACACACACACACACACACACACACACACACACACTGTGGTTAGGGATGGATATAAATGTTTTAATGCAGTTACAATTCAAAAACACAATTCCAATGAAGAGTTCTTGGCATGAAAAGTGACATTAGTGTTCAGGTAGTGTTTGTTCGATCATTTTAAAGTTGAGATGGAGCATTGTAGATAGTGACATTACAACTCTGGAACGTATAAACTAAGCCATTTGCAGATAGAAGATGAATCTGTACATCCCAACGGCTGTCTGGTTGGTCCTTAAAACACTCGTTACTCTTATCAAGCCACGAGAAGAAGGTGGACAACGCCCACTGGGTGCTTTTCTCAGTGTTCTTTGGGACAAATTTCTTACTGAGAGCCTCCTCCTTTGCATCATCTACAAATTCAAACCTCATAGCTGTAGAAGTCATAGACCGTTTGAGCAATAGGTCTTTTTGCTGCTGTCGGCTCGTCTTGTTGGAGGGACGTATCCTCCCAGCCCTCGACTTCTAGACCAAAGGCCTCCTCCATTTGAACTGTCCCTGAATAGCGATCGCTCTTGCAAAACTGCATCTGGACCGATCTACATATATAGCTAGCTAGCTAGCTATGTGCAGGTTGATGTGCATCACCTTATTTGGAAACTTTGTAAAAGGCGATTTTTCAGAAACAACTCCGTTCAAGAGATATGGCATGAAAATAAGCAAAAAAGCCAATTGCTAATTAGCTCCAGCTTACTTTCTGCTCGGTTCACACACCGTGGAGGCATCAGAAGTTCAAGAGTACACTAGTATTATGGGCCGACTCGATAAATATCTAGTGATCATGAGAGTTAGACAGAGGGACTGTGTACAGATCTACACCAGCATGCGCACGCAAGTGTATAAGAGGGGGTGGAGCTATTAGCTAATTAGTGACCACTATTCGGAGATTGTTTATATTGCTATAATAGCACCAGTGGAAGACAGAGTGTCCACTATTTAGAGGTATCTCAAGTACAGTATAAAGGGGGAAACACTTAGTACATAGTAGTTGTCTGCTATACAATAGGTGTCCACTTAAAGAGATTAAAAGAGAGACTCTCTATGTAGGGATGGCACTGACATGACCATTAAGCCTTAACAAATGTAATGGCTAAGAACTCTCAAACGCGGCAACTATAAGTCCTTTTAGACACATAACATGGCCTACAAGTGTTTCTATACACAACAAGACTCTCAAAGGTGGTAAAATACACCACTACAAAGACATACATGAAATTGCCGAAACCCCAATTTCTTCTTCTTCTTCTTCTTCTTCTTCTTCTTCTTCTTCTTCTTCTTCAAATGGCCTAGCACAAAATTGGTACAAGTATTTACCTTGATTTTTGTATCAAAAGGCTTCTTATTCTTATGTGCAGTACCTTTCACCAACGGAATCTTTGTAGGACCCTTCTTGGACAAGTAAAGCTACGATATACTAGCAAGTCCATGTAGTTGAACGCCATTTCCTCGTTATTACCCATGTGCATTTCACATGACCACAAGCAGCAAAATGGGGTGGGACTCGCACAAACGCAAAGAGCATTGTATTCGCAAGCAAGTGAAAAACTATGAAAAACCTGTGAAACAAGGGAGTAAAAGCATTTCCATTAAAATGTTGAAGGACGTAGGGATGACAGTGCCAAAAAGTAGAGACACAAGTGCAGTATATATGCAACAACACAGGGATTGAGGGCAATACATATGCAGCAAAACAGGGGATAAATAATAATAACATGCATAAACCCTACATATGGAGTTACACATGTTGTTATTGTTGCATGAGCAGGTTTAAAAATTTAGGTGCATTATACCAATAGGCCTCACAGCCTTTTGCTATATTGCTGTACTGGGTCCATACAGTCCCAGGCCTTCCCCACTCATGATATGCTTGATATATTGATAAAGTTGAAATTCCTAGCAAAAGCCAAACAATAACATTCTTTTGACACTGTAGGATTACCTGCAACACCAAGGCTTTGCTCCAGGGTTTGGAGGGAGGGGAGAGATACAACGCTTATCTTCTTATCGGGGCAACTAAGAAGGACATGAGTCAGCTGCAACAGCTTGGAGAGGTTGAAGAATCGGAAATAGACCGTCATGCATACCCACCTATGTGTAAGGCCAATTGCATGACACACAATGTTTTATTGTTGCATGTGAAAGGATGTGAAGGGGTTACATGTGCATTCAACTTGCAGATGGCATGATGTTACACATGTACATACGCAATGTAATATGTGTACATGAAAGTACATGTGCATATCACACTAGCTGTATTAGCAGTATGAAGGAAGGAGAAAGACAACCCAGACAAACAAGGAGGGTTATCTGGGATGTCCCAGAATACCATATGCTATATTAATACATTGCACTGGATCACATACATGTAGATGTAAGGGCAACATACAGGCACATGTACATGACGAAATGCCAAACCATTCCCCTCAGCTACAAATGCTGGCTACCCACTCCACTCAGTGATTAATGCCGGCTAAAATGCTCTGCCCACTCACCTAGCCGAGAGAGAGAGAGAGAGAGAGAGAGAGAGAGAGAGAGAGAGAGAGAGAGTGTGTGTGTGTGTGAGGGAGGGAGGGAGGGAGGAAGATACAAGCCAAGGTTTCCTTGAGATTGTCTGGCAGTTTGGAGTGTCCAGCATATCCAGGGTTCATTGTGATACACACAGCAGGATGGTTTGAGGGAGATAGTGGTCCCTTCGAACACAAAGGTACACTGAGTTGAGTAATGACAACGGACAGGATCTGCTGGGCCATCATGGACAGTACCCGGAAAGTGGAGGGGGACTGCCACATGACTAGCACAAGATGCTTACATGTACAAATAGTGAAATAAAAGTATGCTCACATGACTATCACATGATGCATCAAGAACATGTAGAACATATACATGTAGCATGACATAAATATCACATGATGCTCACATGACATCATGTGATGTATACCTCTAACTCAATTCTGTTGAACTCGTCAAAGCAGGCCCATGCCCCAGCACTTGGGGCTGGTGGGTGGAGTCGCAATTCCACTCCTGCATGTTTTGTCTGATACTCTGGTGTGACTATTCTGTGGCACGTGGCTTACAGTGCGCATGCGTGTGCACATGCGCATGGGCCTGAGACTTCTGTCACGTGCATGTCTGGCTCCCGTCATTAACTACGTTTAACATTCTGTTAAACTACATAGAGAAAGACAACCCAGACAAAATGCAAGCTTATGTAATAGCCTCGTACCCAGGCTTTCCCTTCTCCGCAATATAATTTCATGTATGACCTTTGACCCGCCAAAAGAAAAACGGAGGGAGAGCCTGGTATATCTGGGCACGTGACTGACACTGAATGACATCAAGGTAAACATTGTTGGCGTTCGAGTTGTGGAGTCAGCGTACAAAGGCAGGTACATGTAAGCATGTGATACCACTCTACGATGCCGTACTACTTCAGACAGCCTGGGCATAACTCCGCAATACAGACTGTGTTGGTTTGAAGTAATGTCACAGCATTAAAGGGAACATCACTGCATATTCAATCTCGGGTGGGACTCAAACTCGCTTTCTAGGTGACGGCGCTCTTACCAACTGAGCTACCGAGGCAGCTACACATACATTGCTAACACTGGCTAGGCCTAATGCTGGCTTCTCTTGGCTTCTCTTCTCTTCTCCTTTCTTCTTAACTAGGGTATGGTTTTATTGTGTATGTTGGTGGTTTCCTATTGTTTGATATGTTAGTTAGAGGAAGGGTGTGTGGGTAGAGTTAACCGGTTATAAAAGACGTCTTAAACCCACCAGTCCCAGTTCTCAAGGCTGGGCACCCTAACTCTACTATCTTTGTTGCTCTCCTGTTGATGTTGATTGGATGGATTGGTAAGATTCTATGGTTGCTAGTGTGTGTGTGCTGTGCTATGAGAGATGCTTATTTTTATGAGAGAACTATTTTTATTATTTTTCTACTTCATACATGACCTAAACTTCGCATCAGAAAATCTATTTTTTTATATATCCTATCACTATTATATATGTTAATGTTATGTTACGTGTTTATGTGTTTTTCCTTGTCAGTGGTGGTACTTGACGTTTTTGGTGTGTTAGCCCTATTCAGTAAGTTCTATATTGGCGTATACTATACGTGTGATTGTTGTGTATACATGTACATTCTGTACACAAACGTATAAATGTGCAAGGCTATGAAAACTAATCCCATGTACATTTACTGAACAAACATGTGCACATGTATATATATGTACAGTGTATATCTGCATTATTCATCACCTCCTGCCTGTAGCACAGGGTTCTTCAGCAGTTGAGAAGCCTTTGGTCTGGCCTTCGCTCTGCTCGCTGATTCTTCAGAACATTGTTTATGTGCTTCTATTTGAAACGACTAGTTTCCTGTTCCTGAAATAAATTTGTAGCAAAAAGGGTGACTGAGGACTGGGAAGGAACACACTTTGTGACAGTGGGGTATTCTGAAATGGGTACTCGGGTAGGTATGGTAGGGTATGGTAGGGCTGCTCCTCAGACAGGTTTTACTAGTTTTCAGATAGGGGACATAGGAGGATATCCCAGTGTGTGTGTGTACTCACCGGGAACATTCAGTGTCATTTGTGCTGAGTTGCTGCCACAGGAGTTGACAAGCGTAAGTCCCCATGTCATCATAGCACAGTCTGATTATGAAAAGAGGGAGAGGGAGGGGGAGGGGGAGAGGGGGAGTATGTGACAGTATTTTCAGGACAAACAGACACTCCAGAGGTGAGATGTGACTTAACAGACACACATTAGACCTCAACATGACTGATGAGGAATCCGACCTGCTTGTTGAGCAGTGGATGCTGCAAGAACAGGATATGGGACATCATACAACAGTCGAAGGAGATCAGCTACAAACCGTGATATGTGATGTATAGGGAACCTCTAGTATGGATTTCCCTCCCTCTCTCCGTTAATTCTTACCTCCCTCCCTCCAGGCCCACAGGTTCTGTTCCGTATTGTGGCCATTATGGTTCCAGATTATGGGACACACCCTACCTCCCTCCCTCCCGCCCGCTCTCTCTGCTAGGTGAGTGGGTGGAGCATTTTTAGCCAGCATTAGTCACTGAGGGGAGTGGGTAGCCAGCATTAGTAGCTGAGGAGAATGGGTATGGCATTTTAGTCATGTACATGTGCCTGTATGTTGCTGTTACGTGTACATGTGTGTCAACCAGTGCAATATATTCCACAGCAAATAAGTGGATATTACACGTGAGCTGCTGGGGAAGCAAGATGGTGTGCAGGAGGAAGTACACAAACTGCAGCAACTGAAGGCAGTGATGGAAAAGTGAGAGGCTTAAATCTCCGTTCTCTAGAAAATAAAATACAGACAGAGGTGATACGGGCAAGCAAATGGCCGACAGCGGACAGCTGTTTAGGGCTAGTTGGCCCTCATCAGCGCCGTGTATCCTTAGTTGCGACGGCCTAGACTTACATACTCTAAAGCCAACAGTAATGGGCAGGGCCGGGGTAATGAAACCACCCTGGGCCCTTCACATGGAAAAAAAAGCTTGTGCAGAGCAAATCAAGCAAACGGCAGACAGCTGTTTCAGGCTGGTTGAAATGTACGTACATTGTATGTCTTCTGTTCGCAGAAAGTCGCAAGCACACACAAAAAGTGCTTTGCAATTTCCTCCCGAGTGACACCACGTGGAGGTCGAAGACATGTCGTCACTCTTGAGAGGATTCACACCACAAACCTGTACATGTACATGTTTTGCCTAACTTTTCCATTGTTAAAGCAGTGTGAATCAACCGTAAGGAGGGATGTCACAGGTTCATACATAATGTTGCTTAAAGGGAATGGTACGTTAACAGTTAACATGTAGTTTGGGGCATATGATTATTAGTACGTGGACAAACCTGTGCAGAATAAACGTGCAGTGACATTAAACTGTGACATCCACCCTTCAGTGTACTATCCAATAACGTTTTTACCTTTTATACTGAATGAGACTTTGTTTATGGTACGACATTGGATAGTACTATACATGTACCACAACAAATACATGGCATACATGTATATAGCAACAACTCACTCAGGCTCACACATAATATGCATACACCAAAAGAACCTCTGAGCGTGGAGCAACGACTCCTAGCAACAACTCACTTAGGCATGCATTACATGTACGTACACATGTACATGTACATTAACACACTGGTGTGTGTGGTGCAGACACACTACACAGCTCACAAACACAAACGCCTGATGTCAGCAGATTTCACACCGCGGCACCACTACAAACAGCCATAGAGGATAGCACCGGAGAAGCATATGCCTTTTACTTATATGCACGTGCCTATTAGCAAAATGCAGAGTGAAAGAAATAAGCAGAGCTAATTGGCACTTTCCAATGGTGCCAGCTTAGCTTTTACGCATCTTTTACACTCCCAGTTAACCTCGACCTCCCCAAACACCTCACTGGGAATGTCCATGCAGTGGCGGTGATACCAGACGTGGCACACATCACACTCGGCCATCTCGTCACCTTTCTCTTCTGACATGCGACAAGAGCAGTGGAGCTCTAGCGTTCTGGGCTTTCTAGGGGCACTCTTTCGCTCACCCAGTACAGGAAAACGAGAAACGTGGCAATTTTCAAGGCAAGTAGTCAAGTGAAGCCTGATCCCACTGTGATCAAACCTTGCACTGCAGGGGTTGAAACCACTGCATAGGTCGAATGCATAGGCTATGGCCAGAACACCACAGTCTGAGCCGTTGGACTGCTTCGCGACATCCATCATCATGATTTTTAGCTCGTTTGACTGACTGTGCATCATGCTTGCTATCAAGTGAATCAATTCTTTAGTCGGAGATTTATACAAGCTGTCGTACACGTAGACAGCCCCACTTTCACAAACAACCGTGGACACAACACACCACTGGTTGTTTCCGACGTGTACAATCTGTACAAACTCCCCAGAGTGGACCTGAAATGAACACACCTTCTGCAGTACAGGTTGCAGTCCTGCCATGTTGGGAAAGAACTGCAGCAAGAGCATTTGGGCTGCACAGATGATGTTGTCCGTGAGCCACCCTCTCTCAGACAAAATCACCCCCCGATCACGATGGCTCAGACTGTAGGCACCATTGTTCACCCACAAGTTTGGTGCCTCATTCTCCTCCTCTGATGCCGAAGAAATCACGATGCTACCAGAGCACAAGGGGATATCACAATTGCAGCATTCGAGCAGAGCTGGGTCGTCGGCAACACTTCTCAGTGAGACCTTTGGGGCCTGCCGCCAGTTCTCTAGTGAGATGGAAGAGCCACTGGCCAGTGGAGTCAGCTCAGTGGCACAAAACGAGGTGATCAGAACACCCTGTGAACAGTAAAGTTGATACCGACCACTGAACACCCCGACAATGCGACAGGGGAGATGAGAACTGCCCATATTTCTGCAGTAAATACAGACGTGATCCCCGACTTTCATCTTCTGTCCTCTGTCTTCTCCTTCTTTGAGGACGGAGGGAAGACACTGTCACCTGTGGGGAACATTTTACCTTCAGTGCACTGGGAGAGGCAAGTTGTCCTGCATTACTTGTGGCAGGAAACAGTGTGTGACCCGGTCGACGGTTCCTGTAGCTCAACGAGCAGCTTCTCCTGTGCCTCTTCCCCTCACTTCCACACGTACACACATCAGTCCCACTTTCCATTTCGGACGAGCTCTCACTACTGACCTCCCCGTCAGACTCGGTGCTACTACTAGAGATGGTCTCCTTTTCGGCAATTTTTTTGTTGAAAGGGCAATCTCTGTGGTTAGAGCGCTTGTGTGTGCTTGACCCACACGAGGCACACTCCCTCTTCCCTTGGGGTCTACCCTTCCTCCTCCCTTTACCCTGACTCACTTTTACGTCAATATTGCTATTTTCGCTATCGCAACCGTAGTTGTGGCCGTGTTTCTTTGACCACTTTTTACGTTCTTGGCCATCAATAACACGTTTCTTTTTCAATTCTATCCTCCTGCTTTTCTGAGGAGTTCCTTTAATCCACTCTAATTTTCTCTTTCTACGCGCACTGTGCTTCTCCAGTGCCTCAACAATGCCGTGGAAACAGGCTTCATGCGTCGGTACAACTCTGGGATCCAGTGGTAGCTAGTAGTATCCTTGGACCGAAATCTAATCAATACATTGTGAGAGGCTTCGACTAAATTAGAGTGACCACGTTTGAGGACTGGGTGCACTAATCTGCTTGCCTGTGAAGCTCTCCCCATGCACTCAATCTCGTACAACAAAGCATGGAAATCACAATCCAACTTCAATCTAGTTTGGTACGGCTTTCCTTCACATTTTATCTCTTTAATGGGACACTTATTGCACGTGCAAAGCTGAAGTAGCCTTCCTTCACATTTTATCTCTTCAGTGGGACACTTATTGCATGTGCAAACCCAAAGCGGATGATAGTCGCACCTTCCTCCCACTCGTGCACATCACGTGCATGCTTTGGCAATGCTGTCAGCCGCCTTACGAACTCCTCCTGAGATTTCACTTCCATCAAAATGGACGTGAAATTAGTGTGGGCCTTTGAAATGAAAGCATCGGTCAGGCATCCACATGCAGCACTGTGATTGCCTGTATACTTACAACTAAGCTCACACAAAGCTGGAAAAGCCTTTCCATACTTCTCAATCATGTTTTCAGATGCCCTTTTCTTTTTCTGGTGTGATTTTAACATATTTTTGTGTGCACGTCCGGCATGTCCGCCACAGATCATTATGTCGGCATCAGGGAAGACTTCTCTGACGGCATTGGCAGAAGAAGAGTCTGCGTCCTGCCAGTGTACAGCAATCTGCATTCCCTCATCTTTTGCCCTCTGAAATGTAATACTAGCGGCATACCCCTCGGAGGATTTCGACGTACCCTTGTACAACTCTTCTTCTATAACTTCATCTCTGCCCTTCTGACAGAGGTGGTGGTAGTAGAGGAGAGCGCCATTCAGATAGTTTCTTATGGTGAACGTGGCATTTTTGCTATGCCAACCACGTGTTTGCCACGTACCATCAGCAACGGTTACCGCACGTTGCCACGACCCGAGTTCATCCTCCTTTTTATCTTTCATTTCCTGCTTAGCTGTCTCACAAACGTCATCGAGCATTGCTTTTACTATCGGATACATGCTATAAATTGTATCCATAAAAGCAGGTGCACTTACAGCTTCAATACCAAGTGCATTCTTTAGCGTTTTGTAGTACGCTGCATGAGTAATGCCGGCACAGATGAAACCGACTTGTATACAGGTACTTATTACATTCCTATTGTCATGGCTCACATGTGTTGTAAACACTGCACCTTTCAGTGAGCATCCATCGCAACAACAACTAACAGAAACGGCGCCACCCAACCCCTGACACTTCACACCAACGGGAACTACATTTCCCTTACATCCAGGGGCTGCACAGTGACGAATTTCATTTAAAAGCTTTAAAAACTTGCCCAAATCAGGCAAAGTCATAAAGCACAATCTATTAGGCAAGTCCACTGGACTCACCTTACCCAGTCTGACACAATCGGGGGGGGGGGGGGGGGAGGTACTGAGGCTGAATCGATGTCAGTCTCACTTTCCCAATCGCAGCCAGACTCACTGCTACACTCACTACAATCTTCAGTAGGTTCACCGATTAGAACTCTGGACTCTTCCGAGCCCTCCTCCTGGCACAAAGAGCCTGAATAAAAAAATGTCTCACTAATGAGTAACACACAAACATGTACACACGCAGATAAGGTCGTAAGAGCATAGGAAGATTGCTCTTTGAACTGTAACCCCCAATATCAATGAGGAATAGACACACAGCGAGGCTTACTGTACTTGGTAAATCACTACATCTTCTCAACCCTTCTCTGTGGCTGGATCAGTATCTTCACTATTCTTTGCACACTTCCATTTACAGAGAGGTGGGGTTGCAATGTAAAGGTCATACATATGCACATATTTGTCCTAACATAACAGTTGACATCATTGACATGGTTTCCATTACTCAATGTACTTGTGGAGCTGACAGTAGAGCTCACAAGAAGGACTGCTCCATGAACTCATGGCATCGTTTCCTTGGCCGTACTCTTTTTCCTCCCCCTGGTAGTGATGTAGGGACCTCCCACGTACCAGATGGTGGTTTAGAGCCACCTGGAGATGAAGCTGCCCCAAGGGAGAGGGGCAATGCACTCCCTGCTAAGAAGAAAAAGGTAGAGAAGATGAAGGTCGGGGACTATGTGTGCATCCACAGTGGCTTGTTGGGTGAGCGCCATCTTCCTTGCCACACTGTATGGGATCTTGGTAATCATTATCAACTGTACTGCCCCAAGGGCGTAATTCTTTTTCTGGTAGTGAATTGGATGTACCACCCAGCAAATGCGCTTCATTCCACTACACGGTTGGCGTCAGGCACCAAGGATCTCACTTCGCAGTCTAGCATGCGATGTGGCTGTTACTGAGCACTGCGACTGCAGTTTGCCAGAGAAGTCTGAATACACAATAATCCTTCCTTTTCAGAGGACGAGGATGTGGGGTGTGGGCTGTGGGTAAAAAATCTACTGTACACTCTGACCCACGACGACCAGAAAGTTGTTGTCTCCCCTACTGGGTGGCTAACAGACAAGGTAATCACAGCTGCTCAGATGCTACTCCTTCAGCATTTCCCCAACATGTTGGGCTTGCAGCCCCCTACACTCCAGGACCTGTTGATCGTTAACTGCAAATATGTACTCTGTGTGCACGTGAATGAGTTATTGCTATGAGTTGTTGCTCTGTCTTTGCACCTGAGCGAGCTGTTGCAATGATCATGTGTGTAATACCACTAACCGTGATTACGTTGACACGCTTGTCGTATAATGTACATGTACATGTAGGTATTCATGTATGCCCATGTGAAAAGGCACACAGTAAGTGCTATTTTAGCCTGAGTGAGATGTTGCTAGGAGTCGTTCGCTAGTTGTTTTAGTGTATGCATATTATGTGTGAGCCCGAGTGAGTTGTTGCTAGGAGTCGTTGCTCCACACTGAGAGGTTCTTTTGGTGTATGCATATTATGTGTGAGCCTGAGTGAGTTGTTGCTAGGAGTTGTTGCTCCACACTCAGAGGTTCTTTTAGTGTATGCATATTATGTGTGAGCCCGAGTGAGTTGTTGCTAGGAGTTGTTGCTCCACACTCAGAGGTTCTTTTGGTGTATGCATATTACGTGTGAGCCCAAGTGAGTTGTTGCTAGGAGTCGTTGCTCCACACTGGATGATCACGTGATCAGTATTTTCGTAACACGTATTGTCCACGTGATCAGTATTTTTAGCAAATCTGGCAAGGTCAAAGGTTGAATGACTCGAAGGTACCGCCGTAAACTCTGCCCCCCCTCCAATGACTGATTACGTGATCCGCATTTTCGAATCAGGCATTGTCCGCGTTTTCGGGAGCTGACAGAAAGAAAGAAATGGATTCCTTACTACCTTCTGGTGAGTGTATAGCTTGTAAAAGTGTGGGGAGGTATCCGTGGGGAGTGAAGGGATAAATATGCAGTACCCCTCTGGTGCACTTCCGCTTCTCTGAGGATGTGCTTTTTACATCTTCTACATGTATGTTTACTGTGCACGTAAACGCGCTGATGCGTTGTGTGTATGAGGGAGACACGCTTTTCTTTTGTGTTCATACCTTTTCACGCATGGATGGCATGTGAACCTACACGTAGTACGTATATACATGTTCATGTCAGCCTTGGAAGCACCACACAGACACCTTCAGCATCACCTTCCTAGGTGTTATGGGTGAGGCTAGTGTGGTGTATGTGTGTGGGTGAGGGTGTGGGTGTGGGTGTGGGTGTGACGTACATTTTCTCAGATGCTGCGGTAATCTTACACATTGAAAGGAAGATACACATATACCAATAGCACCCATCCAGTGTTGGCACCTTCTGTTTTGGGAGAGGGGCTGCCACTGTCAGCCGCTGTCTCTCATATGGCATCTTAGGCATTGACTCCTGGCCTGGCATCCAACCTCACATATGGTTAATTTATATTTGGCGCATGCGCGAACAGTTGATACCAGGCCGCGTCTCTGCGGCTTTCAATCGGCCTGAGACCAGGGCTATGTCAGCCCTAGTCCTGCACGTGCATTGTAACACAACAGCACACTCATTGCATACATAACACTATATTCTGGCTGGGAATAGGTATAGTCACATTGTAGTGTGTGTGTGCATTGGTGCCTGATTCAGCACTAAAGTGCTAACTCATTGTCTTAGCAGGGAGTGCATTGCCCCTCTCCCTTGGGGCAGCTTCATCTCCAGGTGGCTCTAAACCACCATCTGGTACGGGGGAGGTCCCTACATCACTACCAGGGGGAGGAAAAAGAGTACGGCCAGGGAAACGATGCCGTGAGTTCATGGAGCAGTCCTTCTTGTGAGCTCTACCGTCAGCTCCACAAGTACATTGAGTAATGGAAACCATGTCAATGATGTCATCCTCTAGGCACCACATATCTGACGACAGAGTCAGAGGACGTCAACTCTTCATCTGAAGAGTCAGAAGACGTCAACTCTTTATCTGGCTGGTGCTCAAGGTCAGATTCTACACCGGTTGCTGTGCACCCCTTTTGACTCGAGGTAGTAGCAACTCTACCTCTATTCTTGGGACAGTCCTTGTGGTTCGAACGTCAGTGTGTGCTCGAACCACAAGCTTTACACTTTGGTTTTTCCACCTGACTGCCCTTAGCTGCCACTTTGACGGCACAATTGTGGTTTTCACTACACGTACCTTGGTGGTGCTTCAAAGACCACTCCTTTCCATGTTGCACCTCTCAAACTCTCTCTCTTTTCGACTTCACCATACCCTTTTTGTGTTTGCTTTCAGTATCTGACATTACGTCAAAGAGGTCATCATCATCTAGGCACCACATGTCTAACGACACATCAGAACCAGAACAACCGGAGGATGTTAATTCTTCATCTGAGACGTGCTCGAGATCACATTTGACATCAGTGGGTGTGTAACTTGAGGTACCTCGACCTGTCCTCTTGGGACAGTCCTTGCGGCTGTGCTTGCTCAAACCGCAAGTTTTACACTTTGGTGGCCTTTTTTTTTTTACTGCCCTTAGCTGCCTTACAGTGGAGGTCGTCTTCATCGATACCATACATATGTTGGCCGTGCTTTGAAGACCAGATCTTTCGACGTTGTGCATCCTCGGTTCTTTCTCTTAACAACTTCACTCTCCTTCTTTTGCACTCTTCAGTTTTAATCTTTTCTAGAGCTCTCTTTCTCTGAGTATTGTAACTCTGTAATGCTTCTTTAATGCCATCAAAGACAGGTAGCTTCATTCGCCTGTACAATTCGGGGATCCAATGGTAATGCGTACCCAACTTCTTGTGCATGTATGTCAAGCTGGCCTGCAGTAAGCCAAGTTTAGTGGAAAGCTGGTAATGAAGCCTTTCCAGGAAGATGTGCTTTGATCTGAACCTTATTAACACATTGTGGGATGCTTCCAGGGAATTTGAGTGACCCCGTTTCAGAATGGGGTGTACTAGCTGTTTAGCTTGACGGGCTCTCACATAACAGTCAATTTTATAAGCCAGCAAGTGGAAGGGGCAGGAGAGCTTTATTCTAGTGCTGTATGGTTTCCCGTCACACTTTATGTCATTTGGGTCCTCGCACTTGCCACAAGAACAAACCCCCAGTGGGTGGAATTTACACTTTCCCCTTTTCCATTCATGCCTGTCCTGAACGTGATGTAATAGACCCTTGAGTCTTTTAACGAACTCTGTGTAAGCAGTGTGACCACAATAAACAGGACAGCAGGAACCCCTCTAATCTCAGGAATGCAAATAACAGCCGTCGACCAAAATCTGTAATATAGCTAGGCTAGCTGCTGATTTCACCCCACAATCAGTCACTACTGCCAGACAAAAATGTGCATGCACATACAATAATTGTCCACACGAAGTGCATAATGTATATGAGGGCTCTCAAGCATATATAAAGGCGGCTGTGGGATAGTGTGATACATCAAAAACAAAGCAGTTGAAAAGGCATTTGTCAAGGGAGACGTTCCACAAGTGGCAACGGACTGATGAGAGGGAGCATCAGTCTATGGCTTGGCTACGTGCTGAAATGGACGACTAAGACAGGTCTCTAGTGTCTATAGGCTTTGGTGCATTGTTGGTTGATGATACGAGACTAGGATATGCGGGCTCAAAAACTTCTCCAGGGCATGGATCGATGTTCCCACATGCTAAAATGAGGACACCTCAATAAACAGGACAGCAAGAACTGCTCTAACCAGGACACCATGAAATAAGGACACCTCAATAAACAGGACAGCAGGAACCCCTCTAATCAGGACACAATGAAATGAGGACACCTCAATAAATGGGACAGCAGGAACTCTTCTCACCAGGACACAATGAAATAAGGACATCTGGATAAACAGGACAGCCGGAACCCCTGTAATTAGGACACCACGAAATGAGGACATCTCAATAAACAGGACAGCAGGAACCCCTCTAATCAGGACACCGTGTAATGAGGATGAACCATGGTAATCTCTTGTGACATGAAATCACAGGAATCTTGATGAGACAAAACTGTCTAATGCAATACTACATACTAATAATGAGGGCCATGCAGGCACACCACATTCACATGATAGTATGCTGGGGAAACTTTGATTAAGGGGTGCCTCCTGATGGAGTAAATGATCTCCATTCACGGTGTTGTATGCAGTGATTGTAGGTCTCCCTCCCTCCCTCCACTCTAATGCTCCTTTCCAGTCTCCATCACTTCTTCCACTCTAATGTTCCCTCCCTCACTCCCTCCACTCTAATGCTCCGTTCCCTCCCTCACTCCCTCCACTCTAATGCTCCTTTCCAGTCTCCATCTCTTCCTCCGCTCTAATGTTTCCTCTCCCTCCCTCCCTCCCTCCACTCTAATGATCCATCCCAGTCTCCATCACTTCCTCCACTCTAATGTTCCCTCCCTCCCTCCCTCCACTCTAATGCTCCTTTCCAGTCTCCACCTCTTCCTCCGCTCTGATGTTTCCTCCCTCCCTCCCTCCCTCCACTCTAATGCTCCCTCCCAGTCTCTCTCCCTCTACTCACGTCAATACAGTGCTCTACCCACTCCCCTCGGCTACTAATGCTGGCTAAAAATGCTCTACCCACTCCCCCCCCCCCACACACACACAGATTGTTGGGCATTACTTAGAGTATATACCTAAACAGAGGGAAATAGGGAGAAGGAAGGATTAGTGTCCAGCATTTAGAGAATCTGTCCAGTAAAATAGTAATGGACGCCTTGTGGCCACAGCATACATATACATGTGTATATGTGGGGGGTAAGAAACAGGTTATCTACATGTAACAACACAGAGCGATCCCAGAACAAAGGGGTATAAGGCGATCCGGCGCTATAAACGTGGGACAACACAGCGTGCAATAGCCTATACAAGCGCGCATAACGGCCTCAACAGCAGGGCCAAGAATTAGTGCGGTGTCTCGGCAGATACATACAACTATAACACTCACCAAAAAACCTTGAGGAATCCATTCTCTTGCCAAAAAATGGTACGTCTGACGGTTGTCTATTACAACACTCCATAGTTATACCTTCTGAACATTCCTCTCCGGACACCTCTGAGGCATCTTTGGGACATTCGGAACCTAATCAAACATACACATTCATGTATAAACATACACATATATATACAATCTAAACCCTCGGCATCTGTGCATTTTAACACGCATGTGGTGTCTTTGAGAAAGCACACACGCTACGGAAACTGCTGTCTAATTACGTTTTACGGGGAGTATACGGAAGGTTTGTAGCAAATGACAAAGGAGAAAAGAAGCTCACTGCTTTACATGTATATTGAGGTATTGCTCGCAGCGGCACATATCATGGTAACAGATAAACAGACAGACTGACAGACCAAGTACTGTAACCCTTGGTGCATATGCGCAGCGAGGGTTACAGAACTTGGTCTGTCTGTGCTCACTATTCTTTCATATAAGCATATTTTGTTGTACATGTACCGAAACAACAGAGGTTACAACATAAACAAATGTGAAAACATGTCTATCACTGAGTGAAACAGAGGTAAGTGAGGGTCAAGTTGCTAATATACATGTACATGTACCTTAGGCTAATGTTCCCGTCTAACCCCATTCTTCTGCTCCAACGCTCCCTCTCTCTCCCTCCACTCTAATGCTCCCCCTAACGAATATACTCTGCCTCACTAATGAATAACACACGAACATGTACATGTATATACACGTATCACACGGCAACGAACATGCACATTCAGCGAGGGTTACTGTATTGATGTGTCAGCTAGCCTGTTACAACCAAAAACGAAGGTAACTAAGAGGAGGCAGGACGTGCATCATGTAAGTAAGGATCAAAGAAGGTACATGAACATGTACCGTAGGCTAATGTTCCCCCCCTCTCCCCCTAATGCTACCTCACACACACACTACACACTACACGCTAGCCTCACCCATAACACCCAGGAAGGTGATGCTGAACGTGTCTGGTGCTGCCAAGGTCGGCAAAGGCTGACATATATACTACGTGTGTAGGTTCACATGCCATCCATGTGTGAAAAGGTACGAACACAAAAGTAAAGCGTGTCTCCCTCATACACCTAAACGCATCATCAGCGCGATTACGTGTACAGTAAACATACATGTAGATGTAAAATCAGAGAAGCGGAAGTGCACCAGAGGGGTGCCGCATATTTATCCCTTCACTCCCCACGGATACCTCCCCACACTGTTACAAGCTAGTAACTATGCTGAGCAAGTCGTTATCAGGTGAAGAGTTGGCTAGAGAGCTGCTTATGGCTCTTTCTACAGAACTTGGAATAGGTGGGATTCAGCTACTAGCAGCTATGCACGACCCTGCCTCTGTGAATGGTGTTGCTATGCGCACACTATCCATTATGTACCCAGACGTAATGGACATAGGATGCTATTCACACACATTAGATCTTGCGGGAACAAGCTGGATAGTGTGCGCATAGCAACACCATTCACAGAGGCAGGGTCGTGCATAGCTGCTAGTAGCTGAATCCCACCTATTCCAAGTTCTGTAGAAAGAGCCATAAGCAGCTCTCTAGCCAACTCTTCACCTGATAACGACTTGCTCAGCATAGTTACTAGCTTGTAACAGTGTGGGGAGGTATCCGTGGGGAGTGAAGGGATAAATATGCGGCACCCCTCTGGTGCACTTCCGCTTCTCTGATTTTACATCTACATGTATGTTTATTGCGGGAACAAAGTTCAAGTTTCCCACAGTAGCCAAGTTCGTGAAGTACTGGGAAGCTATCTTCGAAAACATATGCTGGGACGACAGAAAGCATGCCATGTTCATTGATTTCGATAGAAGTGCAGAAAAGACCAAGTCGTGTTACACATGTGTTGGGGGGAAGTATGGGGACTCCCTAATGTGCCCGACTAAACTCATTGGACACCAGAGAATGTTGATTATGGGCAGATTGCTACCATGATTGGCCGTATAGAAGGGAGCGATGATCCCACTTTACACCACCAGGGCTCGATTGTCTATTTGTTAGAAGTTGTATGATGAAGGTAAATTTACAATTTGTGTGTAGTGCAATTATCATTGGCACTCCTTATGTACAGGTCAATGTGATGTTCAACTATATGAACAATGGAATTCATAACAATGGACTATACGAACAATGGAATTCATAAGGACTTGTGTTACAGTGTTGCTCACGCCTAACCTCCACACACCCTTTCACATGCACACACAATTTGTAATTTATGGATGCTAACAACATTCCTGTCCATGTATATATCTGTCTATAGTTGTCAGGTGGACATCCACATTCCAATATGGTTCCTCTGTCATTGGATGTCCACCATCTGCTGTTTTTGTTGTAATTTTGTACTATTGTACTATGTTATACTTATTACAAGCAACTACTGCATACTACCTAGCACATGTTATAGGCGATGAGCCTACATAGTATAAGAGGCTACGTAGCAATGAACCACTCCCGCATGCTACCTAGTATGTAGGCAATGAGCCACTCCTGCAGGCTTAGTACATGTATATAGGCGATGAGCCTACATAGTATAAGAGGGTACGTAGCAATGAACCACTCCTGCATGCTACCTAGTATGTATGCAATGAGCCACTCCTGCATGCTACCTATACAGTATATAGGCAATGAGTCACTCCTGCATGCTACATAGTGTATATGCTTCATAGCTCATGCTACCTAATATAGGCAACAAGTCACTCCTGCATGCTACCTAGTATATAAGCAGTGAGTCACTCCTGCATGCTACAGAGTATAGAGGCAATGAGCCACTCTTGCATGCTACAGAGTATAGAGGCAATGAGCCACTCATGCATGCTACATAGCGATGAGCCATTCGGCAGAACCATGTGGGTCATTCCAAATCATTTCAACAAATGTTTTCACATGACCCCCTCAAAATTGGACGAAACTTGGTATGTTAGTAGTAGTTTTAAAAAGCCAGACAAAATTTCACTCTCCTTCATGTCATCGTTTCCTGGTTAAGGCCAATTAAACAGTTACTTCTTTTATGATTTTTGCTACACTCGCCACTACTCAACTTCTTATAACTTCCTTATTTTTGATTGTTTTGGAATATAAACTATACCATCTTGTAGCAGGAAGAATGGGCTTTCATATATGTTATATAGCTTCATCCATTGAAGTTGGAACAAAATTGCATTTGACCTGAAATACGCTGATCTTTTTTGTAGACCTTCAACTAACAGTTGTAGAAGTTTTGTTGTTGGGCTCTATTGGGATTAGGAGATACATGCTGGTATACAATGGTATGTAGGCTTTTTAACTGCATTTTTTCGCACACCACCACCCTTTTTTGAACAATTTTAAGTCAAAATGAGTAAGGTTGATTAATTTAGACATTATGTTAGACATGCAGCAACAATTATTTTAGACTAAATGAGAAAAATCCAAGTACAACAACTAAAGTTTACTTTACTGACACAATGCAAAACCTTTCACGTGCATATGTAATTTCTTTCTTTGACAAAGAGTAAGTACGGCCTGTTCTTGTTCATGGATCTACAAGTGTTGAAATGTCATCTATTGGTAGAATATGAATGTCTTGGGTTTCTGGATATTTAAATGAACTGGAAGGCCCATGTGGATGAAGAAATGTCAGCTTGACCTGACTCTCCTCTTGGATGATTTACAGCACACAAGCCAACCACCAATTTCCATCACACAAGCACGTGACAAAGCCAACAATTGACTCTGGTGGAATATCATTTTTTGTTAGGGTAACTCTCTCCTCCCTGGAATTGTTAGAAGCAGAATAAATACTGACTCTCACTGTACTCTTGGATATGGGAACAAAGGAGGGCAGTTTTCTTGTACCTGGAATTGTGCGTGACTGTTGAAAGCGTTGCTCAAGATTATGCTGTTCTGTTTCATAATCTTCCATGCCGCAATAACAAAAGTGAACAGCTGGTACATTTGTGGATGCCCAATCAAACAGCTGGCGAGGAGTCATTGTCTGGTCATGGTATGGCCTTTGTAAACTTGCTCGAGCTGCTAGTCGCTTTACTGTTCCACCTATACCATCACAAGCACCATTTCCATGTGAAGTGGTAGAAAAATACCACTCAGCTCCTATGCCAAAATCATTTCTGTGATGCCATGAAGAATTTTTGAAAAATGTGAAAGGCTATAGTATCATGGTGTAGACAATCTGAAATTATCACCTAGCTTACATGACGTAGCTCTCCTGAATCAAGAAAGTAGGCAAAAAAGGGTGGAGTGTTGCCTGCGAATTATTCCCTTGGGCAGCCTCTTGGAGAATAAAGGAATAATTTTCAGAAAAATGTACAGTGACCAAAATTTCCCCCTCCTGCAGGTTTGTTTTGCATTTTGTGTAGAATTGAGCTGGCTGACTAGGTGTGAAAGAATGGGGTCAGAGGAGCTCTAGCTTTTCACCTAAAATTTCAATGAATTCCTCGACTGGCACACAAATGTTTCAATCATTGATCTGTCAGTTGAAGTCCATTGTTTGTAGACAATTTGGTCTATGTCATTTTCATCTAGGAGAGCAATAAGGTCCTCTTTTAACTTTGTAACACCAGGACAGGCTTCACATCCACCCAAGAAGCATTTGGGCAGTGGTGGATTGCAACATGATCCTTGCTAAACAGTGGTGATATGTTGGTAGATCTGATAGTCCAATTTGAAACATCATCAATTTCACATTTGATGTATGGTGCACACACATACCGAGTGTATACCACTAGCTCCAGCCAAAATGCAGTGTTTGGGGCATATTTCGGCAAATTTTGAAAACCCAATTTTTTTATCAGGAAATTTCTCTTTGAATCCACGATACACCTCTCTCAAGTTGCTCAGAACCAGTCGCTTTTGAACATGCAAACGCTTACCCTCTTTTTGTTACTGAGAGAGAATCCTTCTTGGCAGGCATTACTCGGCTGATGTCATCAGATTCATAAACTGTGCGAACAAGTGGAATGAATTTGGACCCTTAATCTTTCTTAATACTACGTATTTGTATATTTTTCTGTTGCATTGTCCGCCCTTTTAATTTTTATAACACTTTATAATGTCTCCTCCTTTACTTTTATCTTCTTTCTATTGTATTGCATCCAATTTCATTCCATCTAGGCTCTCTCGTTACCCTATCCACACAGTGATTGTATCACCAGTTTACACCTGTTGATCACTAATTGTAATTATAGCCTTCAACTCCCTACAGAGAATAGGTCGTAAACGAAAGACTGATTGGTGGATTGAACACTTCAGAGTAAGTCATACACCCATTATTCATAATTATTCTGATCTAACTTTGTATGCAGGCTTTAGAGCGTGATGGTTGGCTGGATAATACAGGTACATGTATGTCAATCTTCAATCTCAGGCAGTGTCTGACATTTGTTTTTCTTCCTTTTCTCAAGCAAGAACCAGAAGAATACGTTCACTTTTGGAATACCCACCATATCAGGCCAACCAGATTGGCTGCATGTCCCAGTGGACGACCAGACGATATGTATGACATGCCACAGCTATTTGGTAAGCTTAGTTACCATTCCTTGTGTGGTATGTAATATACTCGTTTACACGTGCAGGGGGCGAGAACTGTTTGCAGCCTGTGTCCCATCAGGCATTGCTCCATGCTGAACGAGAGCTTGTTCGACAACCACCAATGTATTTCAACAGAACTTTCTATAATGAATGTTCATCGCTTGTCAGGCATCAGTTTGGGTTGTCCATATCAAGTGACCTGTCACCCACAGTATGTGCAAATATATACAAGTACCTAGTACAGAATATGAGTACATAATCTACGATTTATGGATTTTTTGTTGTAGTCACGATCAGTAGTATATAGCTAAGGCAGTAGTTAATACACATCCAAGTGTTTGTTCTCAATGTATATACTATACTTATCTGCATCTGCACATTTGCTAATAGAGTTTTATATGTATAACATATTGAACAACCGTGAGTGCATGTAGCTTTTGTGACTGATATGAACACATGGAAAGTTTGACTGCAAGTGATTGTCAGTAGCTCAGCTGAGACAAGCAGTGTGAGGGTGTGACTAATATATAATGAAAAACCATGTTTACCTCAATTGGAATGAGGGCTTCATGGGGTATCAGAGGCACCTGGGACACTTCCACTTCATAATGACCTTGAAATATAACAGAATGGGCCAGATATAAATATACACACAAGAGATATACCTCAGACAACGCTTTCTGTAGTTCCGCTGGGTACACTGTTTAACCACAGAAAAGAAGCTTTGATGACCTCAGCAGATTGTGCCACCACCTTTTGGTCAGTAGAATTGTCAATTGATGTCATCCCCTCCTCACAGTGCTCAATAGAGGCAGTTATGCATGTGGATATTTTAGAGCTCTCTAACCTACCAAGTTATCCTCTTCCCTCGACTCAGAATAAGCAACTAGCCCCGTATTAGTCTCCAAGCAAACCTGTATAATACAGGAAGTAATAAGTGTATATAGAAGACATATTGTACTATTCCATAGCTGTATACATCAGTCTTTGGCACAACTTTCCCAGCAGTGAACTCTGAGCTCAGGTATCCATGTTTGCCAGCAAGTGCTATGGACCCAGTCAAAGTCACCAAACAACTAGATTTATGCTCAAGTGTGAGGGTCAGAAGGAACCCAAAGTCAGCCAGGTGGGATGTCAGAGATGCATCCAGCAATATGTTGTTTCTGTATGCACGGATAAGGAAAGCAGCATATGTAAGCCTATCTTTAACAATGGAGTTACGATTTGATGTCTTGATGAACACATGGGGGAACAGAAGAATGTAGGTATAACACTGCACATGCAGTCAAACAGAGAATCCTCACTCTTGCATCCCACGTCAGAGGGTTCACAACCTGCATTCATATACTGTCTTTGCATATACATTCACACACAGACCTTGTACTCATGCAATGCGTGAAAAGGTGGGAGATTGGTCATATAGGGATAAACAAGTGCTGCCTTGGTTCTACCATCTCCCTGAATCTGAATGCATACACAGTAGATGTACTAAGACTTTATAAAATGTTACCTTGTAAGTGCATTGAGCTCAGTGATGAAGGTCGCACGACTGATGTCTTGCAAAGCTTTCTGAAAGAGATAACATTAGTGATCAGTATTACATAAGCACTCAATACACTCACAGGATCAATGACTTTAACTGCAACTGCAGTGTGTTCATAAGTGGCCTTGTACACACAGCCAAATTAACCTCGACCACTACCTCATTGAAGTCCTTTGTCATAGCACTTATCTCCATTTCTGAAAACTCCCTTAAGCCTTCTGGAGTAACAGAAGGTGAAGACTCTTGTCTAACTGGAGGACATGAAGAAGATGCATCAGACTGTGACAGAACTATGAAGTCGTACCGATCTTGTTTCCTTTTTTTTGTGGCATTCTTCTTCAATATCACTCACTATTTCTGTAAACATTGTATAAAATATAAAATTCACCGTTCAATCATAGGCTAACCTGCCACAATTTCTGGAAGTGCAGGTTTTCCAACTTTCACTAGTAACGGTACACTGATAGACCCCAGGTGTTCTAATATATATGACTGTACCTGATATATTTGTTGGCTCTGCCTCACATGTCTACTCGTATTCAGATTGGGAAGAATGTGAAGAAGCAATGCAAAACAGAGTTGTGAAGTGATTTTCTCTCCGGGTAAGCTGAGGTTCACTTTGTGAACAATAGCATGCTTTTCTGTGTAAAGCGAATGCAAGACAGAGTCTGGCTTGGTCTCTAACTAGCTACAGCTACTTATGGACCAAATGAGATTTGAAATTTGAACAGATAAGGTTACCTGCAACATTGTCAAATCTTTTGAATCCATTAGAGTATTGAAGAAGAGTCACCTTCCCTGAAATAAAAACACACTATCCCAACTCAACATAATATTGCAACCACACCTTGTCTTAATTCACAAACAGCATTTCCCCATAAGTCTGGATAGAATGGTTGAGAACTGTTTAGGGGCACACATTTGGCAACAGCTAGTTCCTCCCTGGAACATTTCCTTCCTATGTCTAGGCCCATTTCACCAATATATGGAGCACACATAACTGGAAAAACATAGTATCCCCTTTGGTAAAATAGAAGGATTAAACTTACTCTTTAATTCCTCTTTAGCTCCTCTTTTCCCTATATTTATCAACATATACAGTTATAGGAAATGCATCATCACCGCACTACACAACTAACAAAAACCAGTCCACATCATGCATACCGTTGAATGTATATTCACACATTGGATATTTAGCCATTACTTTTCTTCAATCGCACAGGAGGTGGTGTTTTGACAGCTTCCTCACCTTATTACACAGTAAATGCAACAATTCCATCAAGACAGTTGGGCAGCAACATACCTCTGAACTTTCATCTTCCTCACATAGCAGGCCAAGTTTGAAGAGTGCTTGGAGTATGTTGACTGAAGAGAGTGAGCTACTGACCATGGACGGCTGCAGCCATCACTGTCCTCAATGTCATGATTGACTATTTTACATCCATTTACATGAAAAAGGCTACACTTTTCAGGACACAAATGTAGAAGCCTTGCAGCTTTGGAGACTACTGTTGCAGAGCCAGCATTTGGGTCAATGATTAGACTTATGTAGCCCTTTTCACGATTCCTTACAATAGTACTTCTGCTCTTGACCATTACCAACCTGCATCCAGAACAGGAAATAAATCTTTCACCTTTTGCCTTGCAATACCTCGTATACCATGATTGGTTTAGCCTTTTTGCCTGTAGTTTTCTTCTTCGGAGTCTCTCCCTTCTTGTGCTGTTTGGCAATGAAATTGGCCCGTGAATATATTGAATCTGCCATGAAGTCCTCTGAATACAACAGTAATACAACTATCGACATGTGGAGAGATAGATGCGTACATTCATGGAACTTCCACCCTATGATCCTGTGTTTTAACTCAAAAGATGGTGAAGTACATCTACTGATTGCACAAATTATGGACCTACCATCATCGCTCTGTCTTATACCACCGAAAGTCCTTCTAGTGACTTCTTCATCTGTAGTGAATCGGTCAATCCTTAATACACAAGACTGAAGAGGGCTTATTAATTAAACGAACAAACTTAGCATGCTGGCAAGATGCAGTGCTTGTTTCCAGACTCTGGTCTGCAATAGTACTTCTTAGGATATAATTTGCTTCCTCTAGAAAAACCGATTTGGATTTGTTAAAGGCATCCTCCAGTCTGGATTTAGCCCATTCGACTTTGCTTTGCCTCTCCATCGTTAGAGTACCCGTACACGTGGTCACCTAATGCAGGCGCTATACATAGCGTCTACATGCGCGCAGTTAATTAAGTAACGCATGAGGTAGATAGATGTCTAGCTTGAAGCTGGAAACTGGAAACTAGAAGCTGGAAACTCAAAACTCGAAACTGGAAGCTAGAAGCTGGAAACTCGAAACTGGAAACTAGAAACTGGAAACTAGAA
The DNA here is from genome assembly GCA_963970385.1 of Theonella swinhoei. NCBI lineage: Eukaryota > Metazoa > Porifera > Demospongiae > Tetractinellida > Theonellidae > Theonella > Theonella swinhoei. The sequence goes on along the minus strand of OZ019948.1, from coordinate 10,883,199 downwards.
GCTGGAAACAGGTTGAAAACTGGAAGCTGGATCGGATTTTAGCGTGAAACTGAAAAATGGATCAGCCTCTGGCGTGAAACTGAACTACAAACTGGAAAATTGCACTACTGGGTCATGGTAATACATGCCCACAGTCTCTTGTTCCAGGTCTCTTTGCTCCAACCCATGAGTAATCTGGATCCTTTTCCCAGTAGTTCATGCTAGTTGTTAGTTTGTAACTCCTTGAATTAACTTCATGCAACAAAGCATTGTTGGGCAGTTCTTGCAAGAGTGAGATATTATCTTTTAGAAATGGTTCGACCTCCATGACATTGCCATCTAACACCTGTCCCTGACCAGATTCAAAGTGAAAAAACTTGGTTACATCTGAAATCTTGACCAAACTGCAGGACCTTGTCGATTTATAATTTAGTCGGGTGGCATTCAATAGTCCCTTTACTCCCCTCCACCCATGTTAATGCTGCATCACTGACACTTTCGATGCTTTTAATGAATTCTTGCCCGTAAACTTCAGACACAGGGATGTCTAGAGAACGATAGAGAGGAGAGGAGATACTGAACTACACTCAAATAGCAATAGGAGGGATTGCAAACAGGATGCCCAGGACAGGTGATTCTGACATTTTCCATGCACTGTATATTATGCAGGTCCAAAGGAGGGCTATGTCTAGGGGTAGGGCTTTGCTTAGAAGAAACGATAGCCAAAACACACAAACCATCATTTACATACAAGAGAATCTTCACTTACATCCTGACGAATTAGAGGCAAAAACTTTGTGTACTCCTACAGAATACTACGTCGATTAACTCTGCAGAGATGCACAAACATACTCCAATTTAAAATTTCAAACACCAACAGTTACCTAATTGCACTCTACGCCTTACCAGTCCAAAGACCGCTGTAGAGCATGTCATTACCATGAGGAATGTAGGCATGCATTATTTAGGAAACCTCGTGGAAATCAAAATAGTCAAAGAGGTGAGGGTGGGGTTGGCTTTTTAGTGCGAGAATGCCTGAAATTATTACTAATGTAGAGTGTGTGGATGAAAGTGGATGAAAGTAAGGGGTGGGAGGGGAAGCCTTGTACATGGGTTGTGTGTATATGCGTACTGATTGTACGAATATACACAGGCTCAAAGAGGATGTACTTAGTTTTAAGGAAAAGGGAAGGGTGGCATTACTTGGGGATTTTAATACCAGGGTTGGTTTAAATCTATAGAAATTGATGGTGATGTTGGCATGTTTGAATGTAATGCTAGTGGTAATACATTAATTTCTTCTTGAATGAGGTGGAATTAGTAATGGTAGTAGCATTACTGGCTGTCAACTCTCCAACACAAATCTCCTCTTTTCCTGCTATTCTCCCTCAGTTTGTGGTTGAACATGTACAGTTCGTCTATGGATTTGTTGTATTAGGACATCATGTACACCTATAAATCCTGCCTGAAATAGAGCGATCCCTGGACACAATGTATTGAGCTTAGCTTGTAACATGCTGTTTCGAGCTAATTAGGAGGGAATACGCTGATTGTATTCTACATACATGAACCACATACTCTTGTGTAAGTACACACATGTATATGTGCAGCCGTAGATGTATGTGTATATACATGTACCTGTACCTAGGATCCAACAACATTACACTACGGCACGGTCACGACTGACAGCATAGCCACTGTACCTGAAATCCAGCAGCTGCAGGACCTGCTCCTATGGCTATGTGGGGATGGTGCACACATGTTCATACCTACATGTACAGAGACCCTTCATCACAAAGTTAACTTCGTGTCAATGTGTTTTTTTTTCAATTACATGTACCTTTCAAGTCCTGAAATCAGAACACTGTCCGAAAGAAAATGAGCTGACTCAGGTGGGAATCAAACCTATGACATTCAGTGTTCCAGACAGATGCTTTACCAACTGAGTTACCGAATAAGGCAGCTCAGCTGGCTGGGCCGAATCACCCATACATGTACAAAACAACACAACTCAAAAGCAAAGCATCTCGACCAGTAGTCTCGAACCCAGACTCCATCCCCAAGGGAAAGGGTCTGGTGACATTCGAGCGATTTCTTGGTTGTGCTTTGTCATGTGACTTATCCTATCCAGTAGACTGGGTTGGAATAGACGCGTAGACGCATTACTGGACCGGCTGTGGGCACAGGAGTGTTGGACTGCCCATATGCAATCACGTGGTTTTCATATGACTGCTGACACAGCACAACCAAGAAAAGCTACCAGACCCTTTCCCTTGGGGATTAGAGAAATTTACTCTCCCCCTTTCCCTTGGGGATTAGAGAAATTTACTCTCCACAGAATGTCAGTACGATGTATGTACAAGTACATGTAGCTACAGTCTTCAACACCTATATGAAAGCAGAAGGGTGCATTGATGGTGTACATGCTATAATACTAGCCCCACATACACTTTGGCACAGATGCCTCTTGCCTCTACCCTGCCACCTTTAACGACTGGTGAGACTGGTTGTTCGTCACAACACATGTCCAATGAGGCATGCATGCATGCATGCATATATACATGTAGCAGCATCATACAAATTATGAAGTATTCACACACCAACTCATGCATTCAGGAAAGCTGTGTGTGGCGGGGGAGGGGTGTGTGTGAGTGTGTGTGTGTGTGCACTAAGTGGCAGTGATGAGGTAAGTATTGAGACCCATTACAACATTTGGAGACCTGAAAGACAACCGGTAGTAATAACCTCTGTGATATATTCACCCCTTAACCCATGCCATATAACAGTAATCAGTATGGCATATATTTATAGTAGGTGGATAGGCCCTCTATTTCTACCAGGTAAATTTCTTCATGACACATAGCACTAACATTATTACGCTATTAGGACTGACTTACATGGACTTGCATTAGGACTCACAAGGGCTCATATGGGCTTACTTATAACATACCACATCACGCACCACAGACGCAGGGACTAAAAACAAACATATTAAACAATAGGTATAGTGATAATAGGACTATACTAGGAGGTATCATATAATAATATATATACATAACATCTGGATTAAGAAAAAACATCTGACTTAGGAAAATACAATAAAAGGTCCATATAAAAATAAATGACTAAAAGATTAGTGATGTGTACAATAATTATAGGCATTTTTAGATAAACAGACATATCAGTTAGCCAAAAACACCGAGAGAGGGGGAGAGCAAACCATCCAAGCATCCAATAACAATAAAACCAACAGACAGCAAGAGCAGAGTACTAGGCCTTGAGAACCTAGACTGGAGGGTTTAAGGCACCTTTTACAACTGGTAAACTCTACCTGCTCATAACTATCATATCAAGAACCATTAACACAATACTACACATGTACCTTACACGGAAAGACCAAAGATAGAACAGCAAGGAGGCGACAAGAAAGTAAAGACAGGAAGAGGGCTAGTCATATATAGGTATGTATCTTGTTAGACATGTCAAGACACATGTCTGAGGGAAAAATGTCTACAAGTAATATGTTTAGTCAGGGCTCTTACAGCACACAGAGGCAAGCAGATGCCATCATGTATGTGGCTCCTGATAGTATTTCCCCAACAAGTGACTATATTTACGACTGAAGCATTTGAATGCCCTACATAATTTAGAATATAGAAATCCTTGTCTAATAAGTCTAGATGTTATTATATGGTGTCTCTGCACAAAATCAGAGTATTTTTCACATATTTTACTAATCCTTACTAATTGTGAGATGTACACCCCATATGCTGGAGAAGTGGGAATATTACAACTTAAGAAAGGAAAATTTACAATATCAAAATTAAAATTATCTCTTTTATCAAAAATACTAATATCAATATCTAAAGAAGACATACAAACAGGGCTAACAGTAGTACATTTTAGCACCAACTCAGGGGGATATATTTGTGAAATTTTACTAGAAAACCCATTAATACATCAATATATCTCATAGTATTTTTAAACATTTTAGCTGTTTGAAAACTATCCTTCATCAGCCCCTTAATGTATCTAAAAGAATAAGTATAGATTAGCAAGTAACGGAGCACAATCGGTACCCATGGGAATTCCTGTATACATTAACTACATTTCTTAGCATGGCAGAGAAACCAACTTATGAAGAGGCCTTGCAGTCCCAAGTCTGGATTCAATAGACAAGCCAATGTCAAATGCCAACATTCATGGAGTGATAACGTTCCTTTCCCCCATTGAGAACGCAACTATTTCGATGCTACTTTGAACGATGGAACTGCCGCCTTGATTCAAAACAATCTACTATGACTGATTGAAGAGAGAACCAGTTGAGCTCAGTGATTGCCAGATTAAACCAGCCCGAAGGGTGCACGGTATGGAAGTCATGTTAAAGAATATGACAACATTTTCCAGCATAAAATTTGAGGATAATACACAATCTTACCAACTCCAACATAAACCCTCTATGAATTGGTGACAGTAGGTAGTTAGAGTAATGGAACCACAACTAGTACCCACCAGAAAATGTAAGCAAGACATCATAATCAGTGATGCAAGTTCTACAGCAACTGTTACGGCTCTGGGAAGAACACATTAACAGTCTAGACTCTAATTGCTGTTACTCTTTAAAGGTGTTCATTATTCATGAGCACAACTGTTCAAAATATTTGGCCATGCCATTAAAGAATTCAAGATTGTTCCAATTGGTGACATTGGAGAAGTTTGTCCTCATGCTGATGAGACAAAGACAACACAAATATATGATGCCACAATTATTGGTGTTAAAGACCTTGGCTCTCATAAGCATATGTAAAAGCAACAAAATCCAACCAAGGCTGATGCATGAAACGTGATTGTCACATGTTCCAGCAATACAATGTATGCTCAAACGAGTTTTATTAATGTCTAATTCAAAGATATTCATGTCTAATTCAAAGATATATTCACTCACTGCCTGGCCAAACAGTTACTCATGGCCAAACAGTCAATGATTTAGCTGGTGTGGAGGAAGGTGAAGTAAGGGAAGGGGATTTAATAGAAATTCCTCTGAAATCAATTGCCTTCAATGATATAGATGTGATAACCAGTTTTACGAAGTAGTCCTCATGAACTACAGTGCTTTCGTACAACTGTAACAGTATATATTATGCTGTAAAAATGCAGTTCATTCCTATCTATATTCTGCTCTGTTTATATTATCTATGCAGCTACTTAACAAACTGCGGTACTTCAGGGTATTAGCATTTGAGCAAACAAACCTCTGCTAACAGCTGATCATCCGGGTTGTCTAGACCCTGTGCAATCATGCACTACATATCTAATCATGTGGTTTAGCTTTTCTTGGCCCTTACTAGGCAACATGAGTTTTTAACTAGATAGCTGGGCTCGCCAGCCAGACCCTCACGCAAGGTTCACGCCATACCAACTCTACTATAGGCAGTTCACCAAACCTCATCACATAAGGATGTGCTGGCAAGACTACTGCACCGAGGGTTTGCACTTCAGTGCTTTTCATTCATTATAACAATTTCTTCCAATTAAAAGTAAGCTATATAATAAATGTACTTTTTCCCATAGTAAGATTGTTTCAATGTGGAGGTCATTAAAGTAAACAAATCGAATGTTGTGTAGACCGCAGTTTGTCTTGTAAGTTATGTATATAATTGCATTCACATTTTAAATGAATGCACTAAAGTGCAGAACCCTATTATATGTGATATTGAAATGCGTGGAACGGAAAGTGTACCGAACATTTGTGAGCAAAAGACAGAGACTAAAGAGAAAGAAGCTCGCTGCCTTACCTTGAGTCATATTCTAGCTAGCGTTTAGCATACTCTTAGCCTTGTTAAGAGCTTTAGAAAGCTCTGCCGTTGAAAAGTTGGGCAGAATACTGCTGCAATATCGCTGTAGGATGCCATAAATAAGCAAATAATGCCATAACTTTTGAAGAAAGCCGTTTCAGATAAAACCCTACATATTTTTGACCTCTGTTGCCTGCTGACTACGTGACAGAAGTTTCAGGACGAACAGACGCTCCTGAGGTGAGATGTGACTTAACAGACACGCACACACACACACAGACCCAACTACTGTAACCCTCACGGCGCATGCGCACCCAGGGTTAACAACCATAGATATATGTGAATATAACAACAGCAAAACAAGCAGTTCAGTTAGTAGAAGCACATATAACTCTCAATTAGACTGTACAAAAGAGTAACTGGACGGTAGCAGGACCATATGAGCCGCTGAAAGCGGAGAAGGAGCGTCCAACTACGCATCATAGCACGGAACAGCATTTAAATTTGAACCACTTAACGCACCTTCCAAAAAAGGAGCGCGATGTGTACCTTGCGCATAAACTACGGCGTTTAACGCGAGCGTTATCACAACAACACTTAGTTAAGGGTATTACCCGTCACCGATCACTCCTTATAGGGAAGGTGAGTTAAGTGGTTCAAATTTAAATGCCGTTCTACGGAGTTGGACGCTCCTTCGCCGCCTTCGGCGACTCATATGCTCCTGACGGTAGTCATGTAATGTACATAATATTATGTTAAAAATTCTCCAGTAGGTTTAATTAAGAATGCATTGTAGTGTGAGATGAATAATTCTCCTACCTATACTTGAACATATACTATGACGGTAGATTCCTCCACCATATATATGAATAGAGGCCTATCAATGTCAAACATAGTCATTATATAAGTTCCTTGACGTAGCATTGAGCTTTGAATTCTAAATGTGTAACCTCATAATCCAATGGAAGGCTTAGGATAAACATTCACTCTGCACACAAGCATCCTCAGATATAAGTGGACTGGATCTTAAATTTTTGACTAAATATAAGTGAAGGTGTTTGTAGATGGGGTTCTTTCAGTAGTTGGTAGCACATGGTTTTGCATACATTTGTAAGTTATGTATATAATTGCATTCACATTTTAAATGAATGCACTAAAGTGCAGAACCCTATTATATGTGATATTGAAATGCGTGGAACGGAAAGTGTACCGAACATTTGTGAGCAAAAGACAGAGACTAAAGAGAAAGAAGCTCGCTGCCTTACCTTGAGTCATATTTGCAGACATTTTTGAAGTTACTTTGGTGAGACTCTCTTCACGAAACTGAGCTGAGATTCATATCTCATAGTCCATGATCAAACTAAAGGTTCCAGCCGTTCAATTTGCGAAGGATATTGGACCATATAATGGTGTTTAGGCAATAATTTCTCATGTGGATACAGTTCTTTGAAAGCTAAAAGGTTTTCCTTTAATATACGAAAATCTTATGAAATGTCGCTATACAACATATCATTAGAAGAAGGACAAAAGAGGACCAGTGAATATCATCATTGGGATTTCTATCACCTATCAAGAGAGGAAGGTGTTGACTAAATGTCATCATCTGTGATGCAGATTGTCTGATTCACAATTTCTAATTACAGAGGGATCAATAGGACAAGGTTGATTGTCAGTAAGCCATACCTGTCCATCCGTTCATTCAATTCGTCAATGGTAAAATATCCGTGACTGACACAGTGACACAGTAGTAACTTCATTTCATATGGTACAATTCCTTCATACAAGTCATGCATCGTGTCATGGGGGTAAATAACGGAATAACCAGGCACTTCCTCTAACACTGATAGTTACTTCCATATATTTTGGAGTAATGATCTTTTAGGGGGCCACACAGAAGACTACACTTTTCAAAATAGCTACCTGAAGTGCATGTAGATTCAGAATATCATTGTTGTAGTTGTTCTGAAGCAATCATACAACTTCAGCAAACACGCAATGCAAATAACATGCTACCCTTAACTCTTCCTAATAGATGATCAGCCAAAAAAGCAATTAAGCCTCCATGCCACCAATTGAGCAATATAGCTGCTTAAGATCTTCTGCATTAATACCATAATGAATATCCTGTGTTCGTCCTTCAGCAAGTAGTTCAACCGGAGCTGTGGTTGGACACTGCTAGGTACCCATGAAAAACAAGCATAAGAAACATTTCTAAAAATGTTGAAGGATGTAGGGATGGTAGTGCAAAAATTGAAACAAGGTTGTAATGACTAGAGTGGTGCACAATGAACAATCGGTAATGATAACTCATGTAAATTATGTATGATAAAAAAATAATGCATGTATGACAATCAGTGGCATAGACAGGGGCGGTGCTTTGGGTGCTCCAGCAACCCCTTTATAACTGAGGGTACAGGCCTAGTCTACTGTACTGTACATCAAGTTTATATCTTACCTGAAGATTCAGCGGATTTGGAGCACCCTGTTTATCTCTGGATTCCGATCTGTTATTGGTGAGTGGGAATGAGCTAACCAAGTGGTCTGAAAAGACATTTTTTCGTACGTTGTGCTAGTGCGCATTACGGGCTTCGCAATATAATTGCGATACTGCAAATTTCAGCTCTGTTTAAAAATGCATAATGTGTAATGCGAAATGTGTGCGCATGCGTGTCCTTGTCTATTACACATGAGCTGGCACTGAGTACGTGCGAGACTGGCAAACATGAGCTGACCTGGATCAACCAAAGGCCAAGCGCCAACAGGGCCTGGGTTTGTGACAATTACACCCAACCACCTCCTTCCAAGTGAGTTCAGTTCATTTAAAGTTGCTGGGATGTCTGTTATCACTGGTGTGCGTTAACAATTTTGCAGTGTTCTGGCAGGTCACAGTCAGGATCGCACTCCATTATTTCCATCCAGTCTCCTAGTACTGTGCAGTATTTAAGCCCAAATAGTGCCAATCCTATGTGCTATTCAATCAAACTCATTGACCCAGCAAAGAAGGCAGAATTGGATAGCTTTTTCCTCTCCTCGTGTATGCTAGGCAAAGTCACATTTATATTTAACGCTTGTACTGGCTAAATAAGGGGACTAAATACCATTTATATTTCATTGTAGGTCAGTCCTGTTAGTGTGAACTCGTCCAAGTCATCTATGACTGGATCATCTAAGGGTACGTTACTGGGCTCACTTTTTACCCCAAAATATATTACTTGTGCAAGATAATGACAAGTAGGACACCCATAGCTAGAGTAGGAAAGCCGGCAAGTCATTTTAGTGGTTCTTGGATGTCTTTCGTTGTTACTGTAGGTACATCACCTTCAACATCACCTGTATTGGCTCAACGCAATGACTCCCCAACTCTCCACGCAACTCAAGGTTGAAACATATAGTAGTGTGTGTTAGAGGGTGAAAAGATCAAGGTGCAGATTTATAAGGCAGATGATGTTGTAACATGCATAACCCTCATTTCTTGACCACATAATCAAACCATTGGTACCCGACATGCCCTCATACATCAAGGACTCCCCTCATCTTATCTCCCTATTAGAAAACACCCATATCCTGAGCAACGCGATTCTAGTTACGATAGATGTATCAAGCCTTTACACGAATATCCCACAAGACGAGGATACGAATGCCTGCTTAGATACAATAGAAGCTGTTGAAGCCTCACATATCCCTAGGAATGCCTTACGCCAACTCTTTGATATAGTCCTTAGGTGCAACATCTTCAGCTTCAACGGCCAGATCTACCAGCAGATCCAGGGTACGGCGATGGGGACAAAGATGGCTCTTTCATATGCCAATCTGTTCATGGACAGATTTGAACGAGCCTTCCTTGCTCAGGAACGTATCCTGCCTCTTGTCTGGAAGCGTTACATAGATGACATCTTATGCATCTGGACGGGGACTAGGAGTGAACTAGACGGTTTTTTAGATAGGCTTAACAAAGCACATAGAACTCTAAGATTCACGTGGAGCAGTAGTAATGAGCGCATCGAATTTCTAGACTTAAACATCTTCAAGGGAGGGAAGTTCAACACAACAAACCATCTAGATATAAGCACACATTTCAAAACCACTAACACCTTTCAATACCTGCACTTTTCCTCTTCCCACCCCAGGAGTATCTTCCAAGGACTCGTGAAAGGAGAAGCAATCAGGTTCTTACGTTCCAATACTAATGCACACACTTACTACAATACAATAAATACATTCAGAAAGCATTTACTTCGTAGAAACTACCCCCGACGCTTTGTTGACAGCATCCTTAGGAACATCACATACGACTTAAGAGCTTCATACATTCCTAACCTCAACCCTAGCCCTAGCCCTAACCCTGCCTCAAACATACCTAGACTTATCACTACCTACTCACCTTACTATTCATCATTGTCACGCCTGATAAACAAATACTGTTCCCCCATACACAATGACCCCATACACAAATCCAACTCTCTCCACTTTATTTCCTACCCCGCCCCAGCTCTGTTTCTGGAGGAACCCAACCATTGCAGACTCCTTGGTGAAAGCAGCACTTCCAGGAGCTCCACGTCCCTCAAAAGGTCAGGTACCCCCCATACCCATACCCAGGCTAGACTCACGCATGGTGCGATGTGCCGATAAGCGTTGCAAAGTGTGCCCCAATGCTGAAGGAAAACGTATCCTATTTTCAGCGGTGTCCAAAACACCATACACTTTCCATGAAACTTTCACATGTGCAGATACCTCTCATTTTCTGCATTGTCTGCAGCAAATGTGAGAAACTGTACATAGGCTTAACTTCCAACAGCTTTAGGGTGCGCTTTCGCATGCATCGGCATGCTTCCGAAACAAAGAGGCGGGTCCCCCTATACCGCCACTTTGCTAGGAAATCGCATGACTTCCTAAGAGACCACAGGATCGTTCCACTAGAGCACTGTGAGCCAGATGCTCTACCGGAGCGAGAAGCATTTTGGATTAGGACTCTACATACACTACCACCACATGGCCTTAACTCTGCCAAACCTTTCTACCCGTATGACCACCCTCCTCTTTCTCCCAGTCTCTCCCCTACAGATACCTGCGGTGCAGATTCACCCGTCACCCCCACAGACACTGACACTGCATCATAATAATGTTTATTTCACCCCCTGCCATCTCTCCACAGCGTCACTGCACACTGTGCATGGCATAGCCCTAGACGTTGCCTAGGTGAAGTAGGAGTGTTGTTCTGGAATGCTCCCGCTCTACCCTGACAACCAAGCCTTTGTCCGCACACCACCTATCCCGTATAGAGCACTCGCGTGCGCAATGCATTTTGTCCTGCGAAGCGTCACCTTTTAGTATATAAACACTAGTTTTTGTATCACCAGTCATTCCCCCGAAGAAGGTCACCAATCACCCAAAGTACTAGGGAAGTATTATTCTTATTCGACTAGTGTTTTTGCGCATGGCTACCCCCAAGCCTCTACCTCAGAGACCCACGCGCAAGTACTGCGAGGACAGGAGCCGCAGCAGGCCACTCCGGAGAAAGTGGTCGGGAGCGTCGCCACGCCTTGCGGGGACCACACTCCTACAGTGGGAGGGTTTTTTTCGGCGATGAAAGCAGAGTATGTTGTGATTGCGGAGCAGGCTCACCCTCTAGGCCCAGCCTATTCACTTCCCATATAGGTGACGCATGTTGTTATTGCATCCCATCATCCCTGCCTGGCCTGCATAGATCAATTGCACCTTGTTCGATTGATTTTAGCACTCTCATTGCTGCATCCTTCGTTCTTACACTTGCACTGGTTTTTCAATGTGCAAATCATACACTGTGCTAACATGCTGGAGCCTCACCTTTCTGCTGCACATAATTGTAAATGAGTAATATCATATTATTCCTTATATGTACATGCATATGTACAGGGAACATTTCCAGTGCAACAAGTACTTCATCACAGAACAACCTGATATCTGAGCTGGCTAGGATGTATAAGGAGCATTCACAGCAATCCTTAAAGAAGGGAAAACAGAAGGTTGATGAGATGAAGCCAATTCCTGGTTCTATGCTAGTGAGCACTTATCAGTTATGATAGATCTAACCTCTATACCATGGTCGCTACTTCGTCCATTTTCACATAATATTGCATACTTTGGAATGAAGCTGTGCTGATTTGCCCTAATATACAGATAATTCTAGGTGGAATGGTGTATGATGATGACTTGGAACGGGGAGTTAGAAAGAAATACTTGAATGAACCGTATCCTCAGAAGGTAGAACTGGCAAGAAATGCCACATTGGCTGATGTTTTTCAAAAGGCCAAGCAGTTGTATTTTAGGTGGATGTTGAGGCGATGTGTTTGGCTGATTCTGCCGGTATCCTCATTCCTATTCAAAATAAAGAATCCTGGTCCCTTTCCTCGTTTTACCAAAAGAAACGATTACAGCCTAGCAGATACCAGCTCTATGTGGCTGTTTATGAGGTGAGCCAGTCCATTCCTCTCTCTCCCTCTTCCTCTAGCTGTCCTCCCTCTCCCTCTCCCTCTCCTCCCTCTCCTCCCTTCTCTCCTTCTCCCTCTCCTCCCTCTCCCCTCTCCCTCTCTCACTCATGCCTGGACGCACAATACACACAGAAGTTCTCCTATGTATGTTTTCCTGTAGACTAAGGACAAGAATGAAACGGAGGACAATGAAACAGAAGACAAGAAGGAAGATACAGCCTTACCTAGTAAACTGGATTAGCCTTTTTTGTTGAGAAATATCCCACTATTTAGCCTATAACTACTGTGTGTTCTTTTTCTCTTACACAGTGTGTAGTGACTGCTTGCATTCAGTGTAACCAGCCTTACAGGACATATGTACCAGGCACCATCTGCAAGTTGCCGGATGGCGGTTTAGTCTTTTATAGAGAACCCCACGTTCTTTGTCCATTGTGTGATCCGGAAGGTTATGGTACCTTCATGAATGGTGACTTGCTCCCAGATCTGCAGCCCTTGCCAAGTGCACCTGCTACTTCTGGCGAGGAGATCAATGAGCCAACTATTACTCCATTTCCTATTATTTAGTCCAACCTACACACAGGCTCAATATAATCAACCTTGGTCCATAGAAGCAGGCCAAATAGTATATTCAAACTCAGTCTATGTTTACACCTTTGTTCAAACTTGATTTATCTACTCATTGCGAGAACAGGCTTGTTCTCGCATTTACTAGCAGTGACATGGTTGAAAATCAGTTCGTTTTGTGTGATTATAATTGTAATGACATTGGGATGACATATGTAATGGTTAGTGGTTCATCATGACCAATTTTTGTGTGATGATATTAAAATGACATTGGGATGACATTAAAATCTCTGTTTTTAATGATTGGTTAATGGTTACTAAATGCTGCTACAAGGATAAAGTATGCTTCAAGACCCTCATAAAAGTTTGTTGGGGCACTTTTGCCCAGTATGCTAAGAATTGCATCTGCTGTTAGCTTATAGAGTGGATCAACTATATAGGGTTCCTCATTAAACAACTGCTCAGTCTGGCAAAGAATGTGGTTTGGTACATGGTAAGTCTTCAACTCCTATGCACATACATGTGTATATGTCATAAAGCTGTGATTTCATACAGTTTATTGCAGTAACTTGCCATGCAGGCTTGGAAAGTGGTAGAGGACATCTGGCACCCCACTGGGAAATTCTGCCATATTGCTATGTCTTATTTCATGATGATTCCACTCTTAAGTAAATTGGTCTAACTGTTTCTGAATTACTGGCCCAAATGCATACCTCACAGCATTACTGTAAATAATATACTTTACATTACGTGTGATCTGGATCTCCCAAAGAAAAATGATCATTGTCCTGCATATCCTGTGTAAACCACAAGCAATCACAGTTCAAGTGTGTGTTTGTGTGTGTACAGTGTGTACGTTTGCAATAAGTTTTTACCTTGAATAAAGTTATCCACCACTCTTTGAATTTATGACGCCAAAATGCTTCAATTTTGGATGAAAATACAATACCATGGCATTTCATATTTTGTAAACATGTACCTGGTTGGATGTAGATTTTCCATATTGGAAACTTCTTTCTTGAGAAAATTCATCATTGTCACCATGAGGGAGTGTAGACTGTACTACTGAAAGTATGGAATTTTCTGTTCTACAGTCTGCTCTGATAATACTTGGACAACCTATATAGTTGTGTCAGAAAACATGACTTGAAACCTATTGTGTAAAGATAAGGCTATACCAACCTCCTATTTGTCTGACGCATTTAAAATAATACAAAGCTATAAATCTTGGATCATTGTTTGAAGCAGCTACTTTCAACCACATTATTCTCCTTGAAAACCTGCTCAGAATGAATAGTAGTATCACAGGCACTGTTCGCAACAATACGCATGCACAGCACTGGTATGCCCGAGCCTAACAAGGTGGAGCAGAGCTACTGCTACTCAATATTGTACACACAGCTAGAGTAGGCACATGGGTATACGTAGTGTAGTAATTGCCCCCCTTGCAGCCGCCTCCGTTGAACAGGATGTGCATGTGCATGCGCAGTGGCTGTGCGCTATATATAGCAACCATACCCGTCAATGCAGCCCTGAACTGGTAGCCCATAAGGTTTCAACTTATTGTATCCATCACAATGCCAGGCGTAATTTGGTCCCTGTGAAATTGCACACTGCAAGAGCATTTCATGGATACTTAAATGTCTTACTTTACTACGATAAATTCTCTTCACAATATCACTACTAGTACTAGTTTTTCCCCAAGCGTTGACTTAGCCACGGATTGTCCAGTGTTTCTCTGACATTCTGTATCTTGTATGTGATCATCTATTTGCCATAGATGATTGATATTACAAGAAGTCCTTCTGGGTAGATTACGAATGGAAGATACAGCTTTTGGGACATAGGACTTGCAGAGTTCAGTTGCCTTGTGGACTTGTGGATTTTCACTTGCACTCAAACCAGTAACTTCAAAGGCTAAAAGGCACTCGCTAGCCAGCTTTCGCAGTTCACCAGTCTTGCTAGTTACTACACTGCTTGCTATTTCCTGTGCTCTCATCTCCACAATATCACTCACTCCTTTCTGCCCAATCCATGAAGAGTGAATTTCTCCAACATCTGAAATAATACATGGAAACTCATGAGCTGGTGCCAGTTCCTTATGCGGAGACTCCATTTCGATGCCTGAGATGTCGCTGCTCTCAAGAGCACATGTCAGTGAGAACTGGGCACTTTGTTTTGGGAAGGCTACAGGAAGTTTAGACAGTGTCCATGTCTCTGTAGGACATGGAAATAGACATAATTTCAGAAATCGCTATGTGCTGAAGTGTATTACATACCATTGAGAGGTTCAGGATTTTGTGGATCAGTCCATGTGTTCGCATCCTTAATCCAACCTTTCCACCACTCTACAGCACCTGCCTTATCAAGGTGTGCAGAAACATTATCAATAGTTGCTCCTACTTTCTTCAAAACCTCAAGATCAAAGCAAGGTGTCAGGATGTGGGGAGGTAGCGCTGGTACCTGACTCACTGTAGGAGTGCATGTAGTATATGAAATATTTATTAATATAACAAAAAATCTCACACTGTACCTTCTGGCAACAAAGAAAGACCACCTTGAGGCAACCAGTGATTATCAAAACTCCACTCTTTGTAGTACATCTTGCACTCTCCATGCTCATTTCGTTGAAACTTGAACTGGTGAGCTTTGGTGGTCATGTAAAGATGGAATTACTCCATGCATCCACCCCTTTACATCAACAACTGACTCCAGAATTACAACAGAGGGGTGTGGGGTGAATGATGCTCATATAGCCTTAGCAAGATCTGAAGAGAATTCAAAACATACAATGTGCTACATTGTAATTACTAACATTTAGTAACCTGGAATGGTCAGTGCATTGCAGTGCTTCAGCCGTCTGGATATACAGGGAAAAAGCTGGTCTATATCTTCATGGGTATGCCCCACAGGAAGAAAGCCCAGTTTCACCTGTGTATAGTGTATGCAGGTCACCATTTGCATCTGCACACAAATATATTTACCTTCTGAAATATCCCAAGTTCCACAATGATTGCAACGAAAGTCAGAAAATATTTGTTTTTGTTGTCTCTGCAGGTATTGTCCATCTGCACATAGAGAACTGGAGGGAGTTGTGCCTGAAAAATATATAGCGTGAAGTCTGTCAAAGCTGGAAACCATATATGGGGACTGGTGTACTCACAATGATTGCAACGAAAGTCAGAAAATATTTGTTTTTGTTGTCTCTGCAGGTATTGTCCATCTGCACATAGAGAACTGGAGGGAGTTGTGCCTGAAAAATATATAGTGTGAAGTCTGTCAAAGCTGGAAACCATATATGGGGACTGGTGTACTCAGTGAGGTATGTACATGTACATCTGTGAAACAATTAACACTTGTGACAGATACATACCCTACTCAACCTAATTGTACTGTAATACCTGTAGGGCTGTAAGCATCCTTAACAAAATCTCGATGGTCAAGTTGCTGTCGTGTGGAAATTGACCACAGTCAATCACCATCATAGTGCTGCGGCCATGTGCTCTAATACCAGTTACATGTGTTTCAAGCCTGTACGATCCAGCCATGGACTTGGGGTTTGTGATGATGTGAGGAAGAGAGGTCTTTTCTTGGTCCATCCCATCTATTAGATATCTAGATGGATACTTCAGAGCTTTATTGCGGTGCTTAGCATACTTCTCTCTCTCCTTCCTGTTAGAAGCACGACAAACGGTTGGGGCATTGTATGTACTAGTTAAAGTACCTGTCCAAGTACATTACATGATATAATGTACGAGGATGTGTCGAGAGAATTATATAAGGCACAAGGTGTAGCCGAGTGCCTTGTTAGGCATCAAGACACATTCTGAGTACATTATATCCCGTAATGTACAACGATATATGGGTACTTTAACTTGGTTTCTTGTACGTATAAAAACATTTTCAAACTAACACCTAATTGAGATACATAACAGCAGAGAAGCTGCTTAGCACAATAGTGAGAGCTCTACAGAGTAGACTAGGAATAATTTAATGCCTCAGCTAAGGAGTATGCAGCTAAGAAACAGCAGTGTGTCAGAGGTGAGCGTGTTCCCGCCAACATGCTTCTGAGTCATGAATGCCAACTTCATGTGCAAAGCCTAAGGGCTGCACTGCTACTGGTGACAGAGACGGCAACTCCCTATTAATCAGGGTTTCAGAAAGAGAGAGACTATGACAGATGCAGAAAATTCAGGGCTATCTGTAGAACCACAGGGCGTTACTGTTTTGACTGGCTTAAACTGTTGAATAAACTTAGGACATATATGGAAGTGTACTGTAGAAGGCCCACCTGGATAATAAAGCATTGTTAGACAGTACTATTTTTGGCCTTTCATGTTAGGTGGCTTCATACAATAATTATACATGTACAGGGTTTAATCCAAGGAGGGTGCAGGGGGGCAAATGCCCCCCCCCCCCCAAGGATTTCAGTTGCACCCCAAGCATATGACACCATCAACAATCCCTCTCCTGCCCTGCCAAATGTGCCCCCCCAAGTTTCTACAATTATTAATTTTGCCCCCCTCAAGGACTCATGTCTAGATTAAACCCTGATGTACATTCCTTCTCACTACGTTTTACCCAGTGCACTCCCTAATATGCACAAAACCACACATACTTCTCCAACTCTATGTGCTTTGTCATGATGCATTCCAGCCATTTTCTAACAGCAGGATTTAATGTTCTCTCCCTTCCCTCTTTTATAGCAGCACAAACATCACATTTGGAGAATCTACCCTCCTGGGGTGGTGAGTGTGTGTGTGTGTGGGGGGGGGGGGGGGACACAAGCATGTACATACATAGAACTGACTGCAAAATGTATAGAACACACCTTAGGAATCTTCACAGTGGGAAATTGTTCCGTCCAGATTTTGTAAAATGTTGCACGTGAGCAGCATTCCAGGCCACCTTGAGAAAGATCATCAGCTGCTAAGGCATACACATCTGCTTTTTTCAAGCAAGATGGTAAATGTATGTCATCTCTCATTGGCAATCGATCACCTACTTTATCAAAAAACATACGCAGCCAGCTTATTGTTCGGACACTAGCATCATGATGGCGACCTTTCCCAACATTTCCATGTTCAGCAACAATTACACCACTAGAGTGCTTCAACTTCATGGATGCAAATCGATTGTAACGAAGACCATATGCCATACGAAATGCTGTTTCACATACTTCTTGTCCTCCCACACTGTATAATACAGAGCCATCAGCTCGACTGTGCTCACTCATGTATGTAAGCACCTTCTGTACTTGTTCAGTCTCTGACAAAGCATAGAACCTTTCTTGAATGGACTCAATAGATTGCTGGGAGAGGTGCTTGAAGCAGGTAATCTTTTTTCTAGCACAACAGGATCTAGTCATGAGGGCACTGGCACTAAATTGAGGTGACCCTTAATTTAAATAAAAAGAAAAGGCTTTGAGAACAGACCACCCCTTCACCCACCTCTCACCCACCTCTCACCCCCATTCAAACCGAAAATAAGCTTATCTAATCACAAAATTAACACACACTCTGATTAACTTACGGGGCGCGCGCGCTATCAGCGGGCCAGCCCTTACGGCTAGTTTGAAAATATGGCCGGCCAATAGAGCCAAGCGTTGCTCGCTGACACCATGCAACAATTTCAAGTGACATAAGCAATAGACAGCGATAGCACAAACAAAAGAACTCACCCCTTGCTCTCTTAGTTGATGGAGGCGGGTCTAGGTCAGCCAGTTCCAGACCACTAGCATTCAAAGTACCACTGGACGAAGACGAATACAAGGATAAGCATGAAGACGTCGTAACGGAAGGGCTAGTCAGGCTACTCCGAGCCATACTGCACAATCAATCACCGTGCACAACCAATCACCATACACAACTAACAGTTACGTACATGTGACTCACATGCGCACGCGCAATTGGGATTAGTAAGTGCGCATGCGCGTATAGGCGTATGCGCGCCCCTTCGGTGGGTATATATAGCTAGCCAACTACGAAATTGATGTTAAGAGCGAAGGACTAGGAAAGGAATCTTTTGTTTCTTGGACTATTCGAAGAGATGAGTACTACCAGCACTAAAAGTTCTTACAATTCCAAGTCCATCACCAGCAAGCCGTGGTTTCTCACTTGTGTAGATGGCGACATCTTCGGCTGGAAGGATGGTGCACGGCTCAAATTAAAGCACGGTCAATCGGCTGGACGGGTTAAATCTATATTCATCCTCAACGCAGATGAAGGCCTAGTGTTGGTATTTTTTCAGCATGACTTGCGTTGCCGGAATATTTCCGGGACGCAACTGTGTTGACTATAGATACATGTAGAGTAGGTCATCAATGTTCGACCTCCATGTATTTTCGGACGCACCCATGTCGTGTGAAGAAGTGTTGAGTTTATATACGCTTACACGGAGTGGTCCGATAATAGACGATAATGCATCTTTCTGCTGCTCAATTCAACAGAGCACTGTTCTGATAGTATATAGAGCTCCTATAAGAACGATCTAAAACCTATTCTTCTCTCGTCTGCACGCGCCACGTGAGCATCCGAAAATATATGACGGCCGAACATCGATGACTTAAAGTAGAGCCGAACAGGGGATATTGCGGAACAGGAATTAACAGGGGGTATTGCGGCACACTCACGAAATATTCTCAGATTCTCGATTTAGATTCTCATGGTTGACTAAGAAAGCCTCTAGGATGCTCTATAGTCACCAAAACTGTTAGTTCATTCTTCCATAACTGGAGAAATTGCTCTGAAGTTACCTGCTCCGCAACCCGTCTCTACTCTACTGGCTTTATGCAATGGCAAATGTTAATGTGCTCCCAACAATGCTTGGGAGGCAGATTGACAGGTCGCCTACTCATGGGATAAAGCATGATTTTTCTATGAGCTGCTTACCACTGAATCTTAGGGCTAGATAAATTATTCCGGCATAATTTCAAGAATAATAGGTGTACAGAAGAATTGAGAATAATTCCAAGAATAATAGGCAGTATCTTGTAATAAGTAGGTGTGGTCCTATCCACACATGCACAGTTGACACGGTACGTGGTGAAAAAATGGCGTATACTACAGTAGTAGCCCAGAGAAATCATACTTTCACTTTTGATGAAAGCATTTGGTCATCTTCAAGAAGCATTATTAGTATATCTACACTACAATATAACAAACGATGATTCATATTCAATCATCTTTTTGTGAAATTAATTTTTTTTTGAGAATAATTGAGGTGTACTTAAAAGAATAATAGGTATACTTAAAATAATAGGTAGAAATACAAGCATAAAAGAATAGAATAATAGGCTGAAAAAAAAAGAATTGTTTATTCACCCCTACCACTGATAGAGTTGCAGGGAACTACGCAGGATGGGAGCCAGCAATACAAGCTTAATTGCAAGCTTGCAAACTTCCAGACCAGTGCTAATGCATTTTGTAGTGCACTCAGTTCTTATGTGGAAGATACACATGAGTTTGTCAAGGAGTTATCAAAGTCAAGTAATGTTGTCTCCTCTGAATCAGTCCATGGCAGGAAGAGAGCTAGTGGTAACAGGTAGGTTTTAACTTAATTCTTGACATGGCACACTTGTCAATGCAGATAATGAAGACGGTGATGAATCTGTTAAGCGGAAACGGCTAGATGCTGATGATACCATCAAATACCAAATTGGTGAAGCAATGCTTTTGTTTGCTTTTTTGCACATATAACGTATATCATGATATTTTGTGCTTCAGGTACTTTCACACTTCCAATTACTGCTTTGAGAGAACCCCCACCCACCCTAAAAGTGCGAGATGTGAAGCAGTGGTACGTAGATTACCTGGCAGAGATGCTGACATCTGATGACAATGAAATGATGGCGTCTCCACTACTGGTAATCGCATCTGTAGGGATAGAAGAATTCAAGCCTGAACATTTTTCATCATATACATATGAGGTATCTAATTTTGACACATACTTGTCCTTAAATTTATAGAGAATGTGTTAGGTTATAGGAGGAGTTCAACGATTTCTTGCCATATTATGCATCAACCGAAAAGGACTCAAATGCATTCATGAGAGAAGATGTGTTGTGTATGGGCAGGGGCTTAGTCAAGCTGCTGCACTCAGTTTGGCTCAGATACATAATGAGACAAACCAATTGCAGAGGGCCACAAGTTTTTCAGAAATCTCTGGCACATGCCGTCGACTCCTTTTCAATGAGTTTGGCCCAGACCTTGACGATTGTCCAGATTGCCCAATGCCTGATGTCCCCCGATACAATACTCATGGCTATCGCGAATTCAAGGCAAAGTGCCTGAGCATACTTGTTTCGACGCAAACTGTAAGTTTGATATAGTACACAGTGGTACACATTGTATCTACGGCTATATTCAAACTTCAGAGTGCTGCAATGGTGGAGCAGGCTATACAGATGGCATTACAGCCATCCATCATTTATCACAAGATGTAAATGGCTTTTTCTCTTTTTGAAGAGGGAAAACTTAAGGGTCAAAGGCCAAAAGAGCTCAAGGGACTGGCTCTCAAGAAGGCGTTGGAGGGTAGATATGCTCCCAAACTTTCCCAATTTAAAGTGTTTCAGGGCCTAAAGGTATATTTCTATAGAGATTGATATTTAGTGACAGACTACTTGTACATTTATGTAGGATGAGCAGAAGATACAGCTGCTTGAAGGGCTTCTTGATGGTTCTCTTTCATTCAGTCAAGTGGAGAATGAGAGCAATGGTTTTAAATCCACTCAGGCTCTCAAGGATGCCTTTGTTAAGGAGGTGGGATGTTCATGGGAGTTGGCAGCCGAAGAGATCTCTCAGTATACTGACATCACTACCCTTAAGAAGAAGTATAAGGTTACTCGAGGAAAAGCTCTGCCTCCAGATTTCAAGGTGCTTATGGAATGTTAATGTTTTTAATGCTTAAACCATCTACATTCTTTAATAGATATTTTGTGGGAAGGTGAGAGCCGAGAGGGAAAAACGCCCCTGTCAGATTCAGCAGCTATCTTCACAGTTCCTTATAGCTCCAGAGGAGCAATTGGTTGATGTTCCTTTTCAGCTTATAAACACAATTTTTTTTTGACATGAAAACCGTAGGTTATATGTACATTACGTGTGTATTATTGCTATTGGTTTGGGATTATATTGTAGGTCTTCTCTGAGAAGCAGCTACAGACAGCTGTAAATTGTCTGCAGGTTGTCCTAAAAGACCCCTGGATGATGGTTTTTTATAACACCACAAATGGCTTGACCACTTCTGATGTACAGGCTGTATGTGCTTCTAATGATGCTGCATGTAACCGACTATTGACCATTTGCTCACTACAGAGATCTGAAGGTTGGCATGGTTATACATATTTCATCACTGTTTCACATGATTAGTCCTTACCCCAACTCCAGGAGGTGTTCAGCTTGGCGCATCCAGTGAAGTGGTCATAGCCTGGTGGGGTCAGCCAAAGCACTCTCTTTGCAAAGTTGATGATAGTCTCAACACCATTGTCTGCAATCCAGAAGATGAGGATACTATGCAGTGTACGCAACCAACCCTCTGGATTGAGTACCTGATCACCAAAGGTGAGAGTCTCTCTGTTTGTGACCTATACAGCAACTGTGGTAGATTGATAATAAATATAACTAATTACTGGCATCTTACCCAACTGATCACTAATTAATATATCTGTACAATAGGGGAAGTAATTCAAGTATGCAAGAGGCTCACTGTTCCATTCATCTGCATTCAGCGGACACTTGAAATGGCAAAGAAAGTAAAAGCAATTATTAAGATATCCCCAACTCAGATGAAGGTGATGGAAGTGGTGGAGTAAGTGGTGCAGAAAACAGGGAAGACCAGGATATAGAGAGGGAGAAGGAAGATAGTGAAGAAATACATAATGAAATGGAGAAAAATGAAGATTCTATGGACACTCATCAACTTCTGAATGAATTGAGTGCCTTAGCAAATTTGGATTCTAATTGCAACGGGAGATCTAGGTACAAACATGTTGGACTTAAACGTTTCAACAGTAGGAGCAGTGCTCAAAAGTGACATTATTTCATTGTTTTTGTGTTCATTGGGTTTGGTGAACTTTCACAGTTACTAATGATAACGTTATGCAGGAGTATTTCCTACAAATCAGAAATAAGTTACACACATCAAATGGGTATATATGTGTGCTGCTATATATATATATTTGTACCTAGTAGCATTAGTTCCACGCTTGTAATATTTCCTGTATTCCAGCTGCGCACTTAGGAAATATTCATATTCCCGAGGATGTGTGGTAGCGCTAATTAAGTCATATTCCCTGGGCTTGGTGAGCCACAAGAATTCACAGTTTACACAATGACGTCAATGGTTGCTATGCTACAGGTGGTTGGTAGGCTACAAATAGGTTAACGCCTGGTTTATCTTCAGCAGTACAGGATATCCCCCTCAGCTGTTTACTCTACCGCCCTCGGGTGGTAGAGTAAACAGCTTCGGGTATATCCTGTACCGCTTCAGAACCAGGCGTTAACCTATACATATATATATTATGTATTAGTTAAAGCACGGAAGGAAGTGCTG
Organism: Theonella swinhoei; assembly: GCA_963970385.1. Taxonomy (NCBI): domain Eukaryota; kingdom Metazoa; phylum Porifera; class Demospongiae; order Tetractinellida; family Theonellidae; genus Theonella; species Theonella swinhoei. The sequence goes on along the minus strand of OZ019948.1, from coordinate 10,859,846 downwards.
TACGTGTAATAATGGTCTATCGAGACCACCCCGAGTACCATTATTACACGTACAGCACGTCCCTTTCCGTGCTTTAATTGATTTATTGTACTTTGCATCTTACTGGCCTTGTTTACTTTGTAAGAAAGGCTAAAACTATCACCGTTATCACCTGCCGTGCTGTATAGCCCGCGCCCCACGTAAACCGTGCTGTATGACGGATACAGCACTGGCGGCGCCTTTGATTCGCCCACGCAAAGTACAATAAATATATATATATGTATTAGTTAGAGCGGTACTGTGAGGTACTGCACAGTTTAGGGACCCGAGGGCTGTAGGCGGGAGGACCTACCCGCAAAATCAATTACCGAGGCCGCACCCCTAAGCGTATGCAGAGCATTGAAAGCGGTCAGAGAGAGCCAGCACTTTATAATACGCATACGCTTCAGTCCTACTAGCTCTTTACCGCCGGTGCTGCTCACAGCTTTGGGCTTACCCAGGGATAGTTTGAGCCGTTACAAGGTGTTCCACAATTCACAGGTAGAACTTGAGGGGAGCGGGATCCTTAGCAGCTGCTTTGTCGGTTTCCAAAACTGGGGGGACTAACGCGGCCCTTTGTCCACCTCGTCGCTAAAAGCTGACTCTCCATTCCTATGATCTTCCGCTTCTCTAGTACACGTACGCATAGTTTAAAGCATATTTCAGAACCTTTGCAACAGGAGCCTGTAAACCACACACAGTTTCTAAGTGTCATTAGTACATAGATGGCTATCTAACACAGACTATGCACACACATTGGAGCCATCTATGTACTAATGACACTTAGAAACAGTGTGAGGTCAACAAGCTCCTTGTTGCAAAGGTGCTGAAATATGCTGTAGCCGCCGTTCAAACTGAGCAAGCTTACGCAAACCATGCCATATATGGCATCATGACGTCAAGAAACACCTAGCAACCGGCTATAAATGAATTATAGCACCCCTGGTCGGGATGTTGCGGTTTATAAGCACTCCCCCTCGGGCGCTATGCGCGCCCTCGGGTGTCATGCTTATAAACCAGCAACATCCCTCCCAGAGGTGCTATAACTTATATATTTTTATTATATGCAGGAAATATTCCTGCATATTCATTTGAATGTAAAAAAACATGACAGCAGTACATGAACCCGTTTAATTAATGTGCCTAACTTATTTCTGATTGCAGGAAATATTCCTGCACAATGTTATAGCGACTGTGAAAGTTCACCAAACCCACAATGAACACAAAAACAATGAATGCACTAAAGTGCAGAACCCTCGCCACGCGTGCGCGCGAACCTTGAAAACGCACGCTTTATACAATGCGCATGCGCGCTTTCCGCAGGAAAATGGCGGACTGTAGTGCTGGATCTCTGCAACGGAGGGGTTTCAGAGAAAACCTCAGAATTTTTTGACCTTCGTTACCCGCTGGGTACGTGACAGTATTTTCAGGACGAATAGACGCTCCAGAGGTGAGATGTGACCAGACAGAGAGACAGACAGACAGACACACACACACACACACACACACACACACACACACACACACACACACACACACAGACCCAACTACCGTAACCCTCCTGCGTATGCGCGCGCCGAGGGTTAATAAATGCACTCTAAAGTGCAGAACCCTCGGCGCTACGCGTGAGCGAATCTGTGAAACACTCGCGCGCCGATAATGCGCATGCGCGTTTCCAAAATGGGATACGGAGTAGCCATACAGAGGTTTTCAGGTTGGTTGTCCGATTCCGAGTTTAAAATATCACGCATGCGCACACCGAATGGCCTACGAACGAGCCATGTAGATGCAAATAGTAAGTGCACCACTCTTTACGTTCATACTTGATCGAGACTCTTTTAAATATGAACGTCGTAAATAGTGACACTTGCTATTGGCTGCTACATGGCTCGTTCGTAGGCCAGTCGATGTGCGCATGTGCGATATATGAACTAGGAATTGGACAACCAACCTGAAAACCTCTGTACAGGGATTTCATGACATCTTGCAATTTCAAAGCATAAACCGAATTGCTCATGCGCATACCGTAGCTGGTTTGAATATTGGAGTGTACATGTAACCCTCGACACGCATGCGCAGCGAGGGTTACTGTAATTTGGGTCGATCGCAGGCAACGAAGGTCAAAATATTAATTTTGTGTGAAGCTGCTCCGTTGCACAGATACACCGTTTCATGCATTGTACAGGGATTTCATGACATCTTGCAAGCGTCAACTGAATTGCGCATAAGCATACCGCAACTGGTTTGAATATCGGAGTGTACATGTAACAGTGGAAGGATCAATTCCTAAGTTGCTAACAACGGCCTGCACACTTATCCCAAACCCTCTCTCTGCCATATAATCCTTTATCGAAGGTCTAGGATGCTCAGAATGTGATTTTGAATTTATCGTGGACCTTCAATGGAGGATTGTATGGCAGAGAGAGAGGGGTTGGAATAAGTGTGCAGGCCGTTGTTAGCAACTTAGGAATTGATCCTTCCACTGTTACATGTACACTCCGATATTCAAACCAGTTGTGGTATGCTTACGCGCAATTCAGTTGACGCTTGCAAGATGTCATGAAATCCCTGTACAATGCATGAAGCGGTGTATCTCTGCAACGGAGCGGCTTCACACAAAATTAATATTTTGACCTTCGTTGCCTGCGACCGACCCAAATTACAGTAACCCTCGCTGCGCATGCATGTCGAGGGTTAGATGGTTAGGGCTAGGGCTAGGGCTAGGGCTACGGCTACGGCTAGGACAATCAGAGTCTATCCTTTTGAAGCAATAGCAGAACTCTCAGAGATCAAGTGTGAAGTACACCAGGAGAAAAGGAGAGAGCTTGCGTCGACAGAAGTTTCAGTTTTTGAGTCCCTTTCAAACCCACTTAAGAAGGCAAAAGAGCTAGCAAGCGAAAAGGGAGCCTCCAGCTGGTTCACAGCTCTCCCCATAGCCAACCACGGCTTCTGCCTCCAAAAGAGAGCCTTCCGCAATGCCCTCTGTTTGAGGTACAACTGGAGCCCCCCACTTCCACCATCAAGCTGTGTGTGCTGCAGACCTGTCAAGGTTAGTAAACTCACTTGAGTAAGACATCAACTCAAAATGAGTGAGATTGGCACAAAATGAGTGAGACATGCTGCCACCATGCACATGCATTTATAAATATGTTCATGAAACATTGCTCATGATACATTGCATACATTTAGATGGTTATGATCCTCGTTATGACCTGAGTTATTTGCTGGAGTGCTCTTGGTTTTACTGCCAGGTTGCCTTCTTCGCATTTAATTTGATGGTTCAAAAGCATAACATGGCTCAGGATCATGAAGCTATTTGATAGTACGAACAGCTGGCAATGCGGCAGGCAATCTTAGTGGGCTTGTCTCCGCTACAGCGTGAGATTCATACGCGTTCGCGTGAGAGCGTGAGATCGCATGTAAATGCGTGTGTCTCACACCGGATGCGTGAGACTTGACAAGACTGGTGCTACTCATCCTTTCAGGTGGATCATGCACTTAGCTGTCAGCATGGAGGCTTCCCATCTATAAGGCACAACGAGCTGAGAGACTTGACAGCACACCTTCCCACTGAAGTCTGTTCCAATGTTGGAGTCGAACCTGCACTACAGCCACTTGAGAGTGAAAGGATGGACTATAGATCAGCCAACTGTGGAAGATAGCGCCAGATTAGACATAAAAGCAGATAATTTCTGGAACAGGGACAGACAAAGTGCCTTCTTTGACATACGCGTTTCCCTCTGGCACCGTCTTATCTGAACCAATCTCTTACCTCCTGTTACAGACAAAATGAACAAGAGAAGAGACACTCATATGATCAGAGAGTACGCGAAATAGAACACGGAAGCTTCACTCCTCTAGTTTTCTCCGCTTCAGGTGGAATGGGGCCTTCAGCTAGAGTCTTCTACAAGAAGCTGGCCTTCCATGATTGCAGCTAAGTATACAGCAGGACCCTGAACTGGATGAGGTGTAGAATAAGCTTCTCACTCTTGAGATCAGCCGTCATGTGTTTGAGGGGATCCCGCTCTTCCAAGGGACGTCCAGCCCTTCCGCTAGTTGGCGGGGGTGACATTGAACTTGCAATCATTGAAGGACGTGTTGGGCCCTAAGTCTTTAATATATACATACTTGGTTTTATTTATTTATTTATCTATTGTACATTTTGTGCACTGCTGGCAGAATAATATTTGCTTTTTGGCCCTAAAAAAAGTTAGATGGTGCGCATGCGTAAAATGCCTCACCTACGCGCGTGCGCGAACTCAAAGTATACGGAAGACCTTTAGTCAAAAGACGGAGACTAAAGATAAAGACGTTACATCGAGTCGTATTTCAGGTAGCGCTTAGCCTATTGTTAGCCTTTTTAGGACGTTTAGAAGGCTCTGTCGTCAAAAGTGCTTGGAATGTAACTGCAGTACCCTCGTAGGATGTCACTGTAAGCAAATGACGCCATAACTTTTGAACGGAACGGTTTCAAAGAAAACACCACAAATTTTTGCTACGTTGCCCGCTGAGTACGTGACAGTATTTTCAGGATGAATGGACGCTTCAGAAATGAGACGTGACTTAACACAGACAGACGGACACACACACGGACGTAACCCTCGCTGCGCATGCGCGCTGAGGGTTATTACTACATGCGTTGAAAGTATGCCCCTCTGACATATTGCACCCTGCTGCGCGGGAAATCAGTTCCTACATGTGTAGGAAACTATTGAATGTGCTGGAATTATTCCTGCACATCACACAGATTCTTCCTACATCTGTAGGAAAAGTTTGAATGTGCTGGAAATATTCCTGCACATCACACAGATTCTTCCTACACGTGCAGGAACCATGCTTTCTGCACTTATGAAAGTGCAGGAAGGTTTTTACAAAAGTGATGCTTGTTTCTTCATTTGATGCCACCACTTTTGATTTTCTTTTCTTATTTATATGAGACAGTGTTAACCCCTGAGATCACGACACCTCACTAATGACCGGGGGGGGGGGGGGGGGGGGTAGGGATATGGGGTTACGCATGTTATGATTGTTGCATGCTATCATCCCCTGCCTTTGCCTGCATGCATGCTGCACTTTAACTGACCTTGTTTCTATACTTTTTGGCACTTCAATCCCTACATCCTTCAACATTTTATTAAAAATGTTTTTACAATTGTTTCACTGGTTTTTACTGTGTGTAGCAACACATATAAACCTACTAAATTTTGTGCAGAGTTCTACTTCCCTTGCATACCTATAAGCAGGATATCTAGCAATTGTCAGTGACTCCTACATCCTGTATATTGCCTACTGAGTACAACAGCAGGTCCAGTTGCCTGCAACAGTTAGTTGTTCAAAGAAACGGAGCAACGTAGCCAAAAAAGACAACACAGCGCTCGAAACGGCCGCAGTTTGACTAACACTGAAAGTCTGCATGCACAAAACTAACTTCACGTGTTTGGCACGTGAGCAAACAAGAAAATGGCGTCTAAAACTAACACTTGTAAGGTTGCAGGCCTGGAGTTTGATGGCTTTGGGAGAAGGTATGAAGATTTTGTGCATCAAGGATCATGTACATGTACGCTCCAGTATAAATGATTTTCGTGAAGAATTAGAGCGATTACTAACCCCAGTTTCGCGGTAGGCCGTTTGAACTGAAGAAGATGATGAACAATCTGGGTTTTTACAAATTTCCGGGATTCACTGTAGCTGTGTATTTTACATACTTTGAGAGTATTATAGTGTATAGAAGCACTCGCAGAGCATGCAGTTTGTCTGAAAAGGCTTAAAACATCTGCGTTCGGGAGTTCTGAGCCGTTACTTTTGTTAAGGCTTAATGGGCGTGTCGGCGCCATCCCTACATATAGAGTCTACCGACTCTATGATAATTCATTAAAATGTTGAAGGATGTAGGGATGGTAGTGCCAAAAAGTAAATAAACAAGATTGTACAGCGGTTTTTATGTTGGTTGGCCAACAGTTTATGTGCATGCGCAGAATCGTAAGCGCAGTGGTGTGCGTGTACAGGAGTTCTCCTCGCTGGCTGTGTTCATTGCTGTGATGTCAAACTCGGGGTCGTCTTTTACCGTAGTTGGTGTGAACAATGGATCGGTCAATGCCCAGCAAGCAGGAGTAAGACGGGTCCTCATTACTCCTTTGGGACAGACGGCCCATCAGCTGGTCATCGCTAAAGTGCTTTTGAAGGCAGTGACTAAGACTGGAAAAAAGAAAGAGAAGGTATTCACACTACGCAATATCAACCCAAGCAACGTTCGTTCATGCGATGAGCTAAGACGCTTGATAAAGCACCAGCTATCTGATGACGTCATTGCTGAGTTTGACGTTGGTTACGTGACCAGCACACGAGGTGAAAAGGTCATCAGCATTCGAAGTACAGAGGATCTCCTAGAGCTGTGGAAGGACGTCAAATCTCATGGAGATAAAATTCAATTATGGTGTGATGGGCTTAAAAGTGAGAAATCCCAGAAGAAGAGAAAGCGAACAGATTCTGATGATGGAAATTCAGAGGATGACCAGCCAAAGAAGAAATCCGTGAACAGAGAGACGAGAAGCTGAAGCATGCAATGGAAAGTCTACAGACGAAACATGCAACTAACTACACCCCCATGCAATACAGAATCTGGTCCGAGCTGCATGCAAATGGGATGTATACTGATTTGGATAATCCACCCAACAATTCAATGTTTAAGAGAGCCGGTGCAACGACACCAGTAACAAAGAAACCTAATAATTCTGAATTCACACACGCTGTTTCTGCGGCAGCTACTCAAGTCTCCACTGCCATTGTATCTGCACTTACACCCAAATCTACCACTGAACGTCCCAGTGCCTCAACTGGGATCAGCCCAGCAAGGATTATAGATAACCGTTCCAAGTGTTACAGACAACTAAGTGATTTGCAAAACCTGAAATCTCAAGGTGTACTGAGTGAAGAGGATTATTTGCGTGAGAAGGAGGCGATATTAGTTATTCTGAAAAAACTTGTTACATGATTTGACAAAAAAGTGTTTTAAATGTATCCACAACATTTAGCATATTCTGTACAATCACTAGCCGTGACCATGTTAAATGCCATATATAGTAATAATCTTGGTTCACTGAACACTTGAAAAAGCTGGTAATTCTCTTTCATTACGGCTTTGACTTTGCTGAACACTTGTTCGACAGGGTTCAAGTCCGGAGAGTAAGGAGGAAGAAATTTTAGCAGTGCTCCTGTCTGAATGATAAGGTCCTCTACTTCATCAACATGGTGTATTGAGGCATTATCCATTACTACAATAGAGTTAGGGTTAACACAGTTGAATGGTTTTAGAATTGGCACTAATGAACTGCTTATAAAATCTGCAAATGTTTCTCCGTTCACATTCCCCTCAACTAGAACCACATCCTGAATTCCCCTGACAGAAATGGCAGTAATGGCAGAGTAACGTGTTCCCCTTGCTAATATTCTGTAGTCAACTGGGGCAATGCCTCTAAGTGTGTAAGCAAATTTTCTCATACTGTTGCGTCTGTCACAACCACTTTCATCTATCCAGATGATCATTCCTGGATCATATGCCGAAATATCAGTCATGAAATAAGCCCGTTGCTCATCTGATCTTTGCATGGCCACGTGTTGAATGACTCTCCGGCAACACCCCATTCTCTTTAGTGTTCTGCAGATTGTTGGTATGCTGACAGGAACCCCAAAGATGCCATGAAACTTCTCCTGTAACTCATGCAAGTATATTCCAGTATTCTCCCCAATCAAACGAAGCAAAATCAACTGTTCGAACTCCCCCAGAAGTGGCTGGGGACCATGACGCTGTTTCTGTGGCTCCACATCACCAGTTTGTTGAAAGAGTCTCAAATAGCGCCTGACAGAGCGCTCACAGACGCACATCTGGCTTGCAATGCTCCTTGGTGTCATGTTATTCACGATGCTAAGCCATACAATTCGCCATCGAAAGTCTACTGAGTAAGCTAGAGGCATTTTAACGGCTCCTGTAAATTCTAAAGTTCCCGGTTTGCGCATGCGCGTAGAAGTATCGCGGTGCCGCGGACAACCAGCCGGAAAACCGCTGTAATAACCTGAGTGGTGCATGGTTATGATATGACCACACTGTATCAAGGGCGTAGGCAAGGGGGGGGGGGGCAGGGGGGGCCCCCCCCCCCCCACTTTTTTCATCGCAGTGTAGTATCATAATTTGCGCACACAACCGACGATGGATGATGATTGCCTCGCAGTTTCTTGCGTAGCTCCTTTGGTCAGTTCCAGCTACTCAACAGAGCCTGTATCAGCTGTCACTGCCAGCTAATGAATGAAACTGTACTTTCACTGCGGTCTTTGGAGGCGTATCCAACAACCTCTAGACGTGATAACTGCAGCCAGCGACCATGCATGAGCAACAGTAGGCGCGGTCAAAGGGTACATGAATATTATTAAAAGTTTGCTAGCCCCCCCAATTTTAAAAGTTGTCTACGCCCCTGTGTATCCAGGAAATGATTTTAAACACCATGTGGAAATTATGCATGCATAACAATTGTGGGTTACACATGTTGTTATTGTTGCATGTGATTAACTCTTTGGGGCCGATAGTGACAAAAGTCGTCAATTGCGTTTTTATCACGTAAGCAAATTGACCCGCGTTGCGTAGAACTACAGCTTTCTCCACTTACCTCCTAGGAACACCGTGCGTTTCTAACTGCTGCTTTTCTAGTCAATATTACTTTACTGACAGCGGATAAATAGGTTATGAACTTTGCTCATTTCAGGAAGTGATAGCCTCGGAATTCCGTGTAATACGGAGCTACGTTCTCACGAAGAAAGCTTCTAAGAAAGCTTCAAGACAGCTTTATACTCGTGTATAGAGGCTTACTTTGCTCTTTACGTCTCCAGAACAGAAGCAAAGGTACAGTGAGCACTTACTATCTGTTTGGGCGTCGCTACATGAACCAGTACATAGCAGCTGTGTGCGTAACATTCATAAAGAACGCACGAGGTTTGCTGCCATGCCTCTGCCTACTGTAGTTCATAAGTAATACTCTAAGGACCATTAGAAGGCTAAATAATCATTTACCTGAGACAGAATGTCACTCACTTAGCTTACGGGCATCACGGAACGCATAAGATTGCGTCACACGCGGAAGTCTGCGTAATAAATTAACTTCAGCCCCAAGAGTTAATGCCAATTATCCCTTATCTGCATACAAGAATTGTAATTCATCTTTGTTGAAGCATGAATTGTGAACTCTGAACTATATGTGTTATGTTGTTAGTCTGTCATTGTCATGAATGCATAATTTCCGCATGTTTTTTCCTGCATACATAAGTTGTGTAGGGTCATATCATAAAGTTGGTAGACATGACACACCCATTTTTCCATAGACAATGGCCCAGAACTCCCAAGTGTGGCAGAACTATTTATGTTATGTCTGCCATTGTCATGCATGCATAATTTCAATGTGTTTTTTTTCCCAAATTGTTTATGGTCATACCATAGAGTCTGTAGACTCTATGTAGGGTTGGTGCCGACACAACACACCCATTTTCCCATAGAGAATGGCCCAGAACTCCCAAATGTGGCAGTTATACGAGCCCTTTTAGACACATACACCTACGTGTTTCTGTACCCACTAAGACCCTCAAAGTATATAAAGTACACAGCTACAGTGACTTACGCATGCGCAAATGAAGTAGTCTTGAAGAATGTTTTATAGAGAGGATTGTGAAACTGACAATGATTAAATGAAAATTGTTTGCAGCAAAAAGTCCATGTTGATAGGCTGGGGGGTTCCATCACACCCCTTGTTGTAGTCTCTCTTCTTCTGACTGAGTCTCTGTCATGGCGGTTCTTCTTACAGGGTGGAGAAATCACATTCTGTTCTTCTCTGCCTCTTGCCTGGTGATCTCTTTGATCCCTCACCATCTTCTCTGCTGCGCAACAGACTTTGCTGGCATTTCCTCTCCTGCTCCTTTGCTCTCTGCTTGTCCTTGCATCGACAACGAAGTGTTATGACTCTGTGCTTTTCCACGAGGGTCTCTCCATCCAACACCTCCTTATGGTAGAGAGTAGATCCAGAGTGCGTGGTGTGAACTGTCACTGGCTCTCCTCTGCATTGTTCAACTCCTGTAGTGACATTGTTGAGGTGTCCAGCACTATCACTCTCCACCGGTTGGGAGGAACTATGCAAGGAGGACCCTCCCAGTGTCGGTACTCCGTCCTGTGAAAAAAATGCAATCACAACTGAAATGTTATCAGCTAACATTTGCATCTTCCACCAGCGATACAGTGCCTCGTCAATAAGTGCCCTGACAACATCCCGTACCTCCTCCTCCTCCCTTGTCTCATAGTCCCACACAAAGTCCACCACTTCCTGAGGAGTCATGACATTACATAGACCATCAGACGCCACTACAATGAACTTTGTGTGGGGGCATCAATGGTGTGACTTGATACGTCGGGATGAGGAGACACTACATATTTCTTCATTCTCTGATTCCAAGACCATGAAGTCTCCAAGAGAACGTGACACATCAAGGAGCGGGATTAGCTCTACACTTGTGGTCTGGTCTGGAATGGTCTGGTCTACGTAAGGCTGTTCTTGTAGGGCTGGGATCTTCTTGAGAGTCTCATTAGGTGCCAGCCTCACGTCCAGGTTGTCTTCCATGTGTCGCTTCTGGCCAGCATCTGTCTCGGCCGTCACACTAATGGTCACTGGCACTGCCTTCCTTCCTGACTGCACATTCTAACAGGCGTGGCACTAAGGTCAAATGTCACTCTGTGCTAATGGTGCCTGCTCAGTAGCAGTTCACCAGAGCTGAGGAGAAAGAGAATACAGAGTCCATCAAATGACTAGCTCTTGCATCTTGTCATATTTGGTGAGCATTAGTAGCTCGGGAGAGTTAGTAGCTGAGGAGAGTGGGTAGAGCATTGTTATCTAGCATTAATAGCTGAGGGGAGGGTAGCCAACATTATAGTACATACATGTAGCCAAGGGTTACAACAGCATTCAGTGAGGTGAATGGTGGAGCACTTTTAGCCACCATTAGTCACTGAGGGAAGTGGGTAGAGCATTTCAGGCGGCATGTGGAGAATAGCCAAAAATATACTGGCCCAGGTTTGAGAAGCTCGCCGTACTACATTAGCTTGATTTCAGGTAGGCTTTTGAACAACTACATGTTTATGCTGTGCCGTCGAAAGAATAAAGGTTGGAATAGTATGCCTGGTGGCTTTCACAGTAAACAAATGAGGCCATAACTTTGAAATGAAGCGTCTATTGTGAAATCCATTCTTATAATAATCTGTGCTGAACACACACACACACACACACACACACACACACACACACACACACACACACACACACACACACACACACACACACACACACACACATACACGAGAAATCACACACATAGCACTAACATCATTACACTATTAGGACTGACTTACATGGACTTGCATTAGGACTCACAAGGGCTCATATGGGCTTACTTATAACATACCACATCACGCACCACAGACGTAGGGACTAAAAACAAACACATTAAACAATAGGTATAGTGATAATAGGACTGTACTAGGAGGTATCATATAAAAAATATATATATACATAACATCAAAATACATCTGACTTGGAAAATAAAAGGTCTATATAAAAATAAATGGTATATCTGACCAGAAGATTAGTGATGTGTACAACAATTATAGGTATTTTTAGACAAACAGACATATCAGTTAGCCAAAAACACAGAGAGGGGGAGAGCAAACCATCCAAGCATCCAATAACAACAAAACCAACAGACAGCAAGAGCAGAGTACTAGGCCTTGAGAACCTAGACTGGTGTTAAGGCACCTTTTACAACTAGCAAACTCTACCCACTTACACTACTCTTAACTATCATATCAAGAACCATTAACACAATACTACACACGTACCTTACACGGAAAGACCGAAGAAGATAGAACAGCAAGGAGGCGACGAGAAAGTAAAGACAGGAAGAGGGCTAGTTATATATAGGTATGTATCTTGTTAGACATGTCAAGACACATGTATGCACGCTGAGGGTTATTGACTATAGATTATGTCAACATATGTGTACATGTATGTGTGCTTAAATAAAAGAAAGTAAGAAAGAAAAGACCCGGCCGCTACATTCCTGACAAACACAAAAGCACCAAACACATATACTTACATGTACAGTATGTAGTGAGGGGCAGCTGGATGCCCAGCCTTGAAAACTGGGACGGTGGGTTAAAGATCATGTACATGTACATGTACACATTTGTACAGACCCTCCATGTATAGCAATGTGAGAATGTGCTGTCTATGCATTGCAACTTGTTTTAAATGTATGTCTATATGTTGTGGAGGGTTAGTGCTTTTCATTTTGTAATCCATGTTGCATATGTGTACATTTATGAGAAATTTTGCCACTTTTCGTAGGTTCAACTGAACATCCACAAGAGCCAGGACTTGAAGGAGGCAGCAGTGGTGGTGGGAGTGCAGGGAGCGGTGGTGGGTGGTTGAAGAGATGTGGCAGGTGAAGCTTGTTGAAGTGGCAGCAGTGTTGGGAGGACAGTACAGCTAGTTGGAACACAAATAACTTCACATACCCTATATGTAAGTCTAAAAGTAGATTACCTTCTTTACAAGGGTGAGTTTAGCAAGAGTATGTGTGAGGGTGTGGGTGAGAGTGAGGGTGAAGGGGTAGGTGGGTTGTAAGAGAGAGGTACAATGTAAGTTTAGAGGGAGGTAAGAGTCAGAGTCCGAGAAATCAGAGCACCTCCCCCTCCCACATTTGGAATCCCTGAGATCAGAATACCTTACCAAGCCTTTATGATTCAACCTCCTGGGACCAGGACACCTCACTAATTGGGACATCTCTCTTTGCGTTTGAACCCCTGAGACCACAACACCTCACTAATAACGACACTCTCCCCTGCTCATGTGTCCTTAATCTTACAAGTATAAATGTTGGGATGGGAGTGCCGTAAAGTATATTGTAGTGGTGAATGGTGAACAGCTGATTATGATATGACCAGGAACAACTTATGTATGATTAAAATTACACGTTGAAATTATGCATGCATGACAATCATGGGTTACACATGTTGTTATTGTTGCATTCAATTATCCCTTGTCCAGCATACATGAATTGTAATTTATCTTTGTGAAAGCATGAACTCTGAACTCCGAACTGCATATGTTATGTCTGCCATTGTCATGCATGCATAATTTCAATGTTTTTTTAATCATACATAAGTTGTTCCTGGTCATATCATAATTTGTTATAAAAGTTGTTTATGGTCATACCATAGAGTCTGTAGACTCTATGTAGGGTTGGTGCCGACACAACACACCCATTTTCCCATAGAGAATGGCCCAGAACTCCCAAATGTGGCAGTTATACAAGCCCTTTTAGACACATACACCTACGTGTTTCTGTACCCACTAAGACCCTCAAAGTATGTAAAGTACACAGCTACAGTGACTTACAGAAATCAGCCAAGCAAACTATTGAAGGAAACGCTCAAACATGGCTCAGAGTCATTAACTGAAAACCCGGCTCTTCTCTGTTATGTCTTCCTGAGTGGTCTGACTAATAGCTTGAGTGTTTTTGTGGTACCATTAGGGTATTTGTAGTTACTTCATACCATCAAACTCATTTGGTCCCTAAAAGGATTTTGCTTTTGGATTAGCAATCTGGAAAATGGTCAATTAACACTTCCCAGTGCTGGGATAGTGTGTATGCAGGGTTTAGTTCCCAGGCCTTTCTAGCTCACATAGTTACAGCATATTTCAGCACCTTTGTAACAGGAGCTTGTTGAGCACACACTGCTATTTAGTACATAGATGGCTTCAATGTGTGTGCATAGTCTGTGTTAGATAGCCATCTATGTACTAAGTAATATTTAGAGAACACTTCCCAGTGCATTATGCGGTTTAGACTTAGTGGCGAGGAGATGCAATAACGCTCGAGGTAGAGGGCATTACTTAATTGAGAGCGTTATTGCATCCTCCGAGTGCACTAATGAAACTGCATAATGTACTTGGGCAATGTTTTCTAAACATTTTAGTGCTGTCATGTGACCTAGAACCAATCAGATTCGAGGAAGGTTTTGAAAATGCGTCGGAGAGAGAGCGTCCAGGAGAACGGTGCAGTGTTGGTTTGCTCCCCACACAAGCAACACATCAGGAGAAGCAGCTAAGACATACTCGTATTCACTTGGATACTCGTGCGGTAGCCCACTCTGAGTATTCAGAGGCGAAGCAGCTGGACGCACACGCGCCCGTAGACACAAAATGAAAAGTGGGCATTAACCAGTTAATGCACAGAAAAGTGTGCATTAAGTTGTTTAAAATGGCAGTCATGTGACCAAATGGAAGAATTTGATTGGCTCTAGGTCACATGACAGCACTAATGACACTTAGAAACAGTGTGTGGTGTACAGGCTCCTGTTGCAAAGTTGTTGAAATATGCTGTATTGTATGGAATACTATTTGTTTCAAAATGGTGGTGGGTTTTCGACCGGGCAAGAGCAAAAATTGAGGGGCGGTAACTTCCATCGCCCGCGTGAAAAGAAGGCGCGTTAAAAGTGGTCGCGTAAAGGAGGGCCGTACTTCCTTCAGCTGGGTAAAAGGAGGGCCACAAATTCTGTCGGCGAAAAATTTAGGGCGACAACCTGCGTCGCCCACGTAAAAGGGGGGCCAGATATTCTTTCGGCGAAATTTGGGGGCGATAACTTGCATCGCCTGCGGAAAACGATGGCGATAAAAAGGAGGATGGTAAATTCCGTTGCCAAAAATTGAAGAGCGGTAATTTGCACTGCCCGCAAAAAAGGAATTGGGAGATGGTCTGTCAGGGAAAAATTGAAGCTAGTATATAGGGCCGCCAGACAATCGGGAGTCACGTGATAGTAGCTTCAATGAATTACATTTTAGGGGCGCGGTTTTTCTCTATGATATCCTGTCGTACCTCTTCTGAACGTATACCGGATTTCAGGTCCGTTGTCCCAAATGATGCTGCGCATGCGCATCAAACTGCTAGTGTTATTGCTCTTGCAGTTGAAACGCTTTTGTATTCAGTGGTGAATCGCCCTTAGCAAGTTGAGTAGTCCTTTTACAGTATACTCTGACTGACACACTATGCTATCTGCCTATAGATGAGAGCAAATACGGTCAGCCTAATGCGCATGTGCAGCCGTCACTGGAAAAACGAACGACAACGGACCTGAAATCCGGTGTACACTTAGCTTGTCCATAGGCCAGTTGGTTTGCGCATGCGTGACTCGGAATTGGACAACGAACCTGAAAACTAAGGCAACACGTGCTACACTATTTTCTGCCGCCATGGCTTCTGGAGAGACACCAGGAACGTCCTCTGGATCTCGATCCATCAGCCCAGTGTTTAGCGATGTAGAGAACAAAAACCTGGAAGCTGTGTTGACCAAGGCTGGTCTACTTCACCTCAAGCAGCAGTTTGTGAAGCAAAAGGTAAATCTGCTGGTTATCTTGGGCATTTGTCTAGGGGACACTCCATCTTCAAAATTATTTGCTGCCGCCTGCCCATTTTTTTTAACCTTGTAGGCTACTCTGTTAGCTAATCCATTGACTCCGTAGCCATCTCAAAGGTTTCTTATTATTCCGTTGGTGACTGCAAATCTAATACCGTATCTTCATGAAAGTGATTGGGAGCGTCTTGGCGTAACTGCCATTGGTGATCGGGTTGTACTGGTCCAACTAAGCAAAGCACAAACAAGTGAGCCAGATGCTTGGGCCAAGTGCCCCCCACCCCACCCCATGTTGAACATCAGATGTAAATTTGAGGTGTCGTTCTTACCACTTGATCCAGATGCTTTTGGATGGGGGGGGGGGGGGGCTGACCTTGTGGTGGCCCAACGTACATGTACCTATTCAGGCTAGGGGACATGTTCCAGACATTTTTGTTATATGTATGCTCTGAAAACAATTCTGGTGCATTCTGCGACAATTTAATAGGAATTATACTTAAAATGGACCCCATATAGAGCAAAAGTAGACAGCTATCAGTAACTGGTGTATGTACCCATCCACTCAGTTATGCTATTGTGTATATTACATATCACCCATGCTACAAGAGCAAAGTGTAATGATCCAAGTTAGTGGAGTTAGTCGTAACTACCTGTGCAATTGTTTTTCAGATGAGCAGGCCATAGGCTCAGAAATCAAATCTCTATTCAGCCCATCCACTCCTGGCTCTGCATGCAATGTTGGGACAGCAAGTTTCGCTGCAAGAGCAGGTCAACTATGCAATAGTATCCTCTCTGGGACAGGGCCACAAGAGGTAACGAGAAAACGTGGGAAGCGGCCTAGACAACAACCAGTTAAAGTGAAGGAGTGGACGAAAAACCTAGTTCTGATTGATTTTCAGGGTCAGGAACCCAATCGAGAGTGTCCACTCTTCGACTATCAAAAGATCTTTGATGGGTTGATGCAGATCACATCAGACCAATCTGAGAGTGACATTCGTGAAGAGGTGGTTCGATTGGTTCAGCTGAAGGATTTATGCACTCACCGGCTGGAGTTGTTAACTCCTGACTCCTTCAGCTTTGTAAAGGTGCCATCATTTCCTTTTCTAGTTTGCATGTATGTATGCTGTAGGGTTAGGTGACTGTGCATGCATTCCTTATCAGGTACTTAGCAGGTGCTATACTGCAACGTGGTGATATATGCATGTGTGTGATTATTTGCTTTCACCTGAGCCCCAGAGGAACTGTATGGGTAAATTGCCTTTTAGTTGTTTTCATAACTCCATTTTGTGGCTAAGTAAAGGCCTGGGGATTGTCTGGAGGCAACCCACATGAACTGCAGCTGTAAAAGCTGAATCTGTAGCTGCATAAGCTGAGAGATGGGGTCTTCACACTGGACATACAGTGACTGGTTAACTAAACATCTGCAGACCTAGGGCTAGCGTGTGAGGAATCTACTGGTATTAATTTGTTGAGAAATGCAGTCTCTGAGGGCTCAGGTGAACTATATACTTCAGTTTTATATAATGGTTATTGCCTTTATTTGCAGTGGGAGCATTGGTATGTTTTAATTCACATAGGTTTCAAATAGACGAGTTCGTTCTCTTGATGGAGACATACCATGCGATGGTAAAGGAATTTCAAGGGTGTACAAGAGTGGAAGTATATATGTTCGCTTGAATGATGACTCAGTGTGGGTTAAGAAGGTAAGTCAGCAGCATCCTAAGTGCGAACAGCTTTCTAACTAGAGTTATTGGGAGGCATATGATGCAGTGTGTGTGTGTATGTTCCAGTTAAAATTTCAACTCAAAAAGTTTGTGTTGCATTTGTTTTTCTGCATAGTGGAACCTCTAGCATCAAATATTTTCAGAACAAGCACTGGAGCATTAGATGTGGCAACAAAATGGGGCAGATTATGTGGTCAATGATTTCACTTGTATCTATAATGAAAAGCATGATTGTTCTTTTGGTGGTGTTATTTGAGCTACTTTCCTACATGTGGGGTTGTTACGCACTGAACATACTCTGGAAAAACTTCATCCTCTATTTCATGCAGGCTAGGAGTATTAATAGTGAGGTGTCTTTGCCGTTGTGTCTCAATGATTCAACTAGGTACTTGCTTGACACCCCATGCACCTATACACAATTACCTATTCCCTACATCACTCCTTGCACTAGGGAACCTAGTCATACTTTGGAAAATCCCACACCACCTGCTGAATTGGCTCTGTCTCAGCCATGTGGTAGTAGTGCTCTGTCTTTCTCAAATGCTGCAATAAGCTCTGGATCGTCCTTTGATACTGCTGTTCAGCTTCATTCAGTTTGCATTGAAGACAGCTATGTGTAAATTTTATATATAGAAATATATTCTGGTTATGTATCTGTAAAGCTCACCTGTAATCAGATTTTGAATCCGCATGTACACACACACACACACACCTTGAACCTTGAAAGAAAGCCACCAATAATGGTGATGCTTTTCTGCCACAAAGTGGCAGACTGAGCTCAGGCAGCTCCAGTAGGGCCTGTCCAAGTGCGTTTGCGTGGGCGGGTCGTCACACACTTGTGTCGTGCAATGTCCTGCCTTCTTCGGAAGGCTCTGGAGCAAGTCGGACATACCAGTGGCGAGGTAGGATGTGCTGAGGGGGCGGCAGCAGTAGCAGCACGCATTCTATTCACTATTCTCTCCTGCCTATGCTCCGTGATCTCAACAAGGCCCTCCCTACACAGCGCTCTCCATTCCCTTCTGTCCTGTGCCACATGGAACCACCTCCCCTCATCAATTCCAAACGTCTTTAGATCCTTCCTCACTTTGTCTCTCCACCGTTGTTTGGTCCCATGGGCAGGTCTGTGGTGAGGGAGCCAGCCAAACAGAAGCTGCTTTGGCAGTCGTGTGTCGTCCATTCGGGCAACATGGCCGATCCATCGCAGTCTCTTGGCTGCTATCACATCCTCCAGCAGCTCCTCAATGCCAAACCTTTTCCTCACTTCTGCACTAGTGATGTGACTGACACGCTGCTGTGCCCTGGTGATACCAAGAACACGCCTGAGACACTTGTTGTTAAAAGACTCAAGTTTGGAGGTGGCAGCCCGTTTGTTCGTCCAAGCCTCTGAACCATACAGCAACACCCCCATGACCACGGCACGATACACCATCCTCTTCGTCCTTAGTGAGAGGCTGCTGTCCTGGAACACAGGCTTGCACAGTGCGCCGAATGCTCTTGATGCCTTGGCGATTCTGTCCTCCACATCTTTCAAGACCTCCCCGTGGGACTCCACTACTGACCCCAAATACCTGAACTGACTGACAGCCTCGATTGGCTCTCCTCTGACTATGATGGGTTGGATGTCAGCCTCGTTCCACTTTCCCGTCATCAGGAGCTTTGTCTTCGAAAGGCTGAGTGTTAGGCCCCACTCTGTAGCCACCCTGTCCAGTGTTTCAGCTGCTCTCTCTATCTCTTCTCTCGATGAGCCCACCAGGGCAGCGTCGTCCGCAAACTGGAGCTCAGTGACTGTAGCCTTCACTGGCCTCCTCGTTCTCTCGCCTACCAGCTTTCCACCACACTTGTAGAGGACCTCCACTCCAAAGGGTTGGACTCTCTTGCGCCACTGATCCATGACCAAATTGAAGTAGAGGTTGAAGAGTGTGGGAGCAATGGTGCACCCCTGCCTGAGGCCATTTGTCACCTCTATCTCTGGAGTGGAGGCATTATCAACTGTGACCTCAGCTTTCATACCCTCATGCAGGGATCTGATGATGTTAACAAGAGGGGGAGGGATGCCATATTTCCCTAGTACCTTCCATAGCGCTTCCCTTGGAACGGAATCATATGCCTTGCGAAGGTCTACGAACAGCAGGTAGAGGGAGGTGTTGTGCTCTCTGGCCTTTTCCATCAGTTGCTGGGCACAGAAGATCATATCTGCACATCCTCTTCCAGCTCGAAACCCACATTGTGAGTCTGGCAAAACTTCCTCAGCAACACTCTGAAGCCTTGCCTGTATGACCCTCGCAAACACCTTTCCCACCACATCCAGCAGGCTGATTCCGCGCCAATTGTCGCATAAGGAGAGGTCACCCTTCTTTGGGATTGGCACCAACAGGGCATCTCGCCAGTCATGTGGCACTCTCTGCTCTGACCACACCGTGTGGAACATATCCAGGATGAAATCCATCAGTTGACCCGCACACCCTCTTACCATCTCAGGTAAAATGCCACTCTTGCCACCAGCTTTCCCCACCTTCATCTTCCTCAAGGCTTCCACTACCTCCTCTTCAGTTGGGGGGTCAGCCAGCTCACTCCTCTCTGGGTAGCCCTCCACTTCTTCAATTGCATGGATGTCGTAGCTGCTTTGGACATTTAGGACCCCCTGGAAGTGCTGATGCCAACGCTGTAGCACACTGTCACGGCCTGTGCACAGACTGCCACTCCCATCTCTGATGGCACGGGGTTTTACTGGGCGTAGACCAGCTCTCCCTCGCTGCAGTTCCCTCAGTTCCTTCCAGCCACCCTTCCCAGCTCTCACTGCTCTCTCCACCTCCTTTGCCTTCTCTTGGAACCACACATTCTTGCAATGCTTTACCTCATGAGCCGCCCTTCTTCTCATTTCCACATATCTCTGTCTGTCTCTGGGGCTTTGGGATCTCAACCATCTCGAGAACGCAGCATTCCGCTTACTGATGAGAGGTTCAATGGCCTGCTGGTTATCCCTAAACCAATCAGGTTGGCGCCTCTTCACCTGCCCCAGGACCTGTGCTGCCGCTTTGTTCATTCCCTCCTTGATATCATTCCACTTCCTCTCTCCATCTGCCTCAGGATTCCACTCTCTGCTCACCTCCCTCAGCGCTGTGTCGCTGTATGCCTCTCTCACTGCAGGGTTAGTCAAGTTGGATACAGCGAACCTGGGTCTAGGTTTGCCAGCCGCTGGCTTAGGTGACATCTTCAGCATGATCTTCGCACACAAGAACTTGTGATCTGTCCAGCAATCTGCAGAACAGATCACTCCAGCATGACAGCAAAACCTTCTCTGCTTCTGTCGCATTATGATGTAATCAATGCAGTGCCATTTCTTGTTCCCAGGATGCTGCCACGTGAACTTATGTATTCTCTTCTTCTCAAAGCAGGTGTTCATAATGGCCAGCTCATTCAGTGCACAGAAGGACAGTAGGTCACGACCAGCCTCGTTCATCTCCCCAACCCCATGAGGCCCCCTCACTCCGCTCCAAACATCCCGGTTACCCTCTGGCCCTTCACTGCCCACCCGTGCATTAAAGTCTCCGACCAACATCAGCAAATCCTGCTGACTCACTTCATCCAGTGTAAGCTGGAGGTCAGAGTAGAACCTCTCCTTCTCTTCTGCCGATGATCTAAAGGTAGGTGCATACACACTGACGATAGTCATGTACATGTAGGTGGGGTGCCTCACATCAGAACTGAGTTTGAGCCTAGCCCTGACAACCCTTGGACTCACTGCTTTCCACTCTTCACCGGCTTCCCTCCAAGCGGCTGCCATGGCTGTGTCAAGCACAATGCCCACACCCTCGCTCCTGTGTAGTGGTGCCTCGTCCGGCACATGTCGACCAGAGTGTATAATGGTGAAGTCCTCAATATCGTAGACAGACTGCCCAAACCACTTCGTCTCGCTGATCCCAGTCACATTCACTCCATATCTCTTCAGCTCTCCTACCATTAGGGATGCCTTGCGTTCAACAGGAACTCCCCTACCACCTGGCCTGGCTACACTTGTCTCGATGGGACCTTCTGACTCCACCAGTGTCCGCATGTTCCAGCATCCCACCCTCAGAGGACATTGCTTCCTCCGTCGTTGACCATGCCCTTGCTTTGGCCC
Organism: Theonella swinhoei; assembly: GCA_963970385.1. Classification (NCBI taxonomy): domain Eukaryota; kingdom Metazoa; phylum Porifera; class Demospongiae; order Tetractinellida; family Theonellidae; genus Theonella; species Theonella swinhoei. The sequence continues at coordinate 10,838,488 of OZ019948.1, read as the reverse complement.
AGGTCCAGCCCGGCCAGGAGCTGCTTTGCTCAGCTTCTTGTGCATATTTAGGATATTGCGCACTGAGGGCTCGCAACACCACTGCAGTGCAAGCCTCGATGCCTCGCTAACGGCCACTGACAACGTCAGAACATGATACCGTAAGGATAGGACACCGAGACACCAATCACGTTAGCCAGCATACTGCTGTTTCCGCCGGGGGACCGCGAGGAGGTGTGATTGGATTCTCCCCCGGCACACACACACACACACACACACACACACACACACACACACACACGTCAACATTCTGCACTATTCTTTTATTGTAGTGCATATGTAAATCTCGTCACTGACTCCGAGTCTTCATTGTCTGACTGTGATGTCCCAGTAGGTGATGGTGAACATATTTCTGAAAAGAGGTATGTATAATAAATATATGTCCATTTGCATGCTGCTATTAAACTTCTGTTATGTGCTATTCACTTTTAAACTGCATTGTACATTTATTTGGTAGATGACAGTTTTTCAGCATGTGTACATGAGTTTTTTGGCTATTCTATAGTCAACATGCAGTAAAGTATTCACATACTGGCTAAAAGTACATGTAATTCAAGTACAAGGTGTGAAAAACGTGTCATATTATTGTTTTTAGTGAGAGATGGCAATGCATGAAATCATCTTAACTTCTATCCACAGGTCTCCAAATGATACTACACTGTCAACTATACTAAGTAACCATATTGCTGCCTATATAAATGTTGCTGATGACTTGTCTCAGCAACAGAGAATGCCAGTACGCAGAAAGGCAATCTGGAAGAACACAGTCCGCTGCCTATCTAAGCCTACTTTTGTGTATAATTGTGGCCTCAATGTTGTATTTGTAGGTGAAGGAGCAGTTGACTGTGGCGGACCGTTGCGGTAAGTGTTGCTCCAAATGGGGTCTACACTTGTTAGTCAGATATCTTAACTGTGGGTGTTTAAATAGGGAATACTTTCGGCTCTTGATGCAAGAAATTTCTTCCAATAATGCACTGATGTGTGGTGCAGAAAGACGACGTACTGCCATTCACAACACTGCTTTGTTGCAGAAGAAAGAGTATTATTATGTGGGTCAAACTATCGCCCTCTCTCTCCTATATGGCGGACCAGGTCCACATTTTTTCAGTGATACAGCCGCCAATTATCTATTGAGTCTTCCAATCACTTCTATTGAAAAGGCTGACATTCCAGATGCTGATATTGTTGAGAAGATTAACCAGGTATGTTTCTACTCTACAGAAGAATAGCTTCTTTATGCAAAAGTAGGTTATTGCTTTTAATGGAGTTTATACCAATGTATGTACATATTTTGTTGTTGTCCTATGCTATGTGCACTACAGCATTAAGTGATGCTTTAGTCACTTCTCAAGTGCATAATCTTGTGTATACACAGCTTTTACACATGCTCAGAAGGAAATGGGCTGTCTGTGTCGATTACTCTCAAACTTGACAACCTGTATACCTAGCAAACAACATCATGTTTGTAGGGAATAAATATCCTTGTACCCAGGATCTCCCTCTGTATATATGGCTATGTATCCACATGTGACCTTTGATCCAGCAAGTGTGCAAAATGCTTGCTCTGTTATTTATATTTATTGTGAAACTCAGTCATGAATTCAAATTTGTTCACTCATGCCGTACTTGGCTGTATTCCCTTTTCCCCTATCAGATTGAATGTTGTACAGAAACCGAAACTCTACGCAGGCTCCTAGATTCGCCTGATTTTCTTTTTCGTTTTGACTGTGGTTGTCCCATGGCTTCTTCCTCGCTCACTCTTGACGACCGTGGAAGTCTAATAAAGTCTATTGCGATGCATTTTATTATATATTCACAAAAGGCTGAGTTAGATGACATTAAACATGGGCTAGACGATGTGCTGAACTTTGGTGATCTTATTCGTTCTCATCCAACCCTGTTCAAACCTTTGTTCGTTGCTTCTGGTCGTACAGTTCTCCATGCAGATTCATTTCTTACTCTATTTGAAATCGAATATTCTCTTCAGGGAAGCAACAGAAGGGAAAGAGAGGAAGATATCATGCTACATCTCAATTACTACATTCAAGAACTTGAAGGTACGTTTCAACAGCCAGGCCCCCCTACCAGGCCATGGTTTCTATATCACATCAGTGCTAACCTGTTATATGTTGCGCACACACACACACACACACACACACACACACACACACACACACACACACACACACACACACACACACACACACACACACACACAGTTGGACGAAGTGTGCCCAAAGAAGATGAATCTGGAGAGTTAATCCAGATTAATCTAGGAAATCTTCTGACTTTTACCACAGGAGCCGATCAACCACCCCCATTAGGCTTCAAGTTTAAGCCTACAATTATTTTCACAGATGATCCATATCGCACCCTTCCCACAGCGTCAACTTGTGCACCTGCTCTCTATGTGTCCCTTCACTTGAATGATTATACAAGTTTCCAGAAAGCATTTGATATGGCATTGATTTCTGCACACACATTTGGATCTGCATGAAGACTGACTCTTGCTTTGGATTAGTATTGTATGCTGTTGAATCCTTATATATTGCAAAGTGTATTGTGTTCATGATCATGTCTTATTCTTTCTTCCAAGTTATGTGTATTCTTTTTGCCAAGTTATGTGTACATTGGGTAAGACTATCCAGAATAATTTGTCATTAGTTTAAAGTGATGATCTAGGTATGGCAGTTGTAAATAACTGGCATGGCATCATGTTATTTTTGAGGTAATGGTATATAACTCCATGAGTCTGGTGAAAATGCGTATCTAGATATGTCTCCATTAGTCTTGTGTGAAAACGTGTTATCTATACATTAACTCTTCATATGAGTTGTGAAAAATGTGAAGGGTACAGACACTGAAACACTGACTTATACATTAAGTACATCAAAAATATGCTGCCTTACATTTACATATATATCGACTCCACCATTATCACTGGGAACCAGAGGAGAAAATAAGTTCTGAAGTTGGATGAGTTGTGTAGGAGTAAATTGTATATCTACCCTTGGCACATCCAGTGAGAGTTGTTCAAAAGTAGTGGAAAAACACACTCCACTGTCTTCTATGCCATAATCATGGGGAACTGAAAAACCATGAAGAATTTCTTGTTGCCATTGAGGTGATGCACATATCATTCCACGCTGCCATAATTGTAAGGGTGAAAGTCCATGCTCAGTTCGAAGTGGGTGGTGATTCCAAGCATCTACGAACTGAATAATACAATTGTTGATGCGTGGTATGAACACATAATGGAGAGCAAACAAGTCAGCATCTCTAATGGGATTCAAAATACCCATCTCTTCCATTGCATAAAACCGAGAATAAAAATAGTGACAAACACAGCGGAATACATCCCTCCATAAGCGTTCAATCCGTTGGTTATGCACACTATTGCCAACCAAAACTCGTCTCTGCCCTGTCCCTCGAACATTTAACATGGCTCGTGCAACATTAATGTTTTCACCACCCTTGTCACAACGCACTCTGGATGGCCATCCACAAATATTGACTGCGTCCCTAAATAAGACTTCAACTGTGTCTGCCATATTATTGTCTGATGCTCGGAGATAGACAATTCTTCTGGAGTAGCCATCTATGCCCCCATGCAGAACAATTCTCCACCTGATTAAACAATGTAATCCATCAATGTGCCACAAGCAGTTTGGTGCAGGTACATTATACACTCTGCGCTGTACTGTTATTCTCTGCCTCATTTGTACTGATGATTCAGACACTCTGAGCAGTGACTCTTGAACTCTACTACGTGTAACAACAATGTTCAAACTGCGTAAATGCCCCCACATCATTGTGGTTCCATTGTTTGGAAACCTTCTTACCAGTGTGCTCATGGCAGAATCAAGATCAGCATCAGATATTTGAGTATATGATGAAGTGTGAATCCCTAACTCTCTCAATCGCCTCCAGAGTGTGGTTCGAGATATCATTAAGGCACCAGAAATCTGCTCCCAAGTATACCGGAGCTCTCTTAACATTTCCACCTGCAGACAAAAGCATACAATCCATGTAAAACAATAGTACAGTACATTGCAACTGTAGTGTGGTGTGGTAATACAGTTAATTATCACTGATATATCATAGGGATATTAATACATATTGGGTCGTCCCAGTGAGGATCTAAATGGTGAGCTTCCAAGTACATTGCAACTGTACTGTGGTGTGATACTACAGTTAGTTAGCACTGACATACCATTGGGATATTAATACTTATATTGGGTCGTCCCAGTGAGGATCGAGATGGCGAGCTTCCAAGACGCAAATGAAGTAAACGTGTCTCCCATTCAATGAACAACTGAGTTACACACATGTGAAGCTCTCTGAGAGAACTAATAATACCCCCCTGGAAACAAACATTGGACTCTCCACACACGAGAACAGCGTTTAGAATCTGACCCAGCGAGAAAGAAGATCGATTAAAAGCGAGAGATATTCTATCAACTTCCTCAAAATCAACAGTATTTAAATGCTGTGTAGAATCTTGAACCACCTCTAACACATCCCTGACTGTCGCATGTATTGCTTGGACGTCCATGACCTTTGGACCAGAGGAGGGGCGACACGAAAAAATGACGTAAAAGCAATATTTGCTGACACAGCAAACGGCCTGGGTACGAGGCTAGTCTCGTGCCCAGCTATGGAATACTGTTTCAAAATGGTGGTGTAGCACGTGTTGCCTTAGTTTTCAGGTTCGTTGTCCAATTCCGAGTCACACATGCGCAAACCAACTGGCCTATGGACAAGCTAAGTGTACACCGGATTTCAGGTCCGTTGTCGTTCGTTTTTCCAGTGACGGCTGCACATGCGCATTAGGCTGACCGTATTTGCTCTCATCTATAGGCAGATAGCATAGTGTGTCAGTCAGAGTATACTGTAAAAGGACTACTCAACTTGCTAAGGGCGATTCACCACTGAATACAAAAGCGTTCCAACTGCAAGAGCAATAACACTAACAGTTTGATGCGCATGCGCAGCATCATTTGAGACAACGGACCTGAAATCCGGTATACGTTCAGAAGAGGTACGACAGGATATCATAGAGAAAAACCGCGCCCCTAAAATGTAATTCATTGAAGCTACTATCACGTGACTCCCGATTGTCTGGCGGCCCTATATACTAGCTTCAATTTTTCCCTGACAGACCATCTCCCAATTCCTTTTTGCGGGCAGTGCAAATTACTGCTCTTCAATTTTTGGCAACGGAATTTACCATCCTCCTTTTTATCGCCATCGTTTTCCGCAGGCGATGCAAGTTATCGCCCCCAAATTTCGCCGAAAGAATATCTGGCCCCCCTTTTACGTGGGCGACGCAGGTTGTCGCCCTAAATTTTTTACCGACAGAATTTGTGGCCCTCCTTTTACCCAGCTGAAGGAAGTACGGCCCTCCTTTACGCGACCACTTTTAACGCGCCTTCTTTTCACGCGGGCGATGGAAGTTACCGCCCCTCAATTTTTGCTCTTGCCCGGTCGAAAACCCACCACCATTTTGAAACAAATAGTATTCCATAGTATTGTGGGTTTTAATTGTGTGGATGGGGAAAGTTCCAGTTAGATACTCTACTTGAAAACACCACCACCTCAAGGACAGTTTGCACACCTATACACACAAATGTCCTGTATACCAGGGGATAAAAACTTTTTGTGCTATAATGCATGTGATTACCATGATTGAATGCACATATATACATGCACCACTCCATATACAAGTTTTTATAGGTATTCCTACATCTGTTAGAGTGTATTTCCTCTACCCACACTAGGGTACATACATACACAGTTACTTTCACATTTTGCTCATGTTGCCTTGTTTAGAGCTGATGCAGAGTTTACTCTAGAAAGTGATGAACTGGTCACTGTGTGTGTGTGTGTGTGTGTGTGTGTGTGTGTGTGTGTGTGTGTGTGTGTGTGTGTGTGTGTGTGTGTGTGTGTGTGTGTGTGTGTGTGTGTGTGTGTGTGTGTGATGAATGCTGTACACACTGTAATGTTATACGTTTTACGTGCACACTGAAAAATCGTTCTGTTGGCACAACTATGTGGCTCACCAAAAATGCGCCGTAATGTATGTAAAAGCTGCTACAGGTATATACATGCATGCCTGATTAGAACATGTGCTGTGACAGAAACCTTCACAAAGAGCATAAGACTGGCAAGCAGGAAGGTATGGTGACAGTGTACATGGCAGGGGCATTGTTGGTGTGTATTCTGTAGCTGCATTCATTGCACCAAGTCCCTAATAGAGTACGTGTTACATCATCATATCCCATGATCATGTGCATGTACATATATGATGTACTGAACCAGGCAAGCAGTGGCAAATACATAATGGAGGTGTGTGTGATTTTAAGTTTTGTAACAAGGCATGGATAGTCAAGTTATGCTGCCTTTACCAATTATGATTTTACAGTTTGATTAGGTCCTTTGAACATCTGGTTAATTGACATTTCCTGGGGTGGGGAGGCACTTATAGTGTGTACAGCATATTTCAACACCTTTGCAAAAGGAGCCTGTAAACCACACACTGTTTCTAAGTGTCATTAGTACATAGATGGCTATCTAACAGACTATGTCAAGTACATTGATGTACTAATGACACTTAGAAACTGTGTGTGGTTTACAGGCTCCTGTTGCAAAGGTGCTGAAAATATGCTGTACTGGTTGTAGGTTTCCCAGGGCTTCCCAGATAGCATAATTGCATGTGGGCTTTAATTTTGTAGGTGGGGGGAAGTTCCAGTTAAGATGCTCATTTGGAAGCACTTGTACAAGGACAGTTTGCACACCTGTACACTTGCCTATAAAGCCTGTAAAGCGAAGGATAAAGCTTTTTGTGCCATAATGCATGTGATTACCATGATTGAATACTGTTGTGCATATGCATGCACCATGTGTAATAGATTGTGTATGTTAACTCGGTAACCATGGTCTTTATAAGACGTTGAGGTATACAGCTTTCTGTAGAACCAGTGAGTTATTTATTTCATGTCCCATATGGTCAAGATACATGCACTTGTAACAGGTCCCTTCCCCCCCCCCCTCTCTCTCTTCTTTCTACCTCAAAGCCATTCTCAACATAGGCATTAGTGTCAATGATGTGCTTTAATTAGAGGAGCTCCTTTTGTTCCCCCTTCTCCAGTGCATGGGTGCTGTTTGACCTACCACAAGTGAGCTCTGTCAATCACCATGTATGCACCTTCTTGACAGTGCCTTGGCAGCCTACGTATATGACTATAAGTATGCATTATGTATATATATATATATGACTCACTTTGCTTTTTCAATGACATTACCTAGTACAATGTAGGTACCGTCCCTACACCTAGGGGTGAGGTGATTATGCTGGCATAATAATTGGACTCCACATGCACTGAGCATAATGATAGAATAATTGGAAGAATTGACGGGAATAAACGGACTACGCAGGCACGCGTTTGCTAAGGAGCCAGTGTAGTAGCAAGAATCATGTTTGCTAGTATTACTGCTATGAGTGACAGTGCTGGTGCCAGTGGTAGCACTACTGGAAGCTGATATCTCGGATCTCTTGTCAGGTAAAGACTTGTTGACCTACATGTACATGTGTAAGCTAGAGTGGTGGTGTCTGGGGTAGCCTTGTGTGTGCACTCTATATCTTGTGTATGAGAGCATGTGAGCATTTTATCTTCACTCCATATACAAGTTTTCATAGGTACTCTTACAGTCTGTTTCAGAGTGTATGATACATGCATAGATGTATGTACATGTATTCTTGACCCTACTGCCTGCACACGTGCATTTGAAAAGCTAGAATACAGTACAGTGTACATTGATGTCGTATACTGACAATACTGCAAATATAAATCGCATTCACTTGGGATGTGGTCACATAAACTACTTTATATCTTTCAATAGATCTTTGTATTCTGTTACTTGGGTGTATGACTATAATATTCCTTCATCTGCACTGAACCCATGTCAACTTCTGGAACAGGGACACCTCACTGAATCTGATCAAGTGTAGATGGAGTATCCCTGCTACAACCCAGCTTCATTCTACAAAACCTGAGGTCAGATAACACAATAGCATATTTCAGCACCTTTGCAACAGGAGCCTCTGTGGGTCATTAGTACATGTACATAGATAGCTTCTGTGAAGCAGGACTATATGTGTAAAGTGTAAAAACATTTTCACTAAAATGTTGAAAGGATTGAAGTGCCAAAAAGCATAGAAACAAGGTCGAAGTGCAGCATGCAGGCAAAGGCAGGGGATGGTAGCATGCAACAATCATAACATGCGTAACCCCTTTTAGTATTTACAGATTTAGGGATATGGAGTTACGCATGTTATGATTGTTGCATGCTACCATCCCCTGCTTTTGTCTGCATGCATGCTGCACTTTAACTGACCTTGTTTCTATGCTTTTTGGCACTTCAATCCCTACATCCTTCAACATTTTAGTGAAAATGTTTTTACACTTGTTTCACTGGTTTTTACAACACATATAAACCTGTTCTACTTCCTTGGCGTACCTATAAGCAGGGTAGCTAGCAACTGACTGTGACTCGTACATCATGTCTTGAACAAGTATTGCCTACTGAGTATAACACTGGGTCCAGTTTCCTTCAACAGTTAATTGTTTAAAGGAACAGACACAAAGGAGCAACGTATATCCAAAAAAAAAGACGATACAGCGCTCGAAACAGGTTGATGTTGATTGGGAAGTGTTCAAAATCTTGGACACTCTAAAAACTGTAAGTCTAGTTACCTTATATCCTACCCCTGTTGTCTGGCATAGAGTAAGTACATTAATTGCGTGCCACAGAATACCCACCCTACAAAGAGTGCTCCATGAAGACAGCACATATACATATATCTACCCACTTACATGTACCTTGGCAATTACATCCATCACTCCTGTAACACCATGGTTACACTCTTTGTGGCACAGGTTAGATGAAAACAAGATTTTGAACACTTCCCAATTCACACCATCACCAAGCCTCACTAAATATCTGTGGTGCATTAGTGTCCTTATTTAAGATATGCCTACTCATGACTGGTTGCTCATTTTGACTCCCTAGCTGTACACTGTGTTTTGTGGTCATCAATAGGAATTTCAACCACACTACCTGATGTGGTACGTAAGTGGTAGAGTGGTACGTGTTTTGTATCCAGTGCCAATTATACCCTAGCTCTGCAAGAAAAATGCATCCCATTCACTGGTAGGTTCACATGGGATGTGGTTCTATGAAGATTTTATGCATCAAGAATCATGCACACTTCGGTATAAATGATTTTCGTGAAAGAATTAGAGTGATTACTAACCCCAGTTTCGCAGTAGGCTGTTTGAACTGAAGAAGATGATGAACAATTGTACAATTTCCAAAAATCACCGTATTGGACACACTTTGAGAGTATTATAGTGTATAGAAGCACTCTCAGAGCATGTTGTTTGTCTGAAAAGGGTTAAAACATCCGCGTTCGGGAGTTCTGAGTCGTTACTTTTGTTAAGGCTAATGGGTGTGTCGGCGACATCCCTACATATAGAGTCTACCGACTGCTCACACCACTCTCAAGTACCCTCTATGTAGTAATGACACTTAACACAGTGTGTGGTCTACACTCTGGTTACAAAGAGGCTGAAATATGCTGTACATCATGTGCAGACAAGACAGCACTTGTATACCCTTATCCTTATCTGCATATCTGCAAGTACTTTTTAGAGTTTGTGGTATCATTAGTGTATTTTGTGGGCATATAGTCAAGTCAATGAGTAGTCTAGTCAATTAGTCCTCTCATTCACCTCTTCTCTCCTCCACTCTTACCTCTCACTTTATAAGTTAGGGGTGCTATAATTCATTTATAGCAGGTTGCTAGGTGGTTTCTGTCGTCATACTGCCATATAGATCGGTTTGCACGGTTCTATTCTGGCTTGGGTGATGGCTAATAGGAGAGCTCCTGCATACTAGAGCAGCGTTGAGCATACATGTAGGAATGGAATCATGGACTGAGTCAACTTCTAGCAACGAGGTGGACAGAGGTCCCTGAGAATTGTGGAGCACCTCGTACAAGGCTCAAACCATCCCTGTGTAAGTACAAAGCTGCGTAAGCTATGAGCAGCAGCAGTTGTAAAGGTAACTTCCCGGCTCTCTCTTTGACAGCTTTCAATTTGTGTTGAGCTGCTCCAATACGCATTGGCCTACATTTAGGAGCTCTCCTAGTTATTGCTCACACTCGAAAATCAAGCTATTCATGGCATGATACCTTCACACTAGATATATCAACACAGTCACACCAGACCCTCACACTTCCTGGAGTGCTGAAGTCTTAGCAACTACCTACACTGTACATTGCTAGCAAGGGCTATAAGTACATATATATCACACAGTATAGTACTGTGTATATAGGGATTGCTATGGTCTATCCCCATTAAAACCATATACTAGTTGACAAGCAAGGTTGTTGGCAAGCGTAAAGTGCACATGCAAAATTAGAAGCACGTATGTTACGGTATGTGCAGTGCCTGTCACATATACATTTGTGTTTCTTCTGTGTTATGTGTCCATTCAAATGTGTATAAAATATCACTTTCAATATGAAGTGTACCAAATAATATGATTGGGAAAAATGCATGTTAAATTAAAATTCCAAAATGTTCAGCCTTTTTTGATACGTAGTAAGACACTCAATCAAACCGAAGTGAGATGTGACCTAGTAAGAAATGTTACTATTTGGAATGGGAAACTAAGCTGGAAACTAAGCCTCATAGAGGTAGACAGAGGAAAACATGGGGTAGAGTGGTTGATGAACTCTTTGTGTCATGTCCGCGAGTGCTAAAGGACCTCTACAATTTCCCGCTGCAAGTCGCTGGAACAGTAGGTGTTCGCCCGAGTTCGATTCTTTTTCTTGAGGTATAGGCTATGGTACGTACAACTGGCTACTAGCCTTTGGGGATCCTCGCTTTGCGTTGCTTCAGCAGACGCTGGAAAATGCCACATCACGCCACGTATTTTCAAGGAAGATAGGTTGCTGTGTCAGCAAAAAATTTATCACGTGATACTGTCGTACATCCGTTGTCGGCTGGGGTGTGGTCTACTAAGTCAAAACCGGTCAAACCGCCCAAACTAGATTTGAGCTACTGCTGCGCATAAAAGACCGATAAAACACTCAAGACTGCACTTTCTGAGATGGACAGCAAATCGAAAGTGTAATACAGGAAGACTCCCTCGCCGTCGACGGCCCACCCGGGTCACCCCCAACTGCCGGATCTGAACCATTTGCTGATGCCGGACCCGACGGCAAACCCTTCGAGGAGCCTCCAGACGATGACCCGGTAGTCGTAATGATTTTTTCGGATGCCGGTAGTATACACAATATTATGAGGGCCACCGGTGCCAGCCCTCCTCCTTTCTCAGGACTGCCCGCACTGCCTGCGACAGGTGCAACTGCTCAGGCGAGCTTCGCCAATTTTACTGCATTTTTAGACGCTTTGGGTCTAGCCTGCGGGATGACTGCGGATAATTTAACCAAGGACCGCTTTAGGAACCGACAACACAGAGTATTTCATGGCCTGCGAGGCCATGTAGCTGATCTCTTTCAGCAGAACCTCGGAGTGTATCAGTGGAATATGGCGGGGCCACCCCAGAACACGGCAGGAAAGTATTATAGAGTCACCCCGTCCGGCCGTGGATCAACCACGTGCACGAACTTTGCTGTTGGTCCCTTCGAGTAGGACCCTTCGAGTAGGACGAGAACTTTATCAATCCAAGAACCTAGGATAGCTTTTATATTTGTAATTTTTTGTAAGTAGGATAGTTTTTGTTATTTGTGTGGTTTTGTGTAAGACATGAAGGTTTTTCTCTCTGCAATTGATTGCGAACCACTATAATTGAGTTGGGAGGTCAAAGGTGTACCTTATTTATTGCATGCACTTTACGTGGAAGTCATTGGCAACCACTGGGGACACCACGAGCTGACCACTTCTGTCAACCTATACTGGACACCTTGTCAAGAATGCACTGCCCCAGCCTCCCCAAATTGTTCAGTATCTAGTCATAGCCCCTGATCTAAATGTACAAAAGATCTTTAACCCACTGTCTCTGTTCTCAAGGCTGAACATCTAGGTGTGTGTGTGTGTGTGTGTGTGTGTGTGTGTGTGTGTGTGTGTGTGTGTGTGTGTGTGTGTGTGTGTGTGTGTGTGTGTGTGTGTGTGTGTGTGTGTGTGGTAAAGAGAGGGAGGGGGGAGGGGGCGTTGGTTGGTCCATTTTTGGTGAGCCACATAGTTGTGCCAACAGAACGATTTTTCAGTGTGCACGTAAAACGTATAACATTACAGTGTGTACAGCATTCATCACACACACACACACACACACACACACACACACACACACACACACACACACACACACACACACACACACAGTGACCAGTTCATCACTTTCTAGAGTAAACTCTGCATCAGCTCTAAACAATCTAAAAATTATTATACTTAGTTCATACACTAGCCAGGAGATGTAAACTGTCATACGTTTCGGCTACTGTACAGCAGCCATCCTCAGTGACAATATGAAAAGAAAGGAATGAACCAGAAATAAATAGTGCGATAAGTGGGTGGGGCTAAAACAGGAAGTGAACACAATTAATGTGATAAACGGGTGAAACTAAAAACAGAAAAATGTACACAACAAAAACCGGTATTAAACTGAGGAGAAGTGTGGGATGAGGTTCTCATACTCAGTAGGAAGGGTTCCACTGTCCCTGTTAAGGGTGTCTGGAGTAGTCCTGATAAGTAGAGCTTCTGAGGTAATTCTAGCCATGTCGTCTGGAGGATTAGATAGTACTTCCACATTTTCCCAATCTATTGGATGGTCCATGTTCCACATATGCTCAGCAAGTGCCGAGGAATTGAAGTCAGCTTGTCTAACAGCTCCCTTGTGCTCTGCTATTCGCTGTGACAGCCTTCGCTTAGTCTGGCCAATATAGCATGCAGAGCACTTAGCACATGGTATCTTGTATACAACGCTCGATAGGTCCATATCAGGGGGACGATCCTTGGGGCTTGAGAACAATCGACAAAGACTGGTAGAGGGTTTAAAACATACACGAATGTCGAGTCTGGTCAGAACCCGCCTGATAGACTCTGAGAGACCTCGAACATAGGGGAGGACAGCAGTAGACTTCCATTTTGATGGTTCCTGAGGGCAGAGTTGCTCACGGTTGTTGTTAGCGAGTTGTTTACACAAGAAGGCCTTAGGGTAGCCATTTGACTTGAGCGCACCTATGACGTGGTTAAGTTCAAATGTAGCAGTAGATGTAGAAGAAGAGTGGGAGCGAGCTCTGGACAGGAGAGTGTTCACAACTGACTTCTTGTGAGAGAGAGGATGGTGAGACTCAAAGTCGAGGTACCTGCCAGTGTGAGTTGATTTCCTATACACTGCTGTGGTGATGGAGCCGTCGGACTCATGAGAGAGTAGTAGATCCAGAAAAGGGAGCTTTCCATCACATTCCAACTCTACTGTAAACTGAATGCTCTTCTCAACTCCATTAAGGTGGTCCATCAATTCATCAATTCTATCAGCAGGGACAGCAGTGCAGGTGTCATCGACGTAACGTTTCCAAAAGGGTAAGGGTGGATCAAGGGAAGACAGAGCACGTTCTTCGACATCCTCCATAACAAGGTTTGCGACAGTGACCGACACTGGAGACCCCATGGCAGTGCCAAAGGCTTGTCTGTACACCTCACCACGAAAGGAGAGATAGGTAGCATGGAGGCAGAATTCGAGAAGATGGAGGATCTCATTGATGGAGAGGTTCGTGCGGGAAGTTAAACCGGAGTCAGACTGAAGTCGACGTTTAGCGACATCCAGAGCCAGAGAAACAGGGACATTTGTGAATAGTGAAACAACGTCAAAGGAGACAAGCACTTCGGTAGGTTTCAGCTTCCTGGATGTAATGAACGTCTTGAAATCTGTTGAATTCTTAATATGAGACTCTGAGTTGCCAACCAGGGAGGAGAGAATCTGAGAAAGGTGTCTGGAGAGTTTATAAGTAGGCGAGCTGTAGAAGGAGACAATAGGTCGAAGGGGTACATCCCGTTTGTGGATCTTTGGAAGGCCATAGACACAGGGTGTCAGACCACCGGAGGAACGTAGCCTGTTATACAGTTGCTGGTTAAGAGATCCACGCTTCTTTAGCTCCAGGAGGAAAGAGTTCAACTTCCTCTGATAGAACTGGGTCACGTTTCAACCTCTCATACGTGTTAGTGTCAGAGAGCATACTGGTCATCTTCCTGTCATAGGTCTCTTTGTTCATCACAACAGACTACTAAAAGCCATCAAGTCCTTAAAACGGAAAAAGCACCTTCTCATTCTACCTGCTGATAAAGGACGAGCTTCTGTTGTGATGAACAATGGGCAAAGTTCATAACCTATTTATCCGCTGTCAGTAAAGTAATATTGACTAGAAAAGCAGCAGTTAGAAACGCACGGTGTTCCTAGGAGGTAAGTGGAGAAAGCTGTAGTTCTACGCAACGCGGGTCAATTTGCTTACGTGATAAAAACGCAATTGACGACTTTTGTCACTATCGGCCCCAAAGAGTTAATCACATGCAACAATAACAACATGTGTAACCCACAATTGTTATGCATGCATAATTTCCACATGGTGTTTAAAATCATTTCCTGCATACAGTGTGGTCACATCATAACCATGCACCACTCAGGTTATTACAATCTTGTTTATTTACTTTTTGGCACTACCATCCCTACATCCTTCAACATTTTAATGAATTATCATAGAGTCGGTAGACTCTATATGTAGGGATGGCGCCGACACGCCCATTAAGCCTTAACAAAAGTAACGGCTCAGAACTCCCGAACGCGGATGTTTTAAGCCTTTTCAGACAAACTGCATGCTCTGCGAGTGCTTCTATACACTATAATACTCTCAAAGTACGTAAAATACACAGCTACAGTGAATCTCGGAAATTTGTAAAAACCCAGATTGTTCATCATCTTCTTCTTCAGTTCAAACGGCCTACCGCGAAACTGGGGTTAGTAATCGCTCTAATTCTTCACGAAAATCATTTATACTGGAGCGTACATGTACATGATCCTTGATGCACAAAATCTTCATACCTTCTCCCAAAGCCGTCAAACTCCAGGCCTGCAACCTTACAAGTGTTAGTTTTAGACGCCATTTTCTTGTTTGCTCACGTGCCAAACACGTGAAGTTAGTTTTGTGCATGCAGACTTTCAGTGTTAGTCAAACTGCGGCCGTTTCGAGCGCTGTGTTGTCTTTTTTAGCTACGTTGCTTCGTTTCTTTGAACAACTAACTGTTGCAGGCAACTGGACCCGCTGTTGTACTCAGTAGGCAATATACAGGATGTAGGAGTCACTGACAATTGCTAGATATCCTGCTTATAGGTATGCAAGGGACGTAGAACTCTGCACAAAGGTTAGTAGGTTTATATGTGTTGCTACACACAGTAAAAACCAGTGAAACAATTGTAAAAACATTTTTAATAAAATGTTGAAGGATGTAGGGATTGAAGTGCCAAAAAGTATAGAAACAAGGTCAGTTAAAGTGCAGCATGCATGCAGACAAAGGCAGGGGATGATAGCATGCAACAATCATAACATGCGTAACCCCTATCCCTACCCCCCCGGTCATTAGTGAGGTGTCGTGATCTCAGGGGTTCCAACATAACTAAACACTTACTCTCACCCTTGTAGGCAAGACAATGAAGGTTTGCCAACCACCCACCACCGCTCCCTGCACTCCCACCACCACTGCTGCCTCCTTCAAGTCCTGGCTCTTGTGGATGTTCAGTTGAACCTACGAAATTAGGCAGACTCACAGAAATGTCTCATACATGTACATGTATGAAAGAAAAGCACTAATACTCCACAAGCAAAGCATATACAGCACTACAAGGAAGGGATGTTCTAATTACATTTCATGGTCAAAGTAGACTGCTCACTTAAAGGACTTGACACCCTTCCTGACCTCACTCACCTGTGAATATTATGTATCAATCATAGACATGATCAAGGTAGGGCACCTTCAAACAAGGACCCCTCATTAAGGGATAGGGCTCCTTCAAACAAGGACCCCTCATTAAGGGATAGGGCTCCTTCAAACAAGGACCCCTCATTAAGGGATAGGGCTCTTTCAAACAAGGACCCCTCATTAAGGGATAGGGCTCTTTCAAACAAGGACAGAGAGAAGCACAAGCAACTTTCTCACTCAAAATCTGAAGGGCAGACGGATGTTAACATGTGCATGTGAACTGATGTGGCCTAATTCACAATAGAAAAGATATGGTCCTAAGATGGAACACATATGGCTAGATATGGCTATCAGGAGCAAGCAAAGTAGTCATAATCCTACAGAAAAATGAGAAGCATTCCTACACTGTCCCTAGTTTTACAGTCGTAACTCATGTAACTGCTATGCTGCGTGAAGTCAGCAATCGTTTCTGGGCTCTTGGAAAGTAGGAGTTGGATGCAGATGACTACATACATGTACATGATATTCAGAATCTACTAACTTAGGTGTCTAACTAACCTTGGTAGTTATCACAGGGTAAGGCTACTAAATGGATGTGGACTCAACACGAATGCTTTTTTCTTGCCATTTGCTAAGTCTCAGATCTCAATTCTGCAAAGTTCTTCAGCTACAGTCCCAATCCAATGTGAATGGCAAACTCCATGTATAAATTTAGACCACACCCACATCTCGTGATTGCTAATTACACCATTCCCAACCTCCTCAGAGTTGCTGGCTGGGTTGTGATCTCTAATTAAGACTATATATTTCAGAGTCAGCTTCTTCTACCTAGTACGTAAGACGTAGTTAGTGCGTTCTTTGCTTTTGCCTAATGTGTAGTGAGGTTGGGATGTATGATGATTTTTTTGTGTGTGCACAGAAGCTTTGCGTGTAGCGTGTGTGCGACATTTGGATGTCCTTGAACTGATTGCTCCTATACAGGTTTTATATTTTAGTGACGGTTGTACCCTCCCGGAGTCTGCCGAGGTGACTTATTTCAGAGTCAGCTTCTTCTACCTAGTACGTAAGACGTATTGTTAGTTCGTTCTGTGCTTTTGCCTAATGTGTAGTGAGGTTGGGATGTATGATGATTTTTTTGTGTGTGCACAGAAGCTTTGCGTGTAGCGTGTGTGCGACATTCGGATGTCCTTGAACTGATTGCTCCTACACAGGTTTTATATTTCAGTGAACGTGCGGTGTACCCTCCCGGAGTCCGCCGAGGTGATATTTCAGAGTCAGCTTCTTCTACCTAGTACGTAAGACATATTGTTAGTTCGTTCTGTGCTTTTGCCTAATGTGTAGTGAGGTTGGGATGTATGATGATTTTTTTGTGTGTGCACAGAAGCTTTGCGTGTAGCGTGTGGGCGACATTTGGATGTCCTTGAACTGATTGCTCCTATACAGGTTTTATATTTTAGTGACGGTGTACCCTCCCGGAGTCCGCCGAGGTGACTTATTTCAGAGTCAGCTTCTTCTACCTAGTACGTAAGACATATTGTTAGTTCGTTCTGTGCTTTTGCCTAATGTGTAGTGAGGTTGGGATGTATGATGATTTTTTTTGTGTGTGCACAGAAGTTTTGCGTGTAGTGTGTGTGTGCGACATTTGGATGTCCTTGAACTGATTGCTCCTACACAGGTTTTATATTTCAGTGAACGTGCGGTGTACCCTCCCCGGAGTCCGCCGAGGTGATATTTCAGAGTCAGCTTCTTCTACCTAGTACGTAAGACATATTGTTCGTTTGTTCTGTGCTTTTGCCTAATGTGTAGTGAGGTTGGGATGTATGATAATTTTTGGTGTGTGCACAGAAGCTTTGCGTCTAGCGTGTGTGCGACATTCGGACGTCCTTGAACTGATTGCTCCTATACAGGTTTTAAGTGAACGTGCAGTGTACCCTCCCGGAGTCCGCCGAGGTGATATTTCAGAGTCAGCTTCTTCTACCTAGTACGTAAGACATATTGTTAGTTCGTTCTGTGCTTTTGCCTAATGTGTAGTGAGGTTGGGATGTATGATGATTTTTTGTGTGTGCACAGAAGCTTTGCGTGTAGCGTGTGTGCGACATTTGGATGTCCTTGAACTGATTGCTCCTATACAGGTTTTAAGTGAACGTGCGGTGTACCCTCCCGGAGTCCACCGAGGTGACTTAAGACTATACATTTCAGAGTCAGCTTCTTCTACCTAGTACGTAAGACGTATTGTTAGTTCGTTCTGTGCTTTTGCCTAATGTGTAGTGAGGTTGGGATGTACATGTGTATGATGATTTTTTTGTGTGTGCACAGAAGCTTTGCGTGTAGCGTGTGTGCGACATTTGGATGTCCTTGAACTGATTGCTCCTATACAGGTTTTAAGTGAACGTGCGGTGTACCCTCCAGGAGTCCACCGAGGTGACTTAAGACTATACATTTCAGAGTCAGCTTCTTCTACCTAGTACGTAAGACGTATTGTTAGTTCGTTCTGTGCTTTTGCCTAATGTGTAGTGAGGTTGGGATGTACATGTGTATGATGATTTTTTTGTGTGTGCACAGAAGCTTTGCGTGTAGCGTGTGTGCGACATTCGGATGTCCTTGAACTGATTGCTCCTACACAGGTTTTATATTTTAGTGAATGTGCGGTGTACCCTCCCGGAGTCCGCCGAGGGGACTTAGGACTATATATTTCAGAGTCAGCTTCTTCTACCTAGTACGTAAGATGTGTTGTTAGTTGGTTCTGTGCTTTTGCCTAATGTGTAGTGAGGTTGAGATGTATGATGATTTTTTTGTGTGTGCACAGAAGCTTTGCGTGTAGCGTGTGTGCAACATTTGGATGTCCTTGAACTGATTGCTCCTACACAGGTTTTTTATTTTAGTGAATGTGCGGTGTACCCTCCTGGAGTCCACCGAGGTGATCTAAGAGTCTACGTCGATATATTTCAGAGTCAGCTTCTACCAAGTACATAGTTAGTTCGGTTCTGTGTTTTTGCCTATACCTGAATGTTGTGATTTCAGACTGTGGACACGACATCCCATGTGTTTTCCGTCATAAGTGTAATATGTATGCGCCACATACACTTTGCCTGTAATTTGGGGTGCTTGTTAGGTGTTCGTTGTTTTGCAGCGTGTGTGGAAGAAGGATGACCGCCATGCAGGGATATGTCTATCACGTGTGTGTCAGGCTAGGGTGTACCTGAATTCCTTGAGCTTTATGTGTTGGTGTGACCCGTTTTCTTTTACGTTGTTACCCTGCTTGCGTACTGTGCTTGTGTGTGTACTCTAGGTTTAGTGTGTGTGTGCTTCCTTTGTTTTTAAGAGTATAAGCTACACTGAAAGGAATACCTCAACTTTGGAACTGTGAACTGAAAGTTATTGGTGCAGCACGAGGTGCCCTTTTTTTAAGGAATGGCATGTATATGTATATTTAACGAGTTAACTTCTACATACACATAGATTGCATGTCTACAACCCTTCATTTGTGGCTGTGACCAATTGTCCACCCTTCTGGCATTGGGCTTTATTCATTGCAGCTTGTTTTGGCCCAATCATTTTTATACTTTCCTTCTCACCCCATTCAGCTAGTGATCATGGAACCTACCTACTGTAGGATTATTACCTAATATTGTGGGCAAGTGATATTGTGGGCATGTGCTGCAGTTAGAATAGTGTAGCCTCTTTGTTCTGTTTTGAGTTTCATGATTGTTCTATTTTGTGTATGTGTGTAAGTGGTGTCATAGGTTAATAGCTGTGCAGGTGTAGAGTTGTAGTTGTTCTAATAGTTGTCTAAGGTGCAACAACTTAATTTTGTGCTGTATCTATGGCTACTATCATTTTCCCAGCCTCTGGCCACCCCCTAATCCTATTAACCTACCTGCCTGTAACAACTAAATAAGTGTGCCACACATGGTAGATCTCTTACTCTACCAGGTTATCAACTAATGATCCTGGGACCTACATATATACACCTACTCTGGGTTGCCCTTTGAACTTCAGTGTAGCCAATTTGACCTGTTTTTGAAAATAGGAGTTTGATGTTCGTAAAGGACTTGTGTAAGTGGTGAAGGGCCTTTGCATAATGCCTCAAAGGGTAAGTTGCACATGTAGAGTTGTAGGTCTGGAGCGAAAGTGTGTGATCATTGAATTGTGACTCCTGTGGATGTAAACAGGGTGTAACAGTTGCCTAGCCATGTCGTGTGTCCCCTTCTCAGAATGTTGTGTTGTAATATAGTCACTCTCCCTCTCACTCAGTTCCCTCTTTTGCCGTACCTCTCCCTTTCTCTCTCTTTTTTACCTCCATTGTTGCCTCTGTAATGGTGATGTATCCCATGCTGCTCAAGTTGTTTACCCTGCGTTTGTTTATTGTGTGTGAGTTAATTAAGGCAGTGGTTGATAGGAGGAGTCTTTGTAGGCCACAATCTTGGTTGACTTATCTAAGCTACCTCCCACTAATGCTCCTTGGACCCACCTACACTGGCTTACTCTTTAAATGGGCTGGTCTATAGTACTTATTAGTGGGCAAGTGTTTCAGTCTTTGTCCTGTTTGTGAAAATAGGAGTTTGATATTTGCAAAGGATTGTTCACATACATGTTTATCTGTGTTGCCTGGGGGCGTGCTGCATTGCCTCCATTTGGCTGTAGTTATGTATTTAGTGTATGATATTCTTTTTTCTTGAATGTGAATTTGGGCAGTGACTGTGAGTTAGAGTAAGTTACTTCCTTGTATGTTTTGTACCAGGCTCTCACTCTCTCGCTTTTCTTGCTGGGTGAAAGGTCATCCATTAGTACATGTGTGCATGGAGAAGATAGCCTGGGGATGAGGCTTGTTATGCATAGAAAAACGAACGTATTTTTGTATGCTTTTTGGGTGTTGCAGTGTTGTTAAAAAAATATTGCACTTCTGTGTCCTGGTACTTCAGATGAATCGGATTCTTTTTTGTATACCTCTGGTGTTTTTCATCACAATAATAGGTAAGTATTTTATTAGTAGTCATAATGGCAGGTGATGGAATTTGCTTAATGTATGTACACATATTCCTTTTCAGATATTCTGAGGGTGGACGATGTTTACACTCCCTCTCCCATCACCAACTCCCCTTCTATCAATTTGCCGAGCCCAACCTTTTCTTTCTCTGAAGACATAAATGCCCTGACCCTCCAAGCATTAGACTGTAGGCAGGAAGGTAACGGACCTCGGCTGGATTGCCTTGATTTCTAGGCCAACTGATGGTTCTGTGACCTTTGACCTCTAGCCATTCTCCCACCTTGTCCTAGGGAGTCAAAGGTCACTTATTGATATTGTTTACGGAGGGAGAAGGCCTGTAAAACAAGGCTGTGAGTGAGTGAGTGTGGGTGGGTGCAGTGTGAGGTGGGTGTCTGTGTCCATAAAGTTTTCTTGCATTTGTCATGTAGCCACTATTGATTGTGCAAGGGTTATGCACTTTCCAAGTGCTTTTCATGAGTCATAAGTTGTCGTACCAAATATCATACACTTGCAGAGTTGCTGGGTATTGAAGTGCCTAGAACTCCAAAGCAGCCAGAGACATCTGAAGTGCCTAGACCTGCGATGCAGCCAGAGACATCTGAAGTGCCTAGGCCTGCGAAGCAACCAGAGACATCTGGTGAGTTGCTAGCTATTGAAGCGCCTAGACCAGCCAGAGACATCTGGTTAGGATATAGGTATACAAATGAGACTAGAGGCTAGTTTTGCATCATTGTCTGTTCTGTCATGTAGTTGCTAATGATTGCATGAGGGTTACCGTGCTTTTCATGGGTTCAGATCTTGGAGGTATATTTCATTGTTGTAGTACACTTGCAGAGTTGCTGGCTATTGCAGTGCCTAGACCTTTGAAGCAGCCAGAGACATCTGGTGATGAAAGTGAGTATCTAGGTATGCAAAACGTTTACCTGTAATGCGGCATCAGAGGATGAATGTGGTGACCATCCACGTCGCCTGCTGTAAGTGTTCCAAATTGCACATAAGCCATGTGACAAAGGTATTTTCATAATAAACTCCACAGTGTACTCACTCAAGATATGATTTTGCGGGAAGGACTCTCTGGGAGAGGGAAGAGACCATCAATTCAGGTTGTCGTCTTTGATGCTGAAACAGGGCGTGGGGTTGTGGCCAAAGAAAGCATCCCTAAACGCAGCTATGTATGTGAATACAAAACAAGTGCAGTTTACCCAGTGAAGGACAAAGCTGACAGGAATGATTCTGGCAGCTACACTGTAGAGACATACTATGCTGTGCCTAATGTTGGTAGGCTCTGCTTTGATGCAACAGAACGATACCATCACCCGGGCCGCTATATTAACCATGTTAGTCGTGGAGGAAACCTTCGTCTCAGCCGCCCTTTCTTCATTCGAGGCAAGTGGAGGATTGGATTTCTTGCCATACGTGACATTAGTGTTGGGGATGAACTTTGTTACGATTACCTGGACCGAGACAGGGAACAGCGGTGGCTTCAAGAGGGACGGCTTGTCGATGGTAGAGTAGTAGCTGGCAGAGAAAGAGGACAGGGGACTTTGGTAACCTTGAATCCTCCGGACAACATGATGTTGACGGCCGACCAGTCCCACATGGCATCAGCAAGCGCTGTGAGTGATGAACATTCATCCAAATCCCTCATTGCACCAATGGCATTGACAGATAGAAAGAGAGATGCAGACATTGATGAGAAGCACGAGGAAGTTCAAGAGTATGGAAAGGATAATGTGGACGAGTATGAGGAAGATCTGGAGTATGTAGAAGACGATGAGGAAGATCAAGATTATGTAGAAGAGAAAGAGGAAGATTTGGATTATGTAGAAGAGAACGAGGAAGATGTGGAGTATGTAGAAGAGAGTGACGAAGGTCTGGAGTATGTAGAAGAGAATGACGAAGGTCTGGAGTATGTAGAAGAGAATGAGGAGTATGTAGAAGACGACATGGAGTATGTGGAGGAGTTTTCTGGCTCAGTCGTCACACCAATGGCAATGACAAGAAAAGAGACAAGGATCGTAGAGGAATATGATGAAGACAAAGAAGGATTTGCTAACTCCCCCATGAGCGGTGGTATGATGGAAAACGATAGTGATTTGGTGGAAGTGATGTATGAAGATACCACTGCACAACCGGGGATAGAAACACATACTGAGGAGCTTGTTTGGGTGGAGAATGAAGAGGAAGGTAAATCAGAGTCTATTCCTATTGCGGTGAAGGCCAACTTTATTGACCTTGAAAAAAAGAATGAAGAAAGGAAACACGGACTAGGGCAAGGGATGCCCTCCACCTCACAGCTGTCAACAGTGGCGAGAGAGAGTGATAGTGAGAAGGAAGATGAAGGGTCTGTGGAATCACCCATTACAGTGAAGGAAGGGGTATCATTCACTAATACGAAACAGAGGAAACGCAAGCGGCGTTACGTGTGGTGCCCAATTGAAGGTTGCATGTCAGGACCAGTGCAAAAGATAACACAGCATCTCTCCCGGGTTCACAAGCTGCCTCCCAACAAGATAGCAAGAATCAACACTCCAGACAATCGAAGATATGCTACCCAAGATGCAATTCTTAACAAGACTCCATGCCCATCAAGACAACAGAGAACACTGGAGAGCCTCCTGCAGCGGCATCCTCAACCGTCTACTCGTAGGTCACCCCAACTTCAAACCAAGATGCCACCCCCTGAAAAGGGAAGAAAGGGGATTGTTGTGAAGGGCAAGGGCAAGCAGCCAGTGAGCCCACCTGAGTCATCTGGGATTCCATCTACCCGACGCATGGGATACCACGACACGAGCCCTTTCCTCGAGGAGTTTAATGAATTCTTGCTGTCTCGTGCAGGAGGAAAGAGATCGTGTGATGCAGCAGCCCAGCTACGCAAGAATGTGTCTAAGTACCTCTTCTTCCTCGACAATCAAAAGGTAAGACCAGAGCTGCTACTCAAGAAGAAGCCACTTGTTAAATACCTTAAAGTTGTCGGGGAAGGATTTGAAGTGGGATCCAGTGGGCTGCTGCAGAAGCTGGATGGTCTTGCAGCTGCTCTGCGGTTCATGCGGTTCTCTCTGTCTGATGAGGACGATGAACAAAAAAGAGAAGGGAAAGTGGAGAGCATGATGCAATTCATTAAAGAGCAGCGAAAGGCGTTCAAGGCAGATAAGACCAGGTTGGAAAGGACAAGGCTGGAGGACATTGCAGCCGACCCTCCAGATCTGAATGACACTGGAAGATTTCTGACATGTCCTAAACTGACTCAAGCATTCTTAACTACTGTTGACAGGATTCTGAAGTCTCCATCGTTGACCACTCGGAAGCAGTACCGTGAATGCCTGGCCGTCATAGCTGGCCGCATACTGTACAGGTAAACTCTTCTCACAGCCGTAGTTTAGATTCTGTGGTATCACTTTTTAACCCTTTCTCATTTTAGAAACTCACAGAGGCCGTCAGCAATATGTGGCATGACTGTATCAGAATTGAAAGCTGCTTACCGCCTGGAGGAGGGCAGTATGGTTTTCTACACTGTTTGTGTGGCTGACCACAAGACCGGCAAGACAGAGCGGGCAAAGTTGGTCTTTGACAAAGATATACATACGCTCTTACAGAAGTGGATGAAACTAAGGGAAGCCATTATTCTACCTGAGTGCCCATATGTTTTTCCTAACTTCTGGAGCAGCAAGTTAACTGACCTCACCACCCTAATTAGCTCATTTGCAGACAAAGCTGGGTTTACCCTTCCCAAACCCAGAATAACTATGCGTACAGTCGTGGAGGTGAAGTCGACTTGTCTGCCAGCTGAGGAGAAACAGGCCATTGCCAGAAGCCTGAGCCACAGCAATGAAACAGCAGAGAGACACTACCGGGCACTGGAGAAAGAAAAAAGAATCATGGCATACAAGAGTGGGGGATCTATACTTGGTGCCCCAGTTACAACTGAGGAGACGAGGGTAGCACCTAAGCGTCGATTATTCAGTGCAAGAGAGAATGACCTGGTAATGGATGGATTCATGGATCAAATTGCAGAGAAAACTCTACCCACAAAGGATGAGACCAAGGCATTTTTGGCTGAGCACCAGCCCAACGGCCTGTTCATAGGAAGGAAGCCGCATGATCTGTATGATAAGATTCGCAATATTATAGGCCGCAAAAATCTTAAGAAGTAAAGATTGAGACAACCCTTCGCTTTATGCATTCATCTTTTTGTTCTGGAATATCTTTGTGTTTTACGAATAGTTCTGGCTTTATAGCATTCATCCGTTTTTTGTTTTGGTCCATTTATCCTTCGACATGCTCATCAGCCTATTTGTGTATGTACAATGTATGTATGAGACATCGTATATACGTAAAGGGAAAGGTAGAGGGGGATCCCACATGGAAATGCATCCATATTCAGCTTCCGTATGCATGACGTAGTATCTGGGCAGAAGTCCGCAGACTTATGCAGGCTTGCGTGGTGTGTGCACACCCGCGCGCGTCATGCGCCAAGGACATAGCCTCGTATCCCGGTCCTTTCTCTGCACGGAATATTAAATTTGACCTTCGAACCCAATACTGAAACGGAGGGAGGGTCTGGTATATTTCGCACGTGATCAGTGGCACGACAGTGACGTTTTGTGGTTACAGTAGCCTCCCTCTCCCCCACCGCATGTTGTGACAGACTATAACACTACATAGCAGTCTAGCATGAGTTGACAGGAAGTCCCCATTCAACGCGTAAAAAGTTATTTAAATATGCATTACGCATTACGTCATGAACATTTCAGGATGTAAAACGTCCCGTTTTTAGCGACTACTTCATGACAATTTTCTCCCGATCCATCCAGTGTTTTTTTGAAAGCTCTTTTTCATGTTGTAGTTCAAAGGTCGCTCATTACTATCGTCCAAGCCTCGTTTCTGTAGCTTGTTCTGAAGTGGAGCTGTACTGAAAAACGCAACGATGGTCAACGCGAGACAGTCCTAAGGGGGTGTGCAAACCATGTCCGAACAGCAGTTTCCAACGAATGCACGCCATGATAGGTATGTACCGTGTAGAACAATAATAGGTCTAACTTTTGCAAGAAGAAACAGTTTGTTCTCTTATACACTGTTCATGATATGATGTTTATAAAATCTGTATGTTGCTGCGTTAGGATTTCATTGTATTATTTGGTATTTAGCTAAACATAGGTATAAATACACCAGAACTATTATTATGTATCACAGCAACCCTAGAAAAACAGTCACTGTCTCTGTGGAAGCTAGCTTCACAGTCTCTGAACACTTCAAGCATGGTGGCAAATTAACATCTTATTCGAGCTCGCTCTCTGGTTCACAGTCACTATATCCTTCACCTTCTCTGTCAGTCTCTTTCATTGATTGTCAGGTTTGGGGGTGTATGCAGCTTCTAACACCCACCACATTTGCAAAGCAGTAATTTACCTTCTCTCATGTATACTCAGCGGGATGTCTGGAAGCTACTCTTGCACCCATAACCTCTCCTGATGAGAGCAACCACTCTCTCACATGAATACATGCCTGATATGGTTTTCCAAGATGAATACTTCAGATCACCTCTCTCCCATTCTGTGAACTGTATCAGCAACGACTGTAATACTTTTTTTGTATTATACCTGTTGTTGTTGGTTCACATGACTGATGATATATATTATACTTTCCAAGACATACTGAACTTACAATGCATCACTGTCAAATACACATTGCACTTGTTTAACTATATGATCAGCGAGTATAAAAGGCATGCAAAAAACGTCACATAATACACGAACTAAATGGTAGAACAGTTCGAAACTCTACACATGAAAAGAACTAAGTGTTTACTAAGTATACCTCGCTTAAAATATTGTTTGGTTATTGGAAACTGCTGTTCGGACGGCACAAACATGGTACGTCTTTACGTCCTGCGAAGCGGTAGTTGTGTTCACGCATCCCTGGTGGATACTTCATACGGTTAATTGCAGGTTATGTGGTATTACTCTGCTCCTCATACGCCAAGCTAGACGATGACATGCTCTAAAGAAGTCTAGCATTAGTACTTTTCAACTTACAAACGTGAAATCCGGAAGTTGTATACGTTACGGAATAATACATCCGGTTCAATAATTAAAATTTGTCAACTCATGCTAGACTGATAGAGAGTTCACAGGTCGTTTAGCTGGAATAGCTGGAATATGTGACGTCAGTCGTGCCACTGATTACAATATACCAGGCCCTCTCCGCTACTATTGAGGTCGAAGGTCAAACTTAATATTCCGTACAGAGAGAGAAGACCTGGGTACGGGACTGCATGGAGTGTGACCTTTGACCTTTGACTCCCGATGCAAAACGGAGGGCCTGGTATATTTTATACAACTGTCTGATTGTGACGTAATCGTGCCACTAATCACGTGCTAAAATATACCAGGCCCTCCATTTTTGCGTTGAGGGTCAAAGGTCACATGTGGAGAGAGGGCCTGGGTACGAGGATTACGTTGACCCCAGTTGGGGCCTACATTCATGGATGTATCTCCCGGAATCCCTGCATGGTGGAGCAAATAAGTATCTGTATATTTGGTTTAGGCTAAATACCACTGAAAGTGCATATCAGGTGTCCGAGGAGATAGTAAGTGGTAAATGCGTGTGAGGCATATGTGCTCAGATCAATTGACTACATGCATTTCACTAGCCTCCAAAGAGAATTCCATGCTCACTAACAAACAAATATAGCTACTTACATAATGATTACGTTATCCCTGTAGTATCAAAGTGGTACAACAGTCCTGCATGATACAACTTTTCTGCATGTCATTCCACTGAAGGTCCCGTTGAAAAATATGACATGTGAGAGGCTGTGTTTACTATTTGACATTACAGTTTGCGACTGGGAAGCTCTATAGTAGCTAAGCTACCTGTTCCTCTGGCAAGTTTGGCCGAATGCTATGATGATGGACATTAACACTAACTAGCTGTGGTACTGGTTTTAGGAAGGTTTATCTGTTCATGCTTATTGGTTCTACATGTGTAATGTATACTATATTTTCAAAGTATGATTAACGTGTAATCTACATAGACAAAAACAGTATAACATGTGTATAATATACATGTTCAAGTTAACATCATCAAAAGAAAGGACTGAAATGATGCTGATTTGGATGACAGCCTGGGTACAACACTAGGTACATGCATGCACCATATATGTGCAAGGGCAACAGGTCAGGTCAGGAGTTGTGACATACAGACTAAGCTCCGATTCAGTGCTCAAGTTTTTAGTTTTAGAATGTGGTTTCCTGGAGGTTGAAGTAGTTAAAAGTCACAGCATCAGTCTTAATGGAATCAAGAAGTGTACTATGTTTCTCAGAGGTTAAGTTAGCGATCCTCCAAAGAAAGGACTGAAATGATACTGATTTGAATGATAGCCTGGGTACGACGCTAGGTACATGCGTGCACCATATATGTGCAAGGGCAACAGGTGAAGTCAGGAGGCTGAGTTGTGACACGCAGACTGAGCTCTGATTCAGTGTTCAAGTTTTTAGTTTTAGAGTGTGGTTTCCGGGAGGTTGAAGTAGTTATGTATTGAAAAGTCACAGCATTGGAATCAAGAAGGTATGTTTCTCAGAGGTTGATTTTCTAAGTTTTAGCAATTTCAATTGGTGCCACGTCTGCTGTAGGGAGGTTGTCTGGCTTTGAGGGGTCAGTTATGGATTTGGTCAGGGCTCTCAAAACATTGCATTACAGAAAAAATGTGAAATTAAAAAGAGTTCATTTAAAATTGCATTATACAATTCTAAGCCTGAAAGATTTAGCATTGAAACCAAATCACGGAACTATTGCAATGATATAAAGCCAAATAAACAAACCAAGGAAGGTTAAAAACAAATCCAGGCTTTTCATGTAAAAAAGGACACAACGAGGACACATAAAGGACACAGGTGAACTTTGAAAAAGTCTTCTTTTCAGCTTTTGAATAAAAAAGAGAATTCAGCACAATCCAGGATATGTATATAAATAGTTATAAAAATTCAGGTGCAAAGGAAAGGTGCTTTTTACAATGTTTTTTTTCATGTCCTTTTGTGTCCTTTTGTGTCCTCTTACCAAATTTAGTTTTGAGTGCCAAAAAAAATCACACACAAAATGAAACATACAAGGTAGCACTAAACAAATTAGGAAATTGAACAATTGCAAGGGCAAAATAAATTTTGTGTCCTCTGTGTCCTTTTTGTGTCCTCTTATGACTATTAAAGAAACCACTGTTTAAGGGGAAAAAATAATGCCTTTATGCAAGAAAAATAGATGAGGCACTCTTAGAATGAATTGGAAGGGCAGCAATAGTTACAGGAGCAAAACAAAATTTGTGTCCTCCGTGTGTCCTTTTATGTCCTCTGTGTGTCCCTTTGGCTCGAATTCTGAAAACAGGAGAATGGCTCTCGTTAGAGCTATAAAATGCTCAGTAAACAAATGAAATCGTACTAGGATAACGATAGAGCAAAGCAAAGGGTTATAGAGGTTAGCAAAGGTTGAAACCAAATTCCGGTCCTTTTGTGTCCTTTGTGCTAAGTCCAGATTTCTTGGTTCTAACACCTCAAAAGCTACAGAAATTGTTCCTCACTTAATCAAGGACTACTTGCCCTGAAGAAATGGGGGCTAAATATTGCTCAAAAGACATTCAAAATTTAGTGTCCTTTTTGTGTCCTCCATGCGATGTGTGAAAAAAGCTCACCGAAAGGACAGAATAGCATCCAGGTTGAGAAATAAAGTTCCCAGGAACACCTAGAAAGCAAATTCAGGTAATGTATTTTTGTGTCCCCCATTCTAGCCCTAGCCCAAAATGGATATAGAGGACATCGGGAGGACATATACATTCCAGGGTTGCAAAATATAAAGAAGTAGGTCAGGAACACCACTATAACGTATCCTGGAGGCTATTGAAATCGTGTCCTTTTGTGTCCTTTTTGTGTCCTCTTTTAGTCCTTTTTGTGTCCTCTGTGTCCTCCGAAGAACGAAGACAGTAAGGAACATAGAAAAAAAAAACAAGCTGATGATGCATTAAAATATCCAAGCTGGTGGTATAGATTAAATTAGGGCATTAGAGCAACATCTAAGCAAAATTAGGAATGAGACATGGGCAGAAAGGGCAACCAAGGGGGCATCAACTAATATAGACGTACACATTAGGGCAAACGTCCTAAAAAAAGAACAGAAGTAGTGCTTTCATTTCCCAAAAAACCAGGCCTTAAATGAGAGTCTAGGGCCGAAAGTGGGAGGCACATTGCACCAAAAGTGACATATTCCAGTGACCATAACTCTCTCTAGCAACAGTTTCCTGACCAAAGAACCACATGACAATAAAGAGCAAATTAAACTCTATTTAATGGTAGGTAGATATCCCTAATCAGAGCTAAATCATTTCCTGACATTAAAAAAGTTACAAGACGGGCAAGCTCAGGGCTAGCTTTATTTAAAAGGGCTAGAGAAATAAACACCAGGGCATGGTAGGTGAGAGATAGAGCAACACCGCAAGCTATATTAATGTCACATTAAGCATCCAGAAAGCCAAAGAGTAGGGTTTAGACTTAAATCAATAAATTGATTTTGTGTCCTTTTGCAAGGGCAAAAGTTTGGAAGACCATAACTGGAAAACCAAGCCATATATCTATGTAAAACCAAATAGGGCTTGGAGAACAACTCATGCTGAAAAGAACAATGGGTAATTTATTAATAACAACCAATTAATAAAGGAGAAAAAAGGAATTGAATGACACATACCTTCAACCCTGGAAGTGTGTCCTATCAAAAATTGATACCTCAGGTGAAAGCGCACATGACGCTGATTCGTTTGATGTGGTTTCCTGAATTTTTTGAAATCAGTGTCAACCAGGGCCCTGACTAGGGCTAGGGGCTAGGGCTAGGGGCTAGGGCTAGGGCCATTTACGTTGGGCTCTACTTGTCCTCTCGGTGCTTTTTTTGGTCCTTTTTTGGACTCCGGAACTTCTTAGGGTCCTCTAAACGTCCCCCAACCCTTCGTCCTCGTCCTCCCTATCCACAGAGGAAGATACGGTGTTGGGCATGGTTTCTGGCACCGTACGTCCTCCAAAATTTTATTTGAGTCCTCTAGTACATTTTTTGTACACCGAGATTGCCGATTGTCGTCCTCTATCCTCTAGGCTACATTCCGCCACCACTACAGGTACTACAGGTAATAGTGGTAATGTAGATAATACAGGTAATGGGGTAATGTAGGTATTACAGGTAGTCAGGTAATAGTGGTAATGCAGGTAATACAGGTAATAGTGATAATGTAGGTAATACATGTACAGGTAATAGTGGTAATGCAGGTAATACAGGTAACAGTGGTAATGTAGGTATTACAGATAATAGTGGTAATATAGGTAATACAGGTAATAGTGGTAATGTAGGTAATACTGGTAATGTAGGTAATAGAGGTAATAGTGGTAATGCAGATAATAAGGTAATACAGGTAATGTTGGTACTACAGGTAATAGTGGTAATGTAGATAATACAGGTAATGGGGTAATGTAGGTAATACAGGTAGTAGTGGTAATTCAGGTAATAGTGGTAATGCAGGTAATACAG
Source organism: Theonella swinhoei (assembly GCA_963970385.1). Classification (NCBI taxonomy): domain Eukaryota; kingdom Metazoa; phylum Porifera; class Demospongiae; order Tetractinellida; family Theonellidae; genus Theonella; species Theonella swinhoei. The sequence continues at coordinate 10,806,904 of OZ019948.1, read as the reverse complement.
GTAATAGTGGTAACGCAGGTAATACAGGTAATTATAGTGGTAATGCAGGTAATAGTGGTAATGTAGGTAATAGAGGTAACGTAGGTAATAGAGGTAATGCAGGTAATAGGGGTAATGAAGGTAATAGTAGTGATGTAGGTAATACAGGTAATAGTGGTAAAGTAGGTAATACAGGTAATAAGTGGTAATGCAGGTAATACAGGTAATAGTGGTATTGTAGGTAATACAGGTAATTATAGTGGTAATAGTGGTAATGTAGGTAATAGTGGTAATGTAGGTAATAGAGGTAATGAAGGTAATAGGGGTAATGAAGGTAATAGTAGTGATGTAGGTAATACAGGTAATAGTGGTAAAGTAGGTAATACAGGTAATAAGTGGTAATGCAGGTAATACAGGTAATAGTGGTATTGTAGGTAATACAGGTAATTATAGTGGTAATGCAGGTAAGTGGTAATGTATAGGTAATGCAGATAATAGTAGTAATGTAGGTAATGCAGGTAATAGTGGTAATGTATAGGTAATGCAGATAATAGTAGTAATGTAGGTAATGCAGGTAATAGTGGTAATGTAGGTAATAGAGGTAATGCAGGTAATAGGGGTAATGCAGGTAATAAAGGTAATAGTGGTAATGTAGGTAATACAGGTAATACAGGTAATAGTGGTATTGCAGGTAATACAGGTAATAGTGGTAATGTAGGTAATACAGGTAATACAGGTAATAGTGGTAATGTAGGTAATACAGGTAATAGTGGCAATGCAGGTAATAGAGGTAATAAAGGTAATGTAGGTAATGCAGGTAATAGTGGTATTGCAGGTAATACAGGTAATAGTGGTAATGTAGGTAATACAGGTAATAGTGGCAATGCAGGTAATAGAGGTAATAGAGGTAATGTAGGTAATGCAGGTAATAGTGGTAATGTAGGCAATAGAGGTAATAGTGGTAATGTAGGTAATACAGGTAATTGTGGCAATGCAGGTAATAGAGGTAATAGAGGTAATGTATAGGTAATACAGGTAATAGTGGTAATACAGGTAATACAGGTAATAGTGGTAATGTAGTAATACAGGTAATGCAGGTAATAGAGGTAATAGAGGTAATGTAGGTAATGTAGGTAATGCAGGTAATAGCGGTATTGCAGGTAATACAGGTAATAGTGGTAATGTAGGTAATACAGGTAATACAGGTAATAGCGCAAACTTAGGGTAATAGTTCTTGCATGACATTGTACTTGTACATTGTTGCAGTGATCATGCACTGATGATGTGTGCATGTTTTACCCCTGGTTCTGCCCTGAAATCACGCATCAATATACACCTCAGGACGTAACGTATGCTTGAACTACAATGCAACTTGGTGAAATACATGGAGTTCAAAAAGTAGACTCTACTGCATGTATATATAGACAAAATGCTTGAACATACTTATGTGCTTGTATTTGTATTATCTGTCTCTCTCTCTCCCCCCGCTCTGGTTACATTGTGGAAGCTTGAAGAGCGTTCAGCATCACTGAATAAAGTAAAGTTAGCAGATGCCAAGGACAGGGAGAAGTGGGAAAAAGTCATGAATCTTGAATTTATTTCCAGTGAAGATAGTGGATTAGATGATGGGGATGAAGTTCTCATTGTACGCTCCCTTCCGTGGCGTTCGACTCGAGTCGACCATATGTTTAATGACCTAGACAAGAAGAGCCTTGACAATAAATTGAAATGAAGCGCCGTGTACTAGGGCAACATTCCCAAAGACCAAAACCTGTGGTTGAAGGTCTACCACAGTGGGTATTCTCTTCATAACTGAATAACTATAAACTGTTACTGACTCATGCATAGCAGTTTGATCGTGCATATAGTATTATGTATTTTTGAGTCTGATGAATATATATTACGATAAATGTTCGAGCACCTGATGACAACAGGATTCGTACCTGACAGGAGTGCCAGCAATCCATATGTCTTAGGACCTGACAGCAGCAGGAGTTATCCATATATCTTATACATGACAGCCCACGTGCTCTAGTACCTGACAGCTAAAGGAGTTATTCATACATCCTAGTACATTATAGGTGCAGGACCTATCTGTATGTCCTAGTGCCTGGTAGTAGCAGGAGTTGTCTATGTTTCTTAATATACTCTGCACCAGGGTTAATAAAGGATTCATGAAAGTACCCTGCATAAGGGTAGTGGTATATTCATGACTGATGAAGGAATACTTGGGCTATCCTTAATAAATACTATAGTGCTCCTGGTGTAGGAAACACAAATTTTACCAGTGTTGGGATGAATTCATCCCAATTTGACAGCGGACTTGCATGTCTCAATGTAAACTGCCTATTATTCAAATTAAAAGTTTACCTATTATGCCTTGGCCACTGTGCATGCTTGAAGCTTCTGTGCTACAGCTCTCTGCTCACCGACTCTCTCAAGCCAGTCTGAAGTCACATTAGTGGGGCGAGCCAAAAGCATGTTGCTACTATTGCCTCAGGTTACAGGCTTACAACCACCGTACATTAACAAAGTTGAGTTGCTCCCCACCTGCTCGCCAAACATGCTTTGCATCCTACTAGTACGGTTCATTCCATAATAATAATGATTCATTCAACTATGATTCATTCCAATAACCATGAAAGCAAACGATGAGTGACTAGACCATTATTGCAATATGACATGGCAATATAGTTTGCCATACTGCACTGAGGGCCATAACCTCACTTATATATCTTTGAATCCCATCAAGTCAGTTCTTCACAAGGGCGCTTGACTCCATACATCTGTGTGGACAATGTTGCTCTACATAAACTGTGTACAGTTGGAAGAGTTCAATGCTCAAGTTTGCCCAGTATCTACCAGCAAGTGTAGCAGTTATAGTACAGTGAGAGGACAATGTAGGATATATTTTCTGCCATAAATACTGTACCTTTCAAAAGTTGCCCCTCAAGATGGATTTATTTGAGTGATGAATCGAATGCAGATAAATGATGCCCTTAAACTTGCCCTGGCCCCAAACTTGCTGCATTATGCCATTGGTGCAGAAAGTTGCCTACTGTTCCCCTTCAGTCAGAGGACAACGGAGGACTACAAAAGGTTATTGATGCCAAAACTTGCCTAGCCACTACTTATGAGTGAGAGGACAACGGAGGAAAGGAGGACACTGCACGCCCTAAACTTGCACTATCCTGAAACTTATTTTCCTAAATGTACATTGTATAATACATTGCCCTATATGTAGGCATGGTAGTTAACAAAGTCAGAGGACAATGGAGGACTGGAGGACATGGTGTACATTATGCCAAAATATCAGCTTTAAACTCGCTACCTTATGGAGATAGAAAGTTGAATTGGTTAAAAAATTTGTCAGGCGTTTATAGGTACATCTGGAAGTTGATTGGGGAAGTTTTACAATGGAGGACACTGTCAAATGTCCCAAATTGTCCTCCGTTGCAATGTAGAAATATGGTCATATTGATATACAAACAATTTTCCCATTGGCAAAAACCTCGAGGCTTTGATTTGTCAGTGTTGAAATTTCACAATAACCATTGTAATTTTTGGAAAAATTATACAATGCAAATACTGTCCTTTTTTTGTCCTCATCCATACAATTGCTACAAAAAGGAAAGAAGGAGCAGAAAGGTAATGTAGGGAAAAAGAATAGATAAAGAACCACACGGTGATATTTCTCCGCAATATAACATCATGAAAACAGTGCAAAATGTGGTCAAATAATGATAATATGGGGCAAGAAATACTATACGATAGAAAAGGGAAAACAGGCAGGGTATTTGCGTGATTAAAGAAATAACATCCCAGAGGGTAACTGACAAGAAAAGTAATTTAAAAACAGCACACATAGAGAATTATTGATTTCTAAAATGGAGGACACACGAGGACAAAATTCTTGCCCCTACAAAGGGGGTTTCGCCCCAGAGGACAGATTGCAAGTCCTCCTCCAAATATAACAAAAACAGAGTGGATTCTAAAGAACCAGACAGCAAAAATGCATAGAATATTCATCAGGAGATCAGCAGACATAATACAAGAGCATTTGGAGAATATTAGCATTCTTGCCCCAGAGGACTGTGATGCAGGGCAACGAACACAGCCGGCTTAAGCAACGACTATGAAGGTGAAAATTGACAGGGCTAGAAAGAATAGAGGCAAATGTGCCTGGCAACAAAAGTTTATAGGCAATATATCATTTCTATAGCCATTTATGACAATACGAGTCATATCCAGACCCCAAATATAGTCGTCCTCCTTCGTCTTCCATTATTGGGCAACTCATATTTCAATAACAAAAAGAGCTACAAAGCTTATCTCAACACACAAAGTATATCAGTCTTTCTACTGAATAGATTGATGTGTACAATTCACATAGGCCATTGTAAATCTGTTTGGGGCAAGTTGGGGCAGAAGGGGTTAAATTGGGGCAAAGTTGCCCCAAAATTTTTTATTGCCCCAAGAGGTAGAGAATGCGATGCAGATCCCAAAAATGTAAAAATTAGCCCTTGGACGTGGTTGCCCCGTCCAGGGCTGGAGCTAGGGCTAGGGCTAGGGCTAGGGCCATTAAACAGTCCCAAAAGGGGACAGTTTTTACTAAATTTGTCCCAAAACGGGACACTTTTCCTGATATCGGGACTCTTTGGGAAGATGTTGGGACATTTGGAGTTGTTTACGGGACATATCGAGTCATTTTTGGGACATTGCAAGCAAGTCCCAAAATATATTGGCGGTCCCAATGAGATAGGTGTGTCCTAGTCTTAAAATATATCGGGACATTGTTAGACTTGTCTTGGGACATAGTCCCTTTCTGCTGCAAGCTTCATACTCCTGTTGATTTTGGGACGTAGACAATAGGAAGGAATAGGATGGGACATACCCCCCCCCCGCCCGGTCAACAACCTCATCAATTGGCATGTAGACAGTAGGAAGGAATAGGATGGGACATACCCCCCCCCCCCCCCCCCCGGTCAACAACCTCATCAATAATGCCATCTAGATACTAGTGTTAGTTGTTGTATTGGCACATAGCTGACATTAGCCCAAGGGCCATGGCAGAGGCCTAGAGTTAATATCACAACTGTGATGATATATATCGATGTTGCCTATATGTGGCATCAGGAATGCCACTAATTTGTTGCATTTCTATCATATATGGAGTCAGCTATCTTGTTCATTCTATACCATACAGAGCTATATAGTAGCATGCAGTAGTTTATACGTACTGTACACACAGTAGTAAAGCAGGGTAGTATACTGGGGTGTATGGCATAGTGAAAGGTAGTACACTGTTGTGCATAGTAGTGCACGGCAGTGCATGGTAAATATGGTATTGTATATAGTACAGAGTAATACTACACAGTAGTGAAGAGTAGTACACAGTAGTGAGAGTGAAGCAGAAGAGAATGCATGTTACACCAACAGATAAGTATATCCCTCTATTTTGGTTGCCATGGCCACGGGATGTATAACTAGTAGCAGAAGCAAATAGAAAAGAAACACCAAATTCAAAACCCTTGTTTCATAAACCCTTTGAAAATGACCAAGCAAGTATCTGAACTATAATACAAGTGGCAATGATTAAAGATAGCTTTGAGTCCATATCAACTGATGGGGAGGTGAATGTAACAAAAAGAAGTATTCAAAACAGTAACAGGAGTCCAGTCCAGAATCTATAGTTAGTCTTGTATGGACCAGTGTAGGTATCAGACAGAGGATTCATCTTAACGACACAAGGACACACCCTATTGTGTTTTTGGAGTGTGGACCAAGTAGTAGAGGCACTTGAAGACACTATTGATGATGACTATGTTGAAGATGACGAGTACGAATATGATGCTGAATACGAATTTGACGCTAATGAGTGTGTGATGGAATGGAGTGAAGAGTTTGGAGAATTTGATGATGAGCTGAGAGATCAGATATAAGTAGATGAGATGGAAGAGGAAAACGTTGAGGAAGACTGTATGAATATGAGTGAGGGTGAAAATTACTCTGACAGTGAGGAAGAGGAAGCAAATGGTTGTAATAGTGCTCTTCCAACAAACTGGTCAAAGAAACTGAAACCAGTACAAATTCCACCATTCACAACTCCCGTTGGCCCATTGGTCCCAATTCCTGATACCCCAGTTGCCATTTTCGAGTTGTTTTTCACTCCTAATATCCTTGATGATATAGTGACACAGAGCAATAGATATGCACAGCAGGTATTGGAAGAGAGTTACAACAAGTATCGGCCATTGACACAGGTAGAAATCCAAGCTTACTTCGGGTTGTGTATGCTCATGGCCATAAACCACATACCTGCTATTGACGACTACTGGAAACGAGATCCTATCTATAACTACTCTCCGATAGCTGGTCGCATTAGTCGAGATCGCTTTCATGAGATAGGGCGTTATCTACACTTTGTGAACAACGACACTCTTGTGCCACGTGGTGATTTACGGTACGACAGATTAGGACCTCTGATTGACCACGTTTCCTCACGTTTCAAAGCCGTCTATTCCCCTCATCGTGATGTGGCAGTTGACGAGGCTATGATTCAGGGGTGATCATCTCTGAAACAATATATGCCCCTGAAACCAACGAAACGAGGTATCAAAGTCTGGGTTCTTGGAGACAGCCACAATGGCTACTTCTGGAAATTTGAAGTGGATACAGGGAAGCAGGGAGACACGGTTGAGAAAGGACTCGCAGCACGTGTTGTCAAATCACTTACTGAGGATTTGACGGGTTAAAACTGCCATGTGTACTTCGACAACTTTTTCAATAGCTTTGAGTTGTTGAATGACTTAGTGAGTGATAACATGTTCGCATGTGGCACAGCTCGTTCCAACCGTAGGGGCTTTCCTGAACGCCTGAAGAAAGTGAAGTTTGCTAACAGGTACGTATGAATGCACATGTACATAGAAGATAGGTATATGAATACTGCGTTTTTCTAAGATCTTGCAACACGGTTCAAAAACCGGATATAAACTCCTGACTAATCAAATAACAGGAATCTGTCACATGCTTGGTTTAAAGACGCACGTGACTAATGTACGCACGCGCATTCGTGGAGCTCTGGAGTTGTGGCTACTACACATGATGGAGGGAAATCGCCCCAAGCCTCCTACTGTCGTTCCTCTGACTGGAAACCTTCTTGAGCATCTTCAGAAGTCCCTTCTACAGCAGCAGAAACCGGGACAGCATGGACAAGCTTCACAACAGGGTCCAAGTCAAGCACAACAGCAGCAGCAGCAGAACGGACAGGGCTCACACACTGCAATATCTCTTCAGGTACTAAATAATCTTGTTCCACGTCCCCAGTCTGCTACTTCACGTTATTCATATAAGGTCAAGATTATTAATCCACACCGGAAGAGTGACATAATAGTGAGACATCTTCATAATGTGAACACTAAATTGGAATCAGTAAATGGATTACGTGTACATTTGATGGACCAATTTCAAAAGCATGTGCCCACTACAGTAACATTTGATGTTGGCTACTTCGAAGGCAAACAAATGGCCAAAGTTTGGCTGGTAACCTCAGATGATTTGCTTAAAATGTATGAATTGCATCCTAATGGTGGTGAAGTGCTCTTATGGTGTGATGGTGTAGGTGATGTTGGAAATAAATGTCATACTAGCTATAAGCGAACTGAAGAAGCTGATGCAACATCATCAAAGCGCAGTCGGCAGGAACTTGAAGTTGATTCTGTGTACAAGGAGCTAAGCGAGAAACATCAACAGACATGGGATGTACCTCGGTTAAAGTTATGGGTGCGATGTATTGTCTCAGGAGGTCATAATGACTATAACAGTCCTCCTAATTGCCCTGCCTTTTCAGGAACAACACCAAAAAGAGCACGTAAGGAGTCTTTAAGTGAGTGGAGCTGCTGTTGCTATTGTGAAGGCCTTATCTGATTCCAAAAAGGAAACCCTGCCAGCTGAAACCCCACAATTGTGTAGTGGTACACTGGGACCTGCAATGTCCCCCAGTAAAGCTGTAGATCTACGAATGAAAAACTTTGAACAGTTAAGATACCTTCAACAACTATATGAGGACAATATTTTGAATGAAAAGGAATATTTGTAACAAAAGAACAATATTTTGGCAGCACTTTGAAACATTGATTCATAAGGTTCACAATATAAGGAACAGTTTGTTAAAGTTGATAAATTGCACACTCACGAATCCAACCACAGCAATCTGCAGGAGTTACTTGTAAAAATGCCAGGAATAAAAGAGTTTCTATATCATTCATATGTATTGCTTCTTTTTCAATTGATTTTAATGATTGCTTTACTTTAGAAAACGTTTCTTCACTTGGAGCAAAATCTGGTGAGTAGGGTGGTAAAAAATGCACTAAAGTACCCACATCTTGAATTGCCTTTACAACCTCAGGAATGTGGTGAATACTACAGTTGTCCATAATAACAACAGAGTGAGGATTTATTCCATTGTAGGGCATTAAATGCTGTAGTAAATTGTTATGCCCAAAGGTGTAAAATGTGTCGCCACATCATGTCTTCACTATAAGCACTACTACGAAATTTGTGAAAGCTTGCCATCTTCAAAAGTTTGAAATTGGCTCCCAATTCCCACGGCGCGTTGGTGTACGCGCACGCGCGCGCGCTCAGATTGAATGGCCAGCCGGCCAACACTACATCCGGTGTTTGAAGCGCGTTGCAAGATTTTGGAAAAAAGCAGTACATCTATATGTGTACATACATCTACATGTACGTTTATGTACACACACATGTAAGTATGTAGGTACATACACATGTAGATGTCATGTAGGTGTATGTAGTGTAGGTGTATGCTACATATTCATCTACTACACTTATATATTGCCACCACTTCCTCATGTGTTTCCACTTACAGGGGAGACTCATTGACATTGCAGAAGGGACCAGTCACTGCATCGGCATGCATGGAGGGACAACAAAGTATTCATTGTTATGTCAACGTGCCGCCAGCCAAATGAGCATGGAAGTGTCCTAAGACGTCAGAGAGATGGCACTCGTATCAGTCTCCCATGCCCAGCAGCCATTGTCAGTTCAACACCTACATGGGCGGAGTTGACCGCGGTGACCAGCTGAGGGCCTATTATAGTTGCCGGTCAAAAAGCCGCAAGTTTTACAAATACATCTTTTACTTTGTCCTGGATACTGCAGTCACAAATGCGTACATCCTGTATACACACTACACAGAGTCACCTACCTTCAAAACTGTAAAGGACTTTCGTGTTTCACTCGCAAAGTCACTGATCGGTAACTACTGTAGTCGGCGTAGACCAGGACGGGGTGGCACAGCTAAACATTCCATCCCACTCACTCATTTTCCCCAGAAGGTTGATGGAAACATCCGGAGAAAACGTGGACGCTGTGTTGCCTGTACTAACAAAGGGAAAAGAAATGACAGCTGCTGGTGGTGCAAGGAGTGTGAAGTGTGGCTGTGTCACACAGGTGTTCCAGAGACTGATTGCTTCTTGTAGTGGCACAAACATATCCGAGAAGAATAATGGCACGGATTGTATTACTATACCTGCTAACTTTGTAATCTATGTACATGGAAAAACATGTATATAGCACCCTAGCTATTAACAGAGAAACAAGAAAGAAAAGAAAGACACCCAACCAAACTCACCGAGTACATGTACATGTAGGTATATACACCACACAATAAACACATACACAAAGACATGCAACCACACAGACCACATAAATTAAAGGAGGCAGGACCCTGAGTGCCCAGCCTTGAGAACTGGGGCGGTAGGTTAGAGTCTTTTACGGGCCCAACTCTCCCTACTCCCTACTACGAACAAAGAACAACAACTTACACAAAATGAGATGAAAGTAGAAAAATAGCTACTAAAAACTCACACCTGCTGTGCATCTGTTACAAAACGCATGCAATTCTTCTAATTAAAGCACAGCACATACGTATGTATATAAAAATAGAAATATAAAAATACAGAAAAATAATAAAAGATGATTGAACATTTCACAAAAATAGTTTATCTGCATGAGACATGGCGACTAATGAGACTATCCATTACAGGTAGACAGATGTCATCCATATGTTTGCGTATACTGAGATGATATTTATTTAGAATTTTAACACGTCTTTTAGCAAACTTACGGAAGGCCCTGCATAAATCTGAATATCTAAATCCTTGATGGATTAGTTGCTTTGTTAGTTTGTAATGTCTCAATGCAAAATTATGGTAATCACTACATATTCTACCTATACGTACTAATTGGGAAATGTAGACTCCATATGCAGGTCCTGATGGAATGTTGGAACTTAGGTGTGGAAAATTAACAATCTTGAATTTAAAATCATCTCGTTTATCACACACTGCAGTGGAGTATTTCCCATTAACTATAGCTTTCTTTATGTCTAAGTAAGAGAGTGGCATTGATGATTCTGAGGTTTTCTTTAGTTTGAGTTCATCTGGGTATATGTCATCAATAGCTGAGTGAAATGATGTATTATTCAACGTCAGCAAATCATCAATATACCTGATTGTGTTACTAAATTTCTTGGCTAGCATCAAATTCATTTTAATCAAATTCCTCATATATTTAAAGAGGAACAGGTTTGCCACCAATGGTGCACGATCTGTTCCCATCGGAATCCCTATGCACTGCCTGTACACTTTATTACCTATACTAACATAAATATTGTCTATCAAGTATTCCACATGGGCAACTAGAATTTATTCATTAATACATATACTATGCTTCAATGAGGAGCTTGTTGGTATATCGGACCAATATGCATTACCATTAGTATCCGCTACAATATACTCACTATCTCTAACTTTATATGCCTCCCGAATTAGGGTCTTCAAAGCCTCCCTAAGTGCTGCATGTGGAATGCTCGTGTACAATGTTGAAAAATCATAGCTATCAAAATGTTTAGCCATAGAAAAGTAATTTATTTTACTTAAAGTTGAAAGCACCTGTTGGGAATTATCAATAATCCAAAAGCAATTTACTCCAGTTTTACAAAGTATGCCGTTACAGTATTGTTTGTAGTGATTGGTAATTAGTTTAAAGCAGCTTGTAAGTAGTCTAGATACAGGCTTTGTAGTGCACTTATGTGATGCAGCTATAAACCTAGTACCATATGGTTGTTTATGAAGCTTTGGAACCCAATAAAGCTGAGGCAAGCACCTGTACTGTGATGGTACATCAATGTGGTGTTTGTTAAAATATTTTATAGGCTTATCAACAATGCCTTGGTGGTCCTCCATCACACTTTCATAAGTGGCAGTTGAATCCATTTCCTTCAATATAACCTGTAAATAATACTTCCTACACACTATAATCACATTTTGTGCTACCTTATCAGCCGGTACTAAAACGTATCTACTATGAAGCTCTTTTAGAGACCGTAAATGCTTTTTGTTTCGTAATACATGTATACGTAGCTGTCACAGTCTCCTATTGAAATTCAACAAACACTGAACCATCATCCTATGAAGGGAGTAATTCGCCAGGGAGATCAGTCTGCTACGTACTTCATATAACGTGTAGGCAAGCAGGATAACAACTCTAGACATGCATGCACATAAACTTATTCCCTTACCATACTCCCCGATCCAACGAAGAAGCGCTGCAAGGTCCTTCCTTCCCCATTCGATGTAATAGTCGGCCAGATCGTGGCATGAAGGAATAGCACGTGAGTTTAGCTTCACAAAAATATACACGATTCCTACAAACTCTTCCTACTTTTCGAACTACACCACATGTAGGGTCGCCGGAGCAAGGGTAGTGGAAAACTAGACAGCAATAGAAAGTAATGCATCCAAGGTTTACTAATGTACAGTAGTTAGTGTGATTCTTAACTTGGTTGGTCCGGCAGAGAGGCAGACAAGTTCATGCGGCCACGGTACTTCTTACGCAATAATGTACTGACAAACACGGTTAATTTTACAGTGACGTTTACAATTACGTATGCGATGTAAAATCACCCGGGAAATACGCGCGCACTTCTTGACTTACCAGGGGCTTCCATACTTCCGCTACTTAGTTTGTGACCACAGCAATTTAGACAGCGATGACCGCAGGTAAGGATTGACAACTGAAACATCAATACACTGATATACTGCATATATACACAGATTTTTGAATTTGCTCAGAGATACCCATATCTAAAAATGCATCAAATGAGCAAACACCACTGTGACCAACTGTTCCAGAAGGAGGACATTGCATGGGCACTAACTACCACACCATGTAATGGATTCTATGTCAACCTGCTTGCCTACCAAAAGGTCAATTTTCCTAGCCTAACTAACAGGGAAGTAGGTGCACTCCTGGTGAAGATTGACCCTCAACTGGCAGTTACGATGAACATCAGTAGGCCGGAAAACATATACAAAAGGTTCATCGCATATGTCTGAGGAAGAAAGGATTGGATTCATTAGTACTCTACACACCAAGTAAGCATTTGTAGAGAGAGAACAACATGAGAGGAATCCAGACACTACCATCCCTACTGATTTGGGCAAGGAAGTGTTAGAAACATTCTGTGGAATGCATTTGGGGGTCAATTTGCGAACAGTCGAGGTAAATGCATATGCATATATACATGTACATATAGTACAAGCAAATCTCTCATTCTAAATAAAGCTCTTCATTCATACATGTATATACATATATAGGTGAAAGGATTTTCTGAAGTGCTCAAAGAGAAGGCTGTCAACAGTGTTGGGGTGGATCTGGTTGTGCATTCTATGTGTAAGCTACTAGGTCACTTGGGCTCAAATCCAGAATATGGACGGGGAATACAAGCTTTCCCAGAGCATTTACAAGCCTTATTGGAGAATGCAGAGGCAGTTGGGGACACAGAGGAAGAGGAGCTAGAGCAGCTGAAAGCCAGCCTAGATGTCAAGCTGGCAAGACAAGTTGGAAGTAGATATTTTGTGACGTCCAGAAATGCCGGTAGGATTTTTTTCCTAGCTACATATGCAGTCCGCTACATCAGATCTCTGGAGCTTACGAAGGAACTAAACAATCTTGAAAAGGATGTACTGGCATACATGACAAGTCCATATGACTTGGCATTGCTGAAAGTGGATATTATTCGACAAAATCTATGCTGACCTAATGATCTTAATGAAGTCAAATCAGTTAAAGAAGAAATACCTAGACATGAATCCCCACATAAAGGAACTACTTGATTTCCTTGTGACTTTGTCAAATCACCCAAGGTTATGCTTGGACCAACAGCATAAAGTTTTTGAAACAGAGCCACAACTCTATGGTGACAGCAAAACACTCAATCACAGAAACCACACCAAGTATACAGCTGTCAGAAAACGCCTGTACCACAATGATGACTACGATGAAGAGTATACCTTCCCACTTGTCCAGAGAGCAGCAGAGTACATGGCAGAGAAGTTGAGGTCGTATAAGGCAGATCAGCTCCCTGGTGGTGATTTGTGGTCTCCGAGTGACACAGTGAAGAAGGCACTGGCAGATGTAGGTCCTACTAATGATCTTTGTGAAGGAATCCTGGGGTTGAATGACTGGCTTCAGAAGGTCACTCCCAACCTCACTCAGAGGACAGTCTCCACAATGGTTGAGGTCCTACGCAACTCGACAATGCCATGGTTCCTAAAGCAGAACAAGGAAACAAGAGACAGGATTATCAACTTAGCCAGGAGAAGGAGTAAGAGAGTTAGACAGGAAGATCATATACTAGGGGAGCAACGCAGACTAAAAAGGAAACATGCAAAAGAATTAGAGATTGAGAAGGGTAAGGTAAGAAAGCTAAAACGAATGAAGAAACAGAAGGAATTAGAAGAAACTGAGATACTTACTACTGTCGAAGCAGTTGAGGAACAACTTGCACAAGCACCGGGCCGCACAGTAAAACAGCAAGAAGTGAGCAGGATTGACATGTTGAAGAAACAACTTCAGTTGTGGCAACCAGAGAAGAGAGTTACAGTGACTGTGAAAGGAAGGAAGAAAACATCAGATGAATTATTACGAGAATTGGTTACCTTAATTGAAGAGGCAGAGCTATTGAACAGGAGAGAAAGTGAGGGTCTGTTGGTAGAAGGTGCAACAGTAAAGCACAAACTTAAGGATGAAGATACAAATATTGAGATGTGGTACGAGGGAACAGTGTGTAATGTGGATGGAAACACAGTTTGTGTTAAGTACGTAGGGTACAGTGAAACATTTGAATGGACAAGGGATGAAATTATACAGGACATTACAAATAATTGTCTAATGTAACATGACACATGGTCACATCATTTATATATACATGCCTGCTATGTGCAGATGCAAAATTGAGAGTGACAAAACCACTGACACGACATGTTATGAATGACCGGGCACATGTAGTGTGGGCTAGGTCATGACATGCCGGAAAGCAACATATTATAAGCGGCACAGACAAACAAGTTAGTCAAGTAGACCGAGATAGGGCTGAACTTACCCAAACAGCCTTGACCGGACCTAGTGCGGGCCATCCTAGTGGACAACACCGTCTTTTCTTGCTCTGGGATTTACTCGTGATCAATTCTCGATAATACAAGCCGCTCTACTACCAAAGAGCGCTGGTTACAGCACTCTTCTGGGGCTTTTCTGTAGTTGACATAGTGTAGTTGCACTGGAACCACTTGGACCAAACGCCGCTTCTTTCGCGAAATCTCTAAAAGTGAGGGTTTATCACCTTCCTCAGGCGTGGCAGACATAGGTTGTCAAGATTTACAGGCCTTTAGATCGAATTTGGCCGTTATAAGTGAAGCGCTCTTGGTATCATTCGGCAGCTCTACACATGCTGCATTGTCTCGTATTACTTACGTAATGATCAGTCGCACGTGAGAATTGAAAAGCAAGGCCATGCGCGATGATATCGCAGCGATTATTTAAATGCGTGGGTGGACCATGTTCTATTCCGTTGCTACGCAAGACGCTACCTAGCGATAACACGCGCGCCCCCAAATGTCATGACGTCATCCGGCGACCCTACCACATGCGGCTAGCGACAGGAACGTTGCCATCGTGAACTTTGACCCCTGCGAAATATTTATGACATAATTCGCCTAGAACTGAACTACTATGACCCCTGCCGAATTTAGATAGATTATGCGTAGGATTTGTGCTTCTTTCTACAACCCATACAGGACCAGTCACCCTCAGGCTGTGTTTCAACTCCAACACAGTTCCTATGTGAGAAAAACAACGCATGGAGCAGCCAGAGGTCTTTGTCAATGCTAACTGCTTACCAGTGATACCATTTGTCGCAAACATCGCATGCGGTCATGTTGTCCTTGATACTTACGCGTATACACTGATGGCATTTCCAGTCTTCTCTCATCGTGTTTACTGAAGAATGAATTGTGAGTCAAAAAATTATGTGTAGCGGCTGAGCCAAGTGCTGTATGAATGCAATTACAGACATAGTGTACCTCTTTGTAGAACTGCTATCCAGGTGTCTTTAGTAAAATAGCGCTCCAGTGTATGAATGTCTGTTGCATCAATGACCTCTTCACTGATTTCTGGCAAACGACTGGACTGTGTGATGAGTTTGCCATCTAATGATATTGCAGACTGGTCACATATCCATAGAAGCATTTCTAAAATGAAACAGTTAATGTGGAATATGTAACTCACATGGTACTATCCACTTACTGATTGTGTTCTTTGATAGGCCTTTAAATGACATGTCACTTGAGGGACCATATAATGAGGTTTGCTTTTCTAGTAGAGTAGTACATATGTCTTCCTTTTCCTTTGAGGTTGGCTTTCTTATACGTACAGTTGCCTGCTTTCTCTTCTTTTTTTTTGTAGAAAAGAAAATTCTCTGTTGTTCTATTAGTTTGTTGGATGGTTCATTTTTATCAATTGGAAATGATTTTGTCAGATTTTTTCTTGCTTTAATCAAGTTCATGGCTGAGAAAGCATACAACCTAACATCTTTTAGGGTCTCGATGTCACAAACAAACTCTAGTTGTCCAGCTAAAGAGAATAGCTGTTTCTGAATCTCTTTTCGAAGCACAGTGATGTTACAGAGCTGTGTTTTCTCTTGTAAGTTCTTCAGTAGAGGTGTAGCCTGTTGTACCATTGAATCATTTTGCTGTGATGCCTCTGGCACTGTGAAATCATGTTTTGAGATCTCAAGCAGTGATATTTCAGGATTGTGTTCAAATAACCTATCTGTGTTGGCTTTGGGGTTGGAGGCTTTTGAGGTTAGCCTTGAAACTAAGTGTATGTGCTTGCATATTGTTGTTCGGATTAGTGCATCAGCACAGTTGCACATGAACATGTGTACACAAATGTTACACTCTGGACAACAAAGTAAACAGTTTTCTGGGCATGTATCTTGCACAAGAGTTACAGAGTAACTATTTTTACCATCAGTTGATTGCACTTTCCAAGTTAGTGGATGATCAGTCTCACTCACTTGGGTTTTACATAATTTTAAACTGGATTGGTGTCGTTCTTTTATCATTCTAATTCTCTCTGTATTTTTTCCCTTTTCGATCTTTGAAAGACGTTCAAACCCTTTATCTCTAGCCAACTTCAACAGGACATGGATGCATTTATCGAGTCTTTTGTTAACTTTTCCTTTCATGTATACATATTTAAGTACTCTGTGAAAGGCTTCAACGTACATGTTAGTGTTCACAACAGCATTCTTTCGATAGCATGTTGCCCACTGCTCTTTGTTATTAGCATAGTGTGTTTCAAAGTACTTACCAAAGCTTGCTGTTGTAGAGGAGTTTTTAATACTTTAATAGTTCGATCCAATAACAGTTCAAATTTGTGTTGATCAGTTTCTTCTAGCAATACCCTTAAATTATGGTATACTGTTGCTTGTAATGTACTGTCTTTCAACTGTTTCAAGTGTTCCCTCCAAGCACGGTCTACATGCCATACACATACCAGTTTGTGTGGTTTACTTTCAAAAGTTGCAATCCATGCATTATAAAACTGTTCAGCCAAGTCTGACATGAACCGTGCAGGAGATACTTCACCTACATTTTTCTTCGAGGCCTTAAAGAAATTCATGAGTAAAAACTGATCTTCTCTATTAGAGATGCACCACCCAACAGGAAATCCCTCCCCATACTCATCAACTACTACCACAGTAATGAGATTAAAATCATAGCCATTTGTTCCATGTGTCCCATCAACACAAACAATTCTGTCATTGCTCAATTTTCTCATTATGTTTGCCTGTAGGGGTGTTTGGATAGCAAGTACAAAGTCTTCCTCACAGAGGTCATCACATTCATCAGGTTGTGATGCACCTTGTTGCTTATATAATATCACTGGGTTCCCATCACTATGCTTCATCTCTTCAACCCAAATGTCGACACTAATAGCATCATCTCTATGCCTCTGCATTCCTTTTAGGCCATATGTCTTCTCAATGTTTGCAATATCCTTTCTTGTCAACAAATGAATCCGGTGAAATTCCTTTCCAACGTTATCTCGTATATTATCCAGTATGTGCTGGAAATCCACACCTTGAGCAAGTTGCCCAGCAATTGCCATACGATCAGACTCCAAAATTCGTAGGTGACCCAGTGATGTGTTGTGACCATAGTGTGTACTGCACACTTGCACTTTAATGCATTTACTGTGGTTATCTTTAGAGACTGTGAGGGATGCCGTACAGTGTGAATTGATTTTAGATGTACCTTGTGTTTTGAGGTGGCGCTTCCCTGTCCCTTTACTCTTGAAGTGTCCACTTCGGTTGCAATAATAGTATGTTTTATCACTGTCCGAAAGCTCCTTCAGACCACTGCCTTGCACAAACCATGAATTACTGAGCTTTTCAAATTCTTCTTTCCACAATTTGAAATCTGCATGATTAACAGTACAATATGTCAGAATGTATATAATTCTCTATAACATGTAATTGAAAACACACCTTCAATTTTCTTAAATGTCTTTGTTTCACTTTCCATTGGTATAGAGTGAAAAACAGTCAAGTGTCTTCGTAATTCATCAAGGTATCTGCAAACAAAAGTACACCCTTCTTCTTGACATTTAATGCTTCCTTTTGTGTATGATGACTGTTTTGAATGGTTTTTCTTCACATGCTTAAATAGACTTGCCCTATGTGTGTACACCTTTTCACAGAATTTACATGATAATGATTGATTGTCTACTAATGGTTGTTTTGGGAAGCTAGGGCTTGATTTGACTGTGGGTGAATTGATTTTTTGGCTTTGTTGAGTTAGGTTTAGCACATGCTTACTAAATAATTTGGAGTGGTGGTTGACTGGTTTCAATGGTTGATGCACGGTTATTTGTGGTTTTGTTTTTTGCTGAGGGGCAGTGGTGAGTGGTTTTGAGTCCTTTGGGGTGATGGTGAGTTGTTTTAGGTCCTGAGGGGTGGTGACAAGTAGGTTTGGGTCCTGAGCGGCGGTGGCAGGTCGTTTTGGGTCCTGAGGGGCGGTGACAAGTAGGTTTGGGTCCCAAGGGGCGGTGGCAAGTCGGTTTGGGTAGTGACAAATAGGTTTGAGTCCCGAGGGGCAGTGACAAGTAGGTTTGGGTCCCGAGGGGCAGTGACAAGTAGGTTTGAGTCCCGAGGGGCAGTGACAAGTCGGTTTGGGTCCCGACGGGCAGTGACAAGTAGGTTTGAGTCCTGAGGGGCAGTGACAAGTAGGTTTGAGTCCCAAGGGGCAGTGACAAGTCGGTTTGGGTCCCGAGGGGCAGTGACAAGTAGGTTTGAGTCCCGAGGGGCAGTGACAAGTAGGTTTGGGTCCTGAGGGGCGGTGACAAGTAGGTTTGGGTCCTGAGGGGCAGTGACAAGTAGGTTTGGGTCCTGAGGGGATGGTTTTGGGTGCTGAGGTGCGGTGACAAGTGGTTTTGGCTGCTTGGGGGTGTTGATTGGTGGTTTTCAGTGCACAGGGGGGTTCACAAGTGGTTTTAGTGATTGAAAGGGATGGATAATTGGTTTCTGCTTATAATGGAGTTGATGTTGAGTGATTGGTTTCTGGCATTTAGGGGCTGGTTGATTGACTTTCAGCTTTAAGAAAGAAGAAGTCTGTGGGTGCAGACATTTGGCAGCAAGTGGTTCTAGGTATATGTTATTTTGGTAATATGTGTCTTCTTCATCCAGATTGTATAAACCTAGAATTTTTTTGTCTCTCCCAGTGTTCACTGCACAGAATTAATTGTGGTTATAATGCATAATCATAGGCATAGGAGGGGGACTTTCTATATATACCCTAATAAGGTTTTCTGCTGCTGGCTGCTTGACGGTGGGTGGGAATTGTTGCTTACACGAAGTTGCATGACATTCTGGGGGCATGTGCCCCCTGTTCCCCCATGGTTCCTATGCCTATGATATTGTACATAAAGTGATTGCTTACATGAGAGATCCACGTAGTAGTTCTTCCATCATGATTTTACGAAATATTCCCATGTATTTCTACATATGCATGCGTTGAGGGTAGGAAAATGTAAATGTATTGGTAATGATAAAGACACTCACCTGCTCAAAGTTAAAAGGTTTTTCAAAGGTACGATAGAGGAGATACTATGTGAACAATAAAAAGAATGGTAATGTTTTAAGTCAGTAGTGTTAGGTACTAAACATACCTGACTAATAAACACTCCACAGTCGAAATTGTTTGTTTGTTTTGGTATATCCTGCATGTAAATATATTGGAGACCCATGAGGTAATATCACAATCATCTTACCAATCTATGGACATATTGCCAGTTCTCCCAGTCAAAGTGATCTACATTAGTGCTTTCACACTTGGCATCCAGGTAAGATCTGTGGCATCCAGGTAAGATCTGTGTAAAGTGCATGTATAATTACAAAGCAAATGTAAACAACTAGGTTTAGATTCACCTGACATGTGTCCAATATGATGGCTGGTTTTGATGCTGTGAGTCATAGTATTCTGCTCTCTTTGCTTTCATGCCAACAATCTTATAGTAAATTGATCATGTACATAATAATTATAGTGTAATGTCCCCAGCAGGTTTCCTCACTAGAAGTGTCCAGTGAACACCACCATGATTGATAATGAAGAGCAGCATATCTTGTTGAAGAATATTTACCTAATGACATTCACATTAAGTGGACAATAGTTCATATATTTTTCAGTATAATTTGAACCTCCTTGTACCACCTAGCCACACTTGAGTAGCCATACTGAATGAACTTTCCCATAAAATGGGAACTTAGAGGCAACACATACTTTCCAACCTAAATGACAGCGTGTATATGTATACATTTATACAACATCTACAAGGAATATATAGGCATACCTTAGCAGCCTCAGTTGAAACCAATTTAGCATACCGAAATAGAACCTAAGCAAATGAAGTAGTAAGTCCGTATGTTTTGTGTTTATGTTTTAAAAGACCTAACCTCATCTGTAAGCCAGGTTTGTCCTACAATGTGACGGCAGGCATCCAGGGGTAGAGTAACAAATGACTCTGCATATAGTATATGCACATAAAACAAATGTTCTATATGCAGTGTAATAACATGCCTCTTGAACGCTCATAAAAGAGCATGTAGGCTTCCTGTTGAAGGACTGTAGCAACACTAACTGGTATAACCTAATGTTCGATCGGTGTGAAATACAAAGTGTACTTTCTTTCATATGTGACATACCTTTTCATCATCAGCATGTATCCACTGTTTGTCTGTCACAAGTGATCGAAAAAATGCCACATAGTGACCACTATGTCTTACTACTGCTACTAGGCTGTAGGTTACTCTCTGATGGTCAGGACCCTCACATGATATTTGTAAAGTCTGCATTTGTATGCATTACATTACTGACTTGTTTTGTTACTATGTATTTGTGGAGTGTGTACCTCAATCTTCACCTTTGGGATCCCAACACTATGAAAGGAGTCACAGTACATTTTGCATTTCATTAAAACTTAATTTACTTACGAGTTCCCCTCTTTCCATACAGTTAGACATAGGAGTTCTGGTAGTTTGGCTACAGACTTGCCCTTACATTTCACAGTCACCTTGCATCTGGTAAAATGTCATGGCATTTAAAGGTGATGAATGTACTTCATAAATCCTTTACTTTTCACAGTCGCAGTTGACTAGTTCATTGCTAAAGTGCTGGTCAAGTAAATCTTGTATTTGGAAATGCCTTTTACCCTGTATAAAGTTTTTGCTATAACATTCCACATTCTTCTACCATGTCTACTTTGCTTACAGAGGCTTTTAACTGCAAGGTGAGTTCCTTGTTTGTGTGGGTTGACGATACAAATCCACAGCCTATGCAGGAAACTGAAAAAGTACAATAATGTAACCCTTAACAAGTTATATAGTTGCATGTGTGCAGTAAACCTGTTTCTGTTGTTTGCATGGACAACTTGTCATAGAACTCATCCTTAATGCTAGTTTATAGGAAGAAAACAAAATGTGTGAGAATATTAATTGCATGGAATGTGTGTAA
Source organism: Theonella swinhoei (assembly GCA_963970385.1). NCBI lineage: Eukaryota > Metazoa > Porifera > Demospongiae > Tetractinellida > Theonellidae > Theonella > Theonella swinhoei. Next base: position 10,785,491 of record OZ019948.1, on the reverse strand, counting down.
TGTTTACTTTATTGGTAATTTCTCTAACAGGTTTTCTTGAAGTGCAATGAAAAACTCATGTGCATCTTCTTCTTGGCCAAAAGTCAGAGATGAAGAAATTTCTAAAAATTTGTTTGCATTATGTAATTTGTTTTTGTAGTATATATACCTTGGAGATGGTTCATCAATGGTGTTGGATCAATTGATTTTGAGGATTGCAAACCATATCTATACTGCTGTTTTAGGTCCCAAGTAGCTTTTAGGCAGCATTTTTCTCCTGTTTTAAAATCAGTATTTATTATTGTACAAGCAAGTTCACAAGTTTGAGCAAAAACCACAATAGGTATATACGTACCTTTTAATTTGCATTTGCAGCTCTTGAGATGTACAGCACTCAAGCAGCTGCATAGCTGCTTGAGTGATTGGACATTAAAAAGACACTGCAAAACGCTGTTGACATAGCAGCTCTTCATTTTGTTAACGAATCCGGATGGTAGCGGTATCCATTTCAAGGAATAGATACTAGGCTTCGCTTCGGATTGACTAGGCTTCCCTCTAAGCTTTAGTGTATTCGTCTTGTGGCGAATCTGCGGTGACTTGAAAGAACCTTACACGTGCTGGGAGGAGCATGCGCGATAACGCAACGCGAATTATGTCATAAAAATTTCGCAGGGGTCAAAGTTCACGATGGCAACGTTCCTGTCGCTAGCCGCATGTAACTACACCTGTCCGTTTTAAAACGCATCATAACTCGATTTTAATTTCAGCTAGTGCGTATGGCACGCCATTCGTAACAAAAACATTAGCCGTACAAAACGTTATCTAAAATTACAAGACGTCGTGTAAAAATTACAAAACGTCGTGAAAAGTCTTGTCAAGACGAACGTAACGCCGAACGGAACCAGCACGGGCATGACGGAATGAGACTGGGAACTACACAGAAGACGAAAATATGACTGCAAGTCGTTCTCTGTTGGGCTGGGAAAGATTCTTTGAAGAACTGGAGACGTTTCTCACCGCTGCAAATAGGGAGATTGGATCAGTTTCTCGAGAATACTCTGAGTTTGTTTTAGAAAGACTTGGAGTGTGCATTCAAGCATTGTCTTCAATTTGTCGTCAGATGGAGTCCGCGGGAGAAGTGGATGCTGAAATGTTGCAGATTCATGACACGTTGGTGGAAATTAGAGGCTGTTGTCGTTCTCTTCTTGTCCTGTGGCAGTCGTACATTGATCAGTTAGATTCCAACTATACTGTGGTCTCAAGGGCACAGATGGAGAGTTACCAGGCGCCTAGGTTGAGAGAAGGGCGTGGTCGTCCCAGTATCATCATCTCACTTGAGCAGCTACGGTACCTCCGAAGCTTGCATTTTACTTGGTCCCAGATCTCTGAGTTGTTGGGTGTGTCACGTATGACGGTTTACAGAAGAAGGAGGGATTTTGGGATGGACGACTTTGATGAAGCTACAAGATCTATAAGTAATAATGAACTTGAGAGATTGCTGCAAGTGATGCGTTGTGAGATGCCAAACGTAGGAGACAAGAAACATTCTTGTACATGCTACAGATCCACTGAACACTGCACTCAGATGGCGAGGAATTCTTACTACTCCACGACCATATTCAGTGGCTGGTCCTAACTCCCTATCACACAGTACGGTAGTACTGTGTATATAGGGATTAACGATATATATGTGCATGTGTGTGAAATATGTACGTTGAACACAATTCTTTGGGAACACTCTAGAAGTCTACCACAAGTAATCATTACACAGTACGGTAGTATCACACAGTATGGCAGTACTGTGTATATAGGGATCTATCCCCATTGAAAACCATATATAAGCATTTTGTTCATTTTCACTTTCAATTTGAAGTTGATTCCACTTTTAATGGTATCAAGGTGAAGAATGCATGAAAAATAACCATGAAACAAAAAATGGTTGATCTATGATGTAAGATAAGCGTAATATCTCAAAAAGTGCTTTTCACATTTTTGCCATGTTCTTCATCTTCTTCTTCTTGAAGAAGCGTAACTCAATAACCATAAAATCAATGAAATTGAATCTTTGCATGTGGAAATATATCAATACGTACTGGGGAATAGAGGTATAATTTTCCTTGTAGTTCATATACTACTGATCGTTATCTCTCCGTATTATGAATGAGGATAACTAATGAGCAAAACTCAGCAACCATGGTAACCATCAACCTGAAAGTTAGCATATGCAGAGATATCATCGCTATTAGCAACATGACAAAAGCATATGTTATTAACCCTTGTGATTCTTGTAATACTGATGTTGACACTCCTCTCAATGTAATACATGTACATGTCACACAGTAGAACTGCGTATATAGGGATTGCTATGGTCTATCCTCATTAAAACCATATATAAGGTTTTTCATCACTTTCACTTTCAGGTTGCTGCTTACTGGATTTCTGTTAACATAAATATGTAGAAACTAACTGTGATTATAGAATGGTAGATAAAGGGGTTAAATTAACAAGAGTCAATTGTTCACCTTCCGACACTACTTCTTCCACTTGAAAAAGCCTAACTCACTAATGGAAACACATTTAAATATGAAATTTAGTACAGTGATATAGTTCCACTGTGGATATAGTGCATCGTCATGTTAAAAACAATGTATTTCTTGTAAAATAAACAAAAATAGCCTCAGGCTATGTATAATAGTTGAGGCCACACAATCCTATATCTGACTAATAAAAGCCCTGCTAAATGTGAAATTTTGTATGATAGTATAGCTAATACCCCAATGATCAATGTTGTGATAAAATCTCTGTAAACAATGTAAATCTTGTAATAAAACAACAAATAGCCTCAGGCAAGCATTTCTGTATCTCACTAACAATAGCTCCCCTAAATGTGGAAATTTGTATGATGAAAAAGCTTAATACCTGAATGATCAACATTGTGATAAAATCTATGTAAACCATGTAAATCTTGTACAAAATAACCCCAGGCAAGCATTACTGTCTCACTAACAAAAGCTCCACTAAATGTGGAAATTAGTGTAATGGTAAAGCTTAATACCTCAATGATCAACATTGTGATAAAATCTCTGTAAACCATGTAAATCTTGTACAAAATAGCCTCAGGCAAGCATTACTGTATCTCACTACCAAAAGCTCCACCAAATGTGGAAATTGGTGTGGTGGTAAAGCTTAATACCCCGATGATCAACGTTGTGATAAAATCTCTGTAAACAATGTAAATATTGTAATAAAACAACAAATAGCCTCAGGCAAGCATTACTGTATCTCACTAACAAAAGCTTTGCTATATATGGAAATTGGTGTGATGGTAAAGCTTAATACCCCAATGATCAATGTTGTGATAAGATCTATGTAAACAATGTAAATCTTGTAATATAACAACAAATAGCCTCAGGCAGGCAATATCATATCTCACTAACAAATGCTCCACTAAATGTGAAAATTGGTATGCTGGTAAAGTGTAATGCACCAATGATCAACATTATGATAAGATCTCTGTAAACAATGTAAGTCATGTAATATAACAACAAATAGCCTCAGGCAAGCGTTACCATATCTCACTAACAAAAGCTTCACTAAATGTGAATATTTGTATGATGGTAAACCTAAGTACTGGCAGTTACACAGAGCCTATAACTCTTCATGCACACACTATTATCTGTACTGCTAATTCAGTTTAACTGATGTACAATGCATTAAATAAATACGTTTGTAACCTGCAAAATAGTGAAATGTATGTACCTAGGTCCAAAACAAATGACAGGAGACAAGTAAATAAAAAATTTAGGAAATTTGAAAGGAAATAATAGGGATTGCATAAAAAGGAAAGGAGACAAGATTGGAACACAGACATGTTATGATATATTGACGTACCCATAATGTTACGTTGATATAACATAACATGTCTGTGTCCCAATCTTGTCTCATTTCCTTTTTATGCAATCCCTATATTTCCTTTCAAATTTCCTAAATTTTTTATTTACTTGTGGTATATAGGTAGGACTAAGGTGTTATATGTACAGTGCACATATGTGTATGTGTGGAGTGAAGGGAGGGGGGGAGGGTGGATGTGGGGGAGTAAGACTGCTAATTTAATTCTGTTCTTGGTTTTACTCTGTGTGTGTGTGTGTGTGTGTGTGTGTTGTGTGTGTGTGCATGATCACCTCCCTTAGTTAATTTACAATTATTTTTCTACTTCATTGCTTAGACGGTCATCATAAACTCATTAGATGGGGCATAGTCACCCATGGAGGGATAGATGGGTACAGCAGGCTTGTTGTCTACCTCCGGTGTAGCAACAACAATAGAGCAAATACAGTGTATGAACAATTTCTGTCAGCTGTCAGGCAGTATGCCCTTCCATCCCGAGTCCGATCTGATCATGGTAGAGAAAACTACCTTGTTGCAGTGCACATGCTGGAATGCAGGGGGCATGACCGAAATAGTATGATTACAGGTAGTTCAGTCCACAACCAAAGGATTGAGCGCCTTTGGCGTGACATGCACCGCTGTGTCACCAGTGTCTACTACAGACTGTTCTATTACCTTGAGCATCATAACCACCTAAATCCCGACAACAACTTTCATCGCTATGCTGTGCACTATATCTATTTACCCCGGATCAATAAATCACTCCAAGTCTTCCAAGACGGTTGGAATCACCACGGTGTACGAACTGAACACAACCTGTCACCTCATCAGCTCTTTGTTCGAGGGGCTCTGCAGCTTCAGAGGAGAGGGCTTCATGCCTTAGACTTTTTTGACCATGTTGATGACATGTATGGAGTGAAAGACGAAGATAGTGCTGAGGAAGATGAGTACACAGTACATATTCCACCCAATCGCTTTTCACTCACAGAAGAGCATTTGGCAGAACTGCAATCAAATGTGAATCCACTGGCAGAAAGTGATAACTTTGGCATTGATCTTTATCTTGAAACACTTACATTTTTACGCACTATAGTCACCAACAACCCAGATTTGTACACTGTTCAGCCTTAGTTCAGTACCAGTTAAGTAATATGTACCAATTATTATGTCACAACCCAGAATCATGAGAACATGAAATTTTTTATAAGAATCAAACATGAGAATTATTTTAACACAAGAATCATATCATTTTCAAATAGTGAACCATGCATGGCCACGCATGCAGTTGCAAGTTCATAGTCGGTCTGGTATCCAAGACATTAAATACCATCCATTGTCCAGGAATACTAGCCACACAACTCCGAAACTCGGAAACAAATTCTGTGTATGTAGAATAAGTGGCAGGTAGCTCAAGAGATGGGGTACATGTATGAGCAATAGGGCGACGAGATGCCCCACACAGCATGTTGAATTGCACTTGTATCTTGAGAGCTGAGCAAACTGAGCTTCCAGTAGTGAAGCGTAAAAACGTACGGAGTTCATCAGAGCCCATATTTCCAATATACTGGCGAAGGTATCCCAATATTCTCTCTTGTGTGGCATTCTGGCCTTCAGCATCATCAATCATTCGAAGCACCATAGCAGGACACACACTCTGAGCTTTATAGAGAGACAGCAGGCTGGCAATTCCCATTCTATTCCAAAAAGGGCGGTGTTGCTGCGGGACTCCAGAATGGATCACTGCTAGTGCAGCCGCAGGTTTAATAAGGAATTCATAGGTTGCCACATTGGTAACGTGCTGGTGAATTGATTTAGGAGTAGGTATTTGTCTGCTGTTAAAATGGCTCAGCAAAGACAGTAGTCCAGACATAACCAGTGAGGAGAAGGTAGGTTGCTGCTGCCTCTTCTAAGGCATTCTTGAAAATATTTGAGTCATGGGTGCTTAGGCTGTCCTGAAAGGCTTCTACAATAGCTGATTCAGGTACAGTTTCAGAAGTTCCAAGTAAGGAATGAGCAAGACACGGAAACGCAATTCTGACTGGAAGGATACCTGTCACCATGTATGCATGGGAAATAACAAAGCCCATGGTTAAGAGCAGGGACATGTCCGTTTCTGGGTGAAGTACTGGACAAAGGAGAGAACTTCCGTCAAATAGCTTCTGTAGTATCTGCTCCTGGTTGTTCTTGTACAGTGCTATTACTTCATTAAAGACATCACTTCTCCAAATGGTGTGTGTCAAACCATATTTGAGGGATAGAGATGTCATAAACTGTACTCGGTCTTCTTCGGCTACAGGTAGAAAGAATACACATATACTAAAAATGGGTATTTACATACAAAATTGCCAATAATTACCTTGTTGAAGTATCCCAGAAGTCATTTCTACCAGCAAGGGTAAAACTTCAGTGCTGCCCCTCTTCCTGGTGTGGTAAAGGCACCTCCGCTCTACTTCTTTCTTTCCTAGCTGGTTCCTGTTTGTCTCTGTCAATTCGCAAGCTTTCTTGACACTCCCAGTCCTGTTGAGCACGTATATGTCTGCTTTCTTCAATGCTTTCATCACGCTACACGCAGCAAAATTCACATAAACACTGTGTTAAAGAACCTTGTTTGCAATCAAAATGGAGGGAAGATCACTGTCAGAGTCAGATGAAATGTCAATTTGATCATCTGCAGCAAACTGCAGTAAACCAAAGAAAATGAATGCACTAAGTGCAGAACCCTCGGCGCTACCAACAATAATGTGCATGCGCGCTTTCCATAGGAAAATGGCCGACTGTACATATGGCCTTTCAATGGAGGGAGTGCTGGATGTCTGCAATGGAGCGGTTTCAGAGAAATCCCCACAAATTTTTGACCTCCGTTGCCCGCTGAGTATGTGACAGAATTTCAGGACGAACAGACACTCCAGAGAGTTGAGATGTGACTAACAGACACACACACAGGCAGACACAGACAAGTACTGTAACCCTATTGTGCATGCATGCCAAGGGTTAATAAACACCAAAGTACATGCATACAACTAGCGCTTGCTTACCTTTCCCAACTGAGATTGAGAGGTACTGAGTTCAGAATGCTGATAAGTAGAACAGGATGGAGACAATGAGGAGGTACTGGGTGTAGCCTGTTGAGAAGTAGAACAGGATGAAGTAGAACTGGGTGTCCCCTGCTGAAAAGTAGAACAGGATAAAGCAGCACTGGATGTCTTCTGTTGAGGAGTAGAACTAGGTGCCCCCTGCTGAAAAAGAGAAGCAGCACTGGTTGTCCCCTGCTGAAAAGTAGATGATGGAGTAGCATGGGATGTCCCCTACTGAGGAGAACAGGATGCAGCAGCACTGGGTGTCTCCTGCTGAGAGTTGGAAAAGGATGGAAAATGTGAGACCTCAGGTGTAGCCTACAAGTATAGTTGAAGCAAATCTGTTATTGAATACCATGGCAACTAACCTGGCACTCATGTTTTTCACGAATATACAGGGCACCTCTTCGGTCTACAATTTCACCACCTTGGTTCTGAGTATTGGCTTTGATTAAATGCCCTCCATTCACTTCTAGGTACTCCCAGTTAGTGAGCGGTAGATGTGAAAAACCTTGCTTAATTCTGCTCTCAACTTCAGCTGGAGACATTGTTCGCTTCAGTTCAATCACTTCAACTCTTTTCTCCTCTGCTAGCTTCTGCCGCTTCTTCCCCTTTGGTACAGAGGATAATTCCTTGTTATGTAGCACAGTAACAGGCTTAATTCTACTTCCTTTCTTCTTCTTTTGTGCTGGAAGGGCCACACAATCCTCCAGAGGGTCAAAAACATCTGGTCGTTTAAGGGGAACACTGTTGGTAGTCGGAAACATTTTCGCAAGCTTTTCCACACAAGCACCACTTGGCTTTGCAACTCGTTTCATGGAACTCAATGCTTTTGAAGTGATCCTGTCCGACTGGGTACAGCACACTGAATATATATGTATGGTTCATAACCGATGCGTAGGGTTTTGCTCTAAAATAATGTTTGTCATGCTCAATATTGGAAGAATATCTTTCACTTCAAAGCATTCAGCTGAGCTACAAGCACAAAAACAGCTTTATTTTGCAACAGCTTTATTTGCCACTTAACCACTAGTACTTATAGTCTAACCTCTCCTTTTAGCTTAGTCTCACAGCCGTTTCCCTCTCTAGAGTCCCCGATCTGAACAACTCTCACAACAGATTTGTCTGGAATCTCTCCCTCTGCATCCACAAACTCTCCATGCCAGTCTTCATTTTTCGTTTGCAGGATCAGCTGTTGCGTGGGATTATCAGAAGGAAGAACATCTGCGAACACCTGAACAACAGCATCGAGTAATGGCACGGTATCGCCTTCTTTTCCACTTCCACCAAAAAAGGTAACCTCCCTTCTTCTTTCCCCGAAATAAACCAAGACTTTTTTAGGGGGAACCGGGGATTCTTGAGGATACTTCTCTGCGTTCTCTACGACTTCGTCCATCCTGCACGTGCTGACTATCGTTATTACGCATGCGCGCATTATACACGTACTTGTAATTTTACACGACGTATTGTAATTTTAGTTGACGTTACAAGACGTCTTGTAATTTTTACACGACGTCTTTCAATTTTAGATAACGTTTTGTACGGCTAGTGTTTTTGTTACGAACGGCGTGCCATAAGTGCGCGTAATTTCCGCCGTTAAGGTTGGCAATAATTGCGTGGGCGGAGATGTCGCGGAGTCTGGTAGATGGTACAAGTAAGGTGTATCTGGAACAATAAGCGCCCACTAATAGTATTTATGCAGCATACTAGTAAGTAGCTGTAGTAGCTAATGTATCACTGGTAGCTAAGGTAGCAGTAGTAGCTCAGGTAGCTAGATTAGCACTGGTAGCTATAGTAGCACTAGTAGCTAGAAGTAGCACTGGTAGCTAAGGTAGCTAGCCTGAGTAGCACTGGTAACTATAGTATCACTAGTAGCTAGGGAAGCAGTAGTAGCACAGGTAGCTATAGTAGCACTAGTAGCTAGGGTAGCAGAAGTAGCACTGGTAGCTCAGGTAGCTATAGTAGCACTAGTACCTAAGGTAGCTAGTACCTAAGGTAGCAGTAGTAGCTAGGGTAGCAGTAGTATAGCACTGGTAGCTCAGGTAGCACTTGTAACTATAGTACAAAAGCACTAGTAGCTAGGGTAGCTGCAGTAGCACTGCTAGCTCAGGTAGCTATAGTAGGTCGGGTATATAGCTGTAGTAGCACTGGTAGCTCAGGTAGCTATAGTAGCACTAGTAGCTAGGGTAGCAGAAGTAGCAGTGGTAGCTCAGGTAGCTATAGTAGCACTAGTAGCTAGGGTAGCAGAAGTAGCAGTGGTAGCTCAGGTAGCTATAGTAGCACTAGTAGCTAGGGTAGCAGAAGTAGCACTGGTAGCTCAGGTAGCTATAGTAGCACTAGTAGCTAGGGTAGCAGAAGTAGCACTGGTAGCTCAGGTAGCTAGTACCTAAGGTAGCAGTAGTAGCACTGGTAGCTCAGGTAGCTAGTACCTAAGGTAGCAGTAGTAGCACTGGTAGCTCAGGTAGCTATAGTAGCACTAGTAGCTAGGGTAGCAGAAGTAGCAGTGGTAGCTCAGGTAGCTATAGTAGCACTAGTAGCTAGGGTAGCAGAAGTAGCAGTGGTAGCTCAGGTAGCTATAGTAGCACTAGTACCTAAAGTAGCAGTAGTAGCAGGTAGCTAGAGTAGCACTAGTAGCTAGGGTAGCAGTAGTATAGCACTGGTAGCTCAGGTAACACTTGTAACTATAGTACAAGCACTAGTAGCTAGGGTAGCAGCAGTAGCACTGCTAGCTCAGGTAGCTATAGTAGGTCGGGTATATAGCTGTAGTAGCACTGGTAGCTCAAGTAGGCTATAGTAGCACTAGTAGCTAGGGTAGCAGAAGTAGCACTGGTAGCTCAGGTAGCTATAGTAGCACTAGTAGCTAGGGTAGCAGAAGTAGCACTGGTAGCTCAGGTAGCTAGTACCTAAGGTAGCAGTAGTAGCACTGGTAGCTCAGGTAGCTATAGTAGCACTAGTAGCTAGGGTAGCAGAAGTAGCAGTGGTAGCTCAGGTAGCTATAGTAGCACTAGTAGCTAGGGTAGCAGAAGTAGCAGTGGTAGCTCAGGTAGCTATAGTAGCACTAGTAGCTAGGGTAGCAGAAGTAGCAGTGGTAGCTCAGGTCACTAGTAGCCAGGGTAGCACTGGTAGCTCAGGTAGCTATAGTAGCACTAGTAGCTAGGGTAGCAGAAGTAGCAGTGGTAGCTCAGGTAGCTATAGTAGCACTAGTAGCTAGGGTAGCAGAAGTAGCACTGGTAGCTCAGGTAGCAATAGTAGCACTAGTAGCTAGGGTAGCAGAAGTATAGCACTGGTAGCTCAGGTAGCACTTGTAACTATAGTACAAGCACTAGTAGCTAGGGTAGCAGCAGTAGCACTGCTAGCTCAGGTAGCTATAGTAGGTCGGGTATATAGCTGTAGTAGCACTGGTAGCTCAAGTAGGCTATAGTAGCACTAGTAGCTAGGGTAGCAGAAGTAGCACTGGTAGCTCAGGTAGCTATAGTAGCACTAGTAGCTAGGGTAGCAGAAGTAGCAGTGGTAGCTCAGGTAGCTATAGTAGCAGTAGTATAGCACTTGTAGCTTGGGTATAGGTATAATAGCACTAGTGGCTAGGGTAGCACTAGTAGCCAGGGTAGCTATATAGTAGCCGTAGTATACCTATAAGTACCACTGGTTGCTCAGGTACATATAGTAGCAGTAGTAGCTAGTAGCTAGGGTAGCTGTAATAGCACTGGTAGCTGATGGAGACAGAGCACAGTAAGTGTTGTAGTATATACATAGCAGCACTGCTGCAGTGGCAAGGATGGGGGATGGTCAAAGTGAATGTGGTAGCTGTAGTACAGTAGCACAGGTGCAATGAAAATGGTAGCAGGGTAAGGATTGTAGCACTGAGTAACAGTGTAGGGCTAATAGCAGTAGTATCACAGATAGCAAGCACTTCATGTACTCTCACAGTGACTAAGCAAGTATAGGTTCTGCAACAGTGTCATTATTAAGTGCATTTCTAGGTTTAATTTGCATGTCCATTGTAGTGTATTTGAGTTTTAGTGTATGTATTTCTAATTAGTGTATGTGTTAGCATGGGACTTAGATCTGTCTCACGATATTGCATATCACCCAACTTGTATAGGCATAAACAGTCATGGGACAATGATGCTATTCCCACTGTTATCTGTGTGAAATCATCTCATCTCATAATATTATTATTTTGTGCTTATATGCACCTAGTCAGACTTGTGTTTGGCTACCAGAATAAGTCAAATTGTACACATTTAAAAGATATGATGTCGTAATATAAGCATCGTCAAAATTGTTCATATGAAATTAATGCATAATAATGATACATAATGGAAGTGTTACAGGTTTTGATAGTTGAACAATTCAAGAATATGAAGTATTTTCCATAAAAATGTCTTGATGAACCTTTCAGTACGATCAAAGATGGGAAATTCAACATACTTGCATTGCATGCATACAAAATGCATGATCTGAAATATCTTTTGTACAATTTGCGATGTAATGGGCAATCCATGCAGAAATAGGTAAATTACTATACCCTTCAATATAAGGTTCTCTAGTAGTGTAATCTTTCCTTTATTAATAACTTCAAATTTGGAACTCATGAAGTCTTCTGTTACCGTGCCCCTTAATGGCTGTCTCTCTTGTTCTTCATAAGACCAACGCTTTCTTTTGGCAGACACTGGTGGCCTAACACCAAATTCATTAGAGCAGGATTTGCACCTGCATGCATGGTTACACTTACTTTGCATTCTGTAACACTTACACCTTTTGGAAGAGCAAGCATTACCCTCAAAGTTAGGTTTCCGACCACAGTTACATTTTACAGTCTCTATTGTTGTTTCAGTCTCCAGAGTAGATATTACTGCATCATAATGGCCTGGTCCATCTTGTGTGAATGCAAGGAGCAATGGCTCTGTTGTGGTAATCGTTTGTGATGTAGGCATCACACATATGACAGGCACGTTTTGAATAGAGGTGAATATAGTGATTGGCATGCTTAAGACATTAGCTAATGTCGGCACCATCAAATCACCAGCATCACCTGCAAAATGACCATCTTGCAGATATTGCTGACCAACAATACCAAGATCTTCACTGATATATCCTTGATAATTGTCAATGTTCTCCTGCCATTCCTCTACCATTCTTGTGCGTAGTAGTCGTTGAATATACTCCAAGTTATGTAAGTATTCTTCTGGTATACCAATCCTAAGAAGATGTTGTTTAACAGCAACATCTCCTTGTTGCATTTGATAAATGAGACAGTAAGCAACTGATTGAAACAAGCAGTCTCCATTCCTAAGAGAAGGAACTTTTTTAAGATTCCAGGATGCCAACAGTGGCTGTAATTCAATGTTTTCATTGGCTACAGAAGTAAGACCTTGAGATATGCACAATGATGACAAGAAGGCATTGGAAGAAATAAAATCTGCTGTGGTACTGAGAGATTTAATTTTGATAATTACAAAATAGGCTGATATAGCTTGCGTTAGAATTGAAATTACTTCATCTTCTGTCAGATCAATGCCATCATGCTGTATCGTTTCTAGTAATGGTAAGGTAATATCCATGCTTTGCAAAGCCTCCTGAACTTCATCATGCCTGAGATCCTGCATGTTCACTTTGGATTCTAATTGAAAAGGCTGACATACTGAAGGCAAAGTTTTTGTGAGCAAGCCAAACCTTTCAGTGGAAGTTGGAGCATTGCATTCATAAGCAATAATTGGCAAAGCACATCTGCTTTCTTTCTTTGCCCTAAGGTTCTCATTATGACTGAAGAAGGACTCTGTTATCAATGCATAAGCTAGCTCTACACCATACCTGCTTCTCCGCATGTGGGAATTGATATCTTTATGAAGTCTTTCATTTCGGTTTGTACCACGACCTGGCAATATGCCAGAAAGACACCCCTTTCTAATGTATACCAGTAAGCACTGGATCTCTTTGATTGCTATAGGAGGGAGAATACATTTGTTGTCATATGACACATTTTCCCATTTGTGCTGAAATTGTAGCAGTTGTTGCTGGAGAATATGTGGGGAAGGTGTCATTTTGGTTCTCACAGGTCCTTGATCTGAGGGGTCTCGGAAAACTAATCGAAGATCTCTTATGCAGTCATGGTGATAGGGATGTTTCTTAGGTATTTTACATGAAATCCTCTGTACTGCATGGAAAATGTCCAAATACACTTTAAGATGTTCCCCAAACACACTTTTTAGCTTAGATCTAAGGGCACAACAGTTGTCAATGAAAAATTCTTCCAGATTCTTCCCTTGCTTTGTAAATCTCTCTCTAAGTGTGCAGAGCATATCTTCCATACTTGCAAATGATAGTGACTTGGTCAACTTCTAAGTTAATACTTCTCCATCTCCATTTAATACACAAAGGAGCCCAGAGTACTGTTTTACCCAATGGTTATCAGCCAACCGAACCAAACCAATGTTGGACACACATCGGAAAGTATGGTCCAAACTTGCCCAAGCAGAGCCCATGGATAGTGTTGTTTGGCTCATCAAATGGTTGTAAGTGTTCTCTCTCATCCAAAAGTTGTGAAGAAAGCATGCTTCAACTGCGTGATGTGAAGGAGATTGTCTCCAGTGCTTGATAGATGGACTAGTAAATTCAGGAAACACAATTTCTTGTCTAGATTTGGCTAATGATATTTGTAGGAATTGTTCTCTAAGCCTGTAAAACAAATGAGCTCGATTACGAGCTAACAATACCTCAATTTGTTGCATAGTAATACCTTCATGAGAAAGATTCTCTATGTACTCCATTAGTGATTTAGTAAAGCCTGCAATGTGCCACAGATGAAAAGGGACAACACTTCCTAAATTTTGTCTTTTGAAATGACTTAGGATATCAGGATGATGGGCTAGCACCTGATGCTCACGTGTACATTTGTAAATTCGACTGACGAGCAGAACATTGGAATTTATGCAGTGAATTAACCTTGGCTCATTTGAATTGCTTCCATCAGTCCAGCCAACAGCAGTAAGTGAAGAACATACTCCATGACCTTCACACTTTGGGCAAATCATTCTTATAAAACCAGGATATTGCTCAAAAGGTGACCACAAAAGCACTGGAAGAACAATGTACTTCAAAACCTAGAACAAAGCATAAATGTATCAATACAATTTAAATTTAACTATCAACATTCACCTGCATCTGATCATCATATCTCCCATAGAATATACGTAAACTACATGGGGGGACAGGGTTGTTGGCTTCAGAACACAAATTATTAATAACTTCTCTCCATTCAGGAGGTATATCAATGCCAATGGCACTTGAAGCAAATAAAAGGAACAGCATCCATCTAGAAAGCATCGTGCTGCCAAGTAGCGATACACAAGTGGCTGGGTACTTCCAGTGGCTGTTTCGGTACGCTTTTCGCGCGTCTATACCGTAATTATTGGATGTTAATTTTACGGGCGCAGGTTTCTGCGGGTATGCATGAAGTGCGCACGCGCGCAAAGCTACCTGCCGTGCAATTATTTAACCTGCAGTGCTACCGTTGTTTCGGCATTCTGACCGCCACGCGTTTGTAGCCGTTGCTCCGGCTGGTTTGCACAGCTGAGCCACCCCCGAATTTTGTGGAGTAGAAGTAAGTTTCGTAGCATGGTGTCAGTCTCCTTGTCTAGGCTTCCATAATTATAATTCTATAATTCCTTTGGATGCTCTTCCGTAAAATGCTCACGCTGTCAAAAATACAATGGACATGTTGCATATGAGCATGATCGCAATGCTCCTAAGAAAAAGTAGTGAAAGTGCTAGTGACCTCGTCATTCTGTATACACCTACAAAAAGATGCTTGCGAAGTTGGGAGGGACTCGTAGGTGGCGGGGACTGTAGGGTTCTCCCAGCTCAGATGGGTTGTGGCCACTGATTGTCACAGGTGTCCTCTAAAGTCTCTGCAACTCACCTTTCAGTCATTATGAGCTTGGAGCTGGAGTGGGATGCCGAGTGGGCTGAGAGTGCAAGTGATGTGCAGAATGTTAGTATGACGCAAACCAGTGCAACACCAAGTGCAGCTGATCTACCCAAGAACATTGAGGGTGAGATATGTAACGCATTTAGCATTACAGATACATGTACATGGGTGCATCACTTGGCAGAACCGTTCACTGAAGCAGACAAAAACTTTGGTATCACAAAAAAAGGAATCTACAAACCAGCATCAGATTTTAAATTTATTGCTGAGGTAATTTGTTCACATCCGAAGAGCTCCGTTTTTTTAATCAAGTTAACTCCTGAGAGAAATCAGTTACATTCTGCAGAGTCATCTGAAAGGTGTGACATAACTGTTGATGTGCTTTCATGTTGCACATATAAACTAACTACATGTTGCATACACATAGGTTGTGCTATTTTACCTCTTTAAGCACCAATCGCAAACAAGATTTTATGACGGAGTTGGCCATGTCATACCGTTCAGCTTGTTTGCATTGCTCGCTTTTGGATAAAGATTTGAGTGAATACATACAATGGAAGAAGAGAAATTCTGGGGAATTGCCCCTAAAATATGCAGTTGCACATGTGGGGGTGCAGAAAGATGGGACTTGGGTGGTAGGTGAGAATGGATGCATATCACCTAAGGGAAAGAGCATTCCAATGGAAGAGTCTCATTATGTATGGATCAGCAATGTCTATAATGGTTTGGGGGTAGCTGCTGTAACGCAGCAGTGCAGCGTTGAGCTGCCACTCACTTCAGATCCCCTCAGAGTTTTGCTAGGTATTTTGAGAGAAGCTTCCCAGCATAATTTCATTCCATCCTTGCTCCTCATAGCAGGTATACTAATTAAAACCACTATTATACAGGTTGTATGACTGTCTACTCTTATATAGGAACAGTAATGGTCCTCCATTACACCAAGTTCAAAGAGCATTTAACCAACTGCCCTATTCCCATAGGGTTTGGGAAGAGTGGAACAGGGAAAACGAATGCACTTCGTTGTGGACTTGGCCTGCTGGGTGCACACGACTTCCGATTCTATCACAATTTGTCTCCCGCTAAAGCTTTGCAGCTTTGTTCAATTACGAACATACCCTTAGGCCTTGATGACCCAGATTCCAAATCTGCTTTTTCTTCACTTCTAATAGATTTCTTCAATAGTGGGAAGAAGTCTACCATGTCTTCAGGTGATGTGAAGCCAATTTCCAGCATTGTGGTTTCCACCAATTTTGTTCCAAATCCAGATGTGAGGTATTTGCTACTGCATCTTGTATATATATATGTGTATATACTGAATGATGTGCATGGTTTTCTGTTTTAGATATATGTCTAGATGTTTGCTCATTGAGTTCCAGGACATTCCTCTTAACATCCGTACAAGTCAGCACATGAAGTTGGTAGACACATGGAAGAAGTGTGGTGCATGCATTGGCTTCTGTATCGGATTGGGTGAAAAGTTTTTTGCCACTGGAATTGCACAGATGGAGCAACTTGCAGAGATGCTTGAGTCTAATGCTAACAGTAACATTAGTCCACATGTTTTACCATCTTATGCTACTATTCTCTGGTTTGCCCAGGAGGTGCATGCATTGATTTCCCCCTAACCTTTATGAAATGGTTTGTACTGTTCTCTCTCTAGATTCTTGAAGAAGCTGGCTTTGCAGAATTTAATGACATGCTTCTCAAGCATGTTGTAGAAGTGGTGTTAAACACTTCATCTACATTGCAGTCCTGTGTCGACAACACTGAACTTCCTAATCCTGGCAACATGTGTGATGAATTTGGGATGAAGTTGTATTACAATCTTCGTGAACTACCAGTAAAGGAGGTAATTTGTTTAAGTGAACCTAACCATTGCATGATGATAATTATGCATACACAATGTAGATTAAAACATTTTTCCGCATTGGAGTTGAGTATGACAAAAAAACAGCATATGCCATTCGACTGGACAGAGTACCAGGGCTAGCTACAACTGACCAAGCACAGATAAGAGGTTTCATATCTCAGCATAAAGAATTCGGGACAAATACTGTCCCAAGGAGATTCCAGCCCATTAGTAGGCCACCACCTGGAAAGAAGGTTTGCACTTTACTTTAATCAACAATGCCATGATAGTAGTTCCTTAATGCAGATTCCTGGAGAAAAGTGCTGTACAATTCTTGCTTCTGCCTTCTCTAAGCATGTGAAGATCAAATTAGATTCTGGTGAGAAGACATGGCCTATATATACAATGTCATGTGTGCATCCTTGTCTTACGCACAATCATGCATAGCCAAACATACCTTTCTCTACAGTGCTACAGGAACAAATGAAGGAGGGTATTATTGAACAGTCAAAGGATTTCACTCCCGAAAGTATGCAGTTGTCAAAGCACACCATGCATTTGCAACACAATAACTCACCGCAATAGATTTGTCAATTCTTCCTTTTGATAGGGCAAGATGCAGGTGATCCTTTAGCAGCAGCTCAGGCAGATGATGATGTGACAGGTGTACATGTGTAGATGTTGCTCTTGATAATGCTTGATTCCCATTTGCTCCTTTTGACAGAGCAAGATCCAGCTGATCCTCCAGCACAGGAGTATTCAGTCAGGGAGATGATGAATTTGATGATGTGACAGGTGTGTGTATAGGTGCCCCTTTGAAAGCCTGTAATGCTTGATTTCCTCTTTTTGACAGCAGGTGATCTTCCAGTAATGATAAGTCAGGGAGATGATGATGTGACAGGTGTGTAGAGCTAGGTGCCCCTTTGTAGCTAAAATGTTTAATTTCCTCCTATTGACAGGGCAAGATGCAAGTGATCCTCCAGCAGCAGCAATGATCAGTCAGGGAGATGATGATGTAACAGGTGTGTAGAGAGCCCCCTTTGGAGCCAACAATGTTTGATTTCTTTTGGCAGAGCAAGGTCCAGGTGAATCTCAAGCAGCAGCAGCAGTGATGAATCATGCTGATGACGATGTGACAGGTGTGTAAAAAAATTGCCTTTTTGGAACCTATGATGCTTGATTTCTTGCTATTGTGGTTCTTCAGCACAAATAGCAACAAGCTGTGTAATGGTGGATAAATTTGATCACTCAAAAACCAATTCAAGAGGTAATAAAACAGCACCACTTCATTGAAATTATACCATCATCAGACAAAGAAGAGAGAAAGAGAAACAGATACTTTACACGCTCTAAAGCACCCCCATTTGCAAAAAAGTTATGTAGAGGCCATAACATATTCTGAACACAGTGACTTTCACTTCATAATTTTGATTGGAACTATATATTTCGACATTATGACATCTTATTGTACGAAGCCACCTAACATGAAAGGCCAAATGTGTTCTTTATTTGCCATAATGTATAGTATGCCATTGTCTAACAGTGCTTTATTATCCCAGTGTGCTTTATTTTCCCTTTCATCTTAATATAGTACACTTCCATATATGTCCTCAGTTTACTCAACAAGGTCAAAACAATAACGCCCTGCGGTTCTACAGAGTCACGTTTTCTGCATCTGTCACGCAGCGGCATAGCCAAGGCTGGTATCATGACTCAGAAGCAAGCCAAAGGGAACACACTCACCTCTGAAACACTGATTCTTATTTCCTAATAGTGAGTTGCTGTCGTCTGTCATAGGTAGCAGCGCAGCCCTTAGGTCACTGGCCTTAGGCTTTGCAGACATTCATGACTAAGAAGCATGTTGGCGCGAACACGTTCACCTCTAACACACTGCCAATTCTTAGCTAAGGCATTAAATTGTTCCTAGCCTACTCTGTAGAGCCCTCGCTATTGAGGAATGAGCTGAGCAGCTTCTCTGCTGTTACCTATCTCAAGCGCTAGTTTGAAAATTTCCGTATACGTACGATAAACCAGTTAAAGTACCCGTATATCGTCGTACATTACGGGATATAATGTACTCGGAATGTGTCTCGATGCCTAATAAGGCACTCGGCTACGCCTCGTGCCATATTACGCTCTCGACACATCCTCGTACATTATATCGCGTAATGTACTCGGACGGGTACTTTAACTAGTACATAACTTTAAAACTTATTCTGGTAGCCAAACACAAGTCTGACTAGGTGCATATAAGCACAAAATAATAATATTATGAGATGAGATGATTTCACACAGATAACAGTGGGAATAGCATAATTGTCCCATGACTATTTATGCCTATACAAGTCGGGTGATGTGCAATATCGTGAGACAGATCTAAGTCCCATGCTAACACATACACTAATTAGAAATACATACACTAAAACTCAAATACACTACAATGGACATGCAAATTAAACCTAGAAATGCACTTAATAATGACACTGTTGCAGAACCTATACTTGCTTAGTCACTGTGAGAGTACATGAAGTGCTTGCTATCTGTGATACTACTGCTATTAGCCCTACACTGTTACTCAGTGCTACAATCCTTACCCTGCTACCATTTTCATTGCACCTGTGCTACTGTACTACAGCTACCATATTCACTTTGACCATCCCCCATCCTTGCCACTGCAGCAGTGCTGCTATAATATTTTTTAAAGTATTAATGCATATATTGCAAAGGATGTACAAATAGCTCTATACTAATGTAAAGTACACCCTATACATAACTACGTGATTACTCTTGTAGGTAACTGAGAAGTGAATGTTTAAAGGAAGATAGTGAAGGAGAGAGTGAGACATCAGCAGGGAGGTCATTCCATTTAGAACATGTAGAGGGTACAAATGAGTACTTGAATGCATTGGATTTAGCGAATGGTTGGATGAATTGGCAGTTTTGTGATGAGCACAGTGCAGGCAAATATCTGGGTACAAATACATTTGGCTGAAAATGGACTTGGTTGTGTACTATGGTATACATAACACAGAGATTTAAGTACTTTCTCCGGTCTGCTAATGTTGAAGTGGCAAACAATTCCAACAGGTCAGAATAGCTAGCATCCCACTGTTTCATGCACATCCGTAGAGCAAATCGCTGTACTTTCTCGAGTTGTTCTGTTTCCTTTTTCAAGTAGGGGTTCCATACTTGGCAGGCATACTCCAAGTGTGGCCTGATCAAAGCAATGTAGTATATACTACAACACTTACTGTGCTCTGTCTCCATCAGCTACCAGTGCTATTACAGCTACCCTAGCTACTAGCTACTACTGCTACTATATGTACCTGAGCGACCAGTTGTACTTATAGGTATACTACAGCTACTATATAGCTACCCTGGCTACTAGTGCTACCCTAGCCACTAGTGCTATTATACCTACACCCAAGCTACAAGTGCTATACTACTGCTACTATAGCTACAAGTGCTATACTACTGCTACTATAGCTACAAGTGCTACTACTGCTACTATAGCTACCTGAGCTACCACTGCTACTTCTGCTACCCTAGCTACTAGTGCTACTATAGCTACCTGAGCTACCAGTGCTACTTCTGCTACCCTAGCTACTAGTGCTACTATAGCTACCTGAGCTACCAGCGCTACTTCTGCTACCCTAGCTACTACTGCTACCTTAGGTACTAGTGCTACTATAGCTACCTGAGCTACCAGTGCTACTTCTGCTACCCTAGCTACTAGTGCTACTATAGCCTACTTGAGCTACCAGTGCTACTACAGCCATATACCCGTCCTACTATAGCTACCTGAGCTAGCAGTGCTACTGTTGCTACCCTAGCTACTAGTGCTTGTACTATAGTTACAAGTGCTACCTGAGCTACCAGTGCTATACTACTGCTACCCTAGCTACTAGTGCTACTATAGCTACCTGAGCTACCACTGCTACTTCTGCTACCCTAGCTACTAGTGCTACTATAGCTACCTGAGCTACCACTGCTACTTCTGCTACCCTAGCTACTAGTGCTACTATAGCTACCTGAGCTACCACTGCTACTTCTGCTACCCTAGCTACTAGTGCTACTATAGCTACCTGAGCTACCAGTGCTACTACTGCTACCTTAGGTACTAGCTACCTGAGCTACCAGTGCTACTTCTGCTACCCTAGCTACTAGTGCTACTATAGCTACCTGAGCTACCAGTGCTACTTCTGCTACCCTAGCTACTAGTGCTACTATAGCTACCTGAGCTACCCTAGCTACTAGTGCTACTATAGCCTACTTGAGCTACCAGTGCTACTACAGCTATATACCCGACCTACTATAGCTACCTGAGCTAGCAGTGCTACTGCTGCTACCCTAGCTACTAGTGCTTGTACTATAGTTACAAGTGCTACCTGAGCTACCAGTGCTATACTACTGCTACCCTAGCTACTAGTGCTACTATAGCTACCTGCTACTACTGCTACTTTAGGTACTAGTGCTACTATAGCTACTTGAGCTACCACTGCTACTTCTGCTACCCTAGCTACTAGTGCTACTATAGCTACCTGAGCTACCAGTGCTACTACTGCTACCTTAGGTACTAGTGCTACTATAGCTACCTGAGCTACCAGTGCTACTACTGCTACCTTAGGTACTAGTGCTACTATAGCTATCTGAGCTACCAGTGCTACTTCTGCTACCCTAGCTACTAGTGCTACTATAGCTACCTGTGCTACTACTGCTTCCCTAGCTACTAGTGATACTATAGCTACCAGTGCTACTCAGGCTAGCTACCTTAGCTACCAGTGCTACTTCTAGCTACTAGTGCTACTATAGCTACCAGTGCTAATCTAGCTACCTGAGCTACTACTGCTACCTTAGCTACCAGTGATACATTAGCTACTACAGCTACTTACTAGTATGCTGCATAAATACTATTAGTGGGCGCTTATTGTTCTAGATACACCTTACTTGTGCCATCTACCCGGAATGACGGCGCAGGCGGCTTATTGTACTACATTCCGTTGAACGACTCAAACGTTACCAGCAATTTGCCTAGTTTTGGGGTCATCATGTTAAATATGTTACATCAATTTGTAATGATGTGAAAATTTTGTAATGTTGTAAATTTGCTTGTGCATTTGTAAATCTCTTG
Source organism: Theonella swinhoei (assembly GCA_963970385.1). NCBI lineage: Eukaryota > Metazoa > Porifera > Demospongiae > Tetractinellida > Theonellidae > Theonella > Theonella swinhoei. The sequence goes on along the minus strand of OZ019948.1, from coordinate 10,763,640 downwards.
TTTTATGACTTCATCATAGCTGAGTATCCTTAGTTACGCATTTTTTCGAAAAGTATGGCTTACTGCACTCGCGCTCTTCAAAGGCCAGTCGGTTTCTACCGCTCTTTAAATCTGCGAAGTACGGCCGATATGTACGATCGTGCTGCAGACAACCCCACGTCGAGTCAGTCTGTACTGTGAAACGATGATTCTGACGTTTACGAGGTCGAGCGTCTCGTGTCTTGCAGGAGGAAGAAGGTTTGTCACCTCTATGTTTATAGCGCGCGCGCGCGCACACACGTCAGAAATTATTATTCCTAGGGCGGAGTCGAATACCTAGTACTATGGGCGGGGTACCGGAAGAGGCTACATGGGTAAAAGAAGAGGACATAACACAGCCCGCACTTCAGTAGGTGTAGCATGCACTACTTGATTGCAGCTACATGTATATAAAATTAATATCTACATACACAGATACTTCACTGATCCCCATCCTTTGGAGAGGGATATTTTGGACTGCATTAGTTCATTTACTGACGCTGTTCACAAATCATTGAAGAAGGGTGTTAACCAGAGCTGCAAGATTACAGTCAATTTCCGCACAGATGTGTTCACTTATTTATTTCAGAATAAGGGTAGTGCCTATGACCACGGGAGAGGACGCCTTTACACAGCTCACGACTTCGACCCCATGTACTTTCCACAAGATTGGCACCAATTATACGACAGACTGGGTGATGGATGTATGATAGAGTTTCCTGTTCGTATGTGTAGTGATGTGAAATGGTCACGGACAATATACACCTGCAGTGATATTGGAGTTTGTCCAAAGCCTAAACACTATACAGAAGTATGTACATTGTGGATTCTCAAAAAGCGCTGATAGACTGTACTCTTCTTGTTGTCATATACCACACCTTGCAGTATAATGATAATGACAGCAATCCAAATGTTATCTGCAGGAATGTAAAGAGGTGCAAAAGATTTATGGTGACATGAATTACACGCACTACGCAGAAAGAGAAAGTAGTACATATTTGTACGTAAACCTTAGACATAGAAGATGCCATGACGAATGCTACTTGCGTCCTTTAGGGCCATAGTTTATTGCACGTTTGAATTCTAAATAAAGACCCCCGTGAACACGTGCCGAAATGCTATGAGGACGCGTCGAGTCTTTTCAGCGAGTGTAGCTGTGTATACCCGCTATAAATGGACTGTACGAAGCTGGTGGTCACTGAAGACAAATTACCAACGGTTCTTGACGTGTGTGCGTGTGTGTGTTGCGGGGGAAAATTAAGAAAGAGATGGAGGGGTCCGGGTGAGTACGGTGCTTTTGTCCACTTCGCCTGTGTGGTAACCAGGTGTGTGTACAATGATTGCAACTTGACCTGCAAGGAAAGGGAGAGTAAATCATGTAATTGTACACAAATTGGTGTATAGATCCCCCAATATATTTGGAGATTCAGTAGTTTAGTGAAGGTGCATCCTCTGTACTTGGGGTGGTTTTGAAAAAAAACGTTTAAAAAGATATGGTTGGAAGACTTCATTCAGCTCGACCACGCTTGCTGAAGATGCCTGTGCTCCAGTATGTTTCATCTCTCTTGTTGTAGGCTCTCTTCTGTCTTCTACACTCCTGTAGAGCCTCAAGTCTCTGCTCACACATGATGACTTCAGCACATGGGTCATGGCGGTTGGAGGAGTAAAAGTTCTTCTTGGCCATGTCATTGTTTTTCTCCACTCCTGCAAAAATGAGCATATGCCTTCACCAAGAGAACATTGTGTGCAAGTACATGTACCTTGTCCACTGAACATCAGCAAATTGCCATGCTGTCTTATCATGGAAGGTACATGATAGACAACAGCATGCATGTAGGGTGTGACATGCCTCTTCTGGTAGCCTTCATGCCTCCCAAGTGACAAGAAGTCTCTGACCCATGTTTTAGCCTGTTTAAATTGTAAGTGTACATGTAAATTTAGGTACATGTGTATAGGTTGGCATTTCTTCAATTACTTTTTCATGCAGCTGATCTGGATTAGGTGAGTCTGAAGACAGGATCTTGTAGAGATAGACGAAATCCTGAGGTATAAAATTGCACATCTATGTTACATGTACAATGTACATAAATATTTTAAGTTGACCTGGTAACTGATTATATGTTTTCCATTATTCATGTACATGTGTATTTAGTAACACATACCATCCACAGTTTACTGATCTGCCTTGTATCTTCTGGGCAAAGTAGGTCTTGGAGCTTGGGAGGAAGTTTATGGAGCACCTTCAGTCTCTGTTGGCGATCCAAGGCAGTCCATTCAAACTTTCCAGGCACTGACCTCCCGTTTTCATCTTGTGCCTTTATAAGAAGAGAATTTTAAAATTGTATAATTGATAGGTGGGATTTTACCTGTCGTATTGTGAAAGACACTCAACATGATTTGATCCTGTCCTCTAGGTGTTGCATTGTGATGTCTGCTGTGCCGGTCCTTAGCCGTGCACGGTGCTCCATGGTATCGACCAGAAAAATGAGGTTTCTTAGCAGTACATCACTGATCCGGAGCAGGGCATGCAGTTCATCTAGCACCAGGTCAGTTGGTCTGATGGGAAGAATTGGTGGGTTAATGCTGCCAAGGTGGTGTTTGCAGCCTTTCTTGGCATGCATGCAGTTGTCCTGTAGTGCTTGTAAGGTCCGTGCCTTTCCATGTGGGGGAAGAGACGTACACCTTCCTTCAGGAACTGCCATATCCCACCTACATGTACATGGGTTTGAAGTTGTTATAGTATGTATGTTAGTATACATGATAGGAAGAATATATATACGATGGACTGTGGTTAACCTCTCATCTGATGATGTTGTACACCACAGGCAGGCATAAGTAGATGATGCCTTGTTCATTCCCATCAGCAACAAGAAGTGCAGATTATTACTTAGAATGCAAGTGTTACGGGCTTAGACCACGATTTATGTACATGTACCTTATAGTCAGCTGCAAACACAAACTTGATGTAGTAGAGATGGCTATCTATGGTGACAGTTGGATTGCTCATTACCTCTCTGACCTCATCCCACACTGGCTGAAAGCACTGCTGCAAGAAATTGTAGCTCTCAACACCTTTTGCAGCAGCATATGTGTAATTTCCTACAAGAATAGTACATGTATATACGTATATGGACATTTTACATTACACTTGTGCATACCTGAGGCAGAGAGCACGTCAGTTGCAAGGCCAGGAAAAGAGAATGTTAAAAATATATATGAGGCCTGAGAAGAAAACCGCGCTCCATCACCAGATAACTTCACTGTCACCTTGTTGTTGTGAGGCCTAGGTGCCTGCTCTAACTGTCAATACCAGAACAAAATGTAAAAAAAAGAAATATTTTTGCAATTAATGCTCACAGTTTTGGCTAAAGTCTTTGTAACTATCTCTCGAAATGGAAGATAGGTCCCCTTATGTGGTGCTGGAAGATGATGATGGTCAATTCCACTGTTCAGCTGTGACCGGACTTTCTTAACATGATGGAGTCGAGGGAGTTCTGGTACGGTCTAGGTACATTGTAATATTTGCACTGGAAAATACATCTACGAATACGGAATTCGGTCAAGAGAGTCCATATTCATACCATGCAGACACCACGCACACACTGTGCAAGTCTGTTTAAGTACCATGCAAGTCTGTGTAAGTCCACAGTGATACCATGGTACCACTACGGACTTACGTGGACTTTTGCAATGTGTGTATGGTGTGCCCACAGTGTAAATACGGACTCTTTTGACCCCGTGGAAGTCTTTATTCATGGTCATTTTTCCCTGTGTTATGTGCCTGTACATTTAGAGTACAGTAGTCCATTTATCTGATTGGTTGATGTGGTGAACAATATTTTACTTAGGATAGTGTTCATCATCTTAGCTTCTCCCCTTTGGGCATGTTTTCATGTGTGTTCATGTTAAAATTCATGTTCAAAGTAGCGTCGCATCTAGTAGATTGCTACATGCGGGCCGCCGTACTCTAAAGTAGTTAGACACATCGCCCAGGAAACCACGCGATTTAGAAAGCCTCAGGCCCTGTAGTAGCGTTCCGAGCATAGCAAGAAACGCTACAGCCCAGGGCCTTCGGCTTTCTAATCCCATAGTTTCCTAGGGTCGTCATCTAACTATTATGTACATGTATGTGTATGTAGTATATACATGCACAATGTGTCTCACTTGAGCCAGCTCATGATAGAACTCGTCTGACACTCCATATCTATCCAGTAGGTAGAGAACACGTTGGAACTACAGCAGGCTGAGGGGATGAACTTGGGCCACTGGCAAGAGGAAGAGTAACAGGGGTTCCTGTGTCTGTCACCGCCATCACCGAAGTTGGTGTAAGGCCATAGGATGCCATACATGGCTGCAAAGTGCTGTCTGTAAACCTCTGTAGTTGTGCTATCTTCCTGCGCTTTTGTCGTTCACCCACCTTTAAGGTATGTAAATATCTACAGTAGTGTACATGCATGTATATTTTATGTACCTCCTCAAGTTTTTTGCCCTTGTTTTCAGAGGCTTTGAGGGCACCCCTGAGGGCTGTGTTTTGCCTTTTCTCTTCCTCCTTTGCTGCCTTCTCCTGCTCAAAGTGAACCCTCATTTCGTCTCTCTCCAATGTAACTGTTTGGACCCTTTCCTAATATCATGCATATGACATGTTTGTTACATGTTCTCACCATCAAACATACATCTGTGTACCCATACATAACCCAGCTACAATGTCACACACACACACACACACACACACACACACACACACACACACACACACACACACACACACACACACACACACACACACACACACACACACACACACACACACACACACACACACACACACACACACACACACACACACACACACACACACACACACACACACACACACACACACACACACACACACACACACACACACACACACACACACACACACACACACACACACACACACACACACACACACACACATTACTGATGATATGTACTTACTTGTAGATCCTCTGCAACCCTTGTTACAGAGACAGTTTCTCCCTCTCCGACCAAAAGAAGAGTTTGACCCTCCCTGACCTTCTTCCTATATGATGAGCCTTTGCAATTTGCATGCTTGCTAACAACCTTTCCAGCCAATCTTCGTAGTGAAGACTCCAGTCTGTCACAAGACGTGTCAAGAGTGACTATACCCTCTTTGATGCATTAATTGACTCCAGTAGTATAGCCAGCAGGTCTGTCTTTGTGAAGATGAAGCAAAAGGGAGTTTGGGATTATCAGTGTACACACTGGATCCCGTGAAAACACTCCTTTTCCAGTGCTGGATAATCCTAGCTCTGCACTTGCTACTTTAACTGTATGCTCCATTGTTTCCAAATAGCAGCGGCAGCCTCCCGCCAAGTTTTAATTGGATTGTAATTAACTTCCGGTTGAATTTTTGTTGCATAAGTAACATACAGATAAGTACGTAGTGCGTGTAACTAAACTATGCAAAAAGTACTCATTATATACCGCTCTTCTCCGTATGATGGTATCCATAAATTGTGTATATGGTTCGTATCTACACAGGTGTGTATGTATGCGGAGGTTTCGCAGTTCTACTTGGTCAATCCAGTTGTACATGACGTAGCCATCTAGTCAGCCTGAAATGCTTGTAGTTCAGGCTAGGCAGATGGTAGATGACTGGAGCATCAAGCTAAAATAAAAGTAGCAGTAATGACCTAAGTTTATAATCAGTTACAGTACTGGTCCGCAACCGTCTATCATCAGTCACACACACCCCGCTTAGGCCAGGCCCTCAGGATTCCGAACGTGTTTTGGCGACTAGCAACGCGTGAAAACAGCAGGAACTATGAAAAAGAATGTCAAACTAACGAGCTAGCACAACCAGTAAGTCAATGGTACTGGGGCCAGTGCCAGTCGAATACAAATTTAACGGGTTTTCAGGCAGCTTTTGCCGCTTAACTTTGTATATAAGGTGTGTATTTTTTAGTGCATATACAAAAGAGTGGGTCGTGGTCTCCATTTGTAGACGTTGGCACCACAAAAATATGCCGCGGTTTTTTAACTACGGAATATTTTATGAACAATAGTTTCCAAAATTTCATTCCAAATGTACACGGGTAAATAGGTAGTGCATAAGCTGTAGGAAAATTCGAAGTTCCCCTTTAACAAAGTCGGAAATGTGCGGAACTCGCGTCTGTAGGATGTAGTGGTCGTTGTAGTTTCCTTTTAGATGTTGGAACCTTTTCTCACGCCCTCCGTCTTCATGAAAACCTACAGAAAAGTGAAAAAGTCAATTGAAGTGCGTGTATTTCTGCTTGATCGTATTATCAGATTACGTAATCATGTTTCCTTGTATTTGTCCGGGGATTGCTGGTAACGCGGTTCAGACGGTACCGCCCCAAACTCCGCTCCCTCCCTTCCAATGACTGATCACGTGATCCGCGATTTCGAATCCTTCTTCTTCTTCTTCTTCTTTATTACCTCCACTGAAGGAGAGTAGCCCGATCAAAGGGCAGAGAGACGGATATTGCGCGCTTGCCGTAGACCACTGAGGAATTCAACGATGAAGAGTTGCAGCGGTTTGTCGTTTATCCATTCAGTACCTAGAATGACGTTGATGAAGCGTGCCGGGTCGGACAGAATCAGAGATTCCATGCTAGAACTGGTTTGGAGAATGGAGTTTCTGGTGTCTGCAAGGGCAGGGCAGTGGACAATAAAGTGGGCTGGATCCTCTGGTTCTAGGCCACATAACTTGCACGTCGGGTCGGTCACGGTGTAGTTGGATGGCATTCTCCTGAATCCACGTGATTATTTCTTTTCGGGAGCTGAAAGTCAAGAGTCTGAAATGGATTCCTTAGTACCTTCTGGTGAGTGTATAGCTTGTAACAGTGTGGGGAGGTATCCGTGTGGAGTGAAGGGATAAATATGTGGCACCCCTCTGGTGCACTTCCGCTTCTCTGATTTACATCTACATGTATGTTTACTGTACACGTAAACGCACTGATGATGCGCTTTTCTTTTGTGTTCGTACCTTTTCACACATGGATGGCATGTGAACCTACACACGTAGTATATATGTCAGCCTTTGCCGACCTTGGCAGCACCAGACACGTTCAGCATCACCTTCCTGGTATACTCCCCGTAAAACGTAATTAGACTGCAGTTTCCATAGCGTGTGTGCTTTCTCAAAGACACCACATGCGTGTTAATACACATGCCGAGGGTTTAGATTGTATATATATGTGTAGGTTTATACATGAATGTGTATGTTGGATTAGGTTCTGAATGTCCCAAAGATGCCTCGGAGGTGTCCGGAGAGGAATGTTCAGAAGGTGTAACTATGGAGTGTTGTAATAGACGACCGTCAGACGTACAATTTTTTGGCAAGAGAATGGATTCCTCAAGGTTTTTTGGTGAGTGTTATAGTTGTATGTATCTACAGAGACCGCACTAATTCTTGGCCCTTCTGTTGAGGCCGTTATGCGCGCTTGTGTAGGCTATTGCACGCTGTGTTGTCCCACGTTTATAGCGCTGGATCGCCTTATACCCCTTTGTTCCCCTTGTTGCTCTGTGTTGTTACATGTAGATAACCTGTTTCTTACCCCCCACATATACACATGTATATGTATGCTGTGGCCACAAGGCGTCCATTACTATTTTACTGGACAGATTCTCTAAATGCTGGACACTAATCCTTCCTTCTCCCTATTTCCCTCTGTTTAGGTATATACTCTAAGTAATGCCCAACAATCTGTGGGGGGGGGAGTGGGTAGAGCATTTTTAGCCAGCATTAGTAGCCGAGGGGAGTGGGTAGAGCATTGTATTGACGTGAGTAGAGGGAGAGAGACTGGGAGGGAGCATTAGAGTGGAGGGAGGGAGGGAGGGAGGAAAAATCAGAGCGGAGGAAGAGGTGGAGACTGGAAAGGAGCATTAGAGTGGAGGGAGTGAGGGAGGGAACATTAGAGTGGAGGAAGTGATGGAGACTGGGATGGATCATTAGAGTGGAGGGAGGGAGAGAAACATTAGAGCTGAGGAAGAGATGGAGACTGGAAAGGAGCATTAGAGTGGAGGGAGTGAGGGAGGGAACATTAGAGTGGAGGAAGTGATGGAGACGGGAAAGGAGCATTAGAGTGGAGGGAGGGAGGGAGGGAGGGAAGGAGACCTACAATCAATGAATACAACACTGTGAATGGAGATCATTTACTCCATCAGGAGGCACCCCTTAATCAAAGTTTCCCCAGCATACTATCATGTGAATGTGGTGTGCCTGCATGGCCCTCATTATTAGTATGTAGTATTGCATTAGACAGTTTTGTCTCATCAAGATTTCCTGTGATTTCATGTCACAAGAGATTACCATGGTTCATGTCCTGATTAGAGGCGTTCCTGCTGTCCTGTTTATTGAGGTGTCCTCATTTCGTGGTGTCCTAATTACAGGGGTTCTGGCTGTCCTGTTTATTCAGATGTCCTTATTTCATTGTGTCCTGGTGAGAAGAGTTCCTGCTGTCCCATTTATTGAGGTGTCCTCATTTCATGGTGTCCTGATTAGCACAAAGGGGTTCCTGCTGTCCTGTTTATTGAGATGTCCTCATTTCGTGGTGTCCTAATTACAGGGGTTCTGGCTGTCCTGTTTATTCAGATGTCCTTACACAGGAAAAACGCAGCTACACCACGGACATAGTAATTGTGTTGATCGGTTACCGTGATGAAACTGAGGACGGAGTAAACCGCGGACTCCGCGGAACAAAAAACGGACGGTCGATTAGTCCGTAGTGGGAACAATAATACGGACCCTCATCGCGGTGGTCCGCCACAAGCGAGTACACGGTTCCCGTAGTTACCCTTGGCCGGACTCATACCACGGCATTGCAACTCGGTATAAATATAAATATTAAGTATAGACACGCTAGCGCGCGCTTTAGCTTCTTGTACCGTAGCATGGAAAATGAAATACATAGAGGAATAGACAGCAGAGAGAAGTACCTAATCACTGCTATAACTACTGGAGTCAGAGTTAGTGCTTGAGCTATGTGATTCTTCCAACTGTGATGGAGCATTACATGGTGTAGGAGTATCCTGTGTGGGAGTTGGTGTAGGAGTGGGTGTTGGAAGTTCACTACATGGGCGGTGATCTGGATGCACAGCCCAAATTGGGAAAAGAGTAGGTGGTCCCGTCTCAGACTGGGTAGACCGAACCCTCTCTTTAGGCTGGATAGTGCCTCTAGTAGGTGCCTTAGCAATTCGACGGGATACTTTTCTGATGAGTTTATTTAATTCTGCAAGTATTATACAAGTATATAAGAGGCTCAATAGTTACTTTGAGGTATATTACCAGGAGATCGCCATTTTAGAGGATGCTGCCGAATAATATCACCTTCTGCCTCACTCTCCTGTCATGTAGGCAGGACATAACTCAGCCCACTTTGCTTTCTCATCTTCTCCTTTCAAGAAGTTTTTTCGTTTCTTATACAGCTGTGAAGAAAGAAGATAAGAGAAAGACGAGGAGATATATGGATGAGGGAAAGGATATATAACACACATTCTTTTGGTTAGCTCTCTTTCTACTCCTACGCTTCATCATCTCTGCTGTCTCTAGGCGGTTTGGCCGTTGATCATTAAAAAGCCTCCGGCGACTCTCGTAGTAGCGATGTACTGACCCTGTAATACACATATTATCAAAATTGCACACAGTCCACCAATATGTACTCACTTTTCAATCGAGCAGGTGAATAGGTTCCTGAAAACTTAGTTTTGGCATCAGCAAGCAGAGTGCCTTTTACTCTCGTATTGTGTGGGCTGGCATATCTAAAGAAGGTAAGCTATACATGTAAGATTCTGAAACTTTTTCACTCACGATTCTGAGCCTTTGAATTGTTCACTGCATTCAAGGTTGGAGTGGAGGTCTTTCACAAATTTCTGTATATAGGGAGCACACAGTCTTCACACTGAAGCAGTCACAGGAAATGACCAGACATACCGACAAGTCTTTGGGAACACGGCCTTTCCTTCGTACAGATAATGACCCCTGAAGTCGTTCCGTTGAGGCCTTAACTTCATTAAGGCGCTCGCTTAAGTCCTTCACATGCTCTCTCAGATCAGCTGTTTCTTGACACCCTGAAACTAAACCATAAACAACTGTTACACTTCAATATATACATTGTGCACCTTTCTCTATCGCTGCCTTCTGTTCCGTCATGACTGCCATCATTCTGTCGAGTTTTTGGCTCACACCAATTAACTCGTGATTATAAGCCGACATGTGGTGAGCACGAGGAGTGGAAGAGGTAGAATAAGGGCTCGTGGCAAAATCTGCATCCCAGCTACCGTCTTGTCGAGTTAGGGAGGCCCCAGAAGTGAAAGAAGCACCGCTCGCTCTAGCGTAAAAGTTACCAGCCGCCATAGGCATAGACTTCTAATTCTGACCACGAGTTAGTCAAGCAACTACGCATGCGCTGAATTTCAGTTCAAAGGTCATCGGATCGCGCCAAAAGATCTAGCCGTTATGGAATCTACGTTTACAGAGGAAGAGAAATCACTTGTGGTGAGTATTATATTGGCCTACTAGCATAGATGTTACACTATCACTGTTGTTTATTCAGGGAATTTATAGCCAGGACTGGCCAATTACCCCTCCTGAAACCCCATCGGCTTACTGTGTAGATCCAACTCTATACACAAGGCCCGACAATGAGCCTGGTGCTAAACGCAACCTTAACTTCACTCCTACTAAGGTATACATAAGGTATACATGTACACCTGTAGGCATATGTACATATGTGTTGTGTGTTTCCTGCCTGATATCTCTTGTGAGATTGATGGGCTGAGGTCTTGTGTGGTTGTGTTGTGAGCCAGCCAGGTTTATATATTTTGCATGTATGACCTCTATACAGAAAAACAGCCAATATCAATCACCACAAATTAAGGACAAGAGAAGGTGCTATCGCATCATCAATAAAGAGACATCAGCTTGCAGTGTAGATGTAGCTATACACACAAGACCTGACAATGTGCCTGATGCGAAACACAACACACCTACTAAGGTATGCAGAGACACCTATATAAGTAATATGTTGTTTGTCTATGACCTGAGATCTTGTGTGGTTATGCAGAGGTGTGTGTTGTATTGTGTATCTGACCTGAGATCTGCCTCATGTGCGGCCGGGCAGGCAGAGGTGTGTGTTGTATTGTGTATCTGACCTGAGATCTGCCTCATGTGCGGTCGGGCAGGCAGAGGTGTGTGTTGTATTGTGTATCTGACCTGAGATCTGCCTCACGTGCTGTCGGGCAGGCAGAGGTGTGTGTTGTATTGTGTATCTGACCTGAGATCTGCCTCACGTGCTGTCGGGCAGGCAGAGGTGTGTGTTGTATTGTGTATCTGACCTGAGATCTGCCTCATGTGCGGCCGGGCAGGCAGAGGTGTGTGTTGTATTGTGTATCTGACCTGAGATCTGCCTCATGTGCGGTCGGGCAGGCAGAGGTGTGTGTTGTATTGTGTATCTGACCTGAGATCTGCCTCATGTGCGGTCGGGCAGGCAGAGGTGTGTGTTGTATTGTGTATCTGACCTGAGATCTGCCTCATGTGCGGTCGGGCAGGCAGAGGTGTGTGTTGTATTGTGTATCTGACCTGAGATCTGCCTCATGTGCGGTCGGGCAGGCAGAGGTGTGTGTTGTATTGTGTTGTGTATCTGACCTGAGATCTGCCTCATGTGCGGTCGGGCAGGCAGAGATGTGTGTGTGTGTGTGTGTACGTGTGTGTGTGTGTGTGTGTGTGTGTGTGTGTGTGTGTGTGTGTGTGTGTATGTGTGTGTGTTGGTGTGAGCGTAAGACTAGATACATTGCTCTTGGTATTCAAGAAGAAGAAGAAAGAGAAAGGAAGGAGGAGGAGGAACGAATTCGCAATGCTAATTTTAGAGAAGCACGTTCTGCCAAAGTTGCCCTCAATATTACAGAGGTAAATAACAATGAGGCTGAGTATTATGCCAAAAAATCTAATATAGAGGGTGATTCTGACACTGCCCCACTACTGCTCGATGCTGTTTTAACACCTGTATCTGAACAAAACAGCTGCAACTGCTCAACTGGTGGCTTAGTTCTTTCAGCAAAATGTAGGGAAGTTATCAAGACTGCTAGGCAGGAGAGGGATCAGGCACTTATGCTAGCGCGGCAGTACAGGAATGATGCTGAGGCATGCCAAAGTGAGAAGAGGGAGATGAAGTGTGAACTAGAAAGAAAGATAGAACTGGTGAGAGGTTTCTGGCGCGACCAGATCGTAGAAGGTGGTTCAAGGTCAGGAAGGATCTTGCGAACTGCTCTCATTAGAAAATAATCATTTTCTCCTTAGTGTATGCAGCAGTTTCCTCATGTCATTGTATAGTATAATTATATTAAGTATATGAGTTAAGTATATGAGCATATTTATAATGAGACAACAATATAAGTTAGTGCATATTGTGTATAGCTATCTCACAAGTAGTATTTTATTGGAAGAGGAGAGGAAACAAACACAGTCTCCTTAATACTACCAAAGTCTACTGGTATGAGTGCATGAGCAGCAAGGCAAGCAATTCTTTGCACAGGTAAAAAGCAGCAGGCAGCAGATTCTTCAAAAAGATCAGTACTGACAGTACTAGATATTCCAAAAAAGTCAGATTGAGGATGAAGTTGTTTCCACAAAACATAGGCATATATGATTTTATGCTCTTCTGTTTCAGTACTAGATTCGTCATGGAATATAATCTTGTGAAAGGCAAAAAATTGCACAACACCAACTCTCAGGCGAGTGTAGTTAATTGCAAGTAAGTTGTCCCCTGATCCTGCCCAGTATGCCATGATTACAGATGAATTCTTACAATTTCCTCCTGGCAGTGTTGATCCAATCACAGATTCACCGATGCGTACCCTACCAAAGCACTGATAGCTATGTGATAGGTGTACAATGGATTTATTGGGATATAGTTGTGCTATTGCACTTTTCAACTGTTGGAATTGGGAAGGTTTAAACACAGTATCAAAAAATGGTGGCATAGGATTAATCAGTGCATTACAAGCAAAGCTGTCAATATCACCAAGTGGTTTTGTAGAAAAGGTGATGATGTCAATTGCCTGTGTTGAATTGACACATATATCTGTCACATTCATGCATTCATTTTCTTCATTTCTATTCTTCATAGCTATAGGGAAAAATGTCTTTACAGGGTGGTTGTTAGAGACCAAGAGACTATGTATTGCTTGATTTGTCAAAAATTTTTTCATGAACTGGCTTTCAACCGACCTTTTATTTGTATGGTATGACCCAAGAATACCATTGTAACGTTCAAATGCAAAGCACCAAAATGCATGTGGCGATAGTCCAAAAATGACTCTTTCAAATGGAGGTGTAGATGCATATTGGGTGTGCAGTGTTCTTTCCCATAAATAATTTCAAACCTTCGACAAAATTGCAAGAAGAAAAGGTCCGCCGAGTTAATGTCATCAATCTTCACAATTGCCTTACAAATTAACCTGCATGCACGAACAAACAGTAACCAGCATCCCATGTCATTCGTAGGAAGTAATCCCTTAAGAACCACAGGTGAGTATAGAAGAATCCAATTCTTCCACTGATTTGCAGTGAATCCACCATACCGTGAACCTATACGTCCTGGAAGTCTACCTACCCCAGTTGGAACTTTGAATAAGCTAACACGGTTTTCTATTTCTTCAATATCTCCCTTTGACAAAATACTATTCTTGACCCAAAAGTCAAATACAGACTTACAAGTTCCCAGGAATATGTTATGCATTGAATCTATTGCAGTATATCTTACAGGATCGAAGTATGGAAGTGTTAAAAGGACTGAGTAGCGAACACCATATTTTGACTCAGCTGCACTAATGCCTGTTTTGGTTGTCTCTTTTAGTACCTCCTGAACATGCTGCCTATGAAGCTGTCCTGATCGATGTGGCCAGTTCTCCCTATCAAAGCCAGAATAGTCACCAGGCTGCCCAAAGTTAATGCAGAACTTTTTAAGACACTTGTTGCAACCTAGAGTAGCAGCATGACTTAGAAATCCACAAACTTTCCTGCTAGCTGGAATATCACATGCAATGCATGACAGGACCAGTCTCACATTAATTTGTACGTGTTGGGGCGATCTGACTGAAAATCCCTTATCCCATGCCTCTCGGAGTTCCAATACAAGAGGTTCTATGTAGGGATTAATGTTACAACTAGCCTCTTTTGGTCCAGGCATGATTCCAACTAATATAATATTTTCAGGTTTGTAGCGAATGTTCCTTGGAAGGTTCTGTATTGTGAGGTAAATGGCACCTAATGAATAAACATCACGTTCAAAGGGCTGAAACCAGTCAACATTTAGCGTCAATAAGTAGCAGTAAGGGGCACCTAGAAACACAGAATTAAATTCACCCCAAACGCAGCCATCATATATATCTCCCAAAAAGGATGAAGGCACTTGTGTTGAACGATTACGCCACTTCTCACAATCTTCCAAAAAACCAGGACGGCTAACCAACCTGGATATTGAGGCTTTGAGGGAGTGATATGGATAGACTTTGTATGGCTGTAAAGACACTCCCTGTTTAGTTTTGATTGATTTTAGGAGCACTGTATCACATGACGTTCGCCTAGATTGCTGAGGATGGTTAGGATATGCAACATGGCGGCAGAGCTTAGAAGTTGATGCCCCATAACGTTGCTTATTGATACAATCATTGTAGTGGTAAACTGAATGGCACTTAGGACAAACAACATACTTCTCAAAGGTGTCACCACTTGTACTCAGCATTTTGTGAACTGTTGCAAGGCAAATTGGAATAGAATCAGATGCACGGACAAGAGGCTCACATTGGATGGCAATTCCAAGTGTTCTGATAAAGAACCGAAAGAATCGAAGTAGAGAACTTAGGGCAGCATTGGATAGATTGTAGGCAAAGTGCAGGAATATTGCAAAAAGAAAAAACTGCTGAATTGGCAAAGGGACACTTGGTGTTGGTTCTATATGCAGCTCCTCTTCCGAATCCGAAGAAGATGGCCATATTTCAGTCTGTAATTATAAGATCATAATAATAAATATAGCTATTGTCTATTCGCGTTCACCTGAGCCCCGGAAGTTGTTGAGGTTTTACGTACTACGCAACCGCGCGTCATTTTGACAACTTCCTGCATGTTTGCGGGTAGTGGTATGCGCAGGTAACTGGAGGGAAACCACGAAGCAGTGCTGAACCGAGCTGAACGCTACGTGAAGTGGGTTTTTACGAGTGCTGTTGGCTTAGTTAGGCCGAAGGCTAAAGATAAGTGGCTAAAGGTGAGCCATGATGCTGGAAGCGCGTTGATCCACGATGTCATAGTTCACTTGTACCGTTTTGAATGCTATGCTACATCTCATTGTAAATATGGGAGCCTAGCTAGCATTACTAACCTGAGAATCCTTGTGCTGTCTGGGTAGCCTCTCTTTCTTGCTGATTTTCACACCAACAAACGCTTCGAGCACGTAAGAAGCCTTCGCGCGTAAACGGCGCGTACGGTTGAGGTCACGCGCACTACATTCCTCGCGGTCAATGGCATCTCTATACTTTCCTTATGGGACATACAGCTATCTTTCGAGTGGTAGTGATTCAGATTTAGTGAGACCTATCATTCGACGCGGCAAAACGCGAGAAATCCAATGGTACTTTTTATTTTGAAATTAGGTGAAAAATAAGAGAGTTATTGGCAAAATTCGAGGGCTCAGGTGAAGTCAAATAGACAATAGTTACATTAGTCCTGCAGACGTTACCTCTAAATTGATATCTTCAACACTGTCACCGCTTTCTGAATCAGAGCTGGCATTCTCATGCTCAGAGTCTACAAAGTAAATCGAATAGCTATATATAGTACTATGATCAACATTAAGAACATAATGCTTCGAGCACGCTATATATAGATAGATTAACCATGCAGCGTTACAAACGAGTGCATAATACCTTACCAGTGCATGCATTTTCACTGAAACTAGTACTAGGCACACAAGAGTCCTCCGTTTCGTCCATCGTGTTGGCTTCAACCTCATTTGAATCGGGCGACTGGCTCTTCGACGTTTTCCACATATTTCCATCGTAGTATTCAGAGCGATGTCGGTAGTACGTAGACTTACTGACGGTTTCATCGCAATGGGGACAATACTTTCTCTGCCACAGGCGAGTATTGTTACTAGTAGCGCTCATGATTATGGCTAGATACAGCTGTAAATTCGACGGTGCAGTCACGGGAGCCGTGTTAACAAGTGATACGGTCATAGCGGATATCTACTACCTAACACGGACATTCGCTGATGTCCGTTTCCGTTATGGTCCGTGTGATATCCGTCAAGTCAATGGTGACGGAAGTTGGCCGGGATCCGTGTTAGTAACGCATTTTTCCTGTGTTATTTCATTGTGTCCTGGTGAGAAGAGTTCCTGCTGTCCCATTTATTTAGGTGTCCTCATTTCATGGTGTCCTGATTAGAGGGGTTCCTGCTGTCCTGTTTATTGAGGTGTCCTTATTTCATGGTGTCCTGGTTAGAGGAGTTCTTGCTGTCCTGTTTATTGAGGTGTCCTTATTTTAGCATGTGGGAACATCGATCCATGCCCTGGAGAAGTTTTTGAGCCCGCATATCCTAGTCTGGTATCATCAACTAACAATGCACCAAAGCCTATAGACTCTAGAGACTTGTCTTAGTCGTCCATTTCAGCATGTAGACAAGCCATAGACTGATGCTCCCTCTCATCAGTCCGTTGCCACTTGTGGAACGTCTCCCTTGACAAATGCCTTTTCAACTGCTTTGTTTTTGATGCATCACACTATCCCACAGCTGCCTTTATATATGCTTGCGAGCCCTCATATACATTATGCACTTCGTGTGGACAATTATTGTATGCGCATGCACATTTTTGTCCGGCAGTAATGACCGATTGTGGGGTGAAATCAGCAGCCAGTCTAGCTATATTACAGATTTTGGTCGACGGCTGTTATTTGCATTCCTGAGATTAGAGGGGTTCCTGCTGTCCTGTTTATTGTGGTCACACTGCTTACACAGAGTTCGTTAAAAGACTCAAGGGTCTATTACATCACGTTCAGGACAGGCATGAATGGAAAAGGGGAAAGTGTAAATTCCACCCACTGGGGGGTTGTTCTTGTGGCAAGTGCGAGGACCCAAATGACATAAAGTGTGACGGGAAACCATACAGCACTAGAATAAAGCTCTCCTGCCCCTTCCACTTGCTGGCTTTCAAGCTAAACTGCTAGTACACCCCATTCTCAAACCAGGGTCACTCAAATTCCCTGGAAGCATCCCACAATGTGTTAATAAGGTTCAGATCAAAGCACGTCTTCCTAGAAAGGCTTCATTACCAGGTTTCCACTAATCTTGGCTTACTGCAGGCCAACTTGACACACATGCACAAGAAGTTGGGTACGCATTACCATTGGATCCCCGAATTGTACAGGCGAATGAAGCTACCTGTCTTTGATGGCATTAAAGAAGCATTACAGAGTTACAATACTCAGAGAAAGAGAGCTCTAGAAAAGATTAAAACTGAAAAGTGCAAAAGGAAAGTGAAGTTGTTAAGAGAAAGAACCGAGGATGCACAGCGTTGAAAGATCTGGTCTTCAAAGCACGGCCAAGATACGTATGGTATCGATGAAGACGACCTCCACTGTAAGGCAGCTAAGGGCAGTAAAAAAAAGAAAAGGCCACCAAAGTGTAAAACTTGCGGTTCGAGCAAGCACAGCCGCAAGGACTGTCCCAAGAGGACGAGTGATGTCCAGGACTGCCACGGACTGTCCTGCCTTTCCCAACACTAAATCCCTTACTCAGCAAAACACTGAGGACAATGTACATGATACTTCCCTAACCTTCCTGGACATTTCATGTGCACACCAAGGATGTCCCACATCTTACTGACAATGCATACCTGCACCCAGTCCCTGAGTGTCCCAATATATAGCTCAGCACAATGATTTAGTACAGGTGACCATGTACATAGAGTACCCTGGGATGACCCCCCACTGGTCCCAGTCTTAAGATGACATCCTGGGATGTCCCTACAGGTATACAATCCTACTGTTCCCAGTCCTAAACTGTCCTGGGATGACCAGGGACATCCTGGGATGTCCCTACAGGTATACAATCCTACTGGTCCCAGTCCTAAACTGTCCTGGGATGACCAGGGACATCCTGGGATGACCAGGGACATCCTGGGATGACCAGGGACATCCTGGGATGTCCCTGCAGGTATACAATCCTACTGGTCCCAGTCCTAAACTGCCCTGGGATGACCAGGGTCATCCTGGGATGTCCCTACAAGTATACAATCCTACTGGTCCCAGTCCTAAACTGTCCTGGGATGACCAGGGACATCCTGGGATGTCCCTACAGGTATACAATCCTACTAGTCCCAGTCCTAAACTGCCCTGGGATGACCAGGGACATCCTGGGATGTCCCTACAGGTATACAATCCTACTGGTCCCAGTCCTAAACTGTCCTGGGATGACCAGGGACATCCTGGGATGTCCCTACAAGTATACAATCCTACTGGTCCCAGTCCTAAACTGTCCTGGGATGACCAGGGACATCCTGGGATGTCCCTATAGGTATGTAACCCTATACTAAAGTCCCAGTCATAAACCGTCCTGCAGTGGACATCCCAGGACATCCTCAGGATCCCAGTCTAAAGTGTCTTGGAATGACGCAGAACACTTTGGAACATACAACTAGCCAAAGCAGTTGGAATGTCCCAAGACCTGTTTTCCTGAGATAAGAGAGGTTTTACAAAATGTTATTGACGAATAAGGATGACAGTATGTTGTTAGTTTGATAATGAGTGCAGATACAACAAAATGATCAGATTGGTTACATATAATGACTTCTCCTCAACTTCCTCTCTTCTCTTTCATTATGCAAATCGCATATGTACAACAAAAAGAAAAAGAATTTACTTCTGTTCATTCTCCGCGTCATCTTCCCATATTGGGAAAGCCGTGAAAATGTCTGTTCGCAAACTTCAGTGTCGACCTGAAAAATTACATCACAATTCTCAAAGAACAAAATGCATGGTGAGTTACATAGTAAGTGTACAGATTGTATGCACGCACATACATTGTCAAGATCACGGAAGAGGTGGGGGTCACAATTTGTGAGGCACCATTTATCAGTGTGGCCTTTCATATGTAGCTTGTCAACGACTATTTCCACCAAAGCCAGCTTCTGAGCAGTGACTGTGACACCTCGTCGGCTTGGATGTCTGGCAAATTTCCTCAAGTGGCAACCGTCATCATAGCAGATGTATTCTATTCAAAACACATAATTCACACAACGCATAAATGTAAACCGCATCTCTGAAATTGCAGGATGATCCTGGAAATACTGATGTAGATTTGCATACATCTGTGTCTTTGACTCAGATGTGAATAATTCTGATAAGATAACAATAACACCGCATGGTCTTATCCCAGCTAGTACTCCTGCATAATGAAGAATGATTAGCTACATGTACAAGGTCGCATTCGTGTATCAGTACTATTCCATCCAACACAGCATCTTTGGCTCTTTTTACTATTGTTATTACCTGCGGTTCTATGATGCTGTCTGCTCTTGTCCTTTGCAGTATTGCACATCAAATCCATTGAAGGAGTGTCATTCAATATGCTGGTAAAAATATGTAGGAAATGTGTATGTGTGCTAATTAGTGGATAATAGAAATGTATAGCCTATCCTACCCAGGTTCAGAAGTTTCCATTGACTTTGCCTGTGGAGGACGTGTGACATCATGCTTCTCGACAGTAAGGGTATGATTAATCACTCCATAGCTCGCATCAGTGGTAGTAATGACCTCCTGGGTGTAGTTACCACTCTCAAATTCATCAATTAGTGACTGTGATAGGGAAGATGCTGGCTCCCATGTTAATCGTTGTTTGTGTCCTAACCAGGCAACCTGTAGAAATGTGGACATATAATTTCTTGAGATGTTACAAATGAGGGCACATGCATGCATAGTATACAAAACGTAGATGTATATTACCTGATAGTACGTCCCACTGCGAGTTTGCTTTTTGCTACTGATGAATGCTACAATGTTCTCCTTTGGTGTGCTTACATTCTTTTCCTCAGGTCATACTTCCTACTCGTGGAGAATGTTCATAGCAGAATTTGGACTGATATGCCGGGGACTGTTGGCATCCTGTTTTTAATTGTCCCAGGTAAGCCAACATATTCTGCAAACCCTGGTAAATACTCCTACCAACCAAACAGTTAAGTGGCTGGATCATGGACATGAAAAAAGCATCTCAGAGTAGCTTACATTTCTTCCTCATGTGAAAGAGACCGTATTGGTCCTTTTTTGGTCATAGACTCGTATCCATGTGTATAATTATAGATCTCACATTTCTGTTTGTACGATACCTGGCCCAGCAGTATTTCGGCACTTAACGTACAAATCAATTTCATTTGAAATGCTGTCATGTTTGTAGAAAGGAAGTAAGGAAGATTAAAGCAATCATCATCATATATGACGGTTGATTCAGTGCTTTGATGATACCCATAGTGCTGGGTGAATGAACATCCTTTCCAGTGATTGCTGCAAAACTTGCGAAAATGGGTGTCCCCATCTCCTCACTATAAATAGTAGGGAAGCTTGGCCTATCTTCTCGGACTAGCAAGTGTCCTCCACACATTCCACAACATTGTTTTGAAGATATTAAAACAATCCCAAGTGGATGACCTTCAAATCCATCTTGTCTAGACAACTCTTCCAAAAGGGCACGATCAGTGTCAAAGGCATTCTTATCAAGGAAATGTGTGTTCTCAAGTAGCAGCTTCACTCTTTCACTGCACACACTTTCAGAGGATGAATTGAAGCCAAAACTAGTAACAATCTCCCAGTACCTTGGGGTATCCTTGTGGAGGCTTGTAGCTGCAAAAGTTAATCTTCTTAAGACAGAGGTATCCTCACAAATACTACTAGCTTCTTGTAGCATGGTTACTAATCTGCACATGCACATACACACACGTGCAAATTTTGAGGTCATGCATAGGTATTAAGGTCAGTTCAAAATTAACATGTGCTTCCCCATATATAGAACAGCAGGTACCTGTGGAGAGAGCCAATAAGCTAACTATGGCAAGCCCAGACAGTTGGGAAAAGCTGAAAGAGACCCGACAGACTTCAAAAATGTTGGGAGATTGATCTTGACTGGACTCTCTTCCCTGAATGTCTAAAAAATGTGAGGATATTATTGCTGTGAGATGTTTGGGAATACCTGAGCCTGTGCATGACAAAAATGCTTGTAATGTTTGAACTTACTGGACTCTCTTCCCTAAATGTGATTACTCTAAGATGTCCGTAAGGTGTGTGCATGTGTACAACAAAAATGCTTGTAATGCTAGCTAGGAAGACTATCATTATGTAATAGCTACTAAGACTATCATACACATATCACTACAGGGCTGTGAACAGGTTGGGAGAGCACTAAATCTCCCAGCTACTGCTGTTCTTTGTGGATACATCATGTTTGGGAGCTTTATGATTTCACCATCAGTTGTGAAAGTTCCAGGTACTGACTGGATTGAGCCAACAATCGTGTGGCTAACAGTGGCCATGCCTACTGGCAGTGGCAAGTCTACCCTCTTTCGACATGTCTACACTCTTATGCGTTCAGTTCGTACCAAGTGTGGTGAAGGCGATGAAGATCCTTCTTGGGTGTTTGATGATGGCACCCTTGAAAAGATGGGTGCACTCATGTACGATAACTCATCACGTCTTCTTGGCTTTTACGACGAGTTATCAGCATTTCTTACCCAAATCAACTTGTATCGCGGTCGTGGACTGTCGGATTCGCATGAGCTACCTCAATTCCTACAGCTATATAACGGTCACCGGTGGAGACGTGATACTGGTCAGGCATAGTAACCTTTGCACTCTGTGTGTGTATGTATGTGTGTGTGGGGAGGGATATGAATGCTCTAAAATATGGTCTACTCAACAAAAGGTTGCCTAGAGGCCTTAATTTCCAATCTTTGTGTGGGGTCAAACTTGATGCTCACATGCTGGGGGGTCTCCCCTAAACGAAGCTTGGATTTAATTTTAACTGTGTGGTTCTGTTTCTGCAGTTAGTGGAGAAGCCAATTTTATGATGTCCACAACAAGCCTCACTGTAGGTGGATTTACGCAACAAGGGGTGGCGAGATCATTGATTGAGATACCATCAAACTCGGAGAAAGGCTTCTCCCATCGTTTTCTCTGGTTATTCCCTAACCCTCTTTATAAAAAATTTTCAACTTTAGGAGAGGTGGACAAGGAGTTTCTTCAGAAAATAAGTATGCAAATATGCTATCCAATAGCTTGTGCACCAATAGAGAATATGCGCACTATACCCTATGGTTTTATCTTTGCAGCCCATCTGTATGCCAAGCAGTGGAGAAAGCCTGCCATTAAAGACGAGGAATTGTCACCAAAGGTCTTCCACATCACTCCTAACTCACCTGTATTTGGAGAATACTATAATGGAGTTCAAGAGTTACTACAATCAATGGCTGGAATGGATGAATTACTGCAAGGTTAGCTGTGGATAAAAAAATACATCATGTTAGTCTAAGAATTCTAATGTGCATACATTATACATGTTGGTATTACCTTACTTGTTACATCAGGAATGCTGAGTAAAAGTCGAGGCCACGTCCTTCGACTTGCAGCTGTGCTACACATGCTATTCTCCATTGAATCTCCAGACGAAACCTAGATGAAGAAATCTCTGAAGAAGCTATCAAAGCAGCTGTTAATATTGTTCAGGTTGCATGTCAGCAGACAGCATTTATTGCAGGTAAAGGAACTATTACAGAAGAGATGGAGAAGTACAAAACTGGTAAGTCACTACTCAAACACTCCTGTATGTAGGTATTCACATTGCATTGACAATCATATATTAGTTGAGGTAATGGAGGAAGTAAAGGATGTTGAGGGAAGCACTGCTGCATACTGTTTAAGTCTACCTGGGAAGACACTCTTCCTAAGTCACCTCCTGTCACTTAAGAAGTTCCGGAAGAGGGGAAATAAAGATGGTGCACTCAGAGCTTTCTTCAAATTGGAAGAGGAAGGACTAGGAAAAGTCTTGGAAGTTGCTGGTTCAAAGGGTTCACAGTGTGTAATTTCTTGTAATGGACCCTATTGTATGTGTGCATATACAGCTTTGTACATACTCTATTTTGTCCTTAGCAATACGAGTTCAAGAAAGCTGCAATACCAGACATTAAGGAGGAGAGAGTTCCATTCTCAAAGAAACTGGGAAAATACAACATATCTTTAACCAAATAAAACCATATTCTGTTGCAGCAAGAACTGAGACCGTGAGTGTAGCAGGGACTTTATAGGAAAAAAATTGGGGGCAAATTAGCACTTACAAATGTTAACATTAACTGTTGAGTCTGACTGCTGATTGAGGCCCAGCTCAGGGGAAAATCCACTAGAAAACCTGAGTATCACATACATTTATGTAGACTTGGAGCATTCTATTGTACATTACACCTATTTATATGTAGTTTTGACTACAACTAACACGTACATGTATTTCAATGTATGTGTGCAGAATGACTGGGATGAAGCGTACTGGTAAATCCCTTCACTACTCCCCTCGGAAATCTCCACGTAAACTATCACCACGCAAGTTGTGCAATACGCCACCAAATCAATGAAAACACAGTTACTACATACTGCTGCCTAATGACAGACTATCATCTTATGACTCATTATCTAGTCCTTACTCTTCTACCTCTTCACAGAATGATCACCTCATTGTCAGAGTAGCACAAGCATAACTGTGCTATCACATTGTGATTGCATGTTCTCATAATTTGCACTGATTACATTCAACAGTGACATTCCAGTACCCCGTTTGCTGGTGGACAGTTCCAGGATATGTTAAGACATGGGGGGATATGTTGGGACATGTAGTGCTTGGGATTCTGCTCTGTAAAAGGGACAGTTGAGGATATCTTGGGATGTCCCAGGATGTCCCAAGACATGTAGGGATTGGGAGCGGCATGTTCTGCTTTGTAAAGGGACAGTTGAGGATACCTTGGGATGTCCCAGGATGTCCCAGGACATGTAGTGATTGGGATTGGCATGTTCTGCTCTGTAAAGGGACAATTGAGGATATCTTGGGATATCCCAGGATGTCCCAGGACATACAGTGATTGGGATTGGCATGTTCTGTTTGGACAGTTGAGGATTTCTTAGGATGCCCTAGGGTACATGATTGATATAAGAAAAGGTAGAGCTGAGGATATCTTGGGATGTCCCAAGATGTTCCAGGTTATGTTGGGACCAGTAAGACAGTGTGTGGCAATCCTTCATGAGATATCCAGAAGACAGTCCAGGACAGTCCGTGGCAGTCCTGGACATTTATGAAGAGGACAGGTAGAGGTACCACTACCTCAAGTTACACACCCACTGATGTCAAATGTGATCCCGAGCACGTCTCAGATGAATTAACATCCTCTGGTTGTTCTGGTTCTGATGTGTCGTTAGACATGTGGTGCCTAGATGATGATGACCACTTTGACGTAATGTCAGATACTGAAAGCAAACACAAAAAGGGTATGTTGAAGTTGAAAAGAGAGAGAGTTCGAGAGGTGCAACGTTGAAAGGAGTGGTCTTTGAAGCACCGCCAAGGTACGTGTAGTGAAGACCACAATTGTGCCGTCAAAGTGGCAGCTAAGGGCAGTCAGGTGGAAAAACCAAAGTGTAAAGCTTGTGGTTCGAGCACACACCGACGTTCGAACCACAAGGACTGTCCCAAGAATAGAGGTAGAGTTGCTACTACCTCGAATCAAAAGGGGTGCACCGCCACCAGTGTAGAATCTGACCTTGAGCACCAGCCAGATAAAGAGTTGACGTCTTCTGACTCTTCAGTTGAAGAGTTGACGTCGTCAGATATGTGGTGCCTAGAGGATGACATCATTGACATAGTTTCCATGACTCAATGTACTTGTGGAGCTGACAGTAGAGCTCACAAGGAGGACTGCCCCATGAACTCGCGGCATCGAATGGTTTCTTCACCATTTGATAGATACAATAAAGCTTGTAATACTACATAAATCTACCGAAATATTCACCGTAACTCGCCTGCAACAAATCCGCCTAGCGAAATGCCAACTCCAACCGGCCATTACCAAATTTCACATGACATCATCTCGTATACTCGCGCAAACGCATGTGGGCGCGGGGTAAATGAACTCCGTACTCCGACTCAGGTGCGGGAAACTAGCGCACGTTACAGGTTTTAAAAGTATGCGAAGGCAGGATACAGGTATGCCAAAGCTAACATCATACATAAACAGACATTTATATGACTATGAATATTGCCAGAGCTGAAATAGTGGTCAAAAACACAAGTTTTCACTGAAGAAACAGAAAAACCCCAACTACAGCCATCTTCACAAATTATGTAAGACATGAAACACCTGGATGTTTGGAGGGAGGGGGAGGGGGGACAAGGAGAGAGTCCCCCCTCCCCCTCCCTCCAGAGAGAGAGAGAGAGAGAGAGAGAGAGAGAGAGAGAGAGAGAGAGAGAGAGAGAGAGAGAGAGAGAGAGAGAGAGAGAGAGAGAGAGAGAGAGAGAGAGAGAGAGAGAGAGAGAGAGAGAGAGAGAGACTGATTATATTACTTTCAACACACAGGATTGCCATTGCACTACAACTGAACTGTGGTTACGCAAGAACTGCTATTCGAGAACTATCCGCACCAAAGAAAGGTAGTGCCCGCAAACAAATAGATAGAGAAAAGCGGAAACTTGATTTCCAATCTCTCTTTTCACTCCCAACCCATAGTAACTCCAGCTCTCGTTTTGACCACCTGTGTGAATGCACTCTCAATGCTTTCTCTAAAAAATGGCATCCTCCTAGCAAACGTCTTGAATACATAGAGACATTTTCCATCTTAAAATGGAATGAATTGCCAAAGTCATCAAAAGAGTACCATAGCCTTGCTAACTGTAGTGCATGCTACAACATTCATCTTTCCCTTCAACAGGCCTACCCTGATAAACCAGTGTATGAACCCCAGATGCTAGTGAAGCTCCCACCACTAACCAGTGAACGTGAGCAGGCACGAGGAGTACTAGCAGAGTTAAATCCAGTCTGGCAGAATCGGTTCTCACGGTCTTTCTCAGAGTCCATTCCACATGTTTTACCTGAATGCAACCTAGCACAAAAGAAAACCAAATTAGAACTCAAAAAGAAAGACAGAGTGCAGAAAAGGAAGATCGTTACACACATAAATGACCATTTTGCCAAAAATACAACTATGTCAGTCCTTTCAGAAGCTGAATCACTAGCTAGCTATAGACGTTAACGTCTTGCCCTTTCATATGAGAAACCCACAACACCACAAAAATCAAAATCACACTCTCCAAGTGAACAGAAAATGTCATGGGATGTGGAAGGTGCAATGAGTGAATTAGAAAATTTTCCAGCAAATGAGAAAATCAACTGGTCTGCATTGGCAAGACAATACAACATCCCAGGTAAAAATGCAGGCCAGGTCTTGAAGGAGATGGCTAACAAACATGGAATCGATACCACTAGGTTAGATCAAAGGTCAAATGCCACCCGAATACGTAGGCATAAATTTCGCTTACCAGGACAAGAAATATCTATGCCATGCCTCCCAACGGTACACACTGTTATAGAGGAGCAGAGACAATTGATTCTATCTGGTGAGTTGAGTATTGGTGAGCCATGTGCACCCTTCTCCCTAACAAAGTCAATGATTACAAAAGATGGAAAGGTGGAATTTAGATCAGTTGAGATATGTGGTAGAAAGATACCACTGAATGAATTAAGAGCAAGACTACTAAAAAAGCAAGAAAGGTTTATGTATTTGTACAGCAATGAACGGATAAGCAACATGAGTGCCCAGGACATACATCATTTCATGGCGATGATGCACTACCAGCCCATTCCTAACTCCTCCATTGAAGAGTTGCGGCACACAGTTAAAATGCTTCAGAGAAATCGCACACTTGCAATGTGGCATGACTCGACAATCTTACAAACAGGCTACATACTCTTTGCAGTGTGGGTGATATATGACCCAGCCGTGTTTTACACACAGGAGTATTGGAAGAGCCTTAACCCACAGAAGGGAAATGTGCATATCCAATCGTTAGTAGAGGAACCCATGATATATATGATTGCCCCTAGCAGTTCCTCACACACTGATCAGCTAGCCCTTGTTGGGGATCGTACTGAGTGCCTTAGCGAACTCAGTAAACCTGTTATTACTAGTGACGGCACAACAGAAATCAATGACTGCCTCCGTTTCTTTTGTGGGGACAAACCTGCTCAGCAATTTGAAAGGGGCACACAGATAGGAGGGACATACAAATGTGGTGGGTGTGGTTGCAAGGATGTTCTAATGATAGACATTGCCCATGCTTTTCATAATTCATGGAGGTCACTTTTGACATACAGGTGGTCATTCTAGCAGGTAGGCTAGGTAACAAACCAGGTTGCCTTAAACCTCTGGACAACCTTAAAATTGCAGATCTAAGGCAGGAGTTACAAGCCAGAGGGATCAACACAAAGGGTTTATTAAAACCGCAACTTACATCCTGCCTCACTGATATCCTCCAGGGTGCACAACGTGTACCTACTCTCCTCACTCTAAACCCTGCCCAATCACTCACCACTTTGAACCTGACTAAATATGAAGTACTCGATTGTGAGCCATTACATGATCTAAAAGGCCACCTCTATAACCTCCTACCTGAGATACCACACTTACTGCCATCTCAACTTAAAACTGAATGTCAGCAACTTCTGGACACTACATTGCCAAAGCAAACAGTGTCAGGGGCTTTTCTAAGAATAGCAGCAATTAAACTATTTGTGAAACTAAAACATGAAGACATAGATCCGCTCTTGAAGGAACTCTTGAGTACAATCGTCAGGGCATCAGAATTTTTATACTCATATGACTCAAGACGAACACCAAAAACTATCCTAAGGCTCTATAACATCACTTGGTTCCATCACGAACTTTGCTGCCACTTTCTCTTAAATCCAAGGCATCAAAGTCGCTCACACTTCTTTGGAATATATTTACATGATTTAGTTGTACATGCTCCATGCATATTCCAAGAGGTATGCCTAAGGTCGACAAATGCCGAGAGCCAGGAGCAACTCTTCAGCCAAGCCAAGCATATTGGTCTCAAGGCTACAAACCGCAAGCCAGAAAATGTTTTGCCAACTATACTACTCTGCATGCAAGCCAGGTAGAACACAGGTGACTGTCTACAGTCAATAAATCAACAAGACAGCATGGTATCAACAGCAGCATCACAGGTTGATATATACACTGGAACTTACATAAGTAACAGCTTCATTTCCAGTCGACTGTCCAGTTGGCAAGCACACCTCATGCGCATCAGCAGCTTCCTGAAACATGGTATGGGTGTATGGTGGAAAAATGAAGAAGGGGGTGTCAAATTTCTTGATGGTGACAATGATCCTGATTTCCAACCCCAAGGCCCACAACTACATCACAATCGAAGTATTACACTCCCTGATGTGTACCATCAGATATCACAGGACTGGAACACCATTCTTTACACCAATACAACACTACCTACTCCCAGTATCAGGTTATATGATGCTGACGGTAACTATGAAAGGAGTGTTTCTTTCTTTGCTAGTGACATTGATATGACTCCACTAAACACTATGCAAACCTCCCCTGAAGATGTATGTCTCCCCTCTGGCCCAGTGAGCATAGTAACCTCTTCCGAGGCAGTTGAAATCAGCATGAAAATGTCCACAGAGGGACTAGAAACCAGCATGCGGACCTCCCCTGAAGATGTGTCTACCATCCCTTCCACACCCAGCACACAAATGGAAACCTCCTCCAAGGCAGATGAGAACAGCATGGAAATGTCCACAGAGGGACTTGAAACCAGCATGCGGACCTCCCCTGAAGATGTGTCTACCCTCCCTTCCACACCCAGCACACAAATGGAAACCTCCTCCAAGGCAGATGAGAACAGCATGGAAATGTCCACAGAGGGACTAGAAACCAGCATGCGGACCTCCCCTGAAGATGTGTCTACCCTCCCTTCCACACCCAGCACACAAATGGAAACCTCCTCCAAGGCAGATGAGAACAGCACGGAAATGTCCACAGAGGGACTTGAAACTACCATGCAAACCTCCACTAAAAGTATGTGTCTCCCCTCTCCCCCACTTAGCATACAGCCCTCTTCCGAGGTTAGCATGGAAACAACCACATGGGGACTTGAAACTAGCATGGAACCCACCCCAGGGGCACAAGAGAATTCTCTTTCCTGTGATGTGAGTGTGCAGGCTTCCTCTGAGAATGCTACCTCAATATCCAGTATGCAAATAAGCTCAAGTTTGGGTGTCACCACATGTGCACAAGGCACCTATAATACACCATACCGCACAAGGTGCAGATTGTCACAAAGTAACGCACTGCTACCCACCAAGATGTTCCAGAAAACACAGTGCTCTACCCTATCAACAGGTTGTAACACTGAAACAATAGAAGATGTGACTTTACAATGCAGTCTAGAGTGTTTAGAGCAAGTTCAAAACACAGACGTACCAGAAGGGCTACACACTAAAGCTGCCAAACTCATTTGCAAAGTGACTGGCAGCAATTCTTCCCTAAAAAAATTTAACAACCTAAGACTAAGGCTCAAGGAAGAGGGCCAGAAAAACAGGAAACCAACAAGAAGTGAAAAAGAAGAATACCAAACATTGCTCGCTGAACTTCAGACTACTGTGTTGTCAGTTAAGTACAAGATTAAGGATAAACTGAAGTCGGCAGAGAGAGAGTATATTGCCAGTGGGGCTGTGCAACTACACAATCACAACGGAACGTACAAAGATCTTCACAAGAAACTTGAACTAACAAAGAAGATAGTATCCCTTTGGTCCAATTTTGAACTATAAGGATATCATAACTGTATCAGTTTTACCTGGGTAGTATCATTAGACAATGCCTAAGGCATAGCAACTAAATGCGTAGCTACATGTACATGTACCGTGCGTACACAAGATAGAGTTGTCCAGAAACCCCCGCCCTTACTCTAGGCTTACACTATTACTAACCTTTAATCTACATGGACATGTTGATGAACTCCTCCGTCTTTAAGCCAGGATTCCTCAGCTACAAGTGTAGCCCACTTCTTGGCTTGAACGTAAACAACTCGTCACACACACACGCATTGCGAGTGACTTTGATAGCGCGCGCGCATAGCAGCACATGATTATCACGCGATTATTGCAAACGAAATCACGTAAATTGATTGTGCGTGGGTGGAAACGCGGTCCCACTCCTTAATACACCTGAGCATGTACATGTACAGGTTTGTGGCACGATCCTCTTAAGAGTGACGACATGTCTTCAACCTCCATGTGGTGTCACTTGGGAGGAAGTTGCAAAGCACTTTGTGTGTGTGCTTGCAACTTCCTGCAAACAGAAGACATACAATGTACATTCTGATGAGGGCCAACCAGCCCGAAACAGCCGTCCGCCGTTTGCTTGGTTTGCTCTGCACAAACCTTTTTTCTATGTGAACCTGTGATATGTGATGCACAGGGAACCTTTACTATGGATTTCCCTCCCTCCCTCTCTCCCTTAATTCTTACCTCCCTCCGTCCTCCATGCCTATCCAGTGACAAAGAGAATTGACTGGGTCCACCAGTGGCCAGTTCAGGTAGTAGTCTGCATCATCCAGATTTGATCGTGATTGATATCCATGCCAAGGACCTGGTACAGGAACTTGTGGACAAAGGTAAGATACGGATGATCTGCCACTGTAATCAGGACACCCTGAGGTTAGAACGCTTCACTGATCAGGACACCTTGAAGTTAGGACATTTCACTGATCAAGACACCTTGAAGTTAGGACATTTCACTGATCAAGACACCCTGAATATAGGACACCTCACTGATCAAGGACACCTCAATAATAATGGTCGTGACACCTTGAAAGAAGGACACCTCAATAATGGGTGACACCTTGAACTTATGGAGTCCCTCATCTACCGTTTGAGTGACAGCCACTCATCCAATCCTCTAGTATCACTGAATACTTCCTCATCAACACACAGACTTAGTAGCCGAAGGGAGTGGGTAGAGTATGTTTAGCCAGCATTAGTAGCCGAAGGGAGTGGGTGGAGAATTTTTAGCCAGCATTAGCTATTGTTGTAAGGGTACGAATTGGAATACCTCCGTGGCCACTCCTGCAAACTGATTATACACACATGATAGCCCCCATATGATACTAGGAAACTCCCTATCTAATCTCGTGACCACTCAAGTTTCAAGAAGTACGCATTACCCTTTTTCTTGTTTTGATGGCTGATCATATCTGACTCTCTCTCTCCCTCTCCACCCAGGAGATACAGGAGGAGCTAACGACTCACGAGGAGGTTATGGAGTCCCTCATCTACCGCCTCTCGGAGGTGGGACCACCTGCTGCAACTGGCGCAAGAGAGGTATGGCAATGGAACACCTGTAGAGAGGGACATCTCTAATCCAGATGCCCTTGGGACAGAAGACTCTGTCCTGATTAGTGAGATGTCCTGAATAGTGAGGCATCCTGATTTAGTGAGGTGTCCTAATTAGGGGTAGGACAAGGCTGACATATTACCACTCTTAATGAATGTGCTATGAATATAATATGCATGTAACCACAACTATTTAAGAGTAGTAGTCCCATATAAATTCAGGTTCCCCTGGTGGGGTACGCTATGGTATAAGATGCGAGGTCTTGAAACTCAGATTTTTGGAAGGCCTTTGAGGCCTAAAAACTAATGCACTGGAAATGTCTGAATGGCTGCTTTGGCCTGTTTTCAAAGAAATGAGTAGTACATGTATATGACTATTGACATCTAAGTACAGAAAGCACTGACGCCCAAAGATTTTCACCTGAGCCCTCGAATTTTGGCAATAACTCTCTTTTTCACCCAATTTTAAAATAAAGAGTACCATTCGATTCCTTGCGTTTTGCCGTGTCTAGTGATAGGTCTCACTAAATCTGAATCTCTACCACTCCAAAGATAGCTGTATGTCCCATAAGGAAAGTATGGAGATGCCATTGACCGCGAGGAATGTAGTGCGCATAAACGCGCTGTTTACACACGTAGGCTTTTACATGCTCGAAGCGTTTGCTGGTGTGAAAAGCAGCAAGAAGAAGGGGCTACCCAGGATTCTCAGGTTAGTAATGCTAGCTAGGCTTCCGTAATACTAGCTGGGTTCCCATATTTACAATGAGATGTAGCGTAGCAATCAAAACGGTACAAGTGAACTATGACATCATGGATCAACACGCTTCCAGTGTCATGGCTCACCTTTAGCCACTTATCCCTAGTCTTCAGCCTAACCCATCCTACAGTACTCGAAAAAACGCACTTCCCATAGCGTTCAGCAATGCTGCGTGGTTTTCCTCCAGTTACCTGCGCATACCACTACCCACAAACATGCAGGAAGTTGTCAAAATGGCACACGCCTGCGTAACACTAAAACCTCAGCAACTTCTGGGGCCCAGGTGAACACAAATAGACTTTAGTGTACACAGAACAGTCACAGTTTACAAGGGTGGGTAGAAGGTGCATGCACAGCTGGATTTAAGGACAGAAGTTGCGTACTTCTCTCTCCACAAGGGACATATATGGGGGGGGGGGGGGGTGATGAGCCACCAACCCCCATGCAAATCCAGTTCAGTTAACTGGCTAATAGGACTAGAAATTCACCCTTACTAAATCCGTGGTAGGGTGGTGCCTCAGGGAGGAGTAGGGCTGGCAATATGTAGACTGCCAGGACCCTGACAATTGTGGTGTACAATAATTACATCTAATCATATTCATGTATCCAATCCAGCTGTGCATGCACCTCATGCCCACCCTTGTAAACTGTGACTGTTCTGTGTATACTAGGTAAATTTTTGGGCGAGCGGAAATGTCAGTGCTACTCTTTCCTTTTACACATGTAACACAACTGCATGTCAGTCCTAAGCTATGATAGTCTGGTGTACCCTTCTTCTCATTTCATACCTAGCGTGAGCATGCTGACTATGTGTTTGAGCATGTAATAAATATTGATAGTCTCTTGAGACTCTGCATACATGTAAGTGTGCAGCCTGTCATGTACTTTTATACGTGTAGGTTCCGTGTTTAGCCAATGATATGCATTAGTGTCCTCACTATTAGGCCCTAATGACACGTGTGAATATCATTGTCTAAACCACAACTCCATACTGCATAGATGTCTATAAAAGTACACTTGCGTATAGCTGGCCATGTAGCTGTGGTATCAGTCAATGCCTTTAATTTTTGGAGGCCTCTTTGGAGGCTACCCTTTTAACAACTAAATATAAGAAGTAGTTGTGGTCAGGTTAGGTGCGTGAAATAGGTCATAAGGTAGACAGGCACACACACACCAAGTACAGTAACATGACGTCTCGGGCATATTTTTGACTTTTTATATTTAAGCCTGGAGGCCGTTACATGTGACAGTCACAGAATGACACAGATCCCTCCCTCCCTCCCTCTTTCCCTAGCAATCAGAGCAAGCAGACTTTCCACGCCTGCCAGATGTACAGGAGCTGTCTACACGGGTACACTTCACTGGCCACCGACTTTACCGTCGAGCCACAGCAGAACATACATGTACGTATACATGTACACAAATGTATACTGCATGTACATGTATGTACACTACTTCTACAGGCATTGCTGTGTGTGCGTGTGTGAATGCCATATGTTGCAAATAATTCCTTGTTGTTCAAAGGTCAAATGAATGAACTAAAATGCAAACCCTTGGCGAAATTACTGCGTATGATGTTTACCTTGTAACCCTATATGAAAGTATATGGGAAATAGCTGCGAATATACTGGCCCAGCTACAGAGAAGGCTTGAGAAGCTCACTGTACTACATTAGGTCATATCACAGGTAACGTTTGGAGTACTCTGTTAGGTTTTTGAAAAATCTGTGCTGTGGAAAGATTGACTTCTGGATCGCCCCGGCGTTTGCAACACATGACATCACAGCCACGCCTCCTTGTAAAAGTAGTGTACTGCATATGATTAGAGTTCAGCCATGAATATGATTAGATTACTGTAAACCACAACTGTTGAAGTGTGGTAGTCCTATATAAATTCAGGTTCCAGTGCTAGTGCTCACCAATAGTGAGAATCGTTGATATTTTTGGAAGGCCGTAAGGCCTAATTGTAAAATGAAATCACTGAAAGTGTGTGTATGTGTGCGCGTGCGCGCATGTGTACGTGGGGGGGGCACGCGCACGTGCTATGAGTCTGCATATGCGCGTGCATGTAAATAATTGAAGCCCCACCTCATGTTATGTTGGTGGAATGAAGCCCCACCGCGTGTTATGTTCTGTAATTTCCCTGGTAATAGGAGGCTGATAATAGGGGATAACTTGGGACTTGAAAATCTTCCAGGGGGGCCTAAAATGATTGAAAGGGGATGCATATAAACGTCCTTCACCCCCTGATAGTATATCATGAATTTCTCCCCTCCCCCTCCCCCTCCCCCTCTCTCTTCCTCCCCCTCAGCTGGGAGCCAAAGTGTGCAGTGACCTCTCAGAACTGGTGAGGAGGTTCCACGAGCGCTGGGTGGAGGTCAAGAAGAAGGTGACTGTCAGATTCTTCGCCATTGACAGAGCCATGGTCAAATATGACCCAGAGAACATGGGACTCTCCAGTGAGTGGGGGGGGGGGGGGCAGTACAATGGAATCAGGACACCCTCAGGCGGGGGGGGGGGGGGTCAGAGAGTAAGGAGAGGGGAGCTGTACTCATTTCATTGTACCTGACGTGGTATATGGTATAGCCAAATACTTGCTTACTTCAGACTAGACAATTCGACTACATATGAAGTAATTACATGTTCCACCTCTAGTTACTTGTACTGTGTGTGTCTGTCACTCTAGCTCTACCTAATAATGGATCAGGGAGAAGACGAACAATGGCACTCCATACTATGTGATGAAGTATGTGTAGTGTAGGCGCTTATAGGTTACAGTCACCTCTCTCTCTCCTCTCTCCCTCCCTTCCTTCCTCTCTCTCTCTTTCTCCCTCCCTCTCCCTCCCTCCCTCCCTTCTTTCTCCAGTATTAGGAATGCTACTAGACAGTGGCAACATCCAGAACTCTCCTAGCTATACAAGGAGATGGAAGCACTGTACAGTCAGCCCTGCTACCCCAGCCTGGCCTACCCTGCGGCACTAAAACTAAGAGCTCTGCAGAAAAAAAAGTCCCAGCGTAAGTGATACTTATCTCATACCCCCAGTTTTCCATACTTCAGACATTCAAATTTCCATACATCACTCTAGCACTACCATTTTACATATTCGGTTCCCAGGCCTTCCCTGTTGTGCGTAATAGTGCACGTTTTGATTGTGCAGGGGAGTGAAACATTTAAAATTGGAGAAGGCCTGGGATGAAACATTATGTGAGGGTAGACGTTGGGCAGACACGCTAGCGCGCAACACTGTTAGCCTCAATCACAATTTGTATATACTTGCGGGAGCTGAGACGTTCAACGTACGTGGCTGGTGAGTATGTAGTACATTGTATATATACGCTACACTTTACACTGGCGCAAGTCTAGCTCTATTCTCGAGTGAGAAGCGACTTTGAGGACAACTGGGGGCATGCTACGCGCCATCCCTCATGTCATCCCAGGCCTTCCCCAATTTTTAAAATGCGCACAATTACACGCAACGGGGAAGGCCTGGGAACCGAGGCTACTATGTTGGTGTACATTAATGCGTGAGCTTAGGACAGGAAAAATCTTTACTCACTGCCCCAGTTCTCAAGGCTCGGCATCCATTGTGTCCTGCTTCAGTCTATGTATGTTGTGTGTTGTATGTCTTATGTGTATTGTTTGGTTGGTTGAGTTATTTTTTCTTCTCTTTCTAATGTTTCTTGGCTAGTGTGCAATACACATGTTTTTCCGTGCACATTACATGCATATTACAACAATACATACATGTATTGTTCGGAGGGGTGGAAAGGGTTGGCCTGGGCCCAGTGGTGGCCGAAAGGAGTCCATTAAAGACGGGATCCTCCGTTGGCCCTCGTCTCAGGGGGTATGGAGGGTTCGAACAACCCCCCCGAAACAGGAGAAGGTTCGCTTTTACACTCGGTCGTCGTAGTGGCCATATACGCACACTCCAGGGATGCATGCATGACCACACCTTCTCTAATCGCACAATTGCAATTAAACATGCGACCACATGAGTGTAGCATGTTATGTACATCATACACCTCAAAATAATTGTCCATGCAGCTACATGTACGTCACACATGTGCAATAGAGCTGGTGCTAATGCTAAAGGCACTCGCTTCATATAGGGGTCCATATTTTTGCAACCCCTCCCCCCATACAAATTCCGGGAACGGCCTTGCCCTCTCTCTCTCCCTCCCCCCCTCTCCCTCTCTCTTCCTCCCTCCCTCCCTCCCTCCCTCCCTCTCTCCCTCTCTCTCTCTCCGTAGATATTCTGGGACCTGGCCAGTTGTCATCGCCCCTGGTGATTAACTCTATCGCAGGCGAGGGGCATTTATGCACCACGCGCGCCCCCAACGAGCGGGCGTAGGCGCATTTATGCACCACTGCACCAGCCGTTTGTTTACTACCGTTTTTACCCTGCGCAAGCTGCCGTTCACTCTCTCACTAGTCGAGCTATTATGGCCTCTTGTGGTACGCTTCCTTCTGACCCTGATTTTCTTTTGGACTTCATGGAAGACCTCCCAGAAGAGTCCGACAGTGATGAAGAATTTGACGGGTACCTCGAGCCTGAAGACGGCCCCATTGCCTACCGCAATGCCTCTGAGCTTGAAGACGAGGAGACCTCCAATCTCAGATGCCGTTCGAGGTCACTACAAGACCTCTCAGAAGGCATGCATGAATCGCCGCTCTCACGGCTCAGCCACTCCCCCTCTCCTATGCAAGGAGAGTGTGCAAGCGGGTCTCCGCTAGTGCTAGCTGGAGCCAGCCCTACCCCTGTTGCAGTAAACCGCACATCTACTCTGACTGTTCAAGTAAATCATATAAAATAGTAAACACAAAGTAAGCAAACTACACATTACTATAATATACAGCCTCCGGCATTCACTGGTACGGCTGGTATGACCGTGGACATGGAAGACAAGGAGCCAGTTGACTTCTTCCACCTCTTTTTCGATGGGCATATACTGGACCTGATACACAGGGAGACTGTTCGGTACACAGAGCAGTACTTAGAGAGGGAAGACGAATACCTTCAGGCACATCCCAAGGCGAGAGCACATGACTGGCGCAGGAATCCACTCACTTTGAAGGAGGTGGAGGTCTTTCTGGCGCTGATCATTGCTATGGGTATCTGTGGGTTTCCCACACTCAGGTATATGGCCTGTATGACACAAAATAGTAGTGCTATGTTCTATGCAGTAATGCACATACTTGTACATGATATACATATTATGGTGATGATGTTTCTGATCAGGATGAAAAGAGGACAAAGCTGCATGGTGCACATTACCATTTATGTACATGTTATTTCTACATCGGTACACGTATGTGCACGCCCAAGAAATACTGCATGTCCCCATATACATGTAAGTACTACATGTCTATACATAGGAGAGTAGCAACTTGCTTGTGTATTCTGCAGGTCATACTGGAGTAGGAATTGGCCATTCAGCTCAGATAATTTCAGTTCCCTGATGTCGAGTCGCAGGTTTGAGCTGATCTTACGTTTCCTCCACCTCAACGACTCACAGACACAGCCACAGAGAGGACAAATTGGGTTCGATAAATTGTACAAGATTTGACCACTCCTGAATCTGCTCACAGCGAATTTCAGACAACTACACCCCTTCACAGTTCCTGTCTGTCAATGAGAGCATGATTTCATTCAAGGGCCGCCTCTCCTTTTTGCAATATCTCCCTAAAAAGCCCCATAAGTGGGGTATGAAGGCATGGGTGTTGGCTGATGCGGGGAATGGATACACATGGGGGTGGAAGTTGTACACAGGGAAGGAGGACCGGGCGGAGACTGGACTTGCACATCACGTGGTGGTGGATCTGGTGGACGATGAGAGACTACAGGGGAAGGGTCATGTTATTGTGATGGACAACTTCTACTCCAGTCCATCACTCTTCCATGACCTGCTAAGTAGAGGATTCCATGCGTGTGGGACAGTACGCAAAGACCGCAAGGGGCTTCCAAAGGATGTTTGTACTGCAACTCTTCAGAAAGGAGAGGTCATTAGTAGTGTAGATGACAGTATTTTGGCGTTAAAATGGAAAGATAAGTGGGATGTCTTCATGATGAGCACTTACCACAACAGCAGTATGGTGACAAAGACCCGGCGGTCACGTGCAGCAGATGGGGGAGTTGAAGATATCCGGAAGCCGGAGGTTGTGGAGGATTACAACCAGAATGTGGGTGGCGTGGATAAAAGTGAGTTAGTGTGCATCATACATCTACAAATAATATATATACACACTTCTTTGTTGAGTTCCACAATATTCCTTATAAATGTAGGTGATCAGATGATAATGTACTATGGGTTCTCTCACCGGTCTGTGAAATGGTGGAAGAGGGTCTTTTTCCACCTACTAGATGTAGCCCTCGTCAATGGCTACATACTATACAAG
Source organism: Theonella swinhoei (assembly GCA_963970385.1). Classification (NCBI taxonomy): domain Eukaryota; kingdom Metazoa; phylum Porifera; class Demospongiae; order Tetractinellida; family Theonellidae; genus Theonella; species Theonella swinhoei. The sequence goes on along the minus strand of OZ019948.1, from coordinate 10,724,939 downwards.
GCTGCCACTGAGTCCAAGAAGACACAACTTCAGTTCAGACTCTCTGTGGCTATGAGTCTGATAGAGGGCCTACAACGTCCACGCCACCGCCATCACTCAGGAGCACCAGAGCTCCCCCTCCGCCTCACTGAGAGAGCGTTCCCAGAGCCCATCCCTGATGAGAAACGGGCTGACTGTAAAGTATGTAGCGTTAGAGGAGCGGGGCAACGTCATCAGACGAGGTATAGGTGCAAGTTGTGCCACACACCCTTGTGCCTATACCCCTGTTTCGAGCGGTACCACACCCTCAAAGATTACAAAATCAAGTATTAGTTGTATCACCTGGTCACTCATCAAACTCTCCCACAAACTGTATTTCTATCCATCAACCCCACCCCCTATATCTATGTCCTACCCTATGCATCAATGTATTGTGGTACCGCGACGCTGCCCCAATCCACTGCCGCTAAGTTACAAATCACCTACTTTCTCTATGTCATCTATAATACACCCCACCCAAACACGTGCTTTTTGAAATCTTAATTAAGCGCATGAACATACAGTGTATACCAGGCTCCTTTCCCTCCCCCAAGAAAGAGCCCGGTAAGAGGCTACTCAGTAATAAAGATAGTGACACCTTAAAAGGACACCTCAAGAAGAAGGATAGGGACACCTTGAAAGAAGGACACCTCAATAATAGGGATATATGACACCTTGAACTTATGGAGTCCCTCATCTACCGTTTGACCGTTTGAGTGACAGCCACTCATCCAATCCTCTAGTATCACTGAATACTTCCTCATCAACACACAGACTTAGTAGCCGAAGGGAGTGGGTAGAGTACGTTTAGCCAGCATTAGTAGCTGAAGGGAGTAGGTGGAGAATTTTTAGCCAGCATTAGTAGCCGAAGGGAGTGGGTGGAGCATTTTTAGCCAGCATTAGCTTTTGTTGTGAGGGTACAAATTGGAATACCTCCGTGGCCACTCCTGCAAACTGTACACACATGATAGCCCCCATATGATACTAGGAAACTCCCTATCTAATCTCGTGACCACTCAAGTTTCAAGAAGTACGCATTACCCTCAATTGGGAGCTTTTTCTTGTTTTGATGGCTCGCCATATCTGACTCTCTCTCTCCACCCAGGAGATACAAGAGGAGCTAACGACTCACGAGGAGGTTATGGAGTCCCTCATCTACCGCCTCTCGGAGGTGGGACCACCTGCTGCAACTGGCGCAAGAAAGGTATGGCAATGGAACACCTGTAGAGAGGGACATCTCTAATCCAGATGCCCTTGGGACAGAAGACTCTGTCCTGATTAGTGAGATGTCCTGAATAGTGAGGCATCCTGATTTAGTGAGGTGTCCTAATTAGGGGTAGGACAGGGCTGTCATACTACCACTCTGAATGTGCTATGAATATAATATGCATGTAACCACAACTATTTAAGAGTAGTAGTCCCATATAAATTCAGGTTCCCCTGATGGGGTGTGCTATTGTATATGTGTTGAAAACTCAAATTTTTGGAAGGCCTTTGAGGCCTAGAAACTAATGCACTGGAAGTGTCTGAATGGCTGCTTTGGGCTGCCATGCAATACCATGCTATGACAGCTGAGGTTATGCCTATACATGTATGTATGTTTACATTGAAACCCTGTAAAATGAAAGTATGTGGAGCGCGCGCGCACACACCCACCCACACACATACTGTAACCCTTACAGTACATGTAATAGAGAGTGGCCCTCCAGAAATAGGTGTGGAGGACTTCTTACACAGGTGTATAGTAGTAGATCCATTAGGAGGTGTGTGTGCACCTTTGGCATGCTAGATTGTGTGTTTTTAGTGTAGCTAACATGTATATTTGTGGTAATTACATGTGCAAGCATGAATGCGCTTCCTTTCTTACTTTCTTCAATTAGGCTAGTATGCTAAGCACATATTACATGTGGCAGCGTATATACTGTACATTATCACCTCACATTCACCTCATCTTCCTTACTTTCTGTCTTTCTCTATCCCACTCTTCGTCTCTCCTCCTTCTCTCTCCTTCCCTCCTTCACTTCATTCTCTCCTTCCCTCCCTCACTTCCTTCCTCCCCCCCTCCCATTCCCTCATTCCCTCTCTCTCCCTCCCTCCCTCCCTCCCTCTCTCCCTCTCTCTCCCCCCTGGTGTGTTCAGAGACTAATGAGACTTTGTTAAGTGAGCCCCCTAACCATCTACGTAGCTATGGTGAGATTTAACCCCATTCCACATTCAATGTACATGTACTTATACAATTGCAATGTAATGCCACCCATATGAAAGAGAGCTGTTATCTCAATACACAGTGCATATTACAGTTTTTCACGATATAAGCTTATGTACATGTACCTGTGTGCAGGCCAGTTGTTATTGGCAACACGAAGTGGTGCAGGAGAACAAGTAATGAGTAGGAACTTCCCCAACACATACCCAGAAATGAAGGTGAGTACATGGAATGTTTTCAAAGAAAATGAGTAGTACATGTATATGCCCATTGACATCTAAGTACAGAAAGCACTGACGCCCAAAGATTTTCACCTGAGCCCTCGAATTTTGGCAATACCCAAGTAAAATGGATGCGTTAAAACCGCGGAATATTGCGCATAGTTTGATATTCGCCGGCGCTTTTTTGCGCGTAAACGCGTGCGTGAGTGCCTTGTAAGTCGTAAGAATGCATTGCGCACTCACGAATTCGCGCAGAATTCTTTACGATACTAGACGTGCGCGAGCGGAATTCTGCGCGATTCCGCACAATGGCACATATATGCGCACGCTAGCGCGTGCTGACATACACATTACAGGACCAAGACTTCTTTGCCAGCACAAACTCAAAGGTATGGATATTAAAGCTATATTTGCATGACCATTACAAAAGTTAGTCCAACAATAGTTTTGACATAAATTTTGCAACATACAGTTCTTGACCTACATTAACTGAAATGCATTTCTCATATATTAATTTTGCAGGAACTTCGGAGCTAGAGTCATCGGAGCTAAAGTTCTCTGAGCTAGAATCCATAGCATATTGCATATATACGTACACCAGCTGAGCTTTAATTATAGTGCGGACGCGGACGGATCCACACCGGAACTGATCCGCACCGGAATCAATTATTGTTGCCTAATATAGTATCAGCCTAGTGCGGATCCGTCAGCATAAGAATTTTTACACGTGTAGCTAAATGTAGCTGGGAAGCTCGTACCTTAACCTTGTCAAGAATCTAGACATGCTTCGTGAACCATGGCTGCAAGGCAGTCTACCCGCCCCAAAAGTATGCCGTACGTGTGTATACACAGTACTATTATACTATTTAACCCTTTATACCCGATAGTGCCAAAAGGCACTTCTCCGTAAAGAGGCGATAAGCGTGCCATTTGGATACATTTTGAAAGGCTTAGTACAGCCATGTAGAACTACATATTCATGATATAAATACATAATTCAACTACAGAAGGATAAAATGACTAGCACTGCTCACATAAAGCACAGGCTACGTAGTTCGTCGTGGCTAGCGACTGACGAATCACAATCAAAAACGCAATTGAGCGCGAACGCGACAGCTGCCAATCGAGGCCAGGTGCATTCTTCCTTGAGCTGCTGCAACAGTTGCAAAGCTGATCTAGCGTCTTTCTTGTCTGCTGCCACGTCTTATTCACTAGACTGTCTACGATTCACTGCTCTACACTGTGAAGTAAGTTCGAACAGCTGCGTGAATTTCATATGAGCGGCGCTTTGTTTACTTCCTGAAACTCGCATAGCATGGTGACCACAAACTCCACCTCTACCGTACCTGGAAGTGCGTACGAGCGGTACAGCCGCAGTGAAGTGCTGGAGCTTCTAGAGACGGAGGAACCAATGCTGCAGGACAGTGATGACGAGCTGGAACTGGACTTGGGCAGCGGAGATGAGATATAAGTGCTAATATTGCATTTATTTATAAACTATAACTGAAAAAAACATCCCAAATAGTGCAAATGTGTGTGAAGGTGAGCTTTCACCAGACTTCCTGACTCGCCTAGAGCAGGACACCACTCCACAAGAGTCAGAATCATCAAGGTATGAGCATATATAGATGTATTTATATTACAGGCTGATTAGCTAATAATAATGCTTGCAGTGACTCAGAGGACTCTCCAACTCCTACTCCAACCCCATCACCGACTCCGTCACCGTCACCTAGTCAGGGGCAAGACAGGGGTAGGGGAAGACGGAGAGGAAGGGGAAGAGGGAGGGGAAGGGGAAGAGGGAGAGGGAGAGGGAGAGAGAGGGGAAGGGGAGGAGGGAGAGGGAGGAGCAGACACCAGAGTACTGGAAGCGGAAGTGCAGGGTAAATACATTTACTCACAGTATTCAAGCTACCTGTTTCCATAATAATTCCTTGTACACAGTACATGTATATGCTAATATAATACTCCCCTTACAGCGAGAACAACTGGAGTGAGGAGTTGGCAGGCGTCACTGTAAATCAATTTGTGGAGCCAGTAGGACCCGCCACAATAATTCCTTACACAGTGGTGGGGATGTTCCGCCTGTTCTTCACTTCCGCTCTGGTAGGGTCCACTGTCCACGAGACAAACTTGTATGCACATCAGGTGTTGGGGGATGAGGCTAGTGCAAAGTGGATTGATCGGATGACATCTGGGCATTCCTGGGGTTCGCTCTGTTGATGGGTATCAATCGTTTGCCGCAGTTACATCTCTACTGGAACACCAACCCGGCCTTTCACTATCTAACCATCGCAGAACGGATCACCAGAGATCGGTTTATGGCCATATGGAGGTTCCTCCACTTCACTTCCAATTCACCCTCAACATCATCCACAGCGGTAAGCGCGTCATCATCATCTGCAGGCGCGTCATCTTCTTCTTCATCAGATCCCACACGTACCCATGACAGACTGTGGAAGGTCCGGCCAGTAATATGGGCTGTTGTGGCTGCCTGCAAATCGAATTACCGGCCTCATCGGGAGCAGGCTATTGATGAAGCTATGGTGGCCTTCAAGGGAAGGTCATCTATGAAACAGTACCTCCCGATGAAGCCGGTGAAGCGTGGTTTTAAGATCTGGGTCCGTGCAGACAGCCACAATGGGTACGTGTGTGAGTTCGAGTGCTATACGGGTCGCAAGGGTGACAGAACTGAAGTAGGACTGGGCGGCTCGGTAGTCACTCGACTCACTCGGGATCTGGTGGGGAAGTCGTATCACATCTTTATGGACAGTTTTTTTCGTCGGTGTCTTTGTATCGTTCTTTACTCTTAGAAAATATTTATTGTACCGGCACATTGAAATCCAACAGGCGCGACTTCCCTCCTGATCTCAAGGAAGTGTCGAAGCGTGGGCTAGCCCAGAGAGGTGATGTGATGACGAGGCAGGATGGGAACGTCGGCGTCTGTGTGTGGCAGGACACTCGGCCGGTGACCTTCATGTCATCAGGCCACAATCCTGGTCACACAAAATCCATCCCTAGAAAACGAATAGATGGTACTGTAATGCATGTGAACTGTCCCATATCTATTGTGGACTACAATAAGTACATGGGAGGGGTAGATAGAGGGGACCAGTATAGAAAGTATTATCATGTACATGTAAAATCACGTAAATCATACAAGTATATATTTTGGTTTCTGTTCGAAGTTTGTGTTTTCAATTCGTATGTTCTTAGCCATTATTCCCCATGTAACCTCCCTATATCTAGTTATTTGTCATATAGATTACAATTAGCTAACGAACTTATCGGTAATTATAACAGTCGTAAACGTCATGTCATATCCAAAACAGTCATACACCATCACCTTGTAGTCAACACACCCCACTACCCATGCAAAGCACCCAGTAAAGGTAGATGCAAACTTCACCCGTGCAAATCACAAACAACATGGTACTGTAGAACATGCGACAAGCACTTCTGCCACACAGGGGATCACACCACAGATTGTTTCCTCATACACCATGCACAGAACAACTTATACCTTACATAGTTCGTCTCTTTGTGTTCATTTGTGTACTTCCCTTTTCGTTTCTTTGTGTACCTTTGTGTTCCTTTTGTGTATTTTTTTTTGTGTACTGTACGTGGAGTGAAGTGATGTGATGTGATGTTTGTCAACTGCTGTCTTGTGTTTGTCTCGTCAAACTCCTCTCATTCGGCTTTTTCAGAGCCTATCCACTCTTCAAACTCAATGAATGTGATCCCCCACTCTACTCGAACATTCAACTTCTCTCTCAATGTGGTCGCCACTCTACGCATTTCTCTCCGTTGGGTTTGACTCGTCAAACTTCTCTCAATCAAACATTCACTATGGCCAGTGCTCTAAAGCAATATGCCCATCCCCCTCCCTTGTGTTTGACTCATCAAACCCCTCTCAATCGAACACTCATTATGGCCACCACTCTAAGCAATATGCCCATCCCCCTCCTTTGTGTTTGACTCATCAAACTCCTCTCAATCACACACTCACTGCTGCCATACAATCCAGTCACCAGAGTTCTCTCGGCATACCAACTCACAGCTAGACTTCACACTACAAAGTAAGTATATTTCCTTCATTGTTGCTGACTAATTCATCTACATCTATTTCTGCAGGATCAAACTGATGGCAAACCTACCTGATTTCTGTGCTCTTGCAAGCTCTAAACGCAGTAGAGCACACCTTACCATTTCACCCATGTACTCGTATATGCGTATTACATGTCTGTATTATACATAAAATGACTTCTAAGTATCAACTCACCAGGAGACCAAGAAGGCGCTGGTGAAGCGTTCCCCAACGACGGTGATAGGCCATAATTCCGCTGTTTATCCCGTAAATAGTTCCTCAGAGACTCCATACGTATAATTCTGGCTGTAAAATTGCTACACACGCAGCGGATGAATAAGGATGCGGAGAAGAAGGGCACTCGTTAGAGCACGCACTAAACCGAGCGGTATCACGCGGTAATGCGTGGGCGTTACCGTATTACGTAAAACGCGCAATAATTGCGATCCGGGTATAAAGGGTTAACTAGACGTTTCATCCCTCAGGTGTCTTCTTCCTGGTGCGGTGGGTTGTGGAAGGTTCTCATTCTATTGTCCCATCCAAAGACCTAGACAGAAGTGCAGCTGTTGTCAGGACAGGTGAAAGTGTGAAGGTAAAGGTCCATACCACTGGCAGCAGGATGGAGTGGTTCGAGGCAACGGTTATAGCTTGTGGTAAGCGCGATGCAGTAGCTATACACACATGTCATCAAAATCAGTTGGCATGCTGTGTTTATTCTACCATGTCACAACATGTAGGGCAGAAAAAGGAAATGGACAAAATGCAGGATGAGCTTGAAATCAGTGGGGATGAGGCAGAAACCATTGCAGGTAGATGCTATATGTATTAGTTAAAGCACGGAAGGAAGTACTGTACGTGCAATAATAGTCTACCGGCCTTGTTTTCTTGTGTAAGAAAGGCTAAAACTATCACCATACTGTATAGCGTGCGCCCCCATGTAAACCGTGCTGTATGACGGATACAGCACTGGTGGTGCCTTTGATTCACCCACGCAAAGTACAATAAACCCTCATATGGGGGGAGGGGGGTCCATCTTAGCACTACTTACATGTACATGTATATAATTGTCACAGATGAGCAGACAGAAGAAAAGGTCCAGGATATGGAGGAAGGGGAACAAAATGGTAAATGTGTCTGTCCCAATACTACATGAATCTCTCTCTCACTCTCTCTCTCACACACACAAACACACACACACACACACACACACACACACACACACACACACACACACACACAGATACCTGCAGTAGTACTGAGGTGGTGCCTCAGCAACCTTTAACCCCCACGAAGTCAATACATACGCCTTCTAGACATACGCCTTCTGTACTGTGGTCTGTATGTGTGGCAATCTGTACTGTAATTAGCCTGTCGTAACATTGAAAGTGTCCATCTGGTGTATGTGAAGGCTTCCATTCTTTAGTAAGAGGTTTCTGAATGCACACAGTTGAACGTGCATAAAGTTTCCCTGCATGCCACCAACCCCATATCCAGCACCTCAATCAATCCCCCAAGCAACCCTTCATCTGACATCTCAATCAACCCCTCCCCCAACCTGTCAACCCATCAGCCACCAGCACTGCCCAAATTTGATGGTAGCCCCGGCCCCACATATAACTGGCCTATACCTAGACAGGGGCTTGACAACCAATTCTACAGTGCTATATCCCCTAATTCAGGCTACACAAGATTTTTTGAAAGACCCCAGCCCTCAAGCTATGACGTGTATCGTCCGTATTATGGTACTTACCACCCTTCACGCGACACAACACCCACGAGTGATTTCTCAGAGAGCCGAGGGAATCAGGTATAGTTTTGTTAGAGTACAAGTTGGATATGTGCTAATTACATGTAGTGTGCAATTGTATACACATCACCTACATGTGCTTGCATGTGCACATGTATGTACACATGTCCAGCTGTGCATTTGGTTCTCCACTTTGTGAATAAAGAATCACTGGCTTTACAGACATGCACGTATGGTGTCATTGTGATTCTGGTTTGTTCTACAGGATTTGTCTGAAATGCTTTCCTGTCAACAAAGACAAGTCAGTGTTGGACTACAATCTCTACACACTCAATTAACTCTTTAGGGTCCATAACGCCAAATGGCGTGTAATAATTGCAGACACTTAGGGTCCATAACGCCAAATGGCGTGTACTATACTTACTCACATACACCTTACCTCTGCTACTACTGTTACACAATCCGTTCCTTCGTTAACGCACAGCGTACATCTACTGAGGTCGTAGGTCAAAGCGCAGCTGTAATAGCGCGTGCGCAGCTAGCTACGCCCCCATGAAGCGGGCTTGTAAGTTTACAAACCGCTGCTTACAATTGCGTGGGAGGTAACGTAGTAAGCAATGGCATACACGGCAGAAGAAGTAGCGGAGTTGTTCGAAGGTGATGGCAGTGCACTTGACACTATATGCATGGAGGGTAGCGAAGATGAGTTAGGAATGGAGGAAGTTGAAGTTGTGGAAAATCCATTCTGGCACCATGCTCCAGAGTTTGATGACTTTGAGGAGCTGCAAGGTATGATATACTCTGAAAAAATAATAATATAGTGCATGTAGTAATGAAGTAGTACATGTATTTATAACTAGGTGAGTACACAGAGGCAGCAGATTCTTCAAGTAGCCGTTCCACTTCAGACATGGAAACAGACCAGACTACACAGAGCCTGAGTCAAACGGAGCTGGAAACAGAACTGCCTATCCTTGCTGCACAGAGAGAACAATCAGACCATCACACATTGGAAGTCTCAGAAGACATACATGTAGATGAAGGAGAAAGCGGGATATCAGGGAATTCTGTTAGGGAAAGGAGGGGCAGGGGGAGAGGAAGAGGGTGCAGAAGGGGAAGGGGAAGGGGAAGGAGAAGAGGGAGGGGCAGAGGACAGGGGAGAAGAGGGAGCATGAGAGACAGTAGAGGGAGTGTTCGCAACACAATTCCTGCTAACAGTGGTAACCGTAATATAAAATTTCTAAGTGGGGATAAAATATGAAGTATTATTTCTTACACAGACTGGACAGCTGAGTCCACACCAGTGTGTGTGAGGCAGTTCACAGAAGACATTGGACCCAGGACCAGTCTTCCACAAAGCCCACTAGATATCTTTGGTCTCTTTTTCACCGCAGAAATTTTCCAACTGATTGCTACTGAAACTAACCGGTATACTACCCAGTGTTTGGAGGGCACTGACAAGCACTGGAGTACAAATCCTAAGGAAATCAGAGCATACCTCGGATTCTGCATCCTGATGGGTATTGTGAGAGAACCGGAGATTCGGGATTACTGGTCTCGGAATGAACTGCTCCACTACAGTCCTGTAGCCAGTCGCATTAGCAGGCTCCGGTTTGAAGAGATATCCAGATATCTTCATTTCACTGATAACACCTCACTGCCACAGAGGCAAGCACCTGGGTTTCACCGCCTGCAGAAGGTGAAAGATTTACTGGACAGAGTTAGGTCTCGCTTTGCTGCTGTCTATCGCCCAGGCTGTTGCATATCTGTGGATGAGGCCATGATACCTTTCAAAGGTAAGTACAACCAACACACACATGCACGTAAAACGAATACCTCACCTGCAGGTCGCTCAGCCATGAAACAGTATGTACCAAAGAAGCCCATTCGCAGAGGTTTCAAAGTGTGGGTTGTTGCGGATAGTTCCAATGGATATTTCCTAGATGTGGATGTATATGTGGGGCGGGCTTCAGATGGAGTCACAACTGAACATGGGCTGGGAGGGAAAGTTGTCCTGAAGCTTACCGAGCAGTTCAGTCACAGAAACCATAGGGTTTTCTGTGATAATTTCTTCACGTCACCTACACTTTTTGATGAGTTGCTGTCAAGGGGACTATACGCATGTGGGACAGTTCGCTGTGACAGACGTGAATACCCAGAGGCACTGAAGGGGTTGTCACTATCACGTGGAGAGTATAGGTTTCAGCAACAAGGCCAGTTGACTGCTGTTGTTTGGCAAGACAAGCGCCAGGTCAATGTTCTCTCCACCATCACAGACGGTAACAGCTCAGTCACAGTAAGAAGAAAAGAAAAGGATGGCACTTGTACAACCCTCAACTGTCCCACCGCTATCGTAAATTACAACCGGCATGTGGCTGGTGTTGACCGCGGTGACCAGCTCCGCCGGTATTATAACCTACGTCTGAAATGTAGGAAATACTACAAATACATCTTCTGGTTTATTGTAGATGTGTCCATTACCAACGCACACATACTACACAGTCGTTATTGTGTACCATCCAACGTCACAGCAGAGAACTTGAGGCTGAAGCAATTCCGTCTACAGCTGGCCCAGTCTTTGATTGGAGACTACTATGGTCGCCAAAGGATAGGTAGACCATCCACTTCATCAGTTCCTCTCCCTCAACCGATCCCTCACCAACCTTCACACTTTCCTTCGAAAAGAAGCCAGAAGCGGCAGTGTGCATACTGCAACTACTACCGCAATCCACCCTGTAGGAGAGAGAGTAGGTGGTACTGCGGAGACTGTGAAGGAAACCCTGCACTCTGTCTCACAGGGACAGCAGATGAGAAGGACTGTTGGCGACTGTGGCACTCAACCCAGTAGCACACATAGCTACACATGTACAATGCCCACTTTGTTTTATGTAACGTCATCGGGTTTTATATAATCTCATCAATACAAGACTAGAAAACCTAAAACATCAGCTTTGAGCCATACACATAACCCCTCCCACTCAGACATACACTATTTATAGTCTTAGTAGCCCTTAGCATCACTAGTAAAGAATGGCAACTCCGCCTTGGCGTTCATAAAATGGGAATGCCGTTCTTTACAGGTGATAGTTCTACACCCGTCCCTTTTTTGTACTCACCTGAAATAGGCTAGTCCATGATGAGATGGCATCGCGTACAGCCGGGGTAAATCGCAGTAAGAGCTTATAGAAACTGGACATCTGCACGTGGTCGTCATCACTCTTTTCTCACACTCAACGTAGTTCTCTTTGACCGTCGTGTAAACGATATACGCGTAATAAAAGTCGGTCATGCGCTTGCGCGTAATTATATAATTACGGACCCTAAAGAGTTAAACCAGTTCTATGGGGCCGAATTAAATTTTAACGTAACCATTACGCGTTTGCGGAAGTGACGTTTGATTACATTCCGTGAATGTACGTAATTCCGTAAGGGCTCCACAAGAAGATGCCCGAATTCAGACGTGCGCTTTCGTCGCCTGTATGTGGATAAGGCCAGAATTTACGGTCCCTTTTCCTGAACGAAGTCCTGTCCACCTCATTAGGGTTCTGTCGTGGCCAAAACGCAGTTGTTTCGTCGTTCGTTCCCAGCTGGCTGACCGATACTTTCGACGCTCTGCGGATGACAACAAAATGGTAAGAATACCGCTGTATTTACATGCTGTATGTTGAGTCTCTACCGTTATATATACATATATACATGTGGAAAGGCTTGGCGGAGAGAACATGTTGATTGCGTTGTGCTCCAATTAGAACTGTGAGCCACTCGTGATTCGTGGTGTGTGAAGTCATCGACAGTATGACCTAAAGGTGAGACATTTGTACATATATAATGTTGCAATAGCAATGAATTTATTACCTTCTACTGCCTAGTGAAGCTTCCTCATGCATGTGTAGTTGTTAGGAGATCATGTGGTTTTACCTGTGAAGAAAGAGAGGTGAAGTAAAACTACATGCATGTGAATATGTGTGAGCCATCATGTTAGCCAGCAATTCTCTGCTGTTTCCGTCGGGCACCACGGGGAGGTCTGACTGGCCTAGCCCGACATCACAAGACAAACAAGCACATACCAACATCCAGAGCATACACATGCTTGCATGCAGGAAAGCATACACACAACAGAGAGAGAGTGAGGGGAGGGAACAGAGGGAAGGAGGAGAGAAAGAGAGGGAGGGGAGGGAAGGTAGGGAGTAGAGGGAAGAAGGGTATCAGGGAGTGAAGGAGGGAGGGGAGGGGAGGGAAGGAGGGGAGAAAGAGAGGGAGGGAACAGAGGGAAGGAGGAGAGCAAGGGAGGGAGGGGAGGGAAGGCAGGGAATAGACAGAGGAAGGGGAGCTGGGGAGAGTGGGGAGCAAAAGAAAAAGAAGGGGAGTGGTGGGAAATAGGGATGTGTGCATACATACCTGCATGCTTACATGACATAGAACAGAGTTACATCACACACATACACACCCTTCCAGCATGTGTATGTGACACATTACAAAATAAAACACAAAGGTGGAATAAGTGGTGGATAAATGACAACATGGCTTTTAGAAAAGCCGTAGTAGTGTTACATAAACCATAAACAAAAGAAAATAATTGAGGTGAGCCCTACAGCAGAGAGGAGTGCCAGATCCGGAAGCAGTCTGAGCCATCATCCAGGCAAAGAGCTGGCTTTCCGGGGCACTCCTTGCAGTACCACACCACCTGATGGTTCACACTTGGTGTACGAAATTTCAGACAGTACACACACCTTCTTCTCTTCTGGTGAGAAGGAAGGTGCAGTGCTGTGCGGGTGGACTGTGCTGGAAGTGGGGCACAGTCATCGGTAGGGTGTACTGCTGGAGGAGGATGCGGGAGTGTGTTGGTTGTGGAGCGTGGGCGTCCGAGCCTTTTCCTGGTACAATACTGGCCGATCAATTGTTCGGCCAGCTTCAGGCGAAACGCCTTCAGGGTCTTGTAGGTGGTTGGTAGAGTGGTAGGGCTATAACTATACGATAATATAAATGCATTGGTGATAGATGAGTCGACTACAAAATTTTCATGCACCGTGATCTGACTCGGTAGTACTGCCTAAGCTGGTCACCCTTGTCAACTCCACCCATGTACTTGTTGTACAGTACTACCGAGTCAGAGCAGGTTACTGTCTCCCTTGTCCCATCCTTTTGCTTCCTCATTGCAGATCTTTCCACATCTGGCTGCGCCAATGTGGACAACATCGTCACTGGCTTCTTATCCATCCACACTGACGCAACCAGATTCCCCCGCTGGCAAAAAACCTGCTTCCCACGCTCCACATTGATCCCCTTCAGGGTGGTGGGATACCCAAGTCGATTGGTACGCGTGGTACCACACGCGTAGAGACCTTGTTGAAGGAGGTCGTCAAACAGAGTGCACGTGGAGAAGAAGTTGTCACAGTAGATGTGGTAGAGCTTCCCCTGCAACGTTTGAGTCAGCTGCTTCACCACTCGCTCCCCCAGACCTGTCTCCACTGATGTACCATCCCCTGGTCGACCCACATACACGTCAAAATCACAAAAGTACCCATTTACAGCATCTGCTCTCACCCATACTTTGAAGCCACGCTTCACTGGCTTCATTGGCATATACTGCTTCATTGTGGAGCGGCCTACACATACAGGTACATATACATATACATATAATGTACATTTGCTTGATGTATGCAGGGGAGTACAGTAGAACCTCGGTTATCCGAACACCTCTGGGCTCAATGAAATTTCCAGTGTTCGGATAACTGAATTTGTTCGGATAAGTGAATCTATGCGCCTATTCGCATTTGCGTGGTTAGAGCATGTAGAGACTCATGGTTTGGATAACTGAGGTTCTACTGTAGTAGCATGACAACATTCAATATGTGTTTGCAAATATATGTGTATATGCACGTGTACATGTGTGTGTAAGTATAGTATATACCTTTATATGGGATCATGGCCTCATCAATGCTGTTCTGGGGATGTGGGTTATATGATTTCAGGAACCTCTCTTTCAGCAGGTTGATAATGGGGAGCACCTTCTGGAGTCTGTGGTAACCATCTTCTCCACGTGCAGGCAGGGATGTGTTGTCGACAAAGTGGAGGTAGCGGGTCACTTCCTCGAAACGATCTCGTGTGATGCGGGATGCAATGGGCGTGTAGTGGAGTTTCTCGTCCCTGGACCAGTAATCTCGGATCTCTGGTTTCCGAGTAATGCCCATCAGTATCCGGAATCCCAGGTATGCCCTGATTTCCTGCACGTCTGTCTCCCAAGTCGTCTCACTCCCATGCAGCACTTGACTGGCATACCTGTTGGTCTCCCTCACTATCAGGTCCAGCACCTCCGCATCAAAAAAGATGGTGAACATTTCAAGTGGGTTCGTGGACACGGGGACAGTGGGTCCTACTGGTTCCTGGCAAGTCCGTACATCCACTACTGATGGAGTCAGAGTCCAGCCTGTGCACAGGTGCATGTACATGTTTTGTTATTTCATGTGCATTCTAGGCATACTTTGTGTATACATGTTCTTACGTCACCTTGTTTCTCATCTTCATCAAGTAGTTGTGGCTGACTCTGCTGTTGATGAACTTGACGTGTCCCACCCCTCCCCCTGCCCCTGCCCCTGCCTCTGCACCTCCCTCTGCACCTCCCCCTAGCCCCTGCCCTCCTTTGTTGAGGAACAGTACATGCTCCTCGTCCCCTCCTGAACACCCTTCCCCTCCCTCCCTGTTGTCTGTGGTTTCCCAACTCAGTGGTACTCCCTGCTTCCTCTGTGTCTGAGGACTCTTCAGTGTCACTATCTCGGTTTCCCTCTGTGGTACTCCCGGACAGTGTCTCTCCCTCTTCATATGAGGAGTCTCCTGAGTCCGACTCCTGGTTTCCCTCTCCCATGTGGGCGGTACTCCCGAACAGGACAGCAGGTATTGTGTGTACATTTATAAATCACTGATGTAATTACTGTGTTTCTTCATTTCCAGATAAGGACTCCTAAGATTTGCTGGGACTACAGCTGCATGCATGCACATTTTATTATGTACTTGTATCACCAAACCGTACAGTCATCAACTTCAAATGGTTCGAAGGGTGGTTCGTCATCCAAGGGTTCCACATCGTCCATTCCCATGTCATCATCACTTCCATCACAGAACGCCTCAGAACCCTCCTCTCCATTAAAATATCTGATGACAGCACTAGGGGAGAGCAGTCTCCTAGCCATAGTGCTAGTATTCAGTGCCAGAGCGTGGGTGTAGAGCCACTAGTAGGCGTAGCTCACTGTCTTGAAAATAACGCAGGTATTGCGTAAACAAACCGCAAGCAGCTGCGAAAGGTACACTGTTATGCCGCCTTACGTGAGTACTGTAAAAAGCTCCAGTTTCCCGTATTATTCACATAGCAGTTGACTACAGTAAATTTGTATTCGAGCAGTTGAATGGCAGGCGCTGATCGTGAAGAAGCTGTGCATAAAGCCAGACAAACGCACTGTGAGTTACATAATGCGCGGGGCGTTGAATCATAATGTTAGCTCTACGTAAATCTGGGACAAATGTCCCAATCGGCCCCATAGGGTTAAGTGACAGCTTTTTTTCTCTGAAAGGGGAGATTTTTCGCAAGAAAAGCATGGCTCGAAAGGTAAATATTGAAGTTTGTACAAATTTAGAACTATACTGTCAGTAGAGTCTAATTACTGTTCATATGCAGGGCTCCACAGTTTTCCAGACTCAACAGATTCAACGCTCAAGCTCAGTTGTTTCACAAACTTCACCCCAGGACAGTAGTATTTCTCTGCAATCAGAGGGAACTAAAGGTACTGATAGTAGCTTTACTTTATGTAGTGTACACATTGCTTTGTACACTACATTTTGCCAGGGGCCAAGTGAATAGGTTACCTCATTGCATACCTACATGTATGATATTTAAATGAACAATGTTTTATTCTGCATAGGGTGCTGGTTTGGAGATCCCAACACTGATCAATATGAATTAAAGGTGTGGATATCTAGTGTATCTGAGGCTGACTTGCGAGCTGTAGACTGCCAACTCCGTGCAAGAGATCTGTGCCGTAAACTAACAGAAGTACTGTTTTCAGAGGAAGAGTTAAAAAATGGTAACGCAACTGAAGCCCGGACCTCTGGAGTTAAACTGCTTGATTCTAACAGACTATATGCGATAAGAGGTGTGTGTACATGTACTAGCATGCCTAATGCAATTTTTTTACACACAAACACACACTAAATATTGCTTATAATTTTTTTTACCTCTTTTCCAGTCCACTGCTTATACAGATTCTCGGAAAATATGAAACTTCATGATAAGGCAGAAAAAGAACGCTGGAAGACCTTAAAGCAGACAGTTATCAATGCAATGTGCAGAGAGGCTAGGAATAAGAAAAAGAATATGTATATATAACATAATCACACACACAAATTTTCATACCTGGTGAATCTTTTCAATTGGATTAACTTGTGATCCGCGCGTAAGCTATCCTACGCTTTTTAACGATTTAGTGTATATATCTGTCAATAGTTCACGCGTTGGTACGTTAGCGTAAGCAACGGCGCGTGTAACAATGAGCGAAAGGGTAGGATGTAGTTACTAACACCGCATTCTCAAGTAACGCTGTAGGATATCTGGGGATCGCACTTTCGGGTCCATAGACGTTCTATTTTGTGTAGATGCGTATAAGATCGCACATCTGCGTGCGTACGCGTAGTTACGCTTTTGTACACGCGACTAGCGCTATAAAGCGCCATCGCGCGCTTTCCGCAGAAGTTCATTCAACGTGCGCGAGTCTGCGCGCGCTATAACTCTCACTTTTTACTTGGGTAATTCTCTTATTTTTCACCCAATTTTGAGTACCATTCGATTCCTCGCATTTTGACGTGTCTAGTGATAGGTCTCACCATAGATAATATATACTCGCGTAACCGGGATAAGAAACTCCTAGAAACCGGATGTACAATGCGCGTTGTTTTCCGGGTTATACGCGCGTTACACGCACAAAAAGACGGGTGTAGGCGCGCTCATCGCACGTACGTTTTTACGGAGATAGCGAGCGAATCATGGCTACTTTGAGGGCTATTATCGAGCTTGAAGAACTGAATAAAGACACTGACATGACAAAGAAAGTTATTTTGAGTGCTAAGAAGGTCCTAGCTTTCTATGAAGCAGGCGAAGAGCACGTGACACAGCTTCTAACCGCCTTGAGAGACAAGTTCAGCTCCATGATAGACTCTGTCCAGCACTATCGATCTGCTGTAACCAGAAGGGATAAGCTATGGGTTTTTTTCCATCGTTTCATCACGGAAGACGGTCGTACACTTTGACAGGTGTGACAAACACTTCAGCCTCACTGCACCTGACATGTTCTGGCAGCTGCTGATGGAGAAAGAGTTCATTGCGGTACTTACTGAACAGCAGCTGGCGTCTCAGTCTGGTGTCTCAACTTCTTCACCACGCAAGCTAACGTATATAGAGGAAAATGCTGTTCGATACACCGCTGGTTATATAATCAGGAAGCTGGAGGGAAAGTATTCTCGCCTAAAAACCGAAGAAGCTGCAGAATGCTGCACGGCATTGCGAGAAATGGGTGGAAAGGTAAAGTCGAGGGTTCCGAGTGAGCACCAATCATGTGATTGGACAAAGCTAACTGACCGCGGTGGCCTATACCATGTCGAGGACCTCGTGTACGAACTATTCGTCACTGTTGAACTCATTGTCGACAAGGAGCTGTCAACAATATTCAGCACAAAAGGGGAAGGGCTGGAAAAGGTGAAAAAAGACAAACTTTCATGGGTTTGCAATGATGAAGATGTGCAGTTTTTGTGGTGCATGATTAGCCCAGCAACAATGGAGGAAGAGCGAGCCCGTCAACAGTTGCTACAGGATATTGTGCACCTATGGATTACCACAAGAGGCCACAGTAAAGCACGCAGAGTTAAGGAAGATTATAAGAGGGAAAAAGGGAAATCAGTGAAAGGGAAGCATTCACTCCGCAAAGAACTCGCAGTTAGTGTGGAATCAAAGGACTGATGTAGCAAAAATGATGTATTATACAAGTATATAATATAGTGTATTATGAGTCATATTGCAGCTTTTTGCGTGGACGTTTTGCAAGTGGGTGACTAAGATCATCAATGTCAGTACTCCATTGTTCTTTCTGCTTCCTTACATTGCCTCCATGCCCTATCGCCATCGTCCGTTGAACCCGGATTGCCTGTGCATTTTGGAGGAAGGTTTTCACGTTAGGATTGTCACTTCGTCCCCCTCGTGCTCGCTGCTGCCCAAAGAAGGACTCCAGAGGATCCTGGTTGAACCTTTCTGACAAAAGGTAAAGTCCAGGCTTCTGAGAAAGGAGATACCGAGCCATCTCCACAAATGAGCAAACTGAGTAGAGGTAAGAAATGCATTCTTTTTACTGAATTTAATACACGTGTTAATACCTGACATCTGCAACCCTTCCAGAGTGTCTTGACTCAACGTCATTCTCTTTTTTTCCGCATCTGTAAAGCCTTCTCTTGCATGCACTCCTGTGTCCCATTCTGCCAAGTACTCCAGGAACTCATTTTCCAACCACTAATGGATAAGACACAGAACATAGTCATGTAGCAAAAATATTAGGCCACAATATACACCTGAAGTCTGACATCCTTGTCACTCCTGTAGGGATCCAAGTCTGGTTTTCTTTTATGCTTGCCCTCTCCTGCCTGCCTTGTATTCAGGCAATTGAAAAACTTGTCGAACATCAAGCAGAATCTGGCAGTTTCCTCATATTCATCATTCCTTGTTAAAGTAAGTGCTTTGCTAACTGAAGCACTCAAGACCTACAAAACAATTAATGTAATAATCCTTGTTAAATTCATTAACAGTAACGTTTACTTGAGCAGCAGGTTAACTTTCATCTGTGAATACGAGGTGAGACTGATGTGCTCATATGTCAAGCGGTGACCAACGTAGAGACCACTCTCTGCCTGCATATTGTCATACAAGTAGCGTAGGTGCTCCCACAGTATATGCTTTCCATTTCTCTGCATAGGCAATTGTACAATAGGTATGTTTTACAAATATACAGCATTGTACAACAACCTGTGCACTTACCCACATGCAGCGGGTTCCACCACTTTTAGAAGAATACCAACAATTACGGGTTGTCTTCACAAGGTGCGGAACATCTGACATGAAGTATATGGGCTGGCCACGACAGTAACGATTCTCTGCTTTATAGACAACTCCATGTTTCATCTCTGACTCTTTTCCGAGGGATTTCGAAAACTTTCGGTTCGCTTTCGCACCATCACAAATGAAGACAATCACCTGCAATGAATATGACAGTGCATGATGCATAAATTTGTACATGCACTACATATTCCTATTTGTTTACTCTCAAATTGATCTGTTCTAAACGACGAACAGCTTCCCACATGATCCAGTATAACATGTCTCCAGTAACACCTGCATATCCAAGTCAAAAAGATAATTCTGCACCATTCGCAATGTAAACACACGCAAGTACACATTACCTTGACTGGGGAAGCTGGCATACGGAAACTCAAGTTTGATGAAAATCCCCCTGACCATTATTGTCAGCATTTGTTTAGCAAGGCAATCATAGGGTTTTTTAACATCAGATTGCATTTCTAGCTGTGGGAGTTGGTTGTTCACATCCCCGAGGTTCACAAAGCCGTGTAAACATGTTCCTGTTTTGTCATAGACGAGATCTTCACGAATTTTCATCTCATCAATGATCAAAACCACATATCTGAAACAGACACATGTATACCACCTATAGTATCTGTAAATCAGCTTTACTGCTGTGAACTAAGCCCATCATACCTCTGCCAGTCTTCCAGCTCATCAATCCTGGCCTCTTTTTGCAAAAACTCATCTACCTCACTTGAGAACCCAGGGCGTGCCAATACCCAGTGGGTGTAGTCATTGAGAGTCCGGCGTGTAGGTAGCTTTATCCCAGATTCCCTCATAATCTCATAGGCCTTCGGAGATACTCTGGAGAGGTTGAGACACCATCGCACAAACAGCGGGTGCCAACGCATCCCCTTAGGCCCTTTCGCTTTCAAGGCAGCCACCTACAAATTGTGTGTGTGTGTGTGTGTGTGTGTGTGTGTGTGTGTTTATGTGTGCATACCTGTTGCTCCCAAAATATTCTTCGAAAGTCTGAACTGGGAAGAGACTCCATCTCCGAACTCTCACTGTCAATCACACCCTGGATCTCAACTTGCACATCCCTTTCAACAGCAACACCTCC
This sequence comes from Theonella swinhoei, assembly GCA_963970385.1. NCBI lineage: Eukaryota > Metazoa > Porifera > Demospongiae > Tetractinellida > Theonellidae > Theonella > Theonella swinhoei. The sequence goes on along the minus strand of OZ019948.1, from coordinate 10,704,430 downwards.
TTCTGATGTCATAGATTCTAATCGCTTCTTGATAGATGCAATCTTCCTGTCACGTTTTCTGAGTGTGAGCCTTGCATTGCGAAGTGCTGATAGCCTTTCTGGTGTCTTCATGAACCTGTACAATAGCATCAAAAATTGTATGCATATGCAAACAATAATATACCTGAAGTTCATAGTCTTGCTCTGTGCTGAGTTGTTGCGTCTAGTAGCACGTGAATGCTGAGCAAGAAGATTCTTGCGGTAAAGTGCACACTCTGAGCAACGGACTTCAGTGGTCAAAAGGTGGCATTTCGTACTGCGGATAGTGCATGCATACTGCTGATCACCTACAGATACACAAGCACTAGAGTCAATGTAGGCCACAACTTCTTTTTCCATGGACAAAAACTGCCCCTTCTTCTTAGCTTCACCAAGAGATAAAAACTTCGGCTCGGGATTGCCAATGCAGGTGTTAAGCTCTTCCAAGCAGCTAAGAAGAAGTGTAGCTGAGTCGTGTGTCAAGTTGTCTGGAATTCCAGACAGTGACGAGATAACTGCAGGGTCAACTGAATGACCATGAACGTGAATAACCCATGAATAGTCCTGCTTAATGATCAGGGAGCGGGTCACTACCAGTGGCGAGCATCATCCTCCTGGTATGCAACACAACATAGTCGGAGGTCAGGTGAGCCAAATGATACATTCATCCAGTTGTGTGGGAGCTGAACAGCATCAAACCAGTTGCAAACAGAAAGTTCTAGAGGAGCATTCACCTGCCAACAGCAAAACAGTGCAAAATTCTATCCTATATACATGTTGTGTACACACCTGAGATTGCGATTTGCGCCGTCGACCAATTCTTGCCTTGCTTCTCTTTCCCTTTCCACTCTTACTTCTCTTCCCAAGTGATGTGGAAGGTCTGGAATTGATGTAGCAACACTGCAGCTCATATACATCATTTCTTTGCATCGGCAGAACCTACACCTATCGCCTTTTACTGACTCATGCCACAACACACGCTTTGAGCTCATAACTGGCAAATGAAGCACTGACTACAATTAATGCCCACCTTAAGCCAAAGTACAGATATTCATCTTAGTAACCAAGCATCCAAACGTTACAGAACTTGAATACTTTCACAGTGAATGTGTTCACAATAGCGAAGGTTAATCATGCCATTGTTTATGTTGCACTGGCCTGCGAGCACGAATACTTCTATTTTTTTGGGTAAACACAACACTAAGCCATACAAATGGTAGAATACTCTTTCTAGGTTCAGAAAGAATCACAGAAATCCCACACAGAGTGCAGTAAATGTGTTTAAGGCTATTATTTGGCCAGGTTGAGGTTCTTACCCAGCACTGGCAGAGGCGGGATCCATCAGAGAGCGGAGTACTCGCTGCAGTGGGTCGGAACGGACACCCTGAGCAGTGGCGTAGACAGGATTTAGAGGAAGGGGGTGCTGACGCTTCTGAATTTTTGGACGGAAGCCACACCTCTTATTATGCAACTTCCTGTATCTCGCGCGCGCGACTATTAAACAAAGGTAGGGTAGACAACATGAAAAATCAAACTTTCAATTTTCATTAGGTTATTGTAGCTAGACTTAGTATCTTTGAATAGTAATCCAGCGGCGGTAACAGTTCTGCCTGAAAACTTCTACTTTGTCTGCTCTGGACTTGCGAAGTTCTCGGGTCAAAGGTCAATATGATGTCATACCAATTACGTTTTGAAATTTGCACAGTAAGCAGTTTTTCCTCGCTTCATCGAAGTATCTGAGCAAGGTGAGCCCCGTAGTCCCCATGCAAGGTATAGGCAAGTAGTTCTGAAGTGGTGAGGGGTGCGTAATCTGCTGGTATTAACAAACCCAGATATGAATTGAGTATTTACTAAGTCACACGGTGGGCACCAGATTGTCCTCAGGGCAGCATCATTTAAGCATGGCCCTCAGTAGTTTGCTCACTTTGAGTCATTTGATGTGTGCACTTCTAGCCATCTGGGGAAGTTGTACCATGGTCATGTGCAATGTTAGCCTCAAATATGGGCCCATTTTTTAAAATCAAGGCAGGATTGTTGAATCCTACAAGTTGTACTTCATGTAGGAACACTTTCGAACACTAGTGCTTGCCCTGTGTAGTGTACAGTTACCTTTCCAGTTTAAATTACTATTGTTTGTCTAATCCAACTTCCCCAGCTTAATTAACCAAAATACTAAATACCAAGTTGGGTATATTGTGCTGCTGCTTCCATGCTGAAATGATATTGTTCGCTATTTCCTGCAGTACTCACATCTCAATGGCAGCACATGGTGAATTGATCGAGCTACTTCACCTAGCTGAATCCAAGTGTGATAAGTACAGTGATATAGATCTGTCCAAGTTGCTGGTGACCTTATTCAAGGAAAGGCACCCTTCCATATACATTGGCCGCCCACGTCGCTTTTTGGACACGGTTCGAAGGATAGCTGCACCGACGAGGCCATCCATTATCGGAGAGAGTAAACTGAATGGGGATTGTCTTCGCACGTACATGAAGAAAACATGGAAACCAAAGATTAGAAATCCAGCTCCAACAGGTATGCTGTTTCATTGCACATGTAGTTAGGTTTATATACATGTACATCCATCCGAGGAATGCGTATACTTTACAAACATCTGTACTTTTTGACTCTTAGATACAGATAAGTCTCCTTTTCCAACCCAATTGACTGAAATGGGCTTGGATGAAGAAACTCTAGAAGTATCTCTCGCACTACAAGGTGATTGGTGTGTCAAAGATGTTCCAACTGTTGGATTCTATAGATGCTTGCATAAGTACTTGGTAAAGTGGCCCAAATCTCGTTCAATGTCTAAAAGAGCTGTCGGAAAGTTCTATATGGCAATTGATCACAATTTGAAACAAAAAGGCTCACGTCCTGATAACATCTATCGATTTGTAGAGAAGATCGTTCAGTCTGACGAACCTGATTGTAGTTACGTGAACTATGGCATAGGCTATCAAATTCATCACCTCAAAAGAGAACTGAAAGAACACGACCGTCTAATAAAGAGGCTGGAATCCAAACTGACAGAAACAGACACAGAGCTAGACATGATGAAGAGGAAACTACGTGCTGCTGAAAAAACGCTAGTTCAAGTCAAGTGTGCAGCCAAACACAGTCACTTTTCTTGAGAGAAAGAATAAAGCTGCAGTAACCAGTAAATCGAAAGCAATCAAACACTATGAACGAGTCTACCAAGACCACATGCACTACGAGGATGAACTAATAGAACAATACTCACATCTCTCTGAGCATGCAAAGCTTCTTGAACCATATATGCCAACCACGGCAGAAGCAAGTGCAGTGGACCATGGTCAGATAGTGTTCCACACAATTGAAAATGGGAAGCAGTTCACACCCGCTATTAGGGCTCTGTATTATCAGCTTCTTGCAGACCAGGTGCCTCTGGCAAAAATCAAAACTACCATTAAGGCAGTGATCAAGTGCTTCTTTCCTTCAGCTGATGTCAGCAATTTGCGATTACCAAGTGAAAACTGTGCTAAGTACATGCGACAACATGAGTTGAAAACCGTAAACATGGTTCACAAGGCAACAGTTATTTATCAAGCACGTTCTGTCCACTTGAACTCCGATGGGACAACTAAATTTCAGAGAAAAATAGGAGGCATTGCATTCAATGGGATGGTGATCTCTGTTAATGAGCTCCCGGATGGAAGTGCTGAGAGCATAATTGCTGATATGTCTAGAGAGATAGAGAAAATGAGGGATATCGCTCATATGTTGAAAATACCCAATGCTGACAAAGTCAACTGGACACTTGTGTCATCAGCAACCTCTGACTCAGCATCCACCCAAAAGAAGTTCAATCACCTACTCCAAGAGAAGAGAGAAGAAGACGAGCGAAGATTTGGCCTTGCTAGTGGTAATGCAATGGATGTCATTGAGAACTTTTGTGCTATGCACTTGGGGGTTAACTTGCGCAAAGCATTTCTTGATGGTTTGAAGACAGTTGAATTCAGTAGCAGAGATCAACAGACGAATGAACGCCGTGAGTACCACCAGACTGACACTCTAGTTCATGAGTTCTGCAAACTTTTTGGCCGTCATGGAGTGCCTGAGTATGGGTGTGGTGCATCTGGATTCCTTGACTATCTGAATTTGATGGTTGATGGGCATTGTTCTCATTCTGATCAAGAAGAGTACTACAGAGTTTGTGCCAAAGTTTCTCTAGACCGTCAGGTGGGAAGCCGATATTTCGTAACTGCTCATAATGCAGGCAAGATGTTGTTTCTTGTTCAAGCTGGATGTGACTTTTTAGAGTATACTGGAAAGAGCACAGATGGAAACAAGCTAGAATGTGATGTGTATCGAAAGCTACAGGACCCTGACGAACTAGCAAGGCTCAAAGCTGATGCCCTCATGTTCCATCATGTGTATGCTGATCTGATGGCTTTGGCTAAGTCCACAGAGCTGTCCAAGTCCACCTGGGATATGAATGTGCACTATTTAGAGCTGGCAAAATTCCTAGAAGAAGTGGAGGTGGAACCACAGAAAATGATGAAGAAAGATGTGAGAGTTTTTCCTTCTGAAGAACGTCTCTATGCAACTGATTCAAGTACATGTACTAACCATCGAGCTCACTTGAAGTGCTCACCTATTCATAAGAGGCTTTTTCAGTCCGATTCTTTTGATGATGTGCTTTTCCCGTTGCTTGCTAGTGGGGCCGCAGCAATGAAGAAAAAGCTATACTCCTATGCCAAGAATCAATTACCTGGTGGTGTATATTGGGATCCTGAGACGGAAATAAAAGAGATACTGAAGAAACTACCTCCCACGAATGACCTGTGTGAAAGTCTTTTGGGCCTAAATGATCACTTGACTACTAGCATTCCAAACCTATGCCAGCTTACACGTTCCAACTTGATCGAAACGAAGAAGAACAAAACCATGCAATGGTTGGGCAAGCTTCCGCAAGAAGAGCGAGACCAGGTTGTGGGTTTTGCAGTCAGGTCAAGGAAAAAGGTGAAAGATGACTACAGAGAAGAGCGAGAACACATCAAGGTGCAAAGAAGCAAGAAACTATTCGAGCAAAAGCAGAGAAGAGATGCTTTGAACAGAAGAGCTCAAGAAGAAGTCAATAAGTTAGGCAAGCTCCATCTAATCACTTCAGTTGCTGAACTACGAGAAGCTCTGACAAGCATTGATGAGTCTGAATTATCTGTAGCAAAAAAGCGAGACAAGAAGCTGTCATTGTTGAAAGACCAAATCAACATCAGAAAGAAAGTGTACAAGGAGAACATAAGAATACCATTTTCTCAACACAGGAAGAAGCGACCTGTAGCCACCATAGCATCTGAGTTGATGGAATTCATGGCAAGTTCTGAACCAAGTAGTGAGCACGGTGAGCTTGATCCAGCTACCCTAGTTGGTAAATCTATTGAGCATAAATTTGAAGTGGGTGGTGGTGAGTTTGAGTGGTTCCAAGGCTTCGTTGTTGCGTACGATGAGGAGACCAGTTTGCATGAAGTTGTGTATGAGGGTGAACAGGAACACTGCCACTTCAACCTTCTAGAAGATCTGTTTGCAGAAGACCTCAAAGTTGTTTAATTTGTGTCACAAACTCAATTGCACAAACACTTGTTCTCACAATTATATATAAGAATCACAATATGTGAACATGTACATGTGTACATAATGTGTATTATATGCAAAGGTAAAATATGATGTCATACCAATTAAGATTTGAATTCTGCACAGCAACACATATTCAATGAAGTATCTAAGCTCTGTAGTCTCATACAAGCATAAATAAGCCATAGACAAGTAGTTTGAAGTGATGAGGGGTGCAAAATTGGCTGGTAGTAGCAGGTATATACCTGACTTGGTTAATTAAGCTGGGGAAGTTAGTTGTTGGTTACTGCAGCTTTATTCTTCTCTCAAGAAAAGTGACTTTGTGTTTGGCTGCACACTTGACTTGAACTAGCGTTTTTTCAGCAGCACGTAGTTTCCTCTTCATCATGTCTAGCTCTGTGTCTGTTTCTGTCAGTTTGGATTCCAGCCTCTTTATTAGACGGTCGTGTTCTTTCAGTTCTCTTTTGAGGTGATGAATTTGATAGCCTATGCCATAGTTCATGTAACTACAATCAGGTTCGTCAGACTGAACGATCTTCTCTACAAATCGATAGATGTTATCAGGACGTGAGCCTTTTTGTTTCAAATTGTGATCAATTGCCATATAGAACTTTCCGACAGCTCTTTTAGACATTGAACGAGATTTGGGCCACTTTACCAAGTACTTATGCAAGCATCTATAGAATCCAACAGTTGGAACATCTTTGACACACCAATCACCTTGTAGTGCGAGAGATACTTCTAGAGTTTCTTCATCCAAGCCCATTTCAGTCAATTGGGTTGGAAAAGGAGACTTATCTGTATCTAAGAGTCAAAAAGTACAGATGTTTGTAAAGTATACGCATTCCTCGGATGGATGCACATGTATATAAACCTAACTACATGTGCAATGAAACAGCATACCTGTTGGAGCTGGATTTCTAATCTTTGATTTCCATGTTTTCTTCATGTACGTGCGAAGACAATCCCCATTCAGTTTACTCTCTCCGATAATGGATGGCCTCGTCGGTGCAGCTATCCTTCGAACCGTGTCCAAAAAGCGACGTGGGCGGCCAATGTATATGGAAGGGTGCCTTTCCTTGAATAAGGTCACCAGCAACTTGGACAGATCTATATCACTGTACTTATCACACTTGGATTCAGCTAGGTGAAGTAGCTCGATCAATTCACCATGTGTTGCCATTGAGATGTGAGTACTGCAGGAAATAGCGAACAATATCATTTCAGCATGGAAGCAGCAGCACAATATACCCAACTTGGTATTTAGTATTTTGGTTAATTAAGGTTGGCAAAAATTGCGTGGGCGGAGATGTCGCGGAATGACGGCGCAGGCGGCTTATTGTACTACATTCCGTTGCGCCAGTAGCGTGATGCCGATTTTGTTGCGCTAAAATGATCTTCTACGACAGAAGAGATTTTTGTTTTTCCCGCTAGAACCGCCCCATTTCTGGCTTGAGCATGCGCAGTAGGGTGTCATTAGCAAAAATCTGGTAAGGTCAAAGGTTGAACGACACGAATGTTTCAGACGGCACCGCCCCAAACTCCGCCCCTTCGACTCCAATGGATGATCACGTGATCAGTATTTTGTAACACGTTTGTCCACGTGATCAGTATTTTTAGTAAATCTGGCAAGGTCAAAGGTTGAACGACTCGAACGTTTTCAGACGGTACCGCCCCAAACTCCGCCACTCCCCCCTCCAATGACTGATCACGTGATCCGCATTTTCGAATCGGTATTGTCCACGCGAACGTTTGCTGTTTGTTTTCAGGAGCTGAAAGAAACTGAAATGGATTCTATAGTACGTTCTGGTGAGTGTATAGCTTGTAACAGTGTGGGGAGGTATCCGTGGGGAATGAAGGGATAAATATGCGGCACCCCTCTGGTGCACTTCCGCTTCTCTGAGGATGTGCTTTACATCTACATGTATGTTTACTGTACACGTAAACGCGTTGTGTGTATGAGGGAGACACGCTTTTCTTTTGTGTTCGTACCTTTTCACACATGGATGGCATGTGAACCTACACACGTAGTATATACATGTTCATGTCAGCCTTTGCTGACCTTGGAAGCATCACACAGACACCTTCAGCATCATCTTCCTAGGTGTTGTGGGTGAGGCTAGTGTGGTGTATGTGTGTGTGTGCATGTGTGTGGGTGTGTGGTGTGTGGTGCGTGGTGCGTGTGTGTGCGTGTGCGTGTGTGTGTGTGGGTGTGTGTGTGGTGTGTGGTGCACGTGTGTGTGTGTGTGTGTGTGTGTGTGTGTGTGTGTGTGTGTGTGTGTGTGTGGTGTGTGGTGCACGTGTGTGTGTGTGTGTGTGTGTGTGTGTGTGTGTGTGTGTGTGTGTGTGTGTGTGTGTGTGTGGTGTATGGTGCACGTGTGTGTGGTGTGTGGTGCACGTCTGTGTGTGTGTGTGTGTGGTGTGTGGTGCACGTGCGCGTGTGCGTGTGCGCGCGCGTGTGTGTGTGTGTGTGTGTGTGTGTGTGTGTGTGTGTGTGGTGTATGGTGCACGTGTGTGTGGTGTGTGGTGCACGTCTGTGTGTGTGTGTGTGTGGTGTGTGGTGCACGTGCGCGTGTGCGTGTGCGCGCGCGTGTGTGTGTGTGTGTGTGTGTGTGTGTGTGTGTGTGTGTGTGTGTGTGTGTGTGTGTGTGTGTGTGTGTGTGTGTGTGTGTGTGTGACGCACATTTTCCCAGATGCTGCGGTAACACTTGTTCCATTACATACATGTATGTATACACATTCATGGGCATACCTGCAAGGTGCAGCCAAGGTGCTGCCAAGGTCAGCAAAGGCTGACCTTGGCACATACGTGTAGGTTCACATGCCATCGCAGTTAGGGATGGACTAATGAAAAAAAAACGCGTCTTGATCCCTCCATATCTAATACATGTACATGTACATGTATATACATCACGTCATCTAGTGTAAATGTGGCTCCAACAAGAGCATCCTCACTCTCAGCCCTAGCCTCGTTTCCAGGCCAATTCAAAGCCTCAGAGAAACAGCCTGATATCGACTGTTTGCACATGCACGAGAATTCCGTTTATTTTACTGATATTTTGCAGTATACTTTACGACCAACGACAGTCTAAACCCAGTCCTTTGGACACATTACTCAACTGCACACTGTAATTTGAACACACAGCAGTTTCGTAGCCTGAGCGTACAATCATGACAAGTATTTTACTGATTTGCCCAAACCTGGTAGCTCATACGACACAGTGATCCTGGTGGCCATGTACATGGTGTAGACTGATACGTCCTTTTCTGAGCCATGACAAAACTGGTATAGTGCGGCAGCTTGTTGACACAGCAATAAGTGCACAGTAATATGTAGCAGAAATATATACTAGAAGTGCACATAAATATCTGATACCCCACAAATTGTGGGATATTTGGCGCATGCGCGAACAGTTGATACCAGGCCATTTCTCTGCGGCTTTCAATCAGCCTGAGAACAAGGCTATGTCAGCCCTAGTCCTGCACGTGCATTGTAACACAACAGCACACTCATTGCATACATAACACTATATTCTGGCTGGGAATAGTTATAGTCACATTGTAGTGTGTGTGCATTGGTGCCTGATTCAGCACTAAAGTGCTAACCCCATTTTATGACAAATATGTGCATATGTATGACGTTTACATTGCAACCCCGCCTCTCTGTAAATGGAAGTGTGCGGAGAATAGTGAAGATACTGATCCAGCCACAGAGAAGGGTTGAGAAGATGTAGTGATTTAGAGCTGACACATAGCAAGTACAGTAAGCCTTGCTGTGTGTCTATTCCTCATTGATATTGGGGGTTACAGTTCAAAGAGCGATCTTCCTATGCTCTTACGACCTTATCTGCGTGTGTACATGTTTGTGTGTTACTCATTAGTGAAACATTTTTTTATTCAGGCTCTTTGTGCCAGGAGGAGGGCTCGGAAGAGTCCAGAGTTCTAATCAGTGATGGTGAAGATTGTAGTGAGTGTAGCAGTGAGTCTGGCTGCGATTGGGAAAGTGAGAGTGACATCGATCCAGTGTACGTTCCCACCCCCGATCGTACCAGACTGGGTAAGGTGAGTCCAGTGGACTTGCCTAATAGATTGTGCTTTATGACTTTGCCTGATTTGGGCAAGTTTTTAAAGCTTTTAAATGAAATTCGTCACTGTGCAACCCCTGGATGTAAGGGAAATGTAGTTCCCGTTGGTGTGAAGTGTCAGGGGTTGGGTGGCGCCGTTTCTGTTACTTCTTGTTGCGATGGATGTTCACTGAAAGGTGCAGTGTTTACAACACATGTGAGCCATGACAATAGGAATGTAATAAGTACCTGTATACAAGTCGGTTTCATCTGTGCCGGCATTACTCATGCAGTGTACTACAAAACGCTAAAGAATGCACTTGGTATTGAAGCTGTAAGTGCACCTGCTTTTATGGATACAATTTATAGCATGTATCCGATAGTAAAAGCAATGCTGGACGACATTTGTGAGACAGCTAAGCAGGAAATGAAAGATAAAAAGGAAGATGAACTAGGGTCGTGGCAACGTGCGGTAACCGTTGCCGATGGTACGTGGCAAACACGTGGTTGGCATAGCAAAAACGCCACGTTCACAATAAGAAATTATCTGAATGGCGCTCTCCTCTACTACCACCACCTCTGTCAGAAGGGCAGAGATGAAGTTATAGAAGAAGAGTTGTACAAGGGTACGTCGAAATCCTCCGAGGGGTATGCCGCTAGTATTACATTTCAGAGGGCCAAAGATGAGGGAATGCAGATTGCTGTACACTGGCAGGACGCAGACTCTTCTTCTGCCAATGCCGTCAGAGAAGTCTTCCCTGATGCCGACATAATGATCTGCGGCGGACATGCCGGACGTGCACACAAAAAAATGTTAAAATCACACCAGAAAAAGAAAAGGGCATCTGAAAAGATGATTGAGAAGTACGGAAAGGCTTTTCCAGCTTTGTGTGAGCTTAGTTGTAAGTGTACAGGCAATCACAGCGCTGCATGTGGATGCCTGACCGATGCTTTCATTTCAAAGGCCCACACTAATTTCACGTCCATTTTGATGGAAGTGAAATCTCAGGAGGAGTTTGTAAGGCGGCTGACAACATTGCCAAAGCATGCACGTGATGTGCACGAGTGGGAGGGAGGAAGGTGCGACTATCATCCACTTCAGGTTTGCACGTGCAATAAGTGTCCCATTAAAGAGATAAAATGCAAAAGAAAGCCGTACCAAGCTAGATTGAAGTTGGATTGTGAATTCCATGCTTTGTTGTACGAGATTGAGTGCATGGGGAGAGCTTCACAGGCAAGCAGATTAGTGCACCCAGTCCTCAAACGTGGTCACTCTAATTTAGTCGAAGCCTCTCACAATGTATTGATTAGATTTTGGTCCAAGGATATCTCCTTGGAGAGGCTTCACTATCACCTCTCTACCAATCTCGGCTTGCTTCAAGCCAACTTGTCGTACATGCATGCAAAGCGTGGTACTAGCTACCACTGGATCCCAGAGTTGTACCGACGCATGAAGCTACCTGTTTTCCACGGCATATTTGAGGCACTGGAGAAGCACAGTGCGCGTAGAAAGAGAAAATTAGAGTGGGCTAAAGGAACTCCTCAGAAAAAGAGGAGGATAGAATTGAAAAGAAACGTGTTATTGATGGCCAAGAACGTAAAAAGTGGTCAAAGAAACACGGCCACGACTACGGTTGTGATAGCGAAAATAGCGATATTGACGTAAAAGTGAGTCGGGGTAAAGGGAGGAGGAAGGGTAGACCCCAAGGGAAGGGGGAGTGTGCCTCGTGTGGGTCAAGCACACACAAGCGCTCTAACCACAGAGATTGCCCTTTCAACAAAAAACGTGCCGAAAAGGAGACCATCTCTAGTAGTAGCACCGAGTCTGACAGGGAGGTCAGTAGTGAGAGCTCGTCCGAAATGGAAAGTGGGACTGATGTGTGTACATGTACGTGTGGAAGTGAGGGGAAGAGGCACAGGAGAAGCTGCCCGTTGAGCTACAGGAACCGTCGACCGGGTCGCACACTGTTTCCTGCCGCAAGTAATGCAGGACAACTTGCCTCTCCCAGTGCACTGAAGGTAGAATGTTCCCCAGGTGACAGTGTCTTCCCTCCGTCCTCAAAGGAGAAGACAGAGATGAAAGTCGGGGATCACGTCTGTATTCACTGGAGAAATATGGGCAGTTCTCATCTCCCCTGTCGCATTGTCGGGGTGTTCAGTGGTCGGTATCAACTTTACTGTTCACAGGGTGTTCTGATCACCTCGTTTTGTGCCACTGAGCTGACTCCACTGGCCAGTGGCTCTTCCATCTCGCTAGAGAACTGGCGGCAGGCCCCAAAGGTCTCACTGAGAAGTGTTGCCGACGACCCAGCTCTGCTCGAATGCTGCAATTGTGATATCCCCTTGTGCTCTGGTAGCATCGTGATTTCTTCGGCATCAGAGGAGGAGAATGAGGCACCAAACTTGTGGGTGAACAATGGTGCCTACAGTCTGAGCCATCGTGATCGGGGGGTGATTTTGTCTGAGAGAGGGTGCCTCACAGACAACATCATCTGTGCAGCCCAAATGCTCTTGCTGCAGTTCTTTCCCAACATGGCAGGACTGCAACCTCCTGTACTGCAGAAGGTGTGTGCATTTCAGGTCCACTCTGGGGAGTTTGTACAGATTGTACACGTTGGAAACAACCACTGGTGTGTTGTGTCCACGGTTGGTTGTGAAAGTGGGGCTGTCTACGTGTACGACAGCTTGTATAAATCTCCGACTAAAGAATTGATTCACTTGATAGCAAGCATGATGCACAGTCAGTCAAACGAGCTAAAAATCACGTGATGGATGTCGAGAAGCAGTCCAACGGCTCAGACTGTGGTGTTCTGGCCATAGCCTATGCATTCGACCTATGCAGTGGTTTCGACCCCTGCAGTGCTAGGTTTGATCACAGTGGGATCAGGCTTCACCTGACTACTTGCCTTGAAAATTGCCACGTTTCTCGTTTTCCTGTACTGGGTGAGCGAAAAAGTGCCCCTAGAAAGCCCAGAACCCTAGAGCTCCACTGCTCTTGTCGCATGCCAGAAGAGAAAGGTGACGAGATGGCCGAGTGTGATGTGTGCCACGTCTGGTATCACCGCCACTGCATGGACATTCCCAGTGAGGTGTTTGGGGAGGTCGAGGTTAACTGGGAGTGTAAAAGATGCGTAAAAGCTAAGCTGGCACCATTGGAAAGTGCTAATTAGCTCTGCTTATTTCTTTCACTCGGCATTTTGCTAATAGGCACGTGCATGTAAGTAAAAGGCATATGCTTCTGCGGTGCTATCCTCTATGGCTGTTTGTAGTGGTGCCGCGGTGTGAAATCTGCTGACATCAGGCATTTGTGTTTGTGAGCTGTCTAGTGTGTCTGCACCACACACACCAGTGTGTTTATATATGTACATGTACATGTGTACGTACATGTAATGCATGCCTGAGTGAGTTGTTGCTAGGAGTCGTTGCTCCACACTCAGGTTCTTTTGGTGTATGCATATTTTGTGTGAGCCTGAGTGAGTTGTTGCTAGGAGTCGTTGCTCCACACTCAGAGGTTCTTTTGGTGTATGCATATTATGTGTGAGCCTGAGTGAGTTGTTGCTAGGAGTTGTTGCTCCACACTCAGAGGTTCTTTTGGTGTATGCATATTTTGTGTGAGCCTGAGTGAGTTGTTGCTAGGAGTCGTTGCTCCACACTCAGAGGTTCTTTTGGTGTATGCATATTTTGTGTGAGCCTGAGTGAGTTGTTGCTAGGAGTCGTTGCTCCACACTCAGAGGTTCTTTTGGTGTATGCATATTTTGTGTGAGCCTGAGTGAGTTGTTGCTAGGAGTCGCTCAGAGGTTCTTTTAGTGTATGCATATTATGTGTGAGCCTGAGTGAGTTGTTGCTAGGAGTCGTTGCTTCACACTCAGAGGTTCTTTTAGTGTATGCATATTATGTGTGAGCCTGAGTGAGTTGTTGCTAGGAGTCGTTGCTCCATCCTCAGGTTCTTTTAGGGGTAGCATACATGTATGCCATGTATTTGTTGTGGTACATGTACAGTACTATCCAATGTCGTACCATAAACACAGTATAAAAGGTAAAAACGTTATTGGATAATACATTGAAGGGTGGATGTCACAGTTTAAATTGAATGTCACTGCACGTTTATTCTGCACAGGTTTGTCCACATACTAATAATCATAAAACTACATGTTAACTTACGTGCAGCACGTGTACCATTCCCTTTAAGCAACATTATGTATGAACCTGTGACATCCCTCCTTACAGTTGATTCACACTGCTTTAACAATGGAAAAGTTAGGCAAAACATGTACATGTATAGGTTTGTGGTGTGAATCCTCCTAAGAGTGACGACATGTCTTCGACCTCCACGTGGTGTCACTCGGCAGGAAGTTGCAAAGCACTTTTTGTGTGTGCTTGCAACTTTCTGCGAACAGAAGGCATACAATGTACATGCTGATGAGGGGCAACCAGCCCGAAACAGCTGTCCGCCGTTTGCTTGGTTTGCTCTGCACAAACATTTTTTCCATGTGAAGGGGCCAGGGTGGTTTCATTACCCCGGCCCTGCCCATTACTGTTGGCTTTAGAGTATGTAACTCTAGGCCGTCGCAGAGCAACTAAGCATACACGGCGCTGACGAGGGCCAACTAGCCCGAAACAGCTGTCCGCTGTCTGCCTTTTGCTTGCCCATATCGCCTCTGTCTGCATTTCATTATCTAGAGAACAGGGATTTATTCAACCTACTGATGAGGAATCCAACCTGCTCGTTGAGCCGTGGATGCTGCAAGTACAGGTGAGGGACATCATACAACAGTCGAAGGAGATCAGCTACAAACCGTGATATGTGATATATAGGGAACCTTTACTATGGATTTCCCTCCCTCTCTCCCTTAATTCTTACCTCCCTCCCTCCAGGCCTATCCAGTGACAAAGAGAGTGGGGTAGTAGTCTGCGTCAGCCAGATCTTCTGGATCTGGATCTCTCCCCCTCCCCCTCCCTCTCTTCATAATCAGACTGTGCTATGATGACATGGGGACTTACGCTTGTCAACTCCTGTAGCAGCAACTCAGCACAAATGACACTGAATGTTCCCGGTGAGTACACACACACACTGGGATATCCTCCTATGTCCCCTATCTGACAACTTGCTTGCACTATTTTGAGCATAATTGCATTCTGTAAGTATCTGACAACTAGTAAAACCTGTCTGAGGAGCAGCCCTACCATACCCTACCGTACCTACCCGAGTACCCATTTCAGAATACCCCACTGTCACAAAGTGTGTTCCTTCCTATTTCACCCAGTCCTCAGTCACCCTTTTTGCTACAAATTTATTTCAGGAACAGGAGACTAGTCGTAGAAGCACATAAACAATGTTCTGAAGAACCAGCGAGCAGAGCGAAGGCCAGCAAGAGACCAAAGGCTTCTCAACTGCTGAAGAACCCTGTGCTACAGGCAGGAGGTGATGGATATACACTGTACATATATATACATGTGCACATGTTTGTTCAGTAAATGTACATGGGATTAGTTTTCATAGCCTTGCACATTTATACGTTTGTGTACAGAATGTACACGTATAATGTATGTGTAGCTGCCTCGGTAGCTCAGTTGGTAAGAGCGTCGTCACCTAGAAAGCGATGGTGGTGGGTTTGAGTCCCACCCGAGATTGAATATGCAGTGATGTTCCCTTTAATGCTGTGACATTACTTCAAACCAACACAGTCTGTATTGCTGAGTTATGCCCAGGCTGTCTGAAGTAGTACGGCATCGTAGAGTGGTATCACATGCTTACATGTACCTGCCTTTGTACGCTGACTCCACAACTCGAACGCCACCTAACGTACAACAATGTTTACCTTGACGTCATTCAGTGTCAGTCACGTGCCCAGATATACCAGGCTCTCCCTCCGTTTTTCTTTTGGCGGGTCAAAGGTCATACATGCAACCCCCGGATCCAGGAAAGAAAGCTAGTATTGGCTAAAGCATAAGATATGCTTAACTCAAATTTTAGCCTAGTACATGTACATGTAGGTATTCATGTATGCCCATGTGAAAAGGCACACAGTAAGTGCTATTTTTGCCTGAGTGAGTTGTTGCTAGGAGTCGTTCGCTAGTTGTTTTAGTGTATGCATATTATGTGTGAGCCTGAGTGAGTTGTTGCTAGGAGTTGTTGCTCCACGCTCAGAGGTTCTTTTAGTGTATGCATATTATGTGTGAGCCTGAGTGAGTTGTTGCTAGGAGTCATTGCTTCACGCTTAGTTATGTATGCCATGTATTTGTTGTGGTACATGTACAGTACTATCCAATGTCGTACCATAAACACAGTATAAAAGGTAAAAATGTTATTGGATAGTACATTGAAGGGTGGATGTCACAGTTTAAAGTGAATGTCACTGCACGTTTATTCTGCACAGGTTTGTCCACATACTAATAATCATAAAACTACATGTTAACTTACGTGCAGCACGTGTACCATTCCCTTTAAGCAACATTATGTATGAACCTGTGACATCCCTCCTTACGGTTGATTCACACTGCTTTAACAATGGAAAAGTTAGGCAAAACATGTACATGTATAGGTTTGTGGTGTGATCCTCTTAAGAGTGATGTCATGTCTTCGACCTCCACGTGGTGTCACTCGGGAGGAAGTTGCAAAGCACTTTTTGTGTGTGCTTGCATCTTTCTGCGAACAGAAGACATACAATGTACATGCTGATGAGGGCCAACCAGCCCGAAACAGCTGTCCGCCGTTTGCTTGGTTTGCTCTGCACAAACATTTTTTCATGTGAACCTATGATATGTGATCCACAGGGAACCTTTACTATGGATTTCCCTCCCTCCCTTTCTCCCTCTCTCCCTTAATTCTTACCTCCCTCCCTCCTCCATGCCTATCCAGTGACAAAGAGAATTGACTGGGTCCGTGGCCAGTTCAGGTAGTAGTCTGCATCATCCAGATCTGATCGTGATTGATATCCATGCCAAAGGACATGGTACAGGAACTTGTGGACAAGGGTAAGAATCAAATAGATGTATATCAGCACCTTAATGACAGGCTTTGGTTCCATCTCCTGGATCAGGACACCTCACTAATCAGGACACTTTCTTAATTAGGACACCTCTCTAATCAGGACACTCCTCCCCCCTCTCTCCTTCCTCTCATACTTTATGTACACTCCTTATACATGTAGACTGGTCATCACTCCCCTGAACTCCCCTTCTATTGTACACTAGTGGGGGTATTTCATATAAACCTAGGTGGTGCCCCCAAGGGGCCTGCGGGGAACCAGAAAAGATGAGTTCAACAGAATTGAGTTAGAGGTATACATCATGTGATAGTCATGTGATGGTCATGTGATATTCATATGTCATGCTACATGTATATGTTTTACTGATATGTGTTCTGATGCATCATGTGATAGTTATGTGAACATCATGTGATATTCACGTGACATGTAATTTATTTGTACATGTAAGCATCCTGTGATAGTCATGTGACAGTCACCCTCCACTTGCCAGGTACTGTCCATGATAGCCCAGCAGATCCTGTCCATTCAGATCGAGAGCTGATATACCTCAATACCGTCTTTGAAGGGACCACTATCTCCCTCAAACCATCCTGCTTTTGTGTGTATCACAATGAACCCTGGATATGCCGGACACTCCAAACTGCCAGACAATCTCAAGGTCAGAGAGGGTTAAATTACACACTGTGCATATGTTACATTAACCTCTTTTCCACTGCAAACCCACATGTTCTGTTCCGTACTGTGGCCATGATGGTTCCAGATTATGCCATGATTGGAGAGATCATGCCCTACTTCCTCTTCCTCAGATCCATTATGGATGTCAACTTTTCGCAGGTTAGTGCAATGAGGTAGAGATATATATATCATGTGATAGTCATGTGATAGTCATGTGATAGTCATGTGAGCCTCATGTGATGGATACAAATAGTCTAGTAAGCTCCCTCCCTCTCTCCCCCTCCCTTTCTCCCTCTCCCTCTCTCCCTCTCCCTATCTCCCTCCATGGCCGTTCCCAGGATACGGCCCGATGCTGTTCGGAGGGGTGGAAAGGGTTGGCCTGGGCCCAGTGGTGGCCGAGAGGAGTCCATTAAAGACGGGATCCTCAGTTGGCCCTCGTCTCAGGGGGTTTGGAGGGTTCGGTTCCATGATGGTTCCAGATTATGCCATGATTGGAGAGATCATGCCCTACTTCCTCTTCCTCAGATCCATTATGGATGTCAACTTTTCGCAGGTTAGTGCAATGAGGTAGAGATATATATATCATGTGATAGTCATGTGAGCCTCATGTGATGGATACAAATAGTCTAGTAAGCTCCCTCCCTCTCTCCCCCTCCCTTTCTCCCTCTCCCTCTCTCCCTCTCCCTATCTCCCTCCATGGCCGTTCCCAGGATACGGCCCGATGCTGTTCGGAGGGGTGGAAAGGGTTGGCCTGGGCCCAGTGGTGGCCGAGAGGAGTCCATTAAAGACGGGATCCTCAGTTGGCCCTCGTCTCAGGGGGTTTGGAGGGTTCGGACACCACCCCCCCCCCGAAACAGGAGAAGGTTCGCTTTTACACTCGGTCGTCATAGTGCAGAGGAGGTACGACACTAAAATTGATGACGTAATGAATCGCACGAAAGAATGCAATTACCGATGCCTACCGCGAGGCAAAGACATAGACCTCTTCAGCTCATTGCGTAGTTTAAGAGAGCTATAGAGTCAGAATACTATCCAAACTCGGTAGACAGATACACCATAGGCCAAAGATAGGTGTAACTGATAAATCTGAGTTAAACTAGATATCCACAAAGTGCTACATGACCTCAACTACTTCCTGCTGTAAGTCGCTGGAACAGTAGGTGTTCGCCCGGGTTCGATTCTTTTTCTTGAGGTATAGGCTATGTTACGTACAACTGACTACTAGCCTTTGGGGATCCTCGCTTTGCGTTGCTTCAGCAGACGCTGGTAAAAGCCATATCACGCCATGCATTTTCAACGGGAGATACGTTGCTGTGTCAGCAAAAATTGCAATTAGATGGCGATCACGTGATACTGTCGTACCTCCTCTGGTCATAGTGGCCATATACGCACACTCCAGGGATGCATGCATGACCACACCTTCTCTAATCGCACAATTGCAATTAAACATGCGACCACATGAGTGTAGCATATTATTATAAATTGTACATTGTACACCTCAAAATAATTATTGTCCATGCACAGCTACATGTACATCACACATGTGCAATAGAGCTGGTGCTAATGCTAAAGGCACTCGCTTCATATAGGGGTCCATATTTTTGCAACCCCTCCCCCCATAAAAATCCCGGGAACGGCCTTGCCCTCTCCCTCTCCCTTCCCCCCCCCCCCCCCCTATCTCTCCCTCCCTCCCTCCCTCCCTCCCTCCCTCTCTCCCTCTCCGTAGATATTCTGGCCAGGTCCCAGTTACATTGTGTAAGTGCCTATGACATGTCATCACCTCTGGTGATTAATGATGAGGGTATAGGAGGGTATGGATTTGTCTGCAAAGGTATAGGTTTGTCTATTAAGTTACATGTATGTGTGTTCATGCATCTTTGCTCTCTGTTAACAGCATGTACCATATTTATCTGTGCATACCCTCTTCCCCAGGCTCTCTGTGTGCATGCATGCTTATTCTGAATTGTGACCTTTGAACTGTGCCAGTGAAGCTCTGGGGTTCTAAGGTCACAAGTTGCTACAATTGATTGCACATGGAGGGAGAGCCTGGGGATAAGTCTAGAGAGTGTACATGCTATGTGATGCTATTGTATTTCCATGCAGGACAAAGTGGCTGTGTAGGGATTTTTAGTGACAGAGTGTGCTGATGGGCAGTACTCAGTCTCGGAACTGCTGGAGATACCCGACAATCTCTACTACGCCTTCAAGTGAGTCAATGAGATTTAGCATGAAACGTACATGTATGAATTTCATTCTAGAGTACAGATGATCTGCCACTCTAATCAGGACACCCTGAGGTTAGAACGCTTCACTGATCAGGACACCTTGAAGCCTATACATGTATGTATGATGTTTACATTGAAACCCTGGGAAATGAAAGTATGTGGAGCGCGCGCGCACACCCACACACCCACACACATACTCTAACCCTTACAGCACATGCAATAGAGAGTGGCCCTCCAGAAATAGGTGTGGAGGACTTCTTACACAGGTGGATAGTAGTAGATCCATTAGGAGGTGTGTGTGCACCTTTGGCATGCTAGATTGCGTATTTAGTGTAGCTAACATGTATATTTGTGGTAATTACATGTGCAAGCATGAATGCGCTTCCTTTCTTACTTTCTTCAATTAGGCTAGTATGCTAAGCACATGTTACATGTGGCAGCGTATATACTGTACATTATCACCTCACATTCACCTCATCTTCCTTACTTTCTGTCTTTCTCTATCCCACTCTTCATCTCCCCTTTTCCTTCTCTCTCCTTCCCTCCTTCACTTCATTCTCTCCTTCCCTCCCTCACTTCCTTCCTCCCCCCTCCCATTCCCTCATTCCCTCTCTCCCTCCCTCCCTCCCTCCCTCTCTCCCTCTCTCTCTCCCCTAGTGTGTTCAGAGACTAATGAGACTTTGTCAAGTGAGCCCCCTAACCATCTACGTAGCTATGGTGAGATTTAACCCCATTCCACATTCAATGTACATGTACTTATACACAGTGCATATTACAGTTTTTCACGATATAAGCTTATGTACATGTACCTGTGTGCAGGTGTCCTTGGAGGACTACAGCCAGTTGTTATTGGCCTCAAATTTTGGCAATAACTCTAGCTCTTATTTTTCACCCAATTTCAAAATAAAAGTACCATTCGATTCCTCGCGTTCTAAATCTGAATCTCTACCACTCCAAAGATAGCTGTATGTCCCATAAGGAAAGTATGGAGATACCATTGACCGCGAGGAATGTAGTGCGCATAAACGCGCTGTTTACGCACGTAGGCTTTATGTGCTCGAAGCGTTTGCTGGTGTGAAAAGCAGCAAGAAGAAGGGGCTACCCAGGATTCTCAGGTTAGTAATGCTAGCTAGGCTCCCGTAATACTAGCTGGGTTCCCATATTTACAATGAGATGTAGCGTAGCAATCACAAGTGAACTATGACATCATGGATCAACACGCTTCCAGCGTCATGGCTCACCTTTAGCCACTTATCCGTAGTCTTCGGCCTAACCCAGCCTACAGTACTCGAAAAACCGCACTTCTCGTAGCGTTCAGCAATGCTGCATGGTTTCCCTCCAGTTACCTGCGCATACCACTACCCACAAACATGCAGGAAGTTGTCAAAATGACGCACGCCTGCGTAACACTAAAACCTCAGCAACTTCCGGGGCCCAGGTGAACGCGAATAGACTTTAGTGTACCCAGAACAGTCACAGTTTACAAGGGTGGGTAGAAGGTGCATGCACAGCTGGATTTAAAGACAGAAGTTGCGTATTTCTCGGCAGGGGACAGTTTCAAAGAGGTAGTATTGAACACATGGGACACAGTCACTTGTGCACATGTTTACCATACATCAACATCCATCTCTTATTTGTAGGCCTTAAGGCCATTCAAAGACTGGGGGGTGATGAGCCACCAACCCCCATGCAAATCCAGTTCAGTTAACTGGCTAATAGGACTAGAAATTCACCCTTACTAAATCAGAGGTAGAGTGGTGCCTCGGAGAAGTAGGGCTGGCAATATGTAGACTGCCAGGACCATAACAATTGTGGTGTACAATAATTACATCTAATCATATTCATGTATCCAGTCCAGCTGTGCATGCACCTTATACCCACCCTTGTAAACTGTGACTGTTCTAGGTAAATTTTTGGGCGAGCTGAAATGTCAGTGCTACTCTTGCCTTTTACACATGTAACACAACTGCATGTCAGTCCTAAGCTATGATAGTCTGGTGTACCCTTCTTCTCATTTCATACCTAGCGTGAGCATGCTGACTTTTCTAGCTAGCTGTTGTTTTGTGTTTGAGCATGTAATAAATATTGATAGTCTCTTGAGACCCTGCATACATGTAAGTGTGCAGCCTGTGGTGTACTTTTATACATGTAGGTTCCGTGTTTAGCCAATGATATGAATTAGTGTCATCACTATTAGGCCCTAATGACACATGTGAATATCATTGTCTAAACCACAACTCCATACTGCATAGATGTCTATAAAAGTACACTTGCGTATAGCTGGCCTGTGAAGTCATATAATGTCATCAATCCTAACTTAATTTTTGGAAGCCTCCTTTTGGAGGCTGCCATTTACAACTAAATATCTGAAGTAGTTGTGGTTAGATTAGGTGCGTGAAAAAGGTCATAAGGTAGACAGACACACAAACCAAGTACAGTAACATGACATCTCGTGCATATTTTTGACTTTTTATGTGGCCTGGAGGCTGTTACATGTGACAGTCACAGAATGACAGAGATCCCTCCCTCCCTCCCTCTTTCCCTAGCAATCAGAGCAAGCAGACTTCCCACGCTTGCCAGATGTACAGGAGCTGTCACAGAATGACAGAGATCCCTCCCTCCCTCCCTCTTTCCCTAGCAATCAGAGCAAGCAGACTTCCCACGCTTGCCAGATGTACAGGAGCTGTTCTACACCGTTGGCTTCACTGGCCACCGACTTTACCGTCGAGCCACAGCAGAACATACATGTATGTGATGTAAGTGGAGTTAGGACATCTTTGTCCTTCTTCAAATAGCCTAGTACAGAATTGGTAGAAGTATTTACCTTGATTTTGTATCAAAAGGCTTCTTATTCCCGTGTGCAGTGCCTTTCACCAATGGAATCTTTGTAGGACCCCTCTTCGACAAGTAAAGCTACGATATATTAGCACTTCCGTGTAGTTGAACACCATTTCCTCATTATTACCCATGTGCATCTAGCTGAGAGTGTTACCCCATGGTAGTGGCTTGTGTGTATTTAGTAATATGCACACTCAGCCCAATCCACATTTGAATATCATTATAGTAATACCACAACCACACTCAGCAGGGGTAGGTATAAGTACATGTACATATAGGCCTGTAGCTAATGTTTTGCTCTCAAGAATGGTCTGAGATTGGCCTAATTCTTGGAAGCCTTCTTTTGGAGGCTGCTTTTATTACTAGTTGAATGCTACACATTGTTGGCACAGGCACAAAATTAGAAGCAGTATGTACAGTGCCAGTCACAAATAAAATATCACCGTTGAAGTAAATTGGAGTGCAGCCATGAATATGCTTAGGTGCAGCCACTTATTTAAACCACAACCATTGAAGTTTAGTATTCCCATATAAATGTAGGTTCCCCTCCTATAGAGTATTGGCAGAACCAGGGGCAAGGGAGCTGGCTTTTGAGCCCAAATTTTTGGAAGGCCGCAAGGCCTGTTTTCAATTTTTAAACCCTCGCATGCAACAATAACAACATGTATATCCTGAGATGTAGGATATTGCAAACAATTCTCATATGTGCTTGTAACTTTCAGGAAGATTTTCGTGTATTTGTGCATACTTTACATTACAACTAGAGGCATACACGGCGCTGATGAGGGCCAACCAGCCCGAAACAGCTGATGAAGGCCAATCAGCCTGAAAACAGCTGTCCGCCGTTTGCCTTATTTGTAAAACATTGTGCATATGTTTGGCTTATTACGTCTAAGCCTGGAGGCTGTTATATGTACATTGTCTAAGCCCTAGATCTAGAGACTGTATGTATAGTAGTTGTTAGGCCTTGGCTGTTGTATAGTGTGTGAGTTTGAACACTTGGCTTGTGGGGATAATTGGTATTACCCAACATTCCAAGTTCTCAAACCTGTGTGTATACACATAAGGACTTGAC
This sequence comes from Theonella swinhoei, assembly GCA_963970385.1. Classification (NCBI taxonomy): domain Eukaryota; kingdom Metazoa; phylum Porifera; class Demospongiae; order Tetractinellida; family Theonellidae; genus Theonella; species Theonella swinhoei. Next base: position 10,680,953 of record OZ019948.1, on the reverse strand, counting down.
AGCCATGCACGAGTATGTGGAGGTGGCAGCGGAGTGGCATAGTGGTAGTGGTAGTACACTTGAAGAAAATTTTCATGTAAGTGATTATCAGCCCTTTTTATGGGGGTGAGGGTGGAGCATGTAGCAGTATGGCTGCTGAAGGGGGATGGGGTGAGCATTGTACAGGGTTGTGTAAGATGGTGATGGATACAGCTGGGAAGGGAATGAGAGAGGGAAGGAATTGGTGCTTGGGGGTGGGTGGGTGGAAGGGGAGCAATGAATACATGTTAGTAGCTGTGATTGTGGTAGTAGCTGAGGAGAGGGATGGAGGGGAACAGTGTGTAACTCACCCAAGGCAGTTACTTTCAAAGAAAAAAACTGCCTCAGGCGGGACTTGATACTGAGCTACCGAGGCAGCTCAGCAGGTTGGGGCCGAATCACACATACAAAGCAACACAACTCAATGGAAAGTGTCTCAACCTGAAGAACAGGCTAACTCATGCAAATCTAGTACAGAGAAGAAGACTGGGAAAAAGACGCCAAACTTCAAACATGAAATAATCAAACCACGAAACTCACAAAGCAATACAATACAACACAATGCAAGTCACCAAAGGCAGTTATTTTCAAAGAAAAAATTCCTCAGGCAGGACTCGAACCCGTGACATACTGCATACTAGGCAGATGCTCTACCAGCTGAGCTACTGAGCATATCTACATGTACATGTAGATGTGCTCATCTGTACATTGTCAAAGTGCAGCATGCATGCAGACAAAGGGAGGGGATGATAGTATGCAACAATCATAACATGCGTAACCCCATATCCCTACATCTGTAAATACTAAAAGGGGTTACGCATGTTATGATTGTTGCATGCTATCATCCCCTCCCTCTGTCTGCATGCATGCTGCACTTTGACCTTGTTTCTATACTTTTTGGCACTTCAATCCCTACATCCTTCAACATTTTAGTGAATATGTTTTACACTTTATATATATATATATGGTTACCCTCATTTCAGGGTGTCCTCCCATTACTCTCTTTCAGACTGATGCACATGGAGTGATATAGTCCAGTACTGGTCAATGGTGAGTGACCCTGGAGCTTTGCTAGAATGTACACCATATAGTACCTCTGCACCTTTCCTTCCGTACTGTAATTGCCTTTTACACATGTAACACAACTGCATGTCAGTCCTAAGCTATGATAGTCTGGTGTACCCTTCTTCTCATTTCATACCTAGCGTGAGCATGCTGACTTTTCTAGCTAGCTGTTGTTTTGTGTTTGAGCATGTAAGAAATCTCTTGAGACCCTGCGTACATGTAAGTGTGCAGCCTGTGGTGTACTTTTATACATGTAGGTTCCGTGTTTAGCCAATGATATGCATTAGTGTCATCACTATTAGGCCCTAATGACACATGTGAATATCATTGTCTAAACCACAACTCCATACTGCATAGATGTCTATAAAAGTACACTTGCGTATAGCTGGCCCACAGGCTGTGATATCAGGTGGAAACATTTAATTTTTGGAAGCCTCCTTTTGGAGGCTACCCTTTTAACAACTAAATATAAGAAGTAGTTGTGGTTAGATTAGGTGCATGAAATAGGTCATAAGGTATACAGACACACAAACCAAGTACAGTAACATGACATCTCGTGCATATTTTATGTTGAAGCCTGGAGGCTGTTACATGTGACAGTCACAGAATGACACAGATCCCTCCCTCTTTCCCTAGCAATCAGAGCAAGCAGACTTTCCACGCTTGCCAGATGTACAGGAGCTGTTCTACACCGTTGGCTTCACTGGCCACCGACAACGGATCGTAACAGCAAGGCCACTCTATACATGTACGTATACATGTACACAAATGTATACTGGATGTACATGTATGTACACTACTTCTACAGGCATTGCTGTGTGTGCGTGTGTGAATGCCATATGTTGCAAATAATTCCTTGTTGTTCAAAGGTCAAATGAATGAACTAAAATGCAAACCCTTGGCCACCTTTTGTCTATATGAAATAGCTGCGAATATACTGGTCCAGCTACAGAGAAGGCTTGAGAAGCTCGCTGTACTACATTAGTTCATATCGCATGTAGCATTTGGAGTACTCTGTTAGGCTTTTGAAAATCTGTGTTGTGGAAAGAATGACTTCTGGATCGCCCCAGCGTTTGCAACACATGGCATCACAGCCATGCCTCCCTGTAGAAATAGTATACTGCATATGATTAGAGTTCAGCCATGAATATGATTAGATTACTGTAAACCACAACTGTTGAAGTGTGGTAGTCCTATATAAATTCAGGTTCCAGTGCGCGCTAGTGTTGTAGAGCATCCATCAAACCATCATAATTTTTGGAAGGCCGAAAGGCCTAATTGTGAAAGCACTGAAAGTGAGAGAGAGAGAGACGGGTACCGGGATGTGTGTGCGCGTGCGTGTGTATGAGTCTATGCGCATGCATGTCAATAATTGAAGCCCGCCTCCTGTTACGTTGGTGGAAAATAGTGTAGGTATCTACAGAGAAGGCTAGAAAAGCTTGCTACTTTCGTATTCCAGCAGGCTTTTTGGCAAACAACAAATGCTATGAACCAGGCACTCTCTCCGTAGCTCTACCTCTATTGATAGCACCTGGGTATGAGGCTACATGTACATGTGTGTAACTCCGATTGAGTCCATCTCTGTTGTACATGTACATTGCACCTCATGATGTGCTGACTGGCTAACCAAAATACTGTAAATGTCACATGCATTTTCTTGTTCTCTCTACTTTCATATCAGGATAGGAAGAGAACTACTGACATAGGTCTGTGCTTCACTGTCACTTATTAAAGAGTGCCACTGGTGAGCTCCCTTCACTAGCTTATTTATTGAGTGGATGTGTATTGTTTTTTCATTTTAGTTGTTGCACCAAATTGCGTGGGCATCCAGCCTGTCGTGTACTTTTACAGTCCACTGTTATTATATATAGCCAATGCATTGTGTAATGATAATCATTGACTAAACCACAACTACCTACAGCAGAGGTCTATATAATAACACTTAAAGAAGCCAGGGTATGGTTTATGAGGTTGGTCAAAACTGCCTAACAAAATTTTTGGAAGCCTCCTGTAGGCTAATTTTTATTATTATAGACTTTAGCTATCCTTGGAGGCCACAGAAATGCCATATGTACTTGTGTTTGGTTATGTATTATGTGTCTTGTATGTCTGGGTTACCTACCTACTTCTTACATAGTGCATGTATTTTGCTGTGCATGTACAATACCCTGTGGCGTTTATGTGGCTACACACATGTAGTGTTGTTTGACAGACAAGTAAAGTGTTCATAGAAGCAGTATAGATTTCCTAGGTGACAGACAGTGTCCTCCTATTATGAGTGACGACATTGTTGGGCAGTGTGCATGTATATTGTAGAATGTACATGTACATATATCAGTTGAGCCTGCCCTACAATGTGCCCTTGACCTCCATGTAGTGTCACTTGGGAGGAAGTTGCGAACACTTCTTGTGTTTGCAGTATTTCTGCTAACAGAGAGCAGTTATAAAAATTGTAACCGTATAAATACAGGCACCTCATTCATCAGAACAGTTCAGATGGTCAACTCTTTGCTCAATGTACGTACATGCAGCTTTCTTTTTCCTCCCAGGTCATGTTTTGTCCTGACCTTCCAATCACTTTAAAATATGCCTCTACATACCACCCTCTGAAATGAGGACACTTCTCTAATAGGGACATGTTCAGGACCCAAACCATCTACATGTACATGTAGATATATGACTGGACACCTGGACATCTTTAAGGCACACTTTGGGTCCCAACTCCATTGGAGCCTGTACATGTACATATACCATCCTCTGAAGTGAGGACTATTACCCTGTAACACTGTATGGCTTGGTTGTCCCCTGCAAATTGGGACCTATACATCCCTCAGACTATGAAGTAACTACCATAATCAGAATACGACATACCTAACTCATGTAAGTAATCCAGATGCCTCTGTGATTTTAGGATGTGACTCAGCAGGATATTGCCAAAAAATTCTCATATGTGCTTGTAACTTTCAGGAAGATTTTCATGTATTTGTGCATACTTTACATTACAACTAGAGGCATACACGGCGCTGATGAGGGCCAACCAGCCCGAAACAGCTGATGAAGGCCAATCAGCCTGAAAACAGCTGTCCGCCGTTTGCCTTATTTGTAAAACATTGTGCATATGTTTGGCTTATTACGTCTAAGCCTGGAGGCTGTTACATGTACATTGTCTAAGCCCTAGATCTAGAGACTGTATGTATAGTAGTTGTTAGGCCTTGGCTGTTGTATAGTGTGTGAGTTTGAACACTTGGCTTGTGGGGATAATTGGTATTACCCACCATTCCAAGTTCTCAAACCTGTGTGTATACACATAAGGACTTGACAGCCATGCACGAGTATGTGGAGGTGGCAGCGGAGTGGCATAGTGGTAGTGGTAGTACACTTGAAGAAAATTTTCATGTAAGTGATTATCAGCGGGGTGAGGGTGGAGCATGTAGCAGTACAGCTGCTGAAGGGGGATGGGGTGAGCATTGTACAGGGTTGTGTAAGATGGTGGTGGATACAGCTGGGAAGGGAATGAGAGAGGGAAGGAATTGGTGCTTGGGGGTGGGTGGGTGGAAGGGGAGCAATGAATACATGTTAGTAGCTGTGATTGTGGTAGTAGCTGAGGAGAGGGATGGAGGGGAACAGTGTGTAACTCACCCAAGGCAGTTAATTTCAAAGAAAAAAACTGCCTCAGGCGGGACTTGAACCCGTGACATACTGAGCTACCGAGGCAGCTCAGCTGGTTGGGGCCGAATCACACATACAAAGCAACACAACTCAATGCAAAGTGTCTCAACCTGAAGAACAGGCTAACTCATGCAAACCTAGTATAGAGAAGAAGACGCCAAACTTCAAACCAAGTATACATGAAATAATCAAACCACGAAATACTAGGCAGATGCTCTACCAGCTGAGCTACTGAGCATATCTACATGTACATGTAGATATGCTCATCTCCAGGCTCTCCCCCTGCAAGTGTAGCTATATACATGAAAAAAATAGTATCTGGTGGGGCCATAGTGTATTAGAAGCGCTCTAGCTCTCTGTATTTACCAGTTTTCACTTAACTAGTTGGTTTTGAGAAATCTTTGACATGTGCTTGAACTCGATTTCAAGAGTAGATCGTAGTTAACCAAAACCAGGCAGTAAACATAACAGGTCAACGCCATGCAGTGCTTTCCACTACGCATATGGTGTGGTCAGTTGGTTGCTTATATATTCTGCTTCTCTTGACAGTACTGTACATTGAGCATAGCTAATGCATTCTCTGACAATTCTTTGTGGGGGAGGGAATACATGGAGAATACACAAGTTAACAAAAATGCCAGCTTACATGGTATAGCACACTAGCAAAGAATTAATAGGAAGGAACCTTAGAAACATACCACCCTCTGAAATAAGGAACATCCTACATTGTATTCTGCTGTGATCCTACCTCACATCCAACCCAGTCCTAATTTCATATAACCACATCCTTCCTTGTCCTACACTAAGTCTTTTGCCATCCTACCCTGTCCTACATTATCCTACCCCCTCACTAGATTCTTCTGCCATCCTATCCTGTCCTACATTATCCTACCCCCTCACTAGATTCTTCTGCCATCCTACCCTGTCCTACATTATCCTACCCCCTCACTAGATTCTTCTGCCATCCTACCCTGTCCTACCCCATCCTATCTCATTTAACGAAAAGTGTACAATTTTTTTATCGTTACATTCGGTCAAACGCCCCTGAACGCATCGAATCAGGACTGGGAGCAAACCAGGGAAGTGTAAGTATTGTTCTGCTTACTGTTTGTGTGTCCTACAACCCATGCGTTGATTTCTAGGTATGCGTGCTGTAGGTATCCGCGACTAGTGTTGATCCTAAAACTCGTGTTGGGAAGTTGGGGAGTGTATTGTTCCGCTTACTGTTCGTGTGTAGGCTACAACCCAGCGTACTGTAGGTATCCAACTACATGTAGGTGGTTGTTGGGGAGGTACATGTAGAAGAGAGTATTGTTCTGCTTGTCCTGCAACCGATTGCTACAGTAAGATACATGTACCCTGTAGGTACCCACAACTGGATGGTTGATCAAATAGCAGACACTCTAATTAGTGCTCACTTAAAACTCCACCCCCTCTTATACACTTGCGTGTGCATGCCAGTGTAGATCTGTACACCGTCCCTCTGTCTAACTCTTGATCGCTAGATATTTATCGAGTCGGCCCATACTACTAGTGTACTCTTGAACAGTGTTGCTTCTGACTTTTTGTAGAGTGGTTTCATGTCATAATCATTGAGATATGTTGTAAAGAACCACAATATTGCAGGAACCTCTCTTACAGGTCAGTTGACTGTGTGTCTGTGTCCCTCATCATTTTTCCTGCAAGCTACAGGTGAGTGGAGTTTATCATTCAGGCACACTCAACCAATTAATCAGGTACATCTAAGTCATGTCATGTGTAGTGCCTTGGGGACCAGTTGAGATAGCTCTCTGCAATCACCTCATACAGGCTGGAGTGAGTACTCCAATTAAAGTTGTTCCAATAAACCAGGCCAATAGGACAGCAGGAACCCCTCCAACCAGGACACCCTAAATGAGGGTAACCTGATACACAGGAATCCTTCTAATCAGGACACTCTTAGGGTATTTACAGATGTAGGGATATGGGTTACGCATGTTATAATTGTTGCATGCTATCATCCCCTGCCTTTGTTTGCATGCATGCTGCACTTTAACTGACCTTGTTTCTATACTCCAATCCCTACATCCTTCAACATTTTATTAAAAATGTTTTTACACTTGTTTCACTGGTTTTTACTGTGTGTAGCAACACATATAAACCTACTAACTTTTGTGCAGAGTTCTACCTCCCTTGCATGCCTATAGGCAGGATATCTAGCAATTGTCAATGACTCCTACATCATGTCTTGTACGAATATTGCCTACTGAGTACAACAGCGGTCCAGTTGCCTGCAACAGTTAGTCGTTCAAAGAAATGGAGCAACGTAGCAAAAAAAGACAACACAGTGCTCGAAACAGCGGCAGCTCGACTAACAGCATCACTAGTGCACAAAACTAACTTCACGTGTTCGGCACGTGAGCAAACAAGAAAATGGCGTCTAAAACTAACACTTGTAAGGTTGCAGACCTGGAGTTTGACGGCTTTGGGAGAAGGTATGAAGATTTTGTGCATCAAGGATCATGTGCACTCCTGTATAAATGATTTTTGTGAAAGAATTAGAGAGCGATTACTAACCCCAGTTTCGCGGTAGGCCGTTTGAACTGAAGAAGAAGAAGAAGAAGAAGAATCCGGGTTTTTACAAATTTCCGAGATTCACTGTAGCTGTGTATTTTACGTACTTTGAGAGTATTGTAGTGTATAGAAGCACTTGCAGAGCATGTAGTTTGTCAGAAAAGGCTTAAAACATCCGCGTTCGGGAGTTTTGAGCCGTTACTTGTGTTAGGGCTTAATGGGCGTGTCAGTGCCACCCCTACATATAGAGTCTACCGACTCTATGATATACATGTATAACATGGTCTTTAAAACCTGCCTTAGGGTGTCTCATGTTCAGATGCTAACTCCATACACACCTTGGACATCTCTAATTAAGGCACATTTAGGTCCTAACTTGTGTATGTGCATGTACCACCTGTCCTGATAAGAGGGGTTCTTGCCGTCCTGTTTATCAGGTTGCCTTCATTTCAAAATGTCCTGATTAGAGGGGTTCCTGCTGTCCTGTTATCAGATTACCTTCATTTCAAAATGTCCTGATTAGAGGGGTTCCTGCTGTCCTGTTTATCAGATTACCTTCATTTCAAAATGTCCTGATTAGAGGGGTTCCTGCTGTCCTGTTATCAGATTACCTTCATTTCAAAGTGTCCTGATTAGAGGAGCAACTTGTAACTTAATGCCCGAATGAATACTATTGACATCTACATGTAAGTTTGCTATACAAAAGCACTGACACTTCCACTCCCCCCAAATTCACCTAGTATACACAGAACAGTCACAGTTTACAAGGGTGGGTATAAGGTGCCTGCACAGCTTAATTGGATGGTTGGATGTAATTATTGTACACCACAATTGTTAGGGTCCTGGCAGTCTACATATGGCCAGGCCAGGCAGCTACTATGTACCGCCTGGCAATTCAGGCTCAATTCAGCCTTACTGAATCTGAAGCAGGAGGTGTCTTGAAGTGGGTACTTTTCTTTGAGATACCATCCTAGTTCCTGGACAAGGGGTATTTGCATGGGGTTCATTCCCCAGTTCCCCAGTTTTTGACTGGCCAAGGCCTGTTATTACCGTTGAAGGACAGAAGTCGCATATATGTGCACAAGTGACTGTGTTCTAGTGTGTTTGATACTGATTGTACGTGTATATTTTCACAGACTGATTCTACATAGTATTGGGAATCATATCATAATTTTTTTGGAGATGCTTATGTACCTGAAATCAGGTGATTTCACTAATTAGGACACCTTCGAAATTACAATGATGATAACCCTTGGCTTATATGTGAAGGACCTGTGTCCATCTGTCTGTCTGTTCTGACAATTTCTGCTATTCCGCACAATAATATGAACATCATAAGAATCAGTGCCCTATGGGAAATATTTATAAAAATGCTTTTATAGTTACAGCTATTTTCCAGTACTTAGCTAAAGTCAGCCATTTGGTTGTTATGTCACTCATGCTACGTGCATTTAGCAAAGGGAGTAAAATGTGTTTGAGTGTTATTCAAGGCCTAACAGGGTACTAAACCCGAAATGTGAGCTAATGTAATATAGCGCACATCTGAATGTAGCTGGGCCAGTTCTGTACTTTCATGTTACATCTGGGAGCATGTTTGACATTGCAGTGTGAATCCACCATGCCACAGGTTCACACATTTTACGTACAAACTTAAAGGGCGTATCACACATCTGCAAGAAAGGAAAGAAAAGTCAATATCAGTTAACATAATAACAAACACAATGAGCGTGAAGAAACTCCTAGCAACAGCTCCCCCTGGTGCACACATACTACAATGTATGTAACTGTGTAAAAACATGTACTACATGCGTGTACGTGTGAGTGCTAGTGGCTTGTGTGTACAGTGTATACCACAACCATACTCATCAGGAGTATGTATAACACATGTACCCCTGTAGCTACGGCTCTGAAATTGATTACATGATTTGATTCCTTTCTAATTTTTGGAAGCCTCCTTTTGGAGGTTGCCCTTAACAACTACATGTAAGTATAAAAGGACCCTAGTAATTGTGATTAGGTTTACATGTAGGTGCATGCACTTTTCAATTACTCAGTTCGTGCATCATGCACGCTGCTGAGGGTTTGATATACTGTCGTAACCTTGAGATATATTCACACGGCACATATAGCCTATATTTGAAAGGAACTTGGAACAAAGAACGTTAAATGTGGTGACAACAATAATTTCCCAACAAAGGACACCACCTGAATAACGGATAGTATAGGCCTTGCACCGAAGTGTCGGAGAGTGCACTGTAGATACATGTACATGCTTTTAGACCTGAAGATGTCCTCAGGTACATGTAGGTGCACACAAATGAACAAAATATTCCCTAACCACACCTAGGATTGCATACAGTGGGGGTGCACTGTGATTTCCCCCCTTCAGCTTGAGTTCCCCCGGAATTAGGTGTGGTAGCTTTTTGTACAAAATCCATTCCTGCCCTAAGGATATCCTAGAGGTGTAAGTGTCCAATTACAAAAGAAATGTGATGAGAGAAAATATGATTCGAACCCACACTCAGCTGCAGGTGCTCTACCAACTGAGCTACTTAGGCACTACTAAATGCTAGCACATATGCACCTACACAACTACACTCCCCCCCCCCCCCCCACACACCTGCACCCCCCCCCCCCACACACACACACCCCTACACCCCCACCCACATGTGTACATGTAAATGTACATATACACTTTTCTATATACATGTACATACATGTACATGTCAACATATGTGCATATGCATGTATAGTTATTAACCCTCAGTGTACATGTGAGAGATCTCTTAGCTCAATTAAGCCTGTTTTGAATGCATGGTTCCCACATACATTGTACCTACATGTATCCCTGTAGTGGTGTGTACATTAGAGAAGTGTAACCACAATAAGAAATGTTGCAGTGAAACAATTTACATGTACATGTAGTAACACTCCCACACACAAAATCGCAAAAGTGCATGGCTGGTTTGTGATCTCTAATTAATGCACACCGGGTGCAGATTGAATGGCTATCTCTCTCACGAATACACATGTAGTGTGATAGTGTTACATGTATGCGACTCTCACTGTACATGTGCATGTACGTAATGATTAATTTACATGCACACCTGGCTGTACTTGTACTGTAGTACGTATATAAGCTCCTGGTTTCTGTACCCTGAGAGCCTTAACCACCTGGAACATATCCACCACTCCCTCCATAAGGCCGAGAGGGACTGTCCCATTAATTCCAGACAGCGTTACCATCCCCAGTACCTACATCTGTATACATAGGTGCTATGTATTGCAATACCAGCAATCGATGGACATACGAAATTACGTACTACGTAAATCTGATAACAGCTGGACAAGATTTCGTCGTATGAAGCTCAATGGAACCGTGAATTATATGAAGGAGTTACTCACGTTCAATGACGCAGAGGCAGTTTCCGACTATCCAGAAATATTCTTTGGCCATTCTTGAAACTATTTGTGTGGGATTTATATTTTTCCTGTCGTCAGCTGTTAGGCCACAGAGGCAAACAGCGACCATATCAATTTCACGCATTACGTCAATAATTTCATTCAAAAATATGATATCTCTTCCGTTTTAAAAATCTGTAGCGGACAACGTTTTAACTATTTTGACTTTCCGACTATCCAAAATGACTGGAATAAGATGATATTTTGGGGATCTGCAAAAAATAGTAGGTCAGGTAGTATATGCGTTAGGCCAGTTGGCGTTAAAAATTGAGGTGTAGATCATCTAAGTATATACATGGAGGTACGGAGACGTCATGTAGTCCTAACAATATACGTTGTAGCAGCTCCATGCTAAGGTTATATAAGCTATGTAAGCCAGTAGCAGCAAACCTAAGGCTAAGCCCATGCCAACTGGGGTGCAAAGAGAACCAGGTTCACTTCGTAGATCTACGGCTGTACGCCTAGTACCCATACTACAGCTTAATACGCCGGGGTAGCCTTTCGTAGCGCCGGGCATCTTAGCCTTAGCGTCCATGTGGTTGCCAGAAGCTTCTGTAAAGGTAAAGCGTCGGCGACTCACAGAATCACTGTCTCCACAGTCGCTATACGACGATAGCTTACTGCTGATCAGTCAGGTGTCACAAGGCCGGGTAGTGGCATTTCCAGGCTTTGCGCTTCGGTACACACTCTAGGCATCCATACCATAACCATAGATTCTATGCCATAACTCTACATTTTAGTAACATTTCACATCAATACACATAATACACTAATATGGGACCGTGGAATGTTAACGGAAGTTAATTTTAGTTTGGCGGCAAAGAGTAGCGGCTGTTCACGGAAATGGACCAGGAATCTCCAGTGAAGATAATTTCCGCATCGGATGTTACATATTCAGTGGACTCGGCAATATTAGCTCTCGAAATTTCCAATGACTTCCTGCTTCAAGTCAGAAGGGAAGGAAAGAGTCTGCTGGAGGAAATCAACAAGGGGATAAGTAGCAATGCCATCACTTTGGACAAAAACTCCACACGGTTGCGAAGTACATTAGAGAAGACTGTGGGGAAGCTGTTCACAAAGTTCACTAGGGCAAAGGGAGGGACTGAAAGGAAGAAGATTAAGGATGGCAAGACGCGGGTGACTGTGAGCTGTGGAGAAACGGTTGACTCCAGAGCTATGGAGGATAGACTACAACAGGCAGAGGTAAACGCATGTGTATGGTACATAAAATAATAAGTGTGAGTAATAATGTTGCAGTAGTAAATATATATCTGGTTTATTATTTGGAATCAAACAGGCGGCTCTGACTGAGGCAGCTGAGCTGAAGGACTTGGAGGATGAGGCCCTGTCGTTTCTCCTGGAAGAAGAAAAGAGGGAGAAGGAGAGACTGAAGACAGCCATTGGATGTGCTAAGAATGCAGGGAAGACATTTGATGAGGTATGCATATACATGTATACATGTGCTTGCATATATAAAGGGTTGCCTTTTTGTGTTATACAGGTTGGTGTACGGCAAAAGCAGAGGAAACTGTCTCAAATTAAGACCTATGCTTCTTCAACACTGGAGCCCTGCATGGAGTCATATGGACTGACACCAACCACACTGACTGCACACTCTTCCAGTGGAGTGCCTGTCACCATACCCCTCAATAACAGTCTCACAATTCCCTCTTCTTCCACGGAGAACCCATCAACCTCTTCCAATGTGTCTGAGGCAGCTTGTACTCTGTACCTACTGGACCATTTCGGTGTCTCAGATCAGTTCTATCATGAACTGGCTCAGGTACAGACAGACCCCATCTACACATGAATATGCATACGCATTTCATGCATTAATTATTCTTGGACACAGCTGCACCCCAGCATACCGAGACTTCACCATGTGAAAGGGCTCCGACAGTCACTGAACAGTGACATCGAAACAATACAGCTGCCTCCACCCTACATTGGAAAATATATGCACTTCCGTGAGACTGTGACAAAGACCTTAACCAGTCTAGTGAGCAATAAGCACATACACACATTTGGGGGGGGGGGGGGGGGCTGGGGGGTGCATACACACAATGCGAGTGGATATTAGACGTTATCCTCACATGTGGTACTGTATTACTTTATACATGTATATAGTTAGCGACATCACATGGACCCATCCCAGAGAGGATAACATTGAAGCTTTCAGGTGATGGTGCAAACATTGCAGCTTCAGCTTCAATGGTGTTTCTCACCTTTTCAAGGTCTCTTGTTCCTGGATCATCGTAAGATGTTATGGCTCCGTAATATCTATGGGTAAAGTTATTGGTAGTGTAGACTACAATATAGGAAGATTGTATAATACATACTTGGTATATTTCATGTGGTCTTTACATACAGCGCTTTTTACATATCCAAATCACACATACTTCTTCAAAGTGCGTATTTTTTGGAGAAACTCCCGATGTATTGTCATATGTGAAGAACACTGGTGACCACTTCAGCTTGCTGTACATACGAACTGGAAATTCAATTTCACAGCCATCACCAAGTCTGTCATATGTTTTGTACCAGTCCTTAGGAAAATATGTCACGTCAAAGTCATCTAGTTTGTATATGTGTCCTCTACCATGGGTGTAATCAGTTCCTTTGTTGTTAAACAAAAACCTAAAAACATCTGTACAAAAGTTCACTGTTATGTTGCATCCTTTGTTCACACCCATTTTCAAGCTTCTATTTATCGCATCTGTAAATGTACTAATGCTGTCTAAGATATCCCTCCTGGAGGGTTTGGGATTAGCAAAGCACCTGAAAATGAGGCATGAATTTAATACCACTAAACAAGAAATTTTCTTTACTCACTGTAATGCTGGAAGAGTTATCTGATCCTCCTTTACCCATGTAGCATCCTCTTTCCGGTATCCCGCCCACAATACCAAATATTCCACCCCGCCCTAAAAGCAAAGTTGTCTGTTAAATACAACTTCCTCGAAGCGATTAAGTTACCTTTGCCTTTCGAGAAGATACAAGGCGTTCCACCTCATATACGTCCGGATCATTGACGTCTTGAGTAGACAATGAGCTGGTAACAACATCAACTGTGCTACCAGCGTGCAGAGTGCGGTAAAACCCAGCAGGCCTCGAAATTGCACGTGTGAAGTAGGCTGACATATTTCTCAACTACGTCTCAGAACAATAGAGCACTAGTAGCCAGGCTAGGATATTCGAAAAGATGCGTGTCCAAGGATACGCAAGGAGAACGAGCTAATTTACAAGTTTAACAAGCTTGACCAAGATATTTTACAAATCAATTATGTTTTTATGTTGCAAACAAATCGGTTTACATATTTAACATGATGACCGCTAATATGGGCAGATTGCTGGTATTGGCCTCCCTTACACTGGTATATACGGCAAGGACAGGTACAGTACACTGTATTATATTGCTCTGCCATGGCTTAACAACAAACAGATCACCACCACAATATTGTGCTTTACAAATGGTAAATGTAGCTCCAGTGTACATCCACATGACCTCATCAGATCTGGATGCTGTGTATACTGTCTGGCTGTGAGCACACAACACCTGCACATTTTTTGCAGAGCTATCCCCATCCAGCCCCTGCCTACTGTGCATACACTTACACACCCAGTATTGTAAACCACAAGTGTTTTACTGATGTCTCCCTATATAAGATCTAGTCTCAGCTATAGTGCAGTCAGTGCAGGTCACTGGCTCATCAGTGCAGGTCACTGCCCAGTGCTGGTCACTGGTACCTTTTTTTTAATGAGTGCTGGTCACTCGTAAGGCCCAGTGCTGGTCACTGGGCCCCTGGTGCTGGTCACTGGGGTCATGGCTTAAAAAAAACCTAAAAGAATACCTGCGGCGAGTTCGGTTGTATATGGTAGTTGGAACTGCTCTCCTGTGCACATAGGCATGCTCTCTGTAATTCATTTGTATTTGCACATAATTTGCAATTGTGGTAGGCGGAGCAAACTTCACTAATTTTGGAACGGCTAGCACTACTGAGAAAGAGCCATGTGGACAAAACCGGCACCCAGGAAGGGAAGTAAATACGTTTTGCTCTTATTCAAATATTCTTTAAAGCCGTATACTGTGCACATAGGACAGATTTCAATATTTTTTGGACGACAGACAGACAGACAGACAGACAGACAGACAGACAGACAGACAAAACCAATTGCTTAACCCCGCTCTGCACATAATAACATGCGTAACCCATCGTAAGAGATGTAGGGAGGGGTTATGGATGTTGTTATTGTTGCATGCCCTCATCTTGATATTCCTTTGTATATGCAGTCAACTGATACAATGTAAGTAGACATGGGGAGGGGAAGGTGTCCCAAAAGTACATAAATGACGTGATATTGTGGCCAGCTTTCTGCAGTGGGAGTGAATTCCACTGTGGAAGGATGAGGGAACAAAGGCCTAAGTTGGGCCCACTCTCACCCTTCTGTGGTGTAGTCCACATCCCTGCAGATACTTCAGGTCAGGGTAGGTCTCTGCACAGGTGTTGTATGATAATCATATGCCCCAAAATACAGTTATTTAAGTGCAGCACGTGTACCATTCCCTTTAACCCTTTATAGGCGAGTCCCAATTATTGCGCGCTTGATGTATTACGGTAACGCCCACGCATTGCCGCGTGATGCTGCGTGATTTGTTGCGTGCTGTCTTCTCGTCTTTCAGCGCTTAGATCCTGAGTATCTACGTTTATCTGCTGTCATTCCCCCGAAGAAGGTCACCGATCACCGAAAGTACTAGGGAAGTATTATTCTTATTCGACTGGTGTTTTTGCGCATGGCTACCTCCGAGCCTTTACCTCAGAGACCCACGCGCAAGTCTCGGAGACTGCGAGGACAGGAGCCGCAGCAGGCCACTCCGGAGAAAGTGGTCGGGAGCGTCGCTACGCCCCCCTTCGGGGGGCTCTCCCCTTGCGGGGACCACACCCCTTTATAGGCGAGTCCCAATTATTGCGCGCTTGATGTATTACGGCAACGCCCACGCATTGCCGCGTGATTTGTTGCTTGCTGTCTTCTCGTCCTTCAGCGCTTAGATCCTGAGTATCTACGTTTATCTGCTGTCTGTGTAGCTGTTTTACAGCAAGGGATACGTCAAAAAGACACCCCAAGAAGCTATTTGCGTGATCTATCGCGGAAATACGGGATGAAATTTTCGTTGGATGCATGCTTGTGATCGTATACAAGACTTCTTGGTGAGTTCATAAATGTATTTATTCACATTATACTGTGCATGCGATGTTACAATAAGTATGCAGGTGTATAGCTGTGTTGTTAGTACGCAAACGTAGTGCCTCCTAGTAAATGTTGCACTGGGTTGAGAGCTTGACCTTGAGCTTCACACAGTGAAGGGGATGAGTTAGTTACTGGGTGTGGGACCACAGTAAGAGGAGTTCCATGAGTCAAACACGAGTTGAGGGGTTGGGCAGATAGTTGGAAAAAAAAAACACAAAGGTGCATAGTGGTGAGGAAAAAACACAAAGGTGCATAGTGGTGAAGAATAACCCAAAGGACACAGAGGTGCATAGTAGTGAGGAAAATCCACAAGGTGCACAGTGGTGAGAAACAACCCAAAGAACACAAAGGTGCATAATGGTGAGGAACAACGCAGACTGAGAGACAAAGGACACAAAGAGGCAGATTGAGAGACAAAGGACATAAAGAGGCCGATTGAGAGACTAAGGAGCTGAAAAAAGGTGGTGCCTAGCATGGTGCTTCAAAAAACCCTTACCAGTATGACACAAACGCATATCACAACTAGCACAATACCATACTGTTTGATGACGACAACCTGACAACTTACAAATACCACGTCTATCACTACCCAAGTTTGAAGGAAAGTGTTGTGCATTACATACTAAATCATGGTGAATAACTGCATGAGTAATAGACTTACGTTTACGGCTATTATAATCACTAATAAGTTCACGTGCTAACTAATAAGTATGTTTTGTTGTGAGTGCATGCGGTGTGACGTCTGAGAATAAATGCATTGAATACACAGACTTCAAACATACACTGTATTATTTTGTATGTTCGTGACTTTACACGCATGTGGTAGTACTGTCTGTATGTGTCCCCCCCCCACCCCCATAAACTGGTTGTAGTCAACCGCACAGATAGGACAGTCAACATCAATTGTACTGCCGTCGTGCCTCTTCCTCTGCACGACTTCAATGCGGTCAGGATTATGGCCAGATGACATGAAGGTCACAGGCCAAGTGTCCTGCCACACAGTGACACAAACATTCCCATCCTGCCTCGCTGCCCTATCACGTCTGCACCCCAGGCCTTTCTTAGATGGTGTTTTGAGGTGAGGAGGGAAGTTGCGTCGGTTTGCACGCAATGTGCCTGTACAATAAATGCCATCTAGTAGTAAGTTATGATATAAGGATACTGATGAAAAAACTATCCATGTATATGTGGTGTTGTTTCCCCACCAGATCTCATGTGACGACGGCGCTACCTAACCCAACCTCAGTTTTGCCACCCTTCCGCTCTGTGTAACATTCAACCTGGCAGATGTGACCCTTTTGGCTGTCTGCATGCACCTAGATCTTGAAGCCGTGTTTTACGGGCTTCATCAGGACATACTGCTTCATGCTTGATCTTCCTTTGAATGCAACCATCGCTTCATCCATGGCTTGTTCCCGATGAGCCCGGCAGTTGGTGCGGCAGGCAGCTACCACGGCTGATATCACAGCGCGGAGCTTCCAGAGGCGATCTGGCGGGGATGATGAGAGCGGACCATTGTCGGGTGATGAGAGCGCACCATTGTCGGTGAAATGCAAGAACCGCCAAATAGAGAGGAACCGTATCCCGAGTGATGCGTCCTGCCACCGGCTCGTAGTGAAGTTGGGGGTCCAAGCTCCAATAATTGTGGATGGCAGGGAGGTGGTTGATCCCCATTAGGATGCAAAACCTGAAAAAGGCCCACAACTCCTAGGATGTGGCAAGCGTAGATGTTAGTCTGCTCGACAATCACTCCCATCAGTGTTGTAGTGAAAAACATCTGGAAGAGAGCAAGGACAGATGTAGTTGGTACAAGAGGCATGGTTGGTCCCACTTCCTCTCTGAATGGAGCCACATAAACATCCGTGAGGTTGGAAGTCCAGGGGTCTGGTGGCTCACTGTTGTAACAAAAAGAATACTCCGTGTGTATGTATGTCTATTTTGCTGTGTACAGTACACATACATGTACATGTACACATTTACGTGCCTCTGGGTATACACAACACAAAATTTTTCAAATTATGTATCTATCCTTGCTCCCCCTTCCTCTCCCTCTCCCACTTCCTCTCCCTTTCCCCCTTCCTCTTCGCCTTCCTCTATCCCCCCTTCCCCTCCTCCCTAGATCCTCCCCCCTTCGCCGTTTGGCCCCAGGACGAGCAATGTCTTCATCCTCTGTCTCATCCTCCTCTTCCGAGTCACTGATGTGGAAAAGAGAACTTATCAAAAATGAAATGTGCTTACACAGTAAAATACATGTATGTGGATATGTGTACAACACATTGACTTGTAAACCTTGCCTTTATGCAACTGTTTTTACAAGTATGGATTTATGCAAGTGTTTTACATTTTCCACCGTGACACAGACAACTTGCAGGTATACACATGTACATTACCATACCTAGGTAGCTGCAGATGAGATAAGCTGTCGCCAACAGATGCAACACTGGAGGCATTGTCATCAGAAGTTCTGTATACATTCATGTACATATGAGTTTTATATCATACAATAGTTAGCTATCACTATGTTGCATTTAGTGCAGCTTTGTGCATACAGTAGTAGTAGTAGTTGTAATTGTACAGCGATGCTATTGGATGATTGATGGTCTCACACTATGCCGTGCTGTAGGACAGGCTCTTGTAAGGGGTGCGTCTGTGTACAGGCTGGAATCCCTGCACAAACTGCCTACCTAGCAAGCTGGGATCTTGTGAGAACCGCCCATCCAGGAGCCAGTGTGTTCAACAGCCGTCAGCCATGCCGACTCCCATTAACCCTTTCGCGGGCATGCGCAATTATTGCGTCACGCCCCCTGGGCACGTATTTTGCGTGTTTTAATACAATGACGTTTGTCATTGATGTCCTTACTTCCACCGCTTCTGGGAAGACGCCATCATTGTCAGAGCATGCGCAAAGGCTTGAGCGATGCCTGCCTCGTGCTTTTCAGCTGTCTTTTGTGTACTGGGCCGAGGAGCGGAAAGGGCGACAGACGCGTTCTGTACGAGTTGTTCTCCCCGTCATTTGGTGCTTTCATGTAACTGAGGAGCTGGAGAACTAGATGGTGAGTGTTGTATACTCCTAGTTCTGAGCGGTGTACTATGAACCGCCTCATATCTCATTGTGCGTAGCCGCCTGTGTGTATTTGTGCCTGGATTTATAGTATTTGGGGCTGGATTGTAAGTAGGCTAAAGGACACTGCATGATATTTAGTTGCATGGCTAGGTGATTCAGGACCATTAGAAGTAGCCGCCTGTGTGTATTTGTTCCTGGATTTATAGTTTTGGGGGCTGGATTGTAGGTAGGCTAAAGGACACTGCATGATATTTAGTTGCATGGCTAGGTGATTCAGGACCATTAGAAGTAGCCGCCTGTGTGTATTTGTTCCTGGATTTATAGTTTTTGGGGCTGGATTGTAGGTAGGCTAAAGGACACTGCATGATTTTTAGTTGCAATGCTAGGTGATTCAGGACCGTGAGTACACCCAACCAAACCTGTAATCAAGATTTCCTTAGCGTAGGTAGTCACCATTCTAATTCCTGTAAACAAGACTGCCTGAGTAATGGAGGTAGTGGGAGAAATGTATTACATTTATATGCTCTTATGGGAAGGAATGCTCGTTTGTAGCTGGCTTGTACCCCACTTGTACCTCATTTGTACCTCATTTGTACATATTGTATGGTATATGAGCATTCCTTCCCATAACAGCATATAAATATAATTTTATGTAGTACATTTTTCTCACTACCTCCTTCGCTCTGGCAAAATCTTGATTACAGGAATCACGTATTCAGCTTACCTGTTCTGTAATATATACTTACTGATTGCCATTTTCTCTTTTCTGAATTCTCATATCTAACTACTTGTAACTTAGCGGCAGTGGATTGGGGCAGCGTCGCGGTACCACAATACATTGATGCATAGGGTAGGACATAGATATAGGGGGTGGGGTTGATGGATAGAAATACAGTTTGTGGGAGAGTTTGATCAGGTGATACAACTAATACTTGATTTTGTAATCTTTGAGGGTGTGGTACCGCTCGAAACAGGGGTATAGGCACAAGGGTGTGTGGCACAACTTGCACCTATACCTTGTCTGATGACGTTGCCCCGCTCCTCTAACGCTACATACTTTACAGTCAGCCCGTTTCTCATCAGGGATGGGCTCTGGGAACGCTCTCTCAGTGAGGCGGAGGGGGAGCTCTGGTGCTCCTGAGTGATGGCGGTGGCGTGGACGTTGTAGGCCCTCTATCAGACTCATAGCCACAGAGAGTCTGAACTGAAGTTGTGTCTTCTTGGACTCAGTAGCAGCCTTGTATAGTATGTAGCCATTGACGAGGGCTACATCTAGTAGGTGGAAAAAGACCCTCTTCCACCATTTCACAGACCGGTGAGAGAACCCATAGTACATTATCATCTGATCACCTACATTTATAAGGAATATTGTGGAACTCAACAAAGAAGTGTGTATATATATTATTTGTAGATGTATGATGCACACTAACTCACTTTTATCCACGCCACCCATATTCTGGTTGTAATCCTCCACAACCTGCGGCTTCCGGATATCTTCAACTCCCCCATCTGCTGCACGTGACCGCCGGGTCTTTGTCACCATACTGCTGTTGTGGTAAGTGCTCATCATGAAGACATCCCGCTTATCTTTCCATTTTAACGCCAAAATACTGTCATCTACACTACTAATGATCTCTCCTTTCTGAAGAGTTGCAGTACAAACATCCTTTGGAAGCCCCTTGCGGTCTTTGCGTACTGTCCCACACGCATGGAATCCTCTACTTAGCAGGTCATGGAAGAGTGATGGACTGGAGTAAAAGTTGTCCATCACAATAACATGACCCTTCCCCTGTAGTCTCTCATCGTCCACCAGATCCACCACCACGTGATGTGCAAGTCCAGTCTCCGCCCGGTCCTCCTTCCCTGTGTATAACTTCCACCCCCATGTGTATCCATTCCCCGCATCAGCCAACACCCATGCCTTCATACCCCACTTATGGGGCTTTTTAGGGAGATATTGCAAAAAGGAGAGGCGGCCCTTGAATGAAATCATGCTCTCATCGACAGACAGGAACTGTGAAGGGGTGTAGTTGTCTCTGAAATTCGCTGTGAGCAGATTCAGGAGTGGTCGAATCTTGTACAATTTATCGAACCCGGTTTGTCCTCTCTGTGGCTGTGTTTGTGAGTCGTTGAGGTGGAGGAAACGTAAGATCAGCTCAAACCTGCGACTCGACATCAGGGAACTGAAATTATCTGAGCTGAATGGCCAATTCCTACTCCAGTATGACCTGCAGAATACACAAGCAAGTTGCTACTCTGCTATGTATAGACATGTAGTACTTACATGTATATGGGAACATGCAGTATTTCTTGGGCGTGCACATACGTGTACCGATGTAGAAATAACATGTACATAAATGGTAATGTGCACCATGCAGCTTTGTCCTCTTTTCATCCTGGTCAGAAACATCATCACCATAATATGTATATCATGTACAAGTATGTGCATTACAGCATAGAACATAGCACTACTATTTTGTGTCATACAGGCCATATACCTGAGTGTGGGAAACCCGCAGATACCCATAGCAATGATCAGCGCCAGAAAGACCTCCACCTCCTTCAAAGTGAGTGGATTCCTGCACCAGTCATGTGCTCTCGCCTTGGGATGTGCCTGAAGGTATTCGTCTTCCCTCTCTAAGTACTGCTCTGTGTACCGAACAGTCTCCCTGTGGATCAGGTCCAGTATATGCCCATCGAAAAAGAGGTGGAAGAAGTCAACTGGCTCCTTGTCTTCCATGTCCACAGTCATACCAGCCGTACCAGTGAATGCCGGAGGCTGTATATTATAGTAATGTGTAGTTTGCTTACTTTGTGTTTACTATTTTATATGATTTACCTGAACAGTCAGAGTAGATGTGTTGTTTACTGCAACAGGGGTGGGGCTGGCTCCAGCTAGCACTAGCGGAGACCCGCTTGCACGCTCTCCTTGCATAGGAGAGGGGGAGTGGCTGAGCCGTGAGAGCGGCGATTCATGCATGCCTTCTGAGAGGTCTTGTAGTGACCTCGAAGGGCATCTGAGATTGGAGGTCTCCTCGTCTTCGAGCTCAGAGGCATTGCGGTAGGCAATGGGGCCGTCTTCAGGCTCGAGGTACCCGTCAAATTCTTCGTCACTGTCGGACTCTTCTGGGAGGTCTTCCATGAAGTCCAAAAGAAAATCAGGGTCAGAAGGAAGCGTACCACGAGAGGCCATAATAGCTCGACTAGTGAGAGAGTGAACGGCAGCTTGCGCAGGGTAAAAACGGTAGTAAACAAACGGCTGGTGCAGTGGTGCATAAATGCGCCTACGCCCGCTCGTTGGGGGCGCGCGTGGTGCATAAATACGCCTGCGCCCGCGATAGAGTTAATGCCCTTCCAGCCAATGCCTTGCCAATATCTACCGCTGCTGACGCTAATGCCGCTAATGCCCCTGATCAAGAGAATTCTAGCTATGGCACTATTTCTTCACCAGCACCAGCATTTGCTCCCATGTCGTCCACACCTTTTCGTTGGGGTGATGTCATGAGCGAGTCATTATGTGAGGACATTGGGAAGGCCTACGAGAACAGAATCTCTGGCGTAAGAACACTTTCTCTCCACCGTCTGGCATTGCAGGGACTGAGTTTGTGAAGGACCACACACACCTTCTGTACAGAGACCACATGGCTCCAAAGAGTTCAGCCAACACCTTACAGATAGTCTATCACTATGGAAAGCAGGCAAAATATAGGAGCTACTAGAAGAAGCCTGTACCATTCAATCTCGACTGCCCAAGACCCATGTACATACAACAAAATATGTGACTGCTAAAATCCAATTTGCTGGCACACAATCAGTAACCACAGATGAGGTAATCCTTGCATGCTAGAGCTATATGTAAATCAGCATAAGGTCATCCTCTGGATTCTGCACCAAAGCAAACACATGTACATGTACATGTACATCAATGCATTTGGCTACACTTAATTGGAATCTGTAGAAATAGATAACTCACGCATAACTAATCCAGAATCAGTCTGCTCAGTTGATGCAACAAATTAATCCTTCAGTTTGACTCCAAACTCTTCACAGTTGGTGTAGAAGTGATGGTATAAATCCTTCATACACCCCCACACCTCTAGTTTAACCGCACATAGTTGAAGATTGATGCATTTGTGATGTTGAAGTGACGGTATTAACCCTCCACACACCTATACACTTCCAGTTCAACCCCACATAGTTGACAGTTGATACATTTGTGATATTGAAGTGACGGTATTAACCCTCTACACAACCATACACCTCCAGCTCGACCCCACGTAGTTGATACCTAAACACCTTAAACATGGCAATACTAAAGGTAAATGCACTCCCCAATTCACTGTACCACATATAATACACATGTACATATACATACATGTATATATGTACAAGTCTGTAGATTTCTACAAACCTTTTTGCGTAGTGAATATCATTATTACAGTTCACCATGCAGGCTCACAGTAGGCTCTACATTTGTTCAGGGGGCAGCATTGACTTGGTTTCTTTGCTTGCACAGTAGGCAGTCTGTGTATTGCATTTATAGAAACTAACACTTGAATATAGCCTTGAACTCACCCAAGAGACTTAATATCACTGCCAAGGAGAGGAGCCAGGCAGGAAGTGTAGCTACCTGGTGTCAGTTATGCGATGAGTCTGACTTCCAATTGACGAAAACAGTGAAGTGTGAGTGTGTTATACGTATACACTACAATAAAAGTAGTACTAATTTGATGTCATTTATATACGTTTATGCATCAGATTGAAGTACATGTATTAGGGACACTGCTCACTGTTCCTAGTAATGAAAGACTTGCAAAATGGTTGAAAGCTGAAGACAATACAATATTGCCTTTGTTCCCTGTACACTGACCAATATGTAAACTTACTGTGTTTGTTAGATGAGAAACTTCTATAAAGTATGCTACACTTGCACTGACAAAGGCTTGTGTAGCATACAATTGGATGGGCTCTTTTTAGAACCAGCTGTTAGACCACTCAGAGAGGCTATGGAAAATTTGAGAGCATTACAATGTGAAGAGCCAAACATTCCACAAACTTCACCTCCCCCTGTTGAACATTCTGGGAGCATTGGTCGGCCTAGGTTTCATGTACCACATGACCAACTTACAGCACTTGTAGAAAGTGGGTTTACTGGGGTGCAAATAGCTGGCATAGTTGGTGTATCCTTGAGTACAATTAGGAGAATGGCACAATTTGGGATTTCAGTGACTACCCAGTATTCACATTTGTCAGATGAGAGTCTGGACCAAATAGTCATGACTATCAAGGAGCAATTCCCAACTTGCGGTAACAAGCAGATGCAGGGCCACTTACAATCTCGCGGATATAGAATCCAGCAGACTAGAGTATGGGAATCAATAATGAGAGTGGATCCAGCAGGTAGCATGATGCAGCGATTGAAAGCACTGAACCGAAGACAGTATTGTGTACCAGGACCATTATCATTGTGGCATATGGACAGTAACCACAAGCCTATCAGGTATGATAAAGTCATTGCAACATGTAGTGCATTTTAGTGTTAATGACATTGCAGGTGGCGCCTTGTTATTCATGGTTGTGTGGATGGTTACAGTCGTCGTATAGTTTACTTGAGTTGCCAAGACAACAACTGTGCAGAGACTGTTCTTCAATTATTTACTGAAGGTGTCAATATACTGGGCCTACCTAGTCGTGTGCGCGGTGATTGTGGTGGGGAGAATGTAGACGTAGCAACATTTATGTTGCAGCATCCACTGCGAGGACCAGGGAGAAGAAGTTTTATTGCAGGGCGTAGTGTACACAACCAGAAGATTGAGCGACTCTGGCGAGATGTGTTTAGTAGTTGCATAATCCTCTTTTATAACCTCTTCTACGTCATGGAGAGTAATAACATCCTTAATGTGGATGATGAGCTTCACATGCTTTGCACATGTTTATGGAAGCCTGGAACAATCACCCTCTCTCAACTGAGCACAACTTCACTCCCATTCAGTTATGGATTAGTGGACTTGCTAGCATGTCCCATCTACTTGACATTACAGAGGTATAATTATACAAGCCACATACATATAAGTCATACTTACAAATCATGTGCATTATGAATTTTGTACATTTCAGGAAAATGCACAAGGCCATGGCATTAACTGGGAAGGGCCACTCCCACAGGAAGAGAATGAAGCTGACCAAGTAGAGGTGCCACCTTGTGAATGCCCTCTCACTGAAGAGCAATACAGGCAACTGCAGGACAACATTCCACCTCTTGCTGAGAGTCCAAACTATGGAATTGATCTTTATTTAGATTGTCTGTCTTTTATTGAGAACATCATGATCAGGTCATAAATATTAAAAGGTAATATTTTGCTTACAAACACAATTATAGTTGATTATGATGACAGAGATAATGGTTAATGGTAACTGGCAGAGTGTTTGTAGATCCATCCACCTCACTACGATAAACCAAAACCACCATAGTTCAGCATTGCGTACAACATATATTGTTTGAACTCTTCATATGTAGCATATTTTGAAGGCAGTGTAAGCTGAATATCACAAGTAGATGCAGTGGGATAAGGATTGGTCTCAGAGAATCCTAATGTTGCCTCATGAGGAAATCCAAGTGGTGGAATCTCTGCTGCACCAGTTACAAAGCTTAGTACAGTTGACAGTGACACTCGATCTTCATATTCAATACCTTAGATTTGCATACTTTTGAATTATCCAATCAGATTGCAGAACGCTAGGATCCTTATTTTCCGTAGAGTCCTAGTTCCTAGGACTCTATAGTTGGCCTCTGGCTTACATGAATTACAGAAATCACGCGCTGCTTCGCGTGCGACTTACGCGTGACTCCTGTCCGTTTCTACGATCTACATAGCGACGCGTGTCAGTTTAAATCTCATCGTCCAATGAATTTAGAGTGCGCAAATCTAAACAGGTTAGACGTGCAGCGTAGGGATCTACGTGATTTAAAAGGCCTCGGGCCCTTAGTAGCGTCCTCGCTACGCTCGGACGCTACAGCCCAGGGCCCTCGGCCTTTTAAATCACGTAGATCCCTACGCCGCACGTCTAACCTATATTTAGGCATCAAAAATAATGTGAAAAACACCATACACATTAAAATGTATGCCATAGATGTCTTACCAATTTCACATTCCTCCAAAAGTCTATAAAAACATACGTCTGCTCTTCCTTGGCTCGTGCATTGGTCCCAGGATCCGAGTATAGAACATGCTTAAAAAGCATTCGAAAATCATCTGTAAATTTCGGAAGAATATAGGCTAAAACTATACTTTGCTGTATGTATATATATATATATATATATATATAGGAGTTGAACTAGAACCCATTGAAAAGAAGCTCTCAAAGAGCTGAGGGTTGGCCTTAATAGCAGCTAGAACTCCCAAAGCTGAAAGGCCCGTTAAAAACTGATCGATTTCTGCCTGCTATTGAGCAAGACATGATGGAGTGAGACAATTTCCATAATGGTATCCTTGCTGTCCAGAGTAACCCGGGAGAGAGGCATAGTCAAACCACTTCCAATGAAAATATCAGTATTTTCCATCACTATTTCCCTCAAGCTCTGGTCATTGTTCGCAGCCTTTACCTAGCATATATGGAGTGACTACATTCATATTGTTAGTCATTTCACACATACCTGATCCAAGACTTCCCTCACTTCAATATCCGGTATCTCTTCTAAAGGTGGTTTGATGTCTGCCACATCACTTCCACATATATACTTGTACACTGATGAGTTGAATAAGTGAATTCCGGATCCGCCTTGCGTGATTGAAGCAGCCACAAGCTCACCTAGTTGTTTATAAACATTATTCTGCCAAGATAGAAAATAATGATTCAAAGGTGACAGAAGTTATATTGTGTTACCTGCAGAGCTACACTATTATGTTGCAAACAACCAGTAGGAGTCATATGTCTCCAATATGGCTCTGGTGAGAAGTCGGAAGAACTCCCTTTTCAAACCTCCAGTATCACGACCAACCTCTCCTACAAACTCCACCTAGAAAGCCAATGTGGAAATGGTAATGTTTTATACACACTATTAGATATACATGTATATAAACCTTAATTCGCAGAAAAGCATGGGTTTGCAGCTCGTTTTAAAGCATCTGCAAGTATATGACTCCTATGCACCACCATTGAGAATTCATTTTCATAAGACCCAATATTAGCCGCCAGATGATGAACAATTTCTCCTATAGACCTGTACATTAGATCAGAACATGCATGTTTGCTTACCCTTTACTCATTCGGTCTCTATATTCATGCAATTTATGCTCAGCATAAGTAAAGAGCATACTGCGGTTGGATATCAGGAGTACACGTCTGTCTGCTTGCCTCCACTGCACACTGAACCATTCGTTCCTCAATGTCATTGAAATCCTATGATCATGAAAGAGTTGATAAGGGCTGAAAGTGAGATAATTTTATGCTTTATATAGGGATGCTACAGTCGCAGCCAGACCAATATTTCAAAAGAAACAGTTTTAAAAAAACAAGCCTATATACCACAACACTTTTATCATATAACCACTCGTTTTGATTGCACTAGTGTATCAAACTTAGGGAAAAGGCCCCTAATTATGACTACTATATCCCTTCGGCATTCACGGTGGCAGGGGAGTCCTCTCGTACATAATGAGTGGAATCCATCTCGTCTTGCTGGACATTGCAGGGTGTGTGGTCCTGAGGAGGCTCCTCTTCTTCAGGATTGGGTAGTGTCTCATCATGTGCCAATTCATCTCCTCTTGCAATAAGTAGCAATAAGTTGTTAGACTACATGCCATAACTTGAAGATGTGAGTTAGCAAAATGCAAATTTGTGTTTTTGCATACTTACGATGAGCAGCTTGCTAGATGCCTCTTCAGCTCTGAGACTTCAATCAATCGTTTGCATTTACAACAAATCTCTTCTGGTGGAAGATCAGTACTCTGCAAGTAAGAATTAGTTCAGCTTACAAGCTTAATCACACAGTACAGTAGTACTGTGTATATAGGGATTTATTACACTTCCTAAAATTTATTTAGGAAATTTATTATTTTACCTCTGGTGCACAAGGATCCATGTTCAAATCTGCTTGCAATGGCCGAATATAGACCTTCGCACTGTGTACAACTGCCTTCAAATACTCACAAGTATAACCTCCTGCAGGCATTTCAATGGACTGCAACTCTTTAGAACCACCTTCTTCAGCACGGAGTAGTTCGAAGCCTCCACTTTCCACAAGTTTTGGAAACTGGGCTTCAAGTTGATACATCAGCTCCTGTGCAGTCAGAGTCACATCAACTGCAAATCGCCGCTCTCCAAGTCCAGCAAGCTTCAATGTAGCTCTCTCAGAAGCGTCAGGCACAGTGTCATCGGACATGTGCCCTAAACAAACCCATGTGTGCGTCCACGTATGAACCTTTGGCTTCTTAGACGGTCCACCACCACTAGCACGACCCTTCGACTTGCGTTTCCAGTTAAATAGGCTATGCAACTCCAGTGACGGACTGGAAATGGCAGGGAAGGACATACGGGACGGTTGCATTGACGGGTGGGATACTGCAGGTGCTTGACATGAACTTGGGTTACTCTGATCGCTTTCGTACTGAGCCACGGTTCTTCGACTCGAAGTCTCGTTTCCGTGAGTTTCGATCATATCCGCTGCCTCGAGTAGCATGTTAGCTGTGTTCACTGCTCTCTGCCTAAAATTTCTCCCATTAGTAGCCATCTGACGTATGATCTACTGCTATCATTAGGCTAGCTGGCCGAGCCACATGTAAGGGGTCAAAGTTCACCAACTACGCCATATGTAAGGGTCAAAGTTCAACAGCTTACCAACTGCAGAGTATATTCCTGTTGCAGAGTATATCTCCTATTGCAGAGTATGCCTCCTATTGCAAGTACACCTCCTATTGTAAGTACACCTCCTATTGCAGAGTATACCTCCTATTGCAGAGTATGCCTCCTATTGCAAAGTATACCTCCTATTGCAAAGTATACCTCCTATTGCAGAGTATGCCTCCTATTGCAGAGTATACCTCCTATTGCCTCGTATTGCAGAGTATATGCCTCCTATTGTAGAGTATATGCCTCCTATTGCAAAGTATACATCCTATTACGCAGAGTGCGACCCCTATTACACTAAAGTATACATCATATCAGGAGCACTCCTATTGGTGTCAGCCTGAATTTTGAAACTGATTACACTCCATAACTATCGGCTGAGCGAACCTGCTAGCAACGTAAGCACTGGTGACCGACAGTATGTTGCTAGCAGGTTTGCTCAGCTTCATGTATGCAGCTGCTTTTAGCTTTCCTCATTAGTAACCAACCACACCCTACTGATACATGTACATCTCAGAGTGTAGGGCCTATAGCAACAAGTAAGTAAATAATTTAGGAAATATATAGGATTGGGACATAGACATGTAATGAAATATCAACGTAACATTATGGGTAGGTTGATATATCATAACATGTCTTGTCTCCTATCCATCACTATTTATTTCCTTTCATATACTTGTCTCCTGTCATTTACATTTCGCTATTTTGCAGGTAGCAAACGTATTAGCTAATGCATTGTATATTGAATTAGCAGTACAGATAATAGTGTGTGGATGATGAGTTATAGGCTCTGTGTAATGCTTGCCTGAGGCTATTCGTTGTTATATCACAAGATTTACATTGTTTACATAGGTCTTATCACAACGTCGATCATTGGGGTATTAAGCTCACACCAATTTCCATATTTGGCAGAGCTTTTGTTAGTGAGATATTGTAATGCTTGGCTGAGGCATGCTATGTATATCAACATACCTTTATTAGTACATGTAGCATGTTCATGTCCCAATTTTATCTCGTTCAATCTTGTTGCAGTATTTCTCACCAGCATGTGCTTACTTTGTCAATAAGTATCTAGCCAAAGTATTGGTATAGGCACTACACAAGTAACATCTGCTGATTTCTCCATCTCTTTTCAAATGGCCTACATTAAAATTGGCAAATGCGCTTATTTCTCTCCCAGTTATTTCTCTCCCATGCATGACCCTTGATCATCGAAACATTCCTCAGATCCTTCTGAAAAGAGAACATAGAGAATCTACTAGCAGTTCCGTGTAGCTGAATGCCATTTCCTGATGTGATTGTTCACGCAAGCACTATTAGACAGTTACGTCTGCATCAGTGCTATAGCGTGCTCTGAAGTTCACCAGAGGCACAAGAACTTAGTGAAGACCATTCTGGGATCTGAATGGATGGTTAGGCAATGCTAAACATACTAACATTGGCTACTGTTAAGCGCCCGAATAAAAACTGATATCAATATTTATACTATATTACAAGGACAGGTGTGGTCCACAACTTATTGATTTGTTAGGCTTATAAGACTGCTGTGCACTTGCACACTTTTCTCCACACTGCTGTTTAGAGTTGCCGTTTGCCTGCGACCTTATAGTTTATCCTTTTCCAAATTGCCACCTTTTCTTTCTACTCTTTTTGTTAAGGTACATGCTATCTAGCTGTTCCTACATATGCGTGTGCTGAACCCCACTTTTTTTGTCCGCAACATAGCTACTACTGATTTCCTAAATTGCCGTCTTGCCTACTTTATTCTTCTGTGGAGAGAGCTAACTTTACGTACTACCTTACTTACATCTACTCACTTGTATAATGACCTCTTTAGATTGCAAGGCAAAAAGATTGAAGTTGAATAAAACCTACTATGCTCTTAATGCTATCAAACTCGAGTGTTAGAGTGTTGCCAAGTCTCTAGATGACAGAGCCTGAGAAAGAGGGCTTTCGTTACGGTCGAATATCTAGCTCAGCCTAAAAAGGTGGCTATCTATCGTTGCGGCTCTCTAATTGACCTCAGCTTGAGACTGCCGTGCTAGAATTAAGACATTTACCATGCAACTCCTAAGTAAAATATACCTAGTTAAAAAAAGCTAGGTATATCTTAGCCCAGCCCAACCCTGTCATGAAAGAGTTGTATTTGAAGGGATTGAAGGACACTTTATTACATGACTGGAGTCCACCAAAATTACCCAAAGGGAGAACTTGGGTAAAGTTAGTCTGCTTTATCAGACCGTAGAGAGGAATTTTCCCATACTTGTTAATAAGGATGACCAGTGTTTGATAATGAAATCTATACAAAATGCAAGAAATGGCAGTATTCCAGTGAGTGCAAACCTATTCCTAACACAGAGGTAGATTCCATTCCTGCCCTGAAAGTAGCCTTTCACAATCCAATACAAGATGCCCTAGACACATGTAACGATGGTTATCCTAATGAACACTAGAGTTTTCCTCTGTGGGCGTAAAGGGCCACCCATTGGTTTGTTGTAGTAGTAGTTGTGGTTGCTCAAGAGTGCTGAGGGCAGCATCAACACATTTCCCGATGTTGAGGCAGTTGTCTACAATTGGGCAACTACAACTGGAAGATGTTTTGTCTCTTTGACCAACTACAGTTGGTGAGATAGAGACGGACAGGGAAGAGGGAAAAAGCTTCCTAACCATGAACCTGGTAATGAAAATCAAAGGGAGGACTATTACTACTCCCTAGTTGTGCTATTCTATATATATAGAAAATGGGAATTAAGCTTTTAGTTCAAAAGGCAAAAGCTCCTTGGAACACTTGCCGACCCTCAAAAATATACACTCTTCCAAATAGAACTGGCTGCTATTGTAGACTGTGGCAAGGCATTTGTCAAAGCTACTTTAGAGGGTGATGGGGCATAAGCACTGAAGTATCATGAAAGAATCCGTACAATACAGCTATTCATGCAGGACACATGCCTATTGTGATGTCAGCGGTGGAGCACCTATCTAGTGGTACTACTGTACAATAACCACAACAACAACAGGCTCAGCAGCAGTTAGCGGCCTATGCTCACTCTTGCATACAGCCAGGTATAGCCTACTTTCAACATCAGCTACACTCCTGTCTCAAGCTCTCCCTAGCTGCATCTTAGGCTGCCCAACTTTATGCAACCAAATGCTACTGCAGTAGATGACCTTGCCGTGTTCCCTTTCTTAACAACCAAGCAAATCTCAACAATCCCAAAAGTCCAACTCCCACTGTATTTAACTAAAGCAGCAGACAATGACTCATCTATTGATGCACTGAGTGGTGGAAGATTTGGTCTCAGCATTACAAAAGGTGCTATTGATACAACCCTCTTTGGCTGCATCTGAAATTCTTTGTCAAATGTGACCAGCAAGATTGCTCATTGCAGAACTATGTTGAGTCATCAATATGATAAATGTCATTGATAGTCATGTGTCCTTTTATGATTATTTTACTGGAGAATAATAGGAGAATAAATGGGTAGAATGAAAAGAAGTGCAGAGTTAGAATAATGTAGGCCTCAGGCCTGTCCATAGTCTCCACTCTCAACTTAGCATATATTCGCTTGACACTTGAATTGTTTGGTGGAGACAAATGGTTTGGATCACGAAACATGTTCATGTCCTTCAGCTGCAGCCTGTTTGTGGCAGTCTTGTCTTTGAGAGGATTGCCACTAAATCCCTAATGACGTTTATGTTTTAGGCCAATCTAATAACCTTTATAGTAAGGCCAGGCCAATGCTTTACCACACCACCCTTACTACGTCTCCCTGCCCAGGTTTCAGAATGAAGTCATGGCTATCCAGACGTTTAGAGGAAATGACAAAGGAAAGGGCAAAGGCACTCGCTAGAGAATGTGATGTTGAGCTGATCCATGATGTTGCTGGAATGCTGAGATTTTCACACATGCGTGTGCAGTCAGTACCCTCCCCCTGTACCGAGAGGCATGGTACGAGGCTAAAGCCGGTGCTATTATTTTGGCCTATGCAGCACTGTCTACAGTTCGATCCCTTTCTGGACTGTATCTCATTTCCAAGTCAAGTCCCTTTTGGTTAGTACAACCTGTTTGAAGGAAGTGAACAGATTAAGGCAAACCTTCCGACCGGATCCTCCCATTGTACAATATTCAATTTTGGGCTAGTAGTAGTACTAAACACCAAGTTACTGGACAAGATTGCCCTCAACCAAAAAGACTGAAAAAGACCCATATGCACCCTCTGAAAAAGGGAAACTTCAGCATAAAGCCTAATGTATGCTGGTAGAGATAGTGAGCCTGAAGTCAGTCTACTGAAATTCCACCCAGTCAGAGAACAGTGACATCAGAATATTTGCGCTAAGATGGGATTGTAGTGGTGTTGTTTTAGGTATTGTGCATGGTGTGTTGTACTTTGTACTCGTACATATACTGCACGTGATTAGTTCTAGAATGTTCTGGATTGTAATATCACACAGTACGGTAGTACTGTGTATATAAGGATTGCTATGGTCTATCCCCATTGAAAACCATATATAAGGTTTTTCATCACTTTCACTTTGCTACCTACTTTTGTTAATATGAATGTGTAACTAGGTAACTATACCCACCATGACTATAATTTGATTGATAAAGGGGTTAAACTTAAATGTCCATTAATTTTTGTAATTCTCCATCTTCCGCTTCTTCCGCTTGAACAAGCGCAACTCACTAATGAATTATTTTTTAAATAAATAAAACAAGGAAAAATTCAGTGCATGACTATGGCCAGACCTTCACCGTCTTCCATGCCAAACCACTCCTGCACTTGACACGTGATCCACGCACACACCTGTTGGTTGCATGTAGACAGGTCTGTAACCATCCCATCACCTCACTGTATGGTTTGCTCCACTTGTTAGAGAGTTTGTCAGCAAAGCGAGCTTCACAAGCAAGGAGTCAATCAGCACAAAAGAAGTACTTGTGCATACTTCCTTTTCTTTTCTCTCTCTGCTGATACAAGAGCAGCACTCACAGACAGTTAGACATATGACTGGGCGTCAGTGTCAACGACGCGAACATCAAACAACGCCTCAGACTGTGGCTCCCATACACCTCTCACTCCTAGGTCTGCAACAAGAGCAGGAACTCCCCTTGCATCATCTGCGTCTCTCCCAACTGGTTCTCTTACCACCTCCTTGTAGGCCATAGCTCCAATATCTCGTAGTGCATCCCTGATCTCATTATGCAGTTGAGTAAATAACCCTCCCTTTTTACCGTCAAGGGCATGCCCAAGATCAAAGGGGGCCCCACAGCCATCACAGCTGGCAGGCATCCGCAGAAGGGGGCATCCGTAACGAATAGCTAGGGCATCACAGAATTCCACAGCAGAGAGATCGAACTGATGACAGGCTACTGGCATTATGGTTAACCAGCTGAAGGTCTTCCCGTCAAGCGCTCTCATGATTGTACGCCTTTTTTTTCCTCCAAAGGCTCCATGGGTACTTCAAGCCGAACCTGATTGTTCTCTTTCTGTTCCAAACGCAACTTGAATGTGACTTTGCAAGCTTTTCTCTGTGTTCTTGAACAGAAAATTCTTCATCTCCTTTGATGGCACTCACAATCTTGACTGTACTCTCTTGTGCTGCTGAGTACGCTACATTTGCAGACTCTACTGGATCTCGGATTCCCAGTCCCCCCTTTTGAGCTGGTAGGGAGAAGAGGACCTTCTCTTGTTCTGAGATGCTCCCCCTGGGAGGAATATTAATGGTATCGCGCAGTGGTACAAAGGCATCAGAACATCTAGGAGTCACACGCTGTAGGTAGGCCCACTCAAATTGAAGTGACTTGGTAAGTGCTGCATAGGCCGCCTGGGGCTGTGTGAGTGTGCTGCTTTGGTGAGCTTCTCCACACATCATACCCACATCTGTACCTTCTGCTTCACATATTCAACTGTACTCTCATTGTCTCCAATGAAGCCGCCTAGGAAATGCTGGCCTGTCACCACCCTGACTCACAATTCATTGGCCTCCTTTGAATCCACAACTAAGATTGTCTTCTGGGGCTCAGGGTAGTATCCAAAATCAGGGCCCATCTCCAAAAGTTTGCCAAACAACTCCTTCAAACCTGGTAACTTGGTAGAACATGCTGAATCATCAGCATACCAATTCTGTTCATATTTGTCACGGTCTGCTAGAGCTTGGATAGGAAGCACAGCAATTGCATACATCATCATAGATAAGGGATCACCTTGCGTCACTCCTTCCTTGCTGAGCACATACTCTGAAGCACTGTGTGCCACAAGGGTGGCATAGCTCCGATAGGTGTTACACAGAAACCGTGAGCATCTAGGCCAAAGGACCCTCACATTCCACAAGGCTGCCTCCATGTTTATTGAATCAACTAGGAGCAGGCCCCATCCTGTCACGACATTCTCCTCAAACAGTTCTTGCATGGCATGTACTGCACCCTCAATGCCAGCCTTTAAGCTGAACACAGCTGGTCGGTCTTACATACTTCTTCAATATCCATTCCTGTGGCCAGGTCCATTCTCCTCAGCACCTCACCAACTCCTATGGGGCGCACACCCAGACACTTGTTCAGAGCCAGGAGGCGGCTGGCCATCAGAGCGCGAATGTCATCCCATTCGACAACTGTGTTTGCCAGTCGCCTAGCCAATTCAGCAACAGCAACTCTCAATCTCTCACTGTGTGCTCCATATCTCAGCAGAAAATCCTGCCAGTGTATTGCCATAGTGCCTCCTGGTCCTGCTCCTCCCTGTATTGAATGTGCTACTCTCTCAACATGTGCTGCCGTAACATCTACATCCACCAAAGGTGGAAGGTCATCACATGGTATATATGCCTTCTCTGAAGCCTCCCTAGGGTCTGGATGCTTCTCTTTTAGTATGTCCAGGACATTTTTGCTTGAGGTGTGTAGTTGGGTGGAAGGATCCAAAATGCCACCACATATGACATTCTTCCTTTCATCCATCGGACTGCTGACCGTATCTGACCCTTTAGTACTGATCGAGTGAAGACCCTGATAGTGTGATCACCGTCCTGTTTGCCTTGCTGGTGCTTGGGCAGCTGATGGTCACATCTTTCTGCTTCATATATCAGTTCAACAATCTGATTCGTTCTCCATGCCTGTTTCAAGCACATCTGCTGCCATGGCATGAAGACAATGAACCGCTCAGATTTTTCTTCACTCCTGGAGGGTCTACGTATATTCTCTGTGAGCAAACTAAAAAACTCTCGTCCTACGGTTCCTCCTGGCAAGTTATACTGTTGGTACTTGAAGTGTACAGCCCTTGCCCATCTTCTGCACCAAGCTTCTTCCCTGTCACCACCTTCAGAGTTCAGCAGGATCACCCCAAATGCCTTGTACATCTTTTCATTCACAAATGATCTCCGGTGTCCAACCAACAGCAGAACTGCATCTCCATCATGAGTAACCATGTCTACCAGTGTAACTTCTCTGCTCCTGGCAGGGTTTTGACAGTGAGGGCCCTACAATGGCCTCCCCGCTCTTTTGCGAAATACACTTTGCGTAGGATCCATTGCACGAACAGCAGTGCCCAACAGTACTGGACTTTAGTACAGTCTCCTATGTGCTCATTCACTTCTCGTACAGTCTGCTCTGTGCTCATTCGCTTCAGTGTCCTTTACTGTATCGCTCAGCTGGTACAAGTCAGTTAGTGACTCTAAATAGGATTGGCCGCTCTCTACTGTGAGGGATTTGCCCTCCTAGTAGGTCCACAAAGACAAATAACTAGCAGCAGGAATGAGACAGCAGAACTACAGCAACAGCAGAATTTAAAATCTCACTAATGGTAACACATCTAAACATGAAACTTGGTAGAGTGATGTAGTTCCACTGTGGGTAGTGCATCATCATGTTAAACATTTTGTAAACCATGTACTCCTTGTAAAATAAACAGAAGTAGCCTCAGGCCATGTATTATTAACACACAATCCTATATCTTACTAATGAAAGCCCTGCTAAATGTGAAATTTTGTATAGTATAGTTTAATACCTCAATGATCAACGTTGTGATAAATCTCTATAAACAATGTAAATCTTGTCAAATAGCCTCGGGCAAGGAGTATTGAAGCTCCACTAAATATGGAAATTGGCATGATGGTAAAGTGTCATACACCAATGATCAACGTGATAAAATCTCTACAATGTAACACAAAGAGCCTCAGGCAAGCATTACTGTATCTCACTAACAAAAGCTCCAGTAAATGTGGAAATTGGTACGGTGGTAAAGCTTAATACCCAAAAGATCAACATAGCCCAAAGAACAACATTGTGATAAAATCTCTGTAAACTATGTAAAGATAGCCTCAGGCAAGTATTACCATATCTTACTAACAGAAGCTCCTCTAAATGTGGAAATAGGTGAGATGGTAAAGTGCAATACACCAATGATCAATGTTGTGATAAAATCTCTGTAAACGATGTAAATCTTGTAATATGACGACAAATAGCCTAAGGCAAGGATTATTGTATCTCACACAAAAAGCTTCACTAAATTGGTTTGATGATAATGTGTAATATACAAATAATATAAGATCTCTATAAATCTTGTAATGTGGTGACAAATAGCAAGGATTATTGTATCTCACTAACAAAAGCTCCATTAAATGTGAAAATGGTTGATGATAAAGTGTAATATACACCACTAGAAAAGTATTAAGATTTCAGGACCTATTGTCACATGAAATTTGCAGGAAATGTAGCTGTCAACATGTCAGTCAGATTGATGTCAGATTTCAGTGTTCAAACATATGAAATATTTGTTACATTTTATACACTACAAAATTTGGCAGAAACTTCAAATTTATGTTAGATTTCAGTATCTCTTCAGACGGAATGTTTGTTACATTCTATACACTACAAAATTTGGCAGAAACTCCAAATTTATGTTAGATTTCAGTATCTCTTCAGATGGAATTTTTGTTACATTTTATACACTATAAATTTGGCAGAAACATCAAAGTTATGTTAGATTTCAGTATCTCTTCAGACGGAATGTGTTACATTCTATACACTACAAAATTTGGCAGGAACTTCAAATTTTGTTACATTTCAGTAACACTTTCACTATACATTATACATGTGTACACAATCAGTTAAGTAGAAGTTACAAAGAGTGTAGGTTACGTAAAATCAATTGCTGCTGAGAGGTATTAACACAACTGTGGGTGTGTAATCCAGTATGATGTCCTGATAAGCACATTCTTGGCCTAGAAGTTGTATTGGTACAAAACAATGATTAGTGTTGAAGAATGGTTTTCCATACTTAAACCTTTCAGAAAAGTACTGTAACCACGTGCTAAAAGGTATGTAAAATTCACATCATCTGCTTGAATAGTGTGCTTGATAATACACTTTATCTCCACTGGGCGTAGTTTTTCCAATTCAAATTGAAATCCATCAGAAATTTCAGGGCTGTCGAATACCCATTGTGCCATGTAAAACACACTTTTGTTTCTCTCACTACAGTGGTAGTTCCTTTTATCTATACACCCGACAGATGTATACTTTGAATAGCACTTGAAAAACATGTGGAGTTAGGACATAGAGTTTGATATAAATCTTTCAAAGAAGCAATCGTATCATCATCAAAAGCACGCCTTGTACAACTTTTGGGCAATACATACTTACTTTCATCAAATATATATGACCTAACTGAAACAGGGTTTGATGAGCAAGACATAGTCTCCAACAATGAACCAACATACTCTGGAAGACAGCCTTGAATGTGTGGAAGGAAATCATCAGAGAAGTCATCTGGTAGCAGAAGAGCCCCACATTGAAAGTCACACAGAAACCTTCTCATTAACTGGATTTCAAGGGAACGATTATTGGTTGGCATATTTTCCAAAATACCATTATATCGTTCAAATGAGAATAGCCAAAAGGATCGAACAGGACCAAAGTCAGTTATACACTGCTTCAGGTGGCATGACATATGCATGTTGGGAGTTATACATTGTTTCCCATATAACCTTTCAACATGATGTCCGAACTGCACTAACAGTGCATCAGCTAGAGAAATGTTAGTTTCACTAAGCTGATGTTGACAGATGATTCGGGAAGCAAGAACAAAATGCTTCCAGCACTCCCAGTGAGGTCCACTTAGAATACCCTTGAGTGCAAAAAGAGAGAATATGTTTGTCCAATTTTTATACTGATCTGCAGTGTAACTACCAAAGCAGTAAAAAGCATTACTAGGTATCCTTCTAACATAGAAGGGCAACGAACAGTATTTAGGGATTGGTGGACTGAGGAATAGTCTACTTTACGTACAATATCCTTTTCCATCCAGACGCGTTGTAAAACATGCTTAGCAATACCGAGGTATAAGCAATGCATGGGATCTATCACTAGCATCCGTATGGGATCAAAGTAAGGCAGTCTGTGCAGTTCTGATGGGCGACACCCATACTTAGATATCAGTTCTTTGCGTTTTGTGGTTGCTTTGCATAATTTTATTTCACTAATGCATTATTTCAGCCTTTGCAGTGTACGTGGTTGCCATAGTGACCGATCAAATCCAGAATAATCTTTTTGGCCAACTTGACCTGGAAAAGTCTTCATACAACGGCTGCAACCTAGTGTAGCTGAGTGACTCAAAAAGCCACAAACTTTTCGGCCTGCTGGCAAGTCACAGGCAACACAAACTAAAGTGCACCTCACTTGGTCAGTGCCTTCTTCTCTCCAATAGGTATCATGATACCCTTCCAAAAATCCATTAACTCATCTACTAATGGTCTTAGAAAGGGATCTATTGTTAATTTAGGCTCAGTAGGACCAGGAATCAAACCAATCAAAATTATATTTTCTGGCTTAAACCAAATTTCCCTCGGAAGGTTCACTAAACACATTAATGGCCCCCACACTATAACGGCCATGCTTAAAAGGACAAAACCAGTCTATGTTGAGCATAAGCCCAAAAGAGTTAGGTTCTGATAAAAATGGTTCATTGTTAAACTGCTGGTACTCTTTCCATACCTTACCACTGTATATATCTTCAATTACTTCACTGTTCATCTTGGATTTTCAGTGAGAGCATTTAGAAAGCACACCTGGACGACATAGTAGCTGAGCTAGACATTTTTGAGGAGAAGAGTAACAGTATGTTTTGAAAGGGTAAAAGGCAACTTTATCGCCTTGTAACACCACTTTTCGTAGAAGTTCCTGTCCACAGACACCCCTCCCTTTTGGCTTCCAACACTTTTTAGTAGTTCGATGACTACTGCTTGACTCAATTGATTCATCATATGTATATAATGCACAACATGAATCGTCAGGACAAACCACATACTTTAAAAAGTCATCATTCTTTATTCCTAGCTTTTTATGGAGACCATAAAGAGAAGATGGACATTCTTTAGCTACCGTAGCCATCATCTCAGTAAATGGACTTAAGACTTGGAAAACAGTGCTTAAGAACTTTAGCAGTGCATTAAATGCAACTGCTGGAATTGCATGTTTTCTTTGAAGGGAAACAAGAAAGTGTAGTAGCCACAACACGATTGTAGAACCCTGATTCATTGTAGTTAGGGTTTCATGTAGATCAATAGGCACTGTTGGGGTCTCCTCAATTGAAGACCTGAAGTCCTCACATATGTCATGTATGCACTCTTCCCAGTTCTCCATGTCTGTATCAGTACAGAAACACAAATCTCAAAGTATAACTTTGTAAATCATACATTCTCACCTCCATTTGAAAGGTCAGCATCTACTTGTGGTAATTCATCCTCGTCAATATCTAGAAAGCAGAGTATTCCATGCATTTGCTGAACACACAGATGTTGATAGCTAGGAAATCGCCACTGAGGGCATAAGCTACTGCGGTACAAAATGTAGAAAAATGTCACACTCTTTATCAGAACTAACCCTCTTAAAAGCATTCGTAATGTGTCGAGATGTCCTAAGGTAAGGGATTGATATGAAAGTAAAGGCGTCTATGACGACTAAATGTCTTGTACAAGGTAGGAATCACAATGGGGGCAGTAATAGCGATCTTCCTCCATATCTACGTGTCAATCACATGGCCCGCACGTGTGATCGCGTGATAACATGCAATTTAACGTTTTGGCGGGAAGCTTTAGAAGAGAGCTGTAAGCATGTCCGATCTTTCTGACGTAGACACGGGACCTAACATATCCCCCGCTTTGGAACCGAGGGATTTTATCCCAGAGAGCGATATGGAGAGCGATCCTGGACATGATGAGAGCAGTTCTGACATCATAACAACACCCTCGAGGGTGGCTGCTGCGCAAAGCAATAGGCTTGGAAAAAGACCACGAAGTGATCTGTTTTCCCCAGATTCGGACGAGAGCACGAATAATGGATCTATTCTACAGTCGGAGATACATATGCTGAAAGAAGCTGTTTGTGAAATGCGGGATGCCTTGAAGCAGCTTGTAGGCCAGAAGGAGAGTAA
This sequence comes from Theonella swinhoei, assembly GCA_963970385.1. Lineage (NCBI taxonomy): Eukaryota > Metazoa > Porifera > Demospongiae > Tetractinellida > Theonellidae > Theonella > Theonella swinhoei. The sequence goes on along the minus strand of OZ019948.1, from coordinate 10,639,613 downwards.
ACTGGATCCAGATCCGTCTACAACTAGCGACTCTTCAATACATACCACTCCTAAACGTACTAGACTCTCCAGTAAATTGCGAGTAAGTCATAACACTCATAGTACTGTTTTGCCATGTATGTGTAATGTCATCATTAGCAAGAGGTCAGAAAAACTTATGCAACTTTAATTGAAGATCAGGAAACGTTTCTTGGATGGGATTTATCCCCTGGGTAGGAACAGTAATACAGTAACATGACCTGCAATCAGCTCATTTTCTGCCTCCCTCCCTTCCTCCCTCCCTCCCTCCCACGTACCCGTTCTCTCCGTTCAGGGCTACATTTAAAACTGCACGTAATGAACGTTGCACAAGTGTTCTATTCAAAGAAGTTAAGTCATTTAATCCTTTGTTCCCTACAGCTGACATCAGAGGTAAGGCTCCCTTTAAAATTTAGGGGAAGGGTAATTAGATTAATTGATCGTACAGCTGCTGCTTACCGTTTATATCGGTCAAAGAAAGAGTCTGAATCAGCTACTCTTCGTGGCAAGACTGAAGATATGAAGAAGACGAAACGTCGCCATGAACGTTTAGTTCAAGTGAGTAAATGCATTACACTAGTTTGGCTATATTATCATGTTTTTTTGCAGAAGCGGAAGGAGAGAGAATCAGCTATTTTTAAAAGTACAAAATTGACAAAGGAGCAGAAGCAAAAATGGATGAAAGTTATGAGCAACGAGTACATGTCTAGTGAAGAAAGTGACAATGATAACTGTGAACGAGTTATAATTCATCCCCTACCCTGGAGGAGTGAGGTTATTGATAGGATGTTTCAAAAAATTGATGATCATTTGTCAGCCAATAAAAGCTCCCAAGCAAAGCGACAGACAAAGGAGAGAACCATGGGTGTTGTTTCAAATCGTAAGTGTCCTAATGGAGAGCATGTCTCTTCTTGGGCAATCAGTAATGCCTATCAGGACAAATGACTCCTCTCAGGGTTTTCCAGCATTGTTATATGTACTATTGCCAGATCATATATAACCTCATTTAAGTATTTATGCATATGTCCATCCAGTCACCATTTTGCACATGTACTACCACATCTCCCTTGGTTCAGGTCATCTGCTGTCATCCTTAAATCATAATTCTGTCACTGTGATCCTCAAATCATGAAGTTCTGTCCATACACATGGCGTGCCTGGTATAGAAACAAAAGCATGAAAATCTTGTTGCATGAGTTGTACAGGAATCTGGTCATGCATGTGGCATGAATGGTACAGGAATCTGCTCACACATGTGGCATGAATGGTACAGGAATCTGCTCATACATGCGGCATGAATGGTACAGGAAACTGCCCATACATATGGCATAAATGGTGCAGGAAACAGCCCAAACATTTGGATGGTACAGGAAACTCCCCCTACATATGGCATGAATGGTACAGGAAACTGCCCATACATATGACATAAATGGTGCAGGAAACAGCCCAAACATTTGGCATGAATGGTACAGGAAACTCCCCCTACATATGGCATGAATGGTACAGGAAAGTCCCCCTACATATGGCATGAATGGTACAGGAAACTCCCCCTACATACGGCATAAATGGTACAGGAAACTTCCTGTTGCTGTCAGTGGCATGTCGCATGCTTGATACAGAAAACTCTACATTGCTGTCAGATACATGTGACATGCATGGTGCAGGAAATTACCCCTGTCTTAGCATGTTTGTCAGGATGATTGATGCATGAAATATGGAAATTTCCTGTACTAATAAATGCTAAGAAATATAACCTAACATGTCATATTTAATGTAGAAAAGTGCACATTTCTTACACAATGAAATGTGTTTTTTTTCTAGTGCACGTTGTGATAAGATCTCTGTAAACAATGTAAATCTTGTAATATAGCCTCAAGCAAGCATTACTGTATTTCAGTAACAAAAGTTAGAGTTAATGTGGAGATTGGTATGATGGTAAAGCTTAATACCCCAACGATTAACATTCTGATAAAACCTTTGTATACCATATAAATCTCGTCTCAGGCTACTAGCATTTCCCTATCAAGCTCTACTAAATGTGAAAATTGGTGTGATGGTAAAGATTACCCCAATGATCAATATTGTGATAAAATCTCTGTAAACAATGTAAATCTTGTAATATAACAACATAATAGCCTCAGGCAATAGTTGGCTATATCTCACTAACAAAAGTAGCAGAAATTGGTGTGGTATTAAAACAATAATGTTGAGATAAAATCTTGTAATCTTGTAAATAGTAGCCTCAGGCACTACTTCATTAACAAAAGCTCCACTAAAAGTAAAGTTGGTACAAACAATTGATATTGCTGTTAGAGAGCCTCAGGCTACAAGCTCTATTAGCTAATACATTTGCTACCTAGTAAACTACAAAATAGCAAAATTCATGTACATGGGTCCAGGAAAAAAATGAGAGACAAATACATATAAATTCTAATTATGGGGCTTGCACGGAGACAAGATTGGGACACAGACATTATGGATACGTCGATATATCATAATATGTCTTTATCCCAATCTTGTCTCCGTTCCATTTTTTGCAAGCCCTATATTCTACATCTCCTTTCAAATTTCCTAAAATTTTGTATGTTGCTACTACACGGACTTCAGTTCCATGGCAAAAACGGAGTACGACCAGGAAGTCCCAATGTCAGTGTAACCATAAATAATGTAAACTGACGTGGATGTGAATCAATCATTGCAGCGGGTGTATACGCCGTCAATGTCATGGATGCTGAGCCAGAGCTACGAAGACTTTGTCCTTAACCCCCTGTAGTTCCTCGAGCAGGGATAACTCATCTAAATTTGAGTTTACGGAGGAGAGCGACGACGAAGGAGGGATTGTGTTGATTTCAAGGAGGTCAAGACAGCAGAGTAAGCCGCAAGCTTATCTCAGTTTGCCTCCTATTAAACATGCGTGAGGTGCAAAATGTTCAGGTTTACTGAGATATATGGCTTCGATACGAAGTAAGGAAGTTGGTGACCTCTGTTTTTTTTTGGAGAAAGGGAAAGACAAAGTAATTAGCAGTTCAAAGGACCCTGCAACATAACTTTCACACTGTTTGCAATAGTGAGTCAGTTAAAAGAAACATGGAAGTCCTTCATTTATTCCCTGCCTGCCCCAATGTGTGTTGGTCTTGGACACAATACGACAAAATGCATGTCATAAGCTCATAAACAGTGAAACTAACTACTCAGGGCAGTTAAGCCAGAACTCCTCTTATCAAAACAAGATCTCGTTATCTGGCGAGACATTGTGACGGGGGCGCGCCTATGTCTATACACGTACGCGCGTATACGCACCTAGTAATTTCATTGGTCTAAAAAAATTAATATTCATAAGCCCGTTCGTGCGGCTGTGCTTAACGTAGGTATAAGGACAGCTCAACTTCTACGACGAATGCGGCTACGAAAGCATTCAAAGACGACGCTGACAGCGTACATGACGAAGCCTGGATTTAGCTGCATGCGTATTCTGCCTGGAAAATTGGCACCAATCGTGAGGTTGTGAAGCTACAGCGGCAAGTTTACTTTCAGTTCTTAGATTGGGTAGCGATAAGCGAAGTTTTAGCAGCCTACTGTCTTCCTTTACCTGTAGGGGCCATTTTTCCAGGCAGATTCAAATGGCGAGGATGTGGCTGAATCTGTTAATATCTATTGTGCCAGTATTGACGGATGATTTCGTTGCCGCATGAAACGAAGTAGGGCTTTCTGAAGGTGTTAACTTTAGTGGTGGTGTTTACATGTTATCAATAGTTTCATGACAACAAAATTGAACTATAGATTGTACCTGTGCTAATAATAATTATATCAAAATATATAAGGCGTAAGTTCATCCTATACTGAGCAAACGGCGCTCAAAAACGACTAATTTCAGCCCATAATTTACGTGGTTCCGTCTTAACCGCCCTGAGTAGGCACTTGCCAACCTTGCTGTTCAATACATGGCAGGTTATGTGGTGGTAACTCTGCTAACTAAACTATTCATAGCTGCAGACAATCATTGATTGCGGTGGCCTCTACCAATTAATTACAAGGTATAATAATGTAATGTGCATGTGCATACAGATTGTGCTTATACAGGTCTTTCATCTTACGGAAGCAGTAGTTCGCAACTACCTCAGCTTTACAAAACTGGAACCATACCAAGAAGGAACAAATCTCTACCAGAACGTCATAGCAGATATCTTACAGACAGAGTGTGTCCTTTCTAAGTGGAAAGAAATTGCTAATTTCATTCCTCCCACTTAGGAAAAATAAAGCGTTGAGCTACTGAAAGCTGTTATTAGGTGTTTGGGTAACAGTAAGGACACACACCAGAAGGGACAAAACATGTACATAAATGTCAACTTTCTTGTCTCTCCATGTGTACATGTGCATAACTACTCAGTCAATGGATGTATATGGAGATTTAAATTCAGAAGTCTCTACATTCCATTTAGTAATTAAAGACGTCCTGTCTTCAAGTAAGCTAGCCGAGGCTCTCTCTTCAAAGGGAGCACCTGTACAGCAACATGGGAATCAGAGAAAAGTGTTCCCCAATCTGTTGTCAGGGAATTTGAACAGGGTACAATGTTACATGCCACTGATGTAGCTTCCTCATTGGGAATGGGCCAGACAGTGCATACTCTCACTGTTTCCAATCAGAGCCAATCCACGTCCATTGCACATGGACCTCCAGAACATCGCCCTGTGTTGGCAGAGAGTGATGGGTGTGTGAAGTAATGCTGTTGCATCTACACACATGTATGTCAGCTTTTTTGCTACACACAGTGATGACTTAGTCAGTCTGAAATGCAACACAGAAAGTTTACATCACAGAACTGCAGGTCCCTGTTTGTTCCTGTTTAGATATATTATAACAGAGCATCAACCTTCACTAATGGCCTGTATGTGCAGCTGAACCTCTGAACAGTAATAAAACTCCTTTCAATGATGCCTGCAATACTGTAGAATATGTATATGTGTGTGTAATACATATACGTCAACTTTTTGTCTATACATGTAATAGTATACACTACAGCACCTAAATTATATGTAATACATACACTGTCCAGGTATCTTGGCTGGAATATGGCCGTGTGGGATTTTTACTTTAGTTGATGAGCTGTATGGAGCGAAGCCAAGTGCCGGTCTATGGTAGCATCCACAGTCTTCTTTATTCAAATCCTCATGAAACATCTGACATTAGTGGGTTTGAATATTGTGTTGTTATTATTTATGTACTGAGTGTGTTTACCTTGAACATGCAGATTTCTTCATTTACGATGACGCCTGCCATCTTCGCAAATTTGCAACCAATCCAAAACGTAGTGGACTTACTGAGACAGCTGAAAAAATTGCAAAAATGAATATTGTTGTTGACAGAATGCATTTCAAAGGCCACACTGATCAATGGTGCAAACGTCACTGTAATCCCAATGACTATGAGGAGCTGACAGGGGTATGTGGAATACCAATGAGTACAATGTGGACTATGTCGCTATGTTTCTGTGGAAACATCAAGTTATTGGGCGAGCGGGAGCAAGCACACTTTGTCATTCAGCTGGCGTGGTTCTATATATATGTGTATTGGGCCGACCGACCCTCCTCCGCGTATAAACTGTGTACTTCTTATGGGACCCGTGTGGGCCCGGGGTGCCCACACACTATGTCTAAATATAGCCGGCCTTCCCCCTTCACTCGCCAAAATGCTTAGTATATATTATATCTCCAAGTACAAATTTACACCTTATTAAAAGTGCCTCATTCCTATAGCATAATTAACCCTCGGCATGCATGCGCAGCGAGGGTTACTGTAGTTGGGTCTGTCTGTCTGTCTGTCTGTCTGTCCGTTAATCGAAATCTCACCTCAGGTACTCAACGGGCAACAAAGGTCCAACAATTGGTGTGGATATCTCTGAAGCTGCTCCATTGCAGAGATGTATGGCTATCTGTGTAGTCGGCTATTTTGAACACTGTTGCATACCCATTATTAGCATTAATAGCGCGTGCGTTTTCATGGATTTGTGCGTACGTTGCACTGAGGGCTCTGCACTTTAGAGTGCATTCATTAATGTTGTAATAGGGCTAAGATTACTATACTTTCGCAATACAATCTTTGACTTTATCTTTTGTGTCATATGCAGGTAGATACTGAGATATGCGAGTCATTTTCATGGCTGTCCAGATATGCACGAATGACACAACATATGAACAGACTTCACTTCAAGTTTTTCATTTTGTATATCTGTGATCTTCATAACAGGAAAAAGCATTGAACCAAGTACACATTCTTCCTCACATTGATAATACACATATATTTTGTATCTTATATGGGTCATGTGGAACATCATCTATATGTACATATGCATGAGGAAAAAAACATGTTTAGGTTAATGTACAAATTACTCCTTAAGTCCAACTGTTAGTACAAGGTCTCCCTGGGATGTCGCCAGTATCCCAGGATAGTTAGTATTCAGGGAATCAAGGCCTCGAACGATCCCGGGATATCCCCAGTATCCAGGGATACTTAGTATTCATGGAATCAAGACCTCCCGTACCTTGGATGATCCCGGGATGTCCCCAGTATCCGGGATACTTAGTATTCAGGGAATCAAGGCCACCCGTACCTGGGACAATCCTGGGACGTCCCCAGTATCCCATGATACTTAGTATTCAGGGAATCCCGTACCTAGGACAATCCCGGGATGTCCCCAGTATCCCGGGATACTTAGTATTTGGGGAATCAAGGCCTCCCGTACCTGGGACAATCCCGGGATGTCCCCAGTATCCCAGGATACTTAGTATCAAGGCCTCCCGTACCTGGGACAATCCCGGGATGTCCCCAGTATCCCGGGATACTTAGTATTCAGGGTATAAAGGCCTCCCATACCTGGCATGATCCCGGGATGTCCCCAGTATCCTGGGATACTTAGTATTCAGGGAATCAAGGCCTACCATACCCGGGATGATCCTGGGATGTCCCCAGTATCCCGGGATACTTAGTATTCAGGGAATCAAGGCCTCCCGTACCTGGGACAATCCCGGGATGTCCCCAGTATCCTGGGATACTTAGTATTCAAGGAATCAAGGCCTCCCATACCTCACATGATCCCGGGATGTCCCCAGTATCCCGGGATACTTAGTATTCAGGGAATCGAGGCCTCCCGTACCTGGGACAATCCCGGGATGTCCCCAGTATCCCGGGATACTTAGTATTCAGGGAATCAAGGCCTCCCATACCTGGGATGATCCCGGGATGTCCCCAGTATCCCGGGATACTTAGTATTCAGGGAATCAAGGCCTCCCATACCTGGGATGATCCCGGGATGTCCCCAGTATCCCGGGATACTTAGTATTCAGGGAATCAAGCCCTCCTATATGGGATGACATCAAGGGCTAGGGCTAGGGCTACGGCTAGGACAATCAGAGTCTATCCTTTTGAAGCAATAGCAGAACTCTCAGAGATCAAGTGTGAAGTACGCCAGGAGAAAAGGAGAGAGCTTGCTTCAGTTTGGAGTCCCTTTCAAACCCACCTAAGAACTTGTAAGAAGGCAAAAGAGCTAGCAAGCGAAAAGGGAGCCTCCAGCTGGTTCACAGCTCTCCCCATAGCCAACCATGGCTTCTGCCTCCAAAAGAGAGCCTTCTGCAATGCCCTCTGTTTGAGATACAACTGGAGCCCCCCACTTCCACCATCAAGCTGTGTGTGCTGCTCATCCTTTCAGGTGGATCATGCACTTAGCTGTCAGCATGGAGGCTTCCCATCTATAAGGCACAACGAGCTGAGAGACTTGACAGCACACCTTCTCACTGAAGTCTGTTCCAATGTTGGAGTCGAACCTGCACTACAGCCACTTGAGAGCGAAAGGATGGACTATAGATCAGCCAACTGTGGAAGATAGCGCCAGATTAGACATAAAAGCAGATAATTTCTGGAACAGGGACAGACAAAGTGCCTTCTTTGACATACGTGTTTCCCTCTGGCACCATCTTATCTGAACCAATCTCTTACCTCCTGTTACAGACAAAATGAACAAGAGAAGAGACACTCATATGATCAGAGAGTACGCAAAATAGAACACGGAAGCTTCACTCCTCTAGTTTTCTCCGCTTCAGGTGGAATGGGGCCTTCAGCTAGAGTCTTCTACAAGAAGCTGGCCTTCCATGATTGCAGCTAAGTATAACAAAGTCTACAGCAGGACCCTGAACTGGATGAGATGTAGAACAAGCTTCTCACTCTTGAGATCAGCCGTCATGTGTTTGAGGGGATCCCGCTCTTCCAAGGGACGTCCAGCGCTTCCGCTAGTTGGCGGGGGTGACATTGAACTTGCAATCATTGAAGGACGTGTTGGGCACTAAGTGTTTCATATATACATACTTGGTTTTATTTATTTATTTATCTATTGTGCATTTTGTGCACTGCTGACCCATTTGCATTTGCTCGATCAGCTTCTTTGGCAGTGCTGGCAGCCGTGCCCCAACGGGAACTAGCTTGGAATTGCTTTTTAGTGGGCCTGTTTCAGTTGAAGCATTCCCTCCAAGGCCCAGATGGCTTAGAATGCTAGTTGCTGAACCTCCAGCACTGGTGCTGCTACTGCTGTTGAACACTTGGAGTCCTTCCAGCAACTCTGCACTGGGCATGTGCCCTATCTGCACATCTACAAAGAGAATGAAACCCGTAATACCAGCTAGGGTCACTGCATTATAGGTGTAAGGTTTCTGGCTTTAGCCTAGTCTTTGCGCGAGGCTATGCGATGCCGGCCCCCCGCGCATGCGCGCGCGGGCGTGGCCTAGGGGCAGAGCGTGCGGCGGGCGCGCGGCACTACGGGCACGGTGTGTCTGCCCAATCGAGCACACGGCAGTGTGCTTGCCCCTTGTACGGCGGCCACGAAGCACTGCTAGCGCGATGTACTTGCCCCTGGCACTGCGGGCACGAAACCTGTCGGCTTGCCCCGGGCTCGGCAGGCCCGAGGCGCAGCTGGCATATACGGTGCTTGCCCCTTGACCGGCGGGCACAAGGCACTGCTGGCGTGGTGTGCTTGCCCCTGGCACGGCGGGCACAAGGCACTGCGAATGCTCCTGGCATGGCGGTGCAAGCCACTGTGGGTAGGCTTGCCCTTGGCTCTGTTGGTAGAGTGTGGCATGGTAAAAGGACCATGTCGCCGCTTGCGCCGGGCTTGCTCCCCGGCTGTACAACCCCCCCTCCTTTTTTTTTTTTTTTTTTTTTTTTTGGCTTCTGGCTCCCGCTATGGGCGAGTGTTATTACCCGTGTGAAAGATCACACCCCTGCCAGGGTGGAATGACGGATTTACTCACCTTTCGGTGCGGGTGGCTTCTTTTGAAGGGCCGCGAGCACTTGCTGGGTGATCTCCGCCACTAAGGCACCCGTCGGGGGGGGCACGGACTTGGATTTCGTGCCGCTCCCGCCGTCCTCTTCGGAGTTCCCGTCTCCTGCGTCCACAGGGGGATCATCCCGTCCTTCATCTGCCATCCTAAGCTTGAGAAAGTGCTACTCCGGGGCGATCGAGAAGGATAACAAAAAAAAAATCGTCTCTGCTTTTTGCTGCCTAACTGCTAAGCATGCGGTCACGTGACGTTGAGTACTTGCGCATGCGTAGGGATACTCAGTACGTAGCTAATCAGACCCGCCTCTTTACTCTACTCACTGTTAACTGCGCCTAATCTAAGTATTAACCTTTAATTAATTTTTGGAAGGGGTAGTTACCCCTACCTAATGTTTTTGTCTCTCTCTCTCTCTCTTCTCTCTCACTCTCCCTCTCCCTCTCCCTCTGACACACACACACACACATACACACACACAGGGTGATGTAAGTACACGTATTGAAGTCTTACTTTGGAATTGTTATCGCCGCCTCCAACCTTTACACACACAACATGGCGGTTCAGAACGCGCTCAGGGTGGTGAGGCCGTCGGCAGCTCCAAAAAATGTGCTCTGCAGAGCAATGAGCACCAGGGCTGCGGGGAGTGTAATGCAGCCCTGGCGAATGGTGGAGCTACCGACACACACAACATGGCGGTTCAGAACGCGCTCAGGGTGGTGAGGCCGTCGGCAGCTCCAAAAAATGTGCTCTGCAGAGCGTACATACACACTACTCCTGTGCAGCATATACATTTTTAATATTTCCTCTCTCAGTACAAGAAGGCGGGTAAGTGGTTGTAGGTAAACTTGTTTTTGGAACAAGGATTATTAGAGCCTGCATGAACCTGCATACAATTAATCCTAAGAATCTTGTTCCGAAAACCCCTGCAGGTTTCGACCACCACAATCACAATGTGTAGAGGCGGGGCTCGGCCTGATCTGCAAATGCAGGTTTTGCCTATCTGGCGACCACACATCACTATCATGTAGTTACAATACGCAGCCCGGCCTCTACGAAGTGGCAGCCGTGTATAGGGCTAGGGCCGTGTATATGCAGTATAAAAGCCGTGCAAATGCCGGCAGCCGTGTATATGCAGTATAAAACGCTGCGATTACGGTAGATCTGCCATTCGCCAGGGCTGCATTGCACTCCCCGCAGCCCTGGTGGCTGGATCATCTGGAGTCGGTGTGAATCCTCCCATTGCATCTTTCAAATTCTTTCTCATAGTGGCTAATTCATGTTAGAATATTTACTCAGTGTTGAATGGCATCGTTTGCAGGCGTACGTTTGCACCTCTGACATTAGGAAGGAGTGCAGCCTTGAGCTTTGTTCTTCACATCTTGCCACGTCAACCAGAGCACTGTAGACCTTTCCCTGCAAAACTTCTCTCCTTCGAGACGTCCACTGATTTTCTCTACAAGCCATCCTGTAGCTGCATACATCCTCTACCCACATGTGCTTCCACTGCACTTCGATCTTTTTGTTAACTATGGCTCATGACTTGAGATAAGTGATCTGCCCTTGCTAATCAAAATTCCTGGGCCCGCATTAGGGTATAGTTTTGTACCAGACCCTTCTTTTCCGCTAGTGCATTCAACTACTGCATGCACGCAATTTTGTACGTAGGGTCTGGGTACCAGACTATCAAGCCAGGTTATTTGTGTTTGAGATTCTCTTAATGGAATTAAGCCAACTAATTAGTTTTTTACCTAGCTTGTTCACCGCTCTTCGAGCTCAGGTTTTACCCAGTGCACCTACTTTGGTCCCACAATTGCAAACGGGGGCCTTCCCAAGTGAAGAGGGTAGACAAGTAAACGCGTGCAGTGTAACACTACTGCATTCAATCGCGTACTTACGCATTAAATACACTCGCTATGAGGGAATGCAAATGTTACCGTTCAATCGCACAATAGTGTATTGCGTTAAATTTTGTGTGCGCTTGTAAACTTCAGAAGATTGGAGCTGGCAGTACATAATGTTGACGTGAATTGTAGTTCCAACAAGTGCAACACGTAAAAAAAGTCAACTGGTACATACTCACCTCAGTTTGTGGCACAAGTGCCATCCCTCCCCTTCCTCTGGACTGTCATTTCTCTCTGTGGATCACTGTTTGTGGACATCATATAGACCAACTTGCAGTCCCTCCAAACAGCAGCTACCAGATTGACTCTCTCCTCTGTTTAGATCACTTATGGAGTGACAAGTATGCATAGTGTAGGTGATCGATATATGTACGTATTAGTATGTTACTATGCACTTGAACAAGCACGTACCTACACAACTTGATGTATATGTAGGTGTACATTGTATATTGTGTACAGATAGGTACAAAGTTCTTTTTAGAAGTTGTTTTACATTACTAGCCTGTATATACATTTTTGTATATTTGTGCTTTTGATGCATGTTGTTGGTTTTTCTTTTGTATTTACTTGATTCCTGGTCACCTTATTTGAAATAGCCCATGCATGATTTCTGTACTGAGCTTCTTCAACACTTGATGATTTCAAATAGGATTTATCGTCCTAGTTCAATTTGTTGTTCCAGATTTAATATTGTCGACAATTGATATCGATAACTTGTGGTGATGGGTGTTGTTTATATTCCTGGACTAGGCCCCATTTAAGGAAAGATGTTGCTATTGGCGGCTGATTCACATTCTAAGTGGCGTGCAGTATGCATAATGTCGACCACAACATCTTCCAGAAGTATTACAGCACTTTGAGAAATGTTTGCATGTGGCCTGAAGTATGCATAATGTCGAGCACAACATCTTCCAGAAGTATTACAGCACTTCAAGAGATGTTTGCACGTTTTGGCATACCCTGCCAAGTTTGGTAATGGACAACGGTCCCCAATTTACCTCCGATGAGTTTGCACGAACAAAGGAGTAAACACATCCACTCTGCCCCGTATCATCCTGCCGGCAAGTTCAGACAGCAAGCAGACACTGAAAGCAGGCCAGTGAAGTGGTGTTTCTCTAGAACACACCTTAGCCGCCTTCCTGCTGTGCTACCACACCACCCCTCATGCCACAACTCACCCAGCTCACTCAAGTATTCTTGTGACATTCATATAAGGCTGGATCTATTGAAATCAAATGTTAATGTACCTTTATATGTATGTTGCGCATGTCTGATTTGAATATGTATGTCTTCTTGTACTGCACATATTATTGATCAGAATTGAATTGACCACATTGTTGGCGGTCGCCCATTTACCGAGCTGCTGATCTTACAATACACCATAAAAGTTTTCCTTTGCAAGTTATTAGAAGGCCTTTAGGAAATGAAAATGTATTCTAAAGGGGAGCATGAGCACTGACACGCCCATTAAGCCTTAACAAATGTAACGGCTCAGAACTCTCAAACGCGACAGCTATAAGCCCTTTTAGAAACATGACATGGAGTATTTCTACACTGCAAAAATTGGTTGTTAAATTCCACATTAGTTGTTATTTTTCATAACAACATTGATATGTCATTTCTACATTTATAACATAGTAGTTGTCACTTTAAAAATATTATGTAATTATTCATATTTTTAATGAACATTTTTACCTATATCCTTTGACAAAATAACAATACACCTATTGAACTGTGAAATTTACAAAAGGTAGTTATTTTAACCTTTTATAAATAAAAATTTCTTAGAAAATGAAAGTACAATTTTACAGTTTAATTTTACTACTACTTGCATGTATAAGTGCAGTTTAAACAAATGATGTTTATAAAAGAAAATGATACACATATGCATTAAGAAGTTTCAATATAGGTTTTAAGGTTAATATATGTAATATCTTCATTCTTATCAAAGGAACGCCTTGGACGAAGTACATTAGAGAAGGGAATGGAAGAAGTATTAACAATACGCAATAACTCTGAGTGTTTTTGGATGGCATATGCATGGTAATGGTCATCATAATACAAGGTTTTGTGTTCAGATATCATTAAAAACAGCCCACACTTAGTACTTAGTATATCAACTATTTTACAATACACTGGATCTAATACATCAAAAGAAATAAGCATAAAACATTCTTCTTGAACATTACTCCATTAGATTTTACATAAATTGGGTGTGACACAATACAGTCGTCACTTAATGACATAAAACTTTGTAGTAATCTAATTACTTCAGGTGATTCTTCTGCAAATGATATAGTTAATTTGCATGGGCCTATTTCAACATTTTGAAGAAATTTCTTATTTACATGCAGATAATAGCACAATAGATGTTGATGGCGTTTAGCTACAGTTTGGCACACATTTTTGAAATTACTTGCTTTCGCTGCTCTCATCATGATTCTGAGTTTGGCTTCATACCTCATTGTCCAAGCATACACCAATTGTCCAAATCTTAAAATTTGGCTGGGGTAGTGCACCATGAAATGCATTTTGGGTATTATTAACTATTTCCATAAAGTTCACTAAATTCAGAATGGTGCTCTTCAATAAGCATTTCCAAATATGCAACACTATCATGGGACAGTGTGGGAGCAGTACATATGTCACATATCTGTAAGAGTTTTAAAAAGCACTTCCATTTAGGGTAACTTCTGGGAATAAGGTCCCCAATTAAAAGGTGAAAAATTCGAAATAACAGCCACATTTGAGTTGCAGATTGCCGAATTCGTACTCCATCATCAATAGGAGCAGGCTTATCTCCTATCTCACTATATCCAAAGTCAAATGCAGAGAGCCTATGATTGAATTGAGTCATATCGAATAAACTACCTGCAACACAACTCTGCAGCAGTAACTTCATTTCATGTGGTATCACACCTTCCATAAGGTCATGCATAATGTCATGGGGTAATGCATGTACTACATGAAAGTAAGAAAGATCTTCCAGTGCAGCTCTCCTATTAATACCATATTCCACTGAAGCTCTTACTCTATTAGGGCCATCTAACTCAGAACATTGCTTGGTATGTTCGGTAGGTGTTCTTAATTGAAAACAACTTTCATTAAAATATGTTCTTGATAGAGAGGTAGTTGCCATGCAGGAACGGCAAAACTTCCGGCAAAAGAGAATGATTCCTTAAAACCTCCAATTTCATGTGCAGCTAGGTTATCAGCTAAGAATGCAATAAGAGCACCTCTCCACACTTCCTTTATCCCGGAATACTCTAAAGTTAGGCCAGTGGAAGATAATTGATTAAGATCATCAATAAACGGTTGTAAAATTGCATCTATACCATTTGCTTTAATTGTGCTTGACTTAGCTACAGCAACAAGAAATATTGCCTTTCAACTAGACCTCAAAAAGGGACGTATATTTCCAAGTGTGAAAAATATACAACCAAGTTTATATTTTCGAGATGAAGACCCTAAAGGGTTACAAGTTTCAACCTCATCATAGTAGGCTATTATTTGGAGACCATGAGGATTATATGAGAAGAATGGATGTGACTTAAAGTAACTTCCATCAGCTACGTCACAAAGAATATTACATGTTTCTTTGTCCCGGAAAATCTCATTTCTTACTGAAGGATTGCATAATAGTTGTTTAAGGCTGGATAATAATGGTACATAGTAAAAAGAATCCTGTTTCAGTACCTTCCTTCTCTTAGGACCAGACATTTGAGTAACGTAGCGACTTCTCCCCACAGCAACTTCTACTGCAGCCTACATAACAAAAAGATATTTGACTCATCAATGTAACTGAACACATTAATAATTCACTTACAATGCATCCTAGTTCTTCCATGACAAATTTTTCTTGGAGATACGAAGTTTCAATGCCATAAAAAGGGTCAGACACAGAGTCAAATAACTCATCAAGTCCAGAAATTTCAGTTGGGTTTATACCCGAATTCAACAGCCTATGCATCACACCAGCCCTAATATGCCCTACCATATGTTGAAACACTTTTTCGGATCCTTTAACAATGTCATTTATTGAAGCCTGTGATAACATCCTCTCTTCCTTAAGATGAAGAAGGTACAAGCTGCTCTTTTTCTTCTGCTCAAAGGTGTCAGTGCATAGTAACTGATCTATATAGTGTTGCAATTCTTCAGTGACGAAAAAGGCACCGCCAATAGATCTATGCAAAACATCAGTGTTTGTACTGCATGAACTCACAGAATCATTCAGAGTTCCGGTCGAGGTTCCAGTAGTGCAAAGTGCTCTATGAACACGGTACATGTGAGAGCATAGTGAATTCACTTTTTCATATGCTACGGCCTCGCAACCACGCACAGGACAAATTATCTTGATGGCAGAATCGGATCTGTGAACTTGACGCAGATGACTAAGCCACAAAGACAGCGAAGGTAAGCGAAAGTCACAGAGTGAGCACAATACAACATCAGAAGCAGCCATCACTAGCACTAGCACTACGTGCATCGATGCACGTGTCAACTGCATGTGCACGTGACATTCATTGCACGTGGCACACATGTAGCGCGCGCAATTTTGTGCTGAAGTAAAGACACTGTGGTGCGCCTTTAGATTCAGTCCTCACTCTCAAGCAAGGTCAAGTTACGATGGACGTAGGTTTGTACTCGGTGGATAGCCTCGGGGACTACTTGCTGGAAAGCGGTATTCCACCCGATATTGTGACTTCTTTCTTAGGTAAAGTACTTACTCGCGTGGATGTGATGTAACCCAGGCTCGTTTAGGGGTCTAGCAAATTTAATTGGCTTGTTATGTGAGTGTCACTACTTGGATTGGACAGGTACTATACATGTCCTTGTATATACATGTACCTGGAGAAGTGGGTGTTGGAGTATGGCCACTGTGTAGCCCAGTGATGTTCGATCTGGGGGTAGCGCACAAGCCCCATAATGAGGATGATGGCCAAAAATCGGCGGAGCTCATTGGTGTTATGCACTTCCTTTGACCACCTCCTGACACGTGAGTGTGGACGAAGCTCATGGCTCTCAATGAATTGTTGTGCACTTAGGTTGGTTTGTGCCACAATGTGCTCTAGCATCTCGTCTAAAAATAGTAGTGAGAAATATTCGTACGGATTATCTCCCTCCACAGATGTAGAGCATCCAGCCTGCAAGTTGTATTCAGGTACAGAGTTTGAGTCATCTAGGTCCATCCCACCTTCTGCACCAATTTCTACATTTGCCCCTACAGTCTGCTGCTCCTCGTCCCACTCTTCTTCATACGTGTCCATATCTAAATATCCTTCAAAATCATCCTCACTGTCGTCTTCAAAGTCACTTCAATTGAGTGCATCCATCACTTCATTCTGTGTCAAGCGCTTGTCAGCCATTATATTGCAGCTCTGATATACGGGAGGGGCTCGAACGCGAGTTTGCAATTAGGTTGTGGGAGTGGCAGCTGTACGCGTCAGCGCTTGCGCAACCGTAGCAGTCTCAGTTTATGTATCCCTGACACTGGGGGCAAGATACATGAACTTTTGGAACTTTTTTTGCAGTGCCAGCGCTAGTATGAAGGAATCGGAATGGGCAGGTATTGTTCATACAGTATGTAAGTACAAAGCCAACTCTGAGATAGTTAGCGAAGACCAGCGCGCGGACAGACAAGGATGGTAAGTCGTGCATGTATATATGCATCCCGCAGGGAAGGGGGTGTGCAATCGTGCATATATATATGCATCCCGCGGCTAGAGGGTTAATTTCTGCGACAGTTGAATGGGTAGGCACTGACACATCCTGGCCTGGCATCCGTAATTTACGAGCCCTTATTACTCGATTTTGGGAAGGTCGTTGATCAAGAGCAAAAACATCAATTCCATTTTCCTTTGCAAATTCCTTGGCCACCTGCCCCCCATTTTTCTCTGGAATATCATGCTCTCGTGCAAACTCAGACCAGTTATGTTCCCAATAGGCCACGGCCTCAAGTCAGCTAAAACAGTTTCTTTGCTCCATAACACATTATCAAATTTGGGTGAATGCTTCTGCTTCTTAAAGGGACAATTTGAAACTCTGCTTTGCTTTTGCTTTGGGGTTTGAAATGACTGTGCTAATATAAGGCGTTTGTATGACTTTAGTGACTGCCCTTCTGCAGGCACATTTAACGCATCAGTCTTTCGCATTTGTTCATGCATGTGGTCCCTGACATTCCTGTTGTAATTTACGTTTTACTCGCCTTTTGTCAACTTTGGTAGGCTTTTGTTGCAGTTTACTCCCTTTACACTCACTAAGAGATCTAGTAAAAGATGTGCCATATGTTGCTTCATAGACAGGCTGTAGCTCAGACAGAATGTGATGTGTTAATTTTAATGATGAAACATCTTGGGAAAGTGAGTGAATGCCAGTTGTAAAACTAGGAACAGGTTGAAATGTAGGCCCTGGGAATACCTGTTGTAAAGCAGCATGTGTGAGTGCACATTCTAAGCATGTGGCCAGTGTATGTGCTTTCTTAGAGTGTTCAGAGAGTTTCTTCCATTTTTCAATTGAGAAACACTCTATGTATTCTTGACGCTTATCTGCAGTTTTCATTGTTCCAAATGCAGATAGGATTTGTTTACAGTGGCGATCAAATAGAGAATCTCTCCCTTTTGTGCTAGTAAAGTATTCATCAGGTGCTGTAAATAATTCTTGGAATTGTCTAGCTCGTTCTTGGGTATTAATTTGTGAATGAGTTTTGCCTACCTGTGATTGTGATAGAGTCCTTATAGCTACACGTGCAAACCCACAATTGACCTTTAAGTAGATTGAAGTAATTCTGTGGGTGAAGTAATCATTCTAAATAATATCTCCCTTCCTTTAACACATGCATACATACATGCTTCAGGTAAAAGAAGTACAGCAAGAAGTCAGCTACTTGTGTTATATTTTTGGAATGTTATATATTTATTTTATATGATGAATTCATGAATTATACCTTCATGTGCTTTGAGCGATGATCCCAGCTGCTGTACACTAGTGCTGTGTGCGTGTAGTGCCAAAGTTGAATTTCGCGGTAACGTGTTGACCTTTGACCTTACCCGTAATTTTCCGCGTATGTCAAAACACGGCTTTCAAGCGGTTGCTGAGGTGCTAAGAACCTTGAGAAGAACTGCTCCACTCCGCTATTGTGTCCAATACTATACGTATCACATAGATTGTAGTGCAAATGTTCTGTAACTGGCTGGGGAAGTAGATCTGTTAAGTATTCTGAGTGAATCCACCGCAAAGTGTGAGAAAATGGCAGAAATTAGCAGGTTTTCGACAAAAATAATTGTAACTTCCCTTTCCCCAGTGAGTTTATAAGATATTTACCTCTCTTCTTAAATATTTGGTGCAGTGGTTGCACTACCTATTCAGTGTGCAGACAAGAGTGCTGTGTTGTAACTTGGTTCGATAGGCACACAGAGTTAGTTCTAATTGAAGTGCACCAAAGTGACGTGACGGATGACATATGTGGTGACGTTTTCCGGCTAAGTCGAACTTGATTTGGCAAATGAAAACGTCCTTTTGGGCCATGCTGTACATCTTTGTTGGTACATTGATGTATATAGGGTCAGTGTATATTCCTGCCATTCCAATTTCAAATTTGGGGGAGGTTTTCTCTATATACTTGATGAGGCAAAGACCTTGACACTCAAGATTCAGATTTAATCTTCTCTAAGAAAATCATTACATGATGGCATACAGGTCACTTTCCATTCTCATATACTCTGAAGTCTAAACCCACTAAAGCCTGACCTGAAGAATTCTACCATAAATCCTAACTTTTATCATCTATATTCCTAAATCATCAGATCCCAGACCAGCAGAGTTCTACCGTGAATCCGTACTCCTACATCTCCGAACTCTTCCTGCCAACTGGGCATGTGCAGTTATTACTTGAACTTTGACCTTTACAGCGTGGCTGTGATTTGACTCTCTACTTTCCACTGCCGGCCTGTAGACATATTTGATGTGATACTGAAAAGCGGCATGGAGGGAGTCGAGGTTTTCACTTGTAACCCACATTTCGGGTGAAGCTTTTGTTGTTGTATGTGTGATTTGGTGACCGGCGGCGGCTTGGGGATGCAATTGCTTTTGTTTCATATCACTCGCTATCCAGAACTCCCCAGCCACCATCCACTTATTGATTGGGTGGAATCTGACTAGGGAGTGTCGGTTGTCTGCAGGCGGAGAAGCAAAATCCCTTTACCAAACTGGAGTCATATTACCTATACATTTTAGTTGCAATCTTTCACATCAATAGCTGGTATATTCTCGGATGCCCTTCATTTGTGTTGCTGTGTGCACATGAGCTTACTGCCTCTGGCACAAGAAAAACATCTCTGTGTTCTAACCACTATCTTTTGTTTCTCTGTTTTATTGTAGGTTGATCCTTCTGAAGTATGGTTCCGAGCAGAGTCTGATAACAGGGCCCTTTACCCAGATTAAGCTGGACACTTCAATCTTCTTGAAACAAACCTGCCATTTGGAGCCATTTTAGGTGTAGAAGGGCCCAATCTTCCCTTGGGCTCTTCAAGTTCCCGTATGACTGTCTCGAGCACAGCTCAGTCATCAGGAGTGGGAGCATCAGCCTCCTATAATTCACAGCCCCCCTTGTTCAAGTCAGTCATTCCGAAGCATTCCAGTTCCAAGGAGCAGACAATTACAGTAAAGATTATTCGAGCCACAATGGAGACCACCCTAAGTGGGAAAGTTGAGTTTACTCATGAAACCAAGATGCACTTGGATGTGTGTGAACCTAATGCTAATATGAAGCACATCACTAAAGAGGTGCGACAGAGATTGGAAGAGCAGTATGTGATAGTAACCAGTGACGGTTTGGAGCTAGAGGACTGTGAAGGAACCCAGGGTGAGCATGCAGAGATATACTTGGTGTCACTGTCATAATTCTCATTTTGCATATGTCTGTGTACTGGCAAATAATTTTGCAGGGCTCAAATTCTGGCGATGCAAAGTATTTGCAGTTCCGCGAAGTAACCTAAAGGTAAATGTAAAAAAAAAGCGTGAGCATGACAGTTACATTAGATTCAGATTGGGAGTTTGAGCCCACGCCAAAGAGGATCAAAGAAGACTACACTGTTACTATCCGTCCCATTGAGTCAAAAGTGGATGAAGCAAGGGAATATGTAGAGGCTATTAAGGAAGTTATTCTACATCTCAACAGTAAATCAAAGCTCCCTGTTGGGCTACTTCGACTCATACGTGACTCTTCAGTTCAAGGTATATCTTGGGATGCCACTGCAGCCTCCTGCGATAAGTCTTGCAAGAACATTATAGGTTGTAAGAGATGTGTCAATTTATGGTACAGTGGTTCTGAAGCTCTTATGAAGACTGGCCCTTCCTGCCACGCAGAAGGTGGCTACTGTGAGACTGTAGTGCTGAGAGGTTTTGATGAGTTTCTAGTTGAAGCCAAGATGGCAATTGAAGCTGACAATGCGAGTGACAGGAACAGTAATGATCTTCCCAATGCGCTGCCTTAAGTTCCAAGATTAAAATAACTGTAGGCACCAACAGTATTACCAACCAGACAGCAAAATTAGAACCCCATCTCATTCCAACACCTGAAGAGGCAATGAGAAAATGTGAGGCAGCAGGAAGATGTATTACCCAATTCAGTTCATTTGGTGTTGATCCAATTGCAAATGATGTCCATCTTATTCAGGAATGCAGTACCCAATTCCAACAAAGATACCCTACAGTAGATCCTCTTTTCTATCAACTGGTGAATGGTGATGATAGACCTTCCCGTGATGCCATTCACTTCTTTATTCATACAAGTAAAATATAGAAAATTTGAAGGGAAATATGGGAAGGTCTATCATCACCATTCACCAGTGTCCTTCTTAGTTGCCGCGATAAGAAGATGAGCGTTGTATCTCTCCCCTCCCTCCAAACCCTGGAGCAAAGCCTTGGTGTTGCAGGTAATCCTACAGTGTCAAAAGAATGTTATTGTTTGGCTTTTGCTAGGAATTTCAACTTTATCAATATATCAAGCATACCATGAGTGGGGAAGGCCTGGGACTGTATGGACCCAATACAGCAATATAGCAAAAGGCTGTGAGGCCTATTGGTATAATGCACCTAAATTTTTAAACCCACTCATGCAACAATAACAACATGTGTAACTCCATATGTAGGGTTTATGCATGTTATAATTATTCATCCCCTGTTTTGCTGCATATGTACTGCCCTCAATCCCTGTGTTGTTGCATATATACTGCACTTGTGTCTCTACTGTTTTGGCACTGTCATCCCTACGTCCTTCAACATTTTAATGGAAATGCTTTTACTCCCTTGTTTCACAGGTTTCCCATACAGAAATTCCAAGGTTGCCACAAGCTTGTTATGTCATCACAAGGTTTTTCCCAGCTTGTTACAACCATGTTACAACCTTGCAGTAAAAACAGGTTAGGTTTGTAGGTTGTTGGGAGGTTGTCACAACCTTGTATTAATTTACTCAACTTCCTGATACAAGGTTGTTACAACTAATACGCTAATACGCTGTACAAACAAGGGTGACACAATTCTCTCATTTTCCAAAATTCTAAATAATATGCAATATACATCACTCTAATTCAACTCTATTAGCAAAGTGAATAGGCTGGGCCTAGAGGGTGAGCCTGCTCCGCAACAACAACATACTCTGCTTTCATCGCCGAAAAAACGGCTCCCACTGTAGGACTCGAACCTACGTTCAACCGTTTGCCGGACGGAACGCATAACCACTCTGCCAAGGGGGAGGCCTGAGGGATTTACGGTTCAAATCCTATAGAGTATGCTGTGGTGATCGAAACAAGTCGATAACTTATAAGCGGCAGGATAGAAATAATCGGGAAGTGAATAGGCTGGGCCTAGAGGGTGAGCCTGCTCCGCAACCACAACATACTCTGCTTTCATCGCCGAAAAAACGGCTCCCACTGTAGGACTCGAACCTACGTTCAACCGTTTGCCGGACGGAACGCATAACCACTCTGCCAAGGGGGAGGCCTTCAATTGTGAATACTACTGTAACATTGAATGTAGGTTATACTGGGGGAGGGGGATTCTATGGGGTTTGAAGATGACCACATCTAAGGAGGTCTGGTGGTAATGCAGCCCACATTACAATCAAATGGGGGGGGGATACCAAGCCCGCTCTGTATGTACACGCATGCAGTTCTTGTGTGATGCAATAACCAATAACAGGCTCACCGAGGAGGATAAAATGCAGTGAAATGTCTTGCCAGGTTGGCATGTGTCACTTGGTCATCACATAGTTTCAATAGTGCTGGATCTAGGCATTTTACAAGTAGAAAGCATTTCATAGTTCCAGACTCATGGAAGACAACTATTTTTTGTACAATGCCATAACAGTAATTTTCTTCACTCTTGTAGAGAATGCAGGAATTATTTCTTTTAATAGCTCTTGATCTCAATTCTGCAGATATGACTCGATGATTTGCTAAAACTACTTTAGGATATGTCATTACTTCACTGGAGTTCTCTTTCAAAGGGAAGCAACGTGGTGCAGCGAGCACTTCTAATTACAGTTGTGCATTCATCAATCTTTTGACTGTGAGAGAAGACACATTAGCAATGTTGACGTCAATTGACGCCCTCTGTATGATTCTTAGAATGGCGAAACTATATGTTAGCTGACATAATGTTGTTTGTAAATTATACCTGTTATTTGTAGCTTGTTTAGATGTCATTTTCTGAAAAAAACACTTGCTCTGGGCTGTGAAGTTGCAGAGTTGATTGAGCCAGGCTAGGAAGCTTCTGCATTGTTTTAATGTGATCAATAATCTGTGAAAGTTAGAATGAAATTATGACGATTTGTAGCACCATACATACATGTACATGACTAATCATCCATGAGATGCTTAGAAAGAAAGGCAAGGGAACACAACACAACTTGCCCAAGGCAGTTATAAAAAATTAGCTGCCTCGGGTAGGACTCAAACCCACGAACATCCACTTGCTAGGCAACGCTCTTACCAACTGAGCTACCGAAGCAGCTCAGCTGGCTAGGCTCGAATCACATATACAATACAAAGCAACCAAAGCACCTCAACCAAAGCATCATAAACCGGATAAACAGATGAATTCAAAATTAGTATAACATGTACATGTACCTGCTTTTCAACAGCATGAGATCCGTGAAACAGAGTTAACAGCTCTCCATTAGCATCCTCGTAGGGAAAACAGGAATGAGCCCAAAGGGGACCCAAGTTCTGGACCACTTGTGGTAAGTGAAGAAGACTATGGACATTGGCAGTCATATACTGGTCTCCTATAATAAAGGGAACACATGCACTGTACACAGTATCGCCAATTAAGTGCATTGCTCTGATGTAGTAGTTAATACAGCATGTACATGTCAAAATGTAGCATGCAGTCAGAACCACTTGCACCTGTACACACTTCAGGGAAGGATTAAATTGGGTTGGCAACATTCTGAATGAACTCAACATATACATGTACATGATATATATATATATATATACATGGGCTACCTTTTTGACTACTTACCATAGAGAGGAGAGAACATAAAACAGTAGTGTTTTAGCAGTTGCAAGCTCTGTTCAATTTCTCTTTCTTCCACTTCATCTTGTAGAAGCAAAAAACTGCCTCCACCAGCAGAAGGTGGTGCTGATAATAATCCACAGGAAGTATTCCATGTAGAACAGCAGGAGAATAATGTAGTAACCAGGCACGCAGCTCATGTGCTGTTCAAATGTATATATACACACATGTAATACATGGACTACTCACATATGCACATATACAAACATGTACACATCATTATATTACCTTTCCAAAATTTCATAGTTGAAGCCATACTCCTGGGTGTTCATTGCATCTCATTTGGTGGTTTAATACTGCAGAGACGTATGTCTATGTCTTTGATTCTATTACCAATGTACCATGAGTTTTGGTGATTGGTTGACTGTATCCATAAGCGTAGCAAAGCCTACACACTCCCAGAAGGACACAGTGCATGTAGTCCACCGACACTCCTTCAATGAGATCAAAGCTAGGTATCACTGAGAGCCACGACGGCCCTTTCACACCACACACCTGCAATATAACCATGAACTAACCAAGATGTCCAAGACAGTACACTTACATTGTCTTCTGCAGTAATTGCAGCACTAGCATCTTCACATGTTTTCTTGTGAGTTCTACTTGGTCCACAAGGATTCTCCTCAATGTACGGATATGTATGTGTACTTCCTCGCTCACTAGAAGATACCCGTGTCCCTGATTTAATTCAGTGCATGTGAACAAACATTCAAGTACACTCTTCAGTTTTGGTAATATCATTACCTTTTTGCAAGCATCCCCAGTAGCCATTAAACTGTATCATATTCAAAACAGCTGCTCTTGCAGGTAGATCAAGTGTAGCACATACTAATGCAACTCGGCAAAGCACTGACTCTCCATTTAAAGTTGACAATACTGTACCTGTAACACAGGTTGACAAATTCAATGCACATTCACAAATTTAGGAACAGTAAAAACCTTCAATAAAAAGTTCATTTAGAGATAATGCAAGAGGTTTTAAGAAGAGACTCATGTCAGGCTTCATGGAGCCATACCATACTCCAGCAAAGAGGCGGTTTTTCTTTGGCAACCCTATATACACAAAATACATTATACATGTACAGAGCTATCACAATATAACACACAAGAGATTTACACAAGTACCTCATTCTGTATGGTAGCTCATTTATACATAAATACAGGGGCCAAAAACAAAATCCAGATGACTTAAACACTGGGATCCCATCTGTATTGAAAGTAACAGATATGTTGGTTGGTGATGAAAAAAAACTTAAGACACTAGTTTCCTGTACTCTGAGCCGTCACAGATGTCTCGTAAGCTTCCTGAACTAGAACATCTACGTACATTCTCATAAAGGGCTGTGCTGAAATCCTCACCTGAAATGTAAGCATATGGATACATATATAGCACCACAAATTCATGCACTCACGGCAAAAGAATGTCTGAAGTTGAGGTTGAATAGGTTTCTGAATGAAAGATGATCGTGCTCCTGGCTGTGTGAGATCACTGCAGCAGAGTTGATTTGAGCATACATTTGAAGACGGCTCATTGATTGCTTGGGAGCAGCTACTACAAAAGTAGTGGAATTTTACGGAACACGCTAGATCACGAAAATGTCTTTTAAAGTAATATACAGAAGGTAAACAGCAATTTGGTGTAGGTAAATGCAGTTTAAGTAACTGAAGTAGATCGGCAAGGCTTTCATCTGTTAGCTTATGTCGCATCTTGTATTGCATAATCAATAAATTGCTACTGCACAGTGTCAAGGGGGCCCCATTATATAAAGGAGGATCACTCTCACTCGAAGAAGTAGTTGTAGGGCAAACCTCATCATCTTCTGACTCATACTGGACTTCTGGAAAACCAAATGCTTCAAACTCAAGGAGTTGGGGTTGTTCAGAGTTACTGACTTCACTTGAAACAGCGTCAGGTTCAACGACGAGTGGGTCACACACAGGGCTATGTGATACCTCCCAATCCTCCAACACAGCTGAGTCACCTTCCACAGTATTGGGTTGCTGCTCCATTTCCTGCTCTCTAGCCCGTTTTTTCGCTCTGTGTCTCGTGCTACGAGACTCAGAACCACAAGGATCTGGCAGTGAGTACCGCTCATTGTACTGTGAACGCTCCATTGTTGCATATATATGCACGCGATATCACGTGAGTTGAGCGCTCATTTTTCCATGCAGCTGCAGTCATTTCTGGTCAATCTTGGTGTGTCGTTCTACGCAGTTCTCGGAAGATGCCGCCGAAACAATTTGCTCTTACAAGATGGTTGATTGATGAAACGGTCGGTGTTATGCCCTTAACGGCTGTAAAAAAGACCAAAAGCCACATGTTGGAGCTTACGTTGACATGAAGTACCTGGGCAAGTTCTACGAAGCTGAAATTCTCAAAATATCAGGTGTGCCTTCCTATTTTGTGTTAAGTGTTGCTGAAGATTCATGCGTATATCTGTTTATCTACATGTGTATGTATCCAAGGGTTATAGTCACCCGTTTGCTTTACTTTGTGTACGTGGCTTTTATCCAGCTGCCTTCGAGTGTTGCCCTCGGCGCGCATGCGCAGCGAGGGTTACTGAACTTGGTTGTGTGTCTGTCGGTCTGTATGTCTGACGCAGACATAGTAAGCTTACACGTTGAAAGGAAGGTACCAATGGCTTCGACGCGATACTGCGCAGATAAGGATTTCGCGATAGACGCTTTATTCCAAAGTTATGGCGCCATTTGCTTACCCATGACGCATTCCGCGCACTTTTCGACGTCAGAGCTTTCTAAGGGTCCTAAAAGACTAATAATAGGCTAAATGCCACCTCGACTACGAATACGACTCGATGTAAGGCATCTCTTTAGTCTCCGTCTTTTGCCTAAACATCATTCATATACTTCAATGCGTTTCAATAGCGTGTGCGCTATGCGTAATTCGCGCACGCACGCGTTATAGGTTTAGCACTTCAGTGTTATTTATTCTTTGAGTTGGCCACACATTCACCACACACTTGATGTTGTCACCTATATATGCCTTCACACATTATTTTTCTGTCTGCATGTACTATATGTATGTGTATGTCATTTCAGAGAATCGCCAAGCCATGCTTAAGATTTGTGATGACCTAGTAAGTGGGGAAGTAACCAGAGAGGAAATACTGGAGCATACTACTACTGAGGTTGATTCTACAACTGACACGGAAGCTAGCCCCGTTAAAAGGGTGAAGGTAGCCAAGAAATCAGCTCAGAAATCTAATCATAAGACAAAGGGAAAAAGCAAAGCTTGTGTTGAAGCTGCTAAAAGTAGAGCTAAAGCAATTTTCGATGCAGTTAGCAGTCCTCATCACAATAGCAGTAGTAGTGACCTTGCAAGTGACACTAGTACTGCCGATCTTAAGGAACAGCTGGCTGTGCAACGCCAACAAATTGAAAATCTTCAGCGACAACTCCAGAAGACATGTATGTAGGCTATAGTTATGTGTGTTACATATATACTACATCCTCTACTACTTTAACAAGACATCTACAGGCCTGTTTCCAAAAATGGGCAGATCATGCTGTACGTGTCTCCTAGCTTCAATGAGCCATTTTCTTTGATATGTGATTTACTCTTAATATATATTGTAACTGCTTTTTTCAGCACCACCAGTTGTGGTAACAAAGAACGTCATTTCCCCTTCCAAGTTTGATTCTCGACAGAAGAACTTTCTGGTTGTAAGTATAGTAATATATATGCACATGCCAGCTAGGGTTTCTTTTAGGGGGGGCCCTTTATAACATTTTGCCCCCCCCCCTGCCCCCTGCCAGCCAGTTGACAGACTTTACATGCATTTTCATGATCCCCCCCCCCACAAGATTTCTTATATGTGCCGTTCCCCCACCCCATCTGAAATACATGCAGCCACTATATGCCTACAATTACCACAGTCTTCTGTATTTTAGATACCACAGAAGCCTGTTGAGGAGAAGCCTGTTGAGGACATAGATATCAGTGGTTTCAGTGATGCTGAGGTATATATGACGTACATGTTATTTATATCTGCATGGATGTGCAAGCGTGTTTTTATTATATAGATGCAATTTGATGAGATGTCACCTTGTTCTTGGAAGGTAAATTTATGTAATGTTTATATACATGACAGTTTCAGTTTCGTGAAAGAAGAACTTTCTGGTTGTAAGTATAGTAATATATATGCACATGCCAGCTAGGGTTTCTTTTAGGGGGGGCCCTTTATAACATTTTGCCCCCCCCCCTGCCCCCTGCCAGCCAGTTGACAGACTTTACATGCATTTTCATGATCCCCCCCCCCACAAGATTTCTTATATGTGCCGTTCCCCCACCCCATCTGAAATACATGCAGCCACTATATGCCTACAATTACCACAGTCTTCTGTATTTTAGATACCACAGAAGCCTGTTGAGGAGAAGCCTGTTGAGGACATAGATATCAGTGGTTTCAGTGATGCTGAGGTATATATGACGTACATGTTATTTATATCTGCATGGATGTGCAAGCGTGTTTTTATTATATAGATGCAATTTGATGAGATGTCACCTTGTTCTTGGAAGGTAAATTTATGTAATGTTTATATACATGACAGTTTCAGTTTCGTGAAACACTATCTTCCACGGAGATTCCATCTTGCTCTCAAAATGTACACCAGACACCATCTTCACAAAACAGGGAACCTACAAGTCAGAAGGTACACCGTATATTTGTGTACATCTACGTATTTATGTGTGTATGTGTATCTATACAGACACAGTTAGGTACTGCAAATAAGGATCCTGTGAATCGGAAGGTATATATAGCATTATGTACATGTATGTATAGCTTAATTTGTATATTCATGACTGCCTATGCTTGTGCAGTTGGGTTTTTCTAGTGCGTCATCCCCATACAGTACTACCACGAGCAAGGTAGCTACTCTAGCCTACTACATGCTCACACGCTGAACTTTAAACTTCTGTGTATATGTACAGGTTCTGAAAGGCGAAGACTCTGATAGCATGAAGGTATATATCTAAGCATAACAATGTTCAATATGCATTTGGAATCATCATATTCCTACAGGCAAAGGAAGTTGAAATTGTCCCTGGGTACGGAGTATTTATTGCTGCAAAGCAGCTTGATATGATCAAGTCAAACAGCAACAGTGCTACCAAACTCTTGAGAAATTTACTAACAGCTTTTTTTACACCAGAGGTATTGGCATTCGGCAAGTGCCCTCGGCTCAAGGAAAAACAAACCACTCAATAAAAACATACTTGATGCTTGTTTTCGTAAGTAAAATTATGATGAATAGTATATAGTTTTAACATGTTTACTTTAACTCTCCAGGCTTTGTCCAGCTACAATATGAAGGCACAGCACGCACAGTTTTAGTGGATGCCACTAATGACAAATGTGCTCAATGCCGTCGAAAGAACAAGATCGAGAGCTGAACTCATTGGAATGTTGTCACTTACAACATGCATGTATCACTATCATCAAATATGTATCTCTAGTGGAATGTTGTCACTCAATCATGTCATTGAACCCTAACATGTACTATCTCTAATCTCAACATAATAATAATGCTTTACCTTGTAACAAGAAGCAAGGCTTACGTCATTTACTCAACAACCTTGTGGCAAGGTTGCTACGAACTGTTTTGCAATCTATTAACAAGGTTGCTTCAACCTTGCCACTACCCGTGTCAATTACAAACTTGTTGCATGGTTTTTACAACCTTGACACAAGGTTGTTGAAACAACCTAGTTGCAAGCATGGAGCGACCTTGGCATTTCTGTATGGGTTTTCATAGTATACTTGCTTGCGAATACAATGCTCTTTGCGTTTGTGCGAGTCCCACCCCATTTTGCTGCTTGTGGTCATGTGAAATGCACGTGGGTAATAACGAGGAAAGGACTTGCTAGTATATCATAGCTTTACTTGTCCAAGAAGGGTCCTACAAAGATTCCGTTGGTGAAAGGTACTGCACATAATAATTAGAAGCCTTTTGATACAAAAATCAAGGTAAATACTTGTACCAACTTTGTGCTAGGCCATTTGAAAAAGAAGAAGAAGAAAAAGAAGAAATTGGGGTTTCGGCAATTTCATGTATGTCATTGTAGTGGTGTATTTTACCACCTTTGAGAGTCTTGTTGTGTATAGAAACACTTGTAGGCCATGTTATGTGTCTAAAAGGACTTATAGTTGCCGCATTTGAAAGTTCTTAGCCATTACATTTGTTAAGGCTTAATGGTCATGTCAGTGCCATCCCTACATAGAGAGTCTCTCTTTTAATCTCTTTAAGTGGACACCTATTGTATAGCAGACAACTACTATGTACTAAGTGTTTCCCCCTTTATACTGTACTTGAGATACCTCTAAATAGTGGACACTGTCTTCCACTGGTGCTATTATAGCAATATAAAACAATCTCCGAATAGTGGTCACTAATCAGCTAATAGCTCCACCCCCTCTTATACACTTGCGTGCGCATGCTGGTGTAGATCTGTACTGTCTAACTCTCATGATCACTAGATATTTATCGAGTCGGCCCATAATACTAGTGTACTCTTGAACAGTGTTGCTTCTGAAACTTCTGATGCCTCCACGGTGTGTGAACCGAGCAGAAAGTAAGCCGGAGCTAATTAGCAATTGGCTTTTTTGCTTATTTTCATGCCATACCTCTTGAACGGAGTTGTTTCTGGAAAATCGCCTTTTACAAAGTTTCCAAATAAGGTGATGCACATCAACCTGCACATAGCTAGCTAGCTAGCTATATATGTACGTCGGTCCAGACGCAGTTTTGCAAGAGCGATCGCTATTCAGGGACAGTTCAAATGGAGGAGGCCTTTGGTCTAGAAGTCGAGGGCTGGGAGGATACGTCCCTCCAACAAGACGAGCCGACAGCAGCAAAAAGACCTATTGCTCAAACCGTCTATGACTTCTACAGCTACGAGGTTTGAATTTGTAGATCATGCAAAGGAGGAGGCTCTCAGTAAGAAATTTGTCCCAAAGAACCCTGAGAAAAGCACCCAGTGGGCGTTGTCTACCTTCTTCGCGTGGCGTGATAAGAGTAACGAGTGTTTTAAGGACCAACCAGACAAACTAGTGCCGTTGGGATGTACAGATTCATCTTCTATCTGCATATGGCTTAGTTTATACGTTCCAGAGTTGTAATGTCACTATCTACAATGCCCCATCTCAACTTTAAAATGATCGAACAAACACTACCTGAACACTAATGTCACTTTTCATGCTAAGAACTCTTCATTGGAATTGTGTTTTTGAATTGTAACTGCATTAAAACATTTATATCCATCCCTAACCACAGTGTGTGTGTGTGTGTGTGTGTGCGTGTGTGTGTGTGTGTGTGCTTACTTTCTAATCCATTGAGGCTCATACATGTAGTTTAAGGCAATGAGGCTGAACAGTCAATATTTCTTAGGTGTACGTTGTGAGTTTTTCTAAGCCATTGAGGCTGCTGTGGTGTTTTATGTGTTTGTGGTTAGTGTTTGGTTTATACCTTCTTCCTTTGTATGTGCTATGGTTCTTCATGTATACATGTACATGTACATGTATGTATGAGTATAATTATGTACATTTACATTGTTTGATCTCTGTGTAACATTCACAGGTGAGGGAGACTAGAAGTTTCAAGTCCATGTTAGGTGAGTTGGAAGACGGAATGTGTATGATGTAGATGTGTATACACATTCAACATTGCAGTTTATGTACATGTACAATGCAAGGCTTTTTTGCTGTTTCCTAGCAACCAACATTTTTATTGTAGGCAACAGGACGGGTGTGGCTGACTATAAGATAGGCCAAGAGGCTAACAGCAAACAAAGTGATGTGCAAGTGAGTTTGAGCACTAACAGACAGACAGACAGGCAGGCAGGCAGGCAGGCAGGCAGGCAGACCCAACTACAGTACCCCTCGCTGTGCATGTGCACCGATTAATATATCCTTCACTGTCACTTGACAGAGAGTGCCACTGGTGAGCTCCCCATTAGCTGCATGTTTTTGGTTCCATATTACATAATCCGCATTTTTTTATTGTACTTCACATGATTAAAAAAGAACCAACTCAACATTCAACCAACTCAACACTCTACATGTAAGAAAAACATGACACCGGTCTACACTCTATAGTTTATTTCCCACCACTACCACCACCCTGAAAACCAAGAGTTTTTGTTAGTTGCTGCAGTGGTGGTGATGGTGGTAGTGGTGGTTGTAGGAGGAGGAGAAGCAGGAGGAGGAGGAGGAGGAGGAGCCTACATACATGGACATGAGATGACAACAGCATTGAAAGACTGTATACAAACTAACCTTTCTCTTCTCGAATATGGGTGGTAGCGGTTTATGGGTGGTAGCGGTTGTGGGGAGCTGGGGTTGTGGGGAGCTGGTGTTGGGTAGGGTACACGTAGGTTGGGAGCTGGGCAGGAATGGGGTATTGGGTGGGGTAGGTTGGGAGCTGGGGGAGGAGGATGGTGGTGTAGATTGGGAGCTGGGTAGGGATGGGATATTGGGTTGGGAGCTGAGCAGGGATGGGGTGTTGGGTGGGGTAGGTCGGGAGCTGGGCAGGGATGGGGTGTTGGGTGGGGTAGGTTGGGAGCTGGGGAGGGATGGGTTGTTGGGTGGGGTAGGTTGGGAGCTGGGCAGGGATGGGTTGTTGGGTGGGGTAGGTTGGGAGCTGGGTATTCGTCTTCCCTCTCTAAGTACTGCTCTATGTACCGAACAGTCTCTCTTTGGATCAAAAAAGAGGTGAAAGAAGTCAACTGGCTCCTTGTCTTCCATGTCCACAGTCATACCAGCCGTACCAGTGAATGCAGGAGGCTGTATATTATAGTAATGTGTAGTTTGCTTATAATTACTTTGTGTTTACTATTTTATTTATGATTTACCTGACCAGTCAGAGTAGATGTGCTGTTTACTGCAGCAGGGGTGGGGCTGGCTCAACCTAGCGCTAGAGGAGACCCGCTTGCATGCTCTCCTTGCATAGGAGAGGGGGAGTGGCTGAGCCATGAGAGGGGTGATTCATGCAGGAGTTCAGTGCCTGAGAGGTCTTGTAGTGACCTCGAACGGCATCTGAGATTGGAGGTCTCCTCGTCTTTGAGCTCAGAGGCATTGCGGTAGGCAATGGGGCCGCCTTCAGGCTCGAGATATCCTTCAAATTCTTCGTCACTGTCCAACTCTTTTGGGAGGTCTTGGATGAAGTCCAAAAGAAAATCAGGGTCAGAAGGAAGCGTACCACAAGAGGCCATAATAGCTCGACTAGTGAGAGACTGAACGGCAGCTTGCGCAGGGTAAAAACAGTAGTAAACAAACGGCTGGTGCAGTGGTGCATAAATACGCCTACGCCCGCTCGTTGGGGGCGCGCGTGGTGCATAAATGCACCTGCGCCAGCGATAGACCAGACGCCTATCGTATAGCAGACAACTACTATGTATACCGTACTTGAGATACCTGACACTCCATCTTGCACTGTTGCTATTATAGAAATATAAAACAACCTCCAAATAGAAGAGTGCTCACCTAAAACTCCACCCCCTCTTATACGCTTGCGTGTGCATGCCAGTGTAGATATGTATACAGTCCCTCTGTCTAACTCTTGATTGCTACATATTTATCGAGTCGGCCCATACTACTAGTGTACAGCGTTGCTTCTGACTTTTTTAGTCTAAGGCAGAGTGGTTTCATGTTATAATCATTGAGAAAGAACCACAATATTGCAGTACGTGGCTGTTTATAAAAACCTCCCAATAAAGGACAACCTCCGAATAAGGGTCAAAGCCCTCTGTATAAAGGTGTCCCGTTCCACTGTACCCGAGGACACCCTCCCTCTCTGTACATGTACCAGCCCAATTCTTCACTGCTTTGGCTATGAGTTTTGTAACCACATCTTCATGTACATGTCACTCCCTCCCATCCCATCTTCTCTCTCCCTCCGTCCCCTCCCTCTCTCACAGGTCAGTTGACGGTGTGTCTGTGTCCCTGATCATTTTTCCTGCATGCTACAGGTGAGTGGAGTTTACATGTGCATATACATGTGTCTCCAAGGTGTCCTGATTGAAGTCGAATGCAGTCAGGTGTCTGCCTACATAAGTTTTCCTTAACACAAGCAGTAATGATATTCGGTGCACCACAAGCGTAATGCTGAGATAAGCCTATAAAATGCAACTGTTTGCCCCCCTTTGCAGCGTATTTGTAGTTGGCACTAATGTATTAGAAATTTTTGGAAGGGGCTGTTTATATACAGCTCCTAATATATGCCCCCCCTCTCTCTCTCTCCCTCTCCAGATGTATACAGAGAAGGTCACTGAGCTCCAGACCTTTGCACATACTTTGACCTTACTGAGCAAACGTGGACAAATGGGCGAATTCAAAACCATGTACAAGGTAATATTACCACTTGTGCGACAAGATTCTCCCTTGATTGAAATACACACACACACACACACACACACACACACACACACACACACACACACACAAACATCTATACCCTCCCCGCACATACACACCTGCACCCCCCCTCCACACACACCTACACCACCCACACGTGTAATGTACACATACATGTACATGTCGACGTATGTGCATATGCATGTATAGTCATTAACTCTCAGCGTACATGAGATCTCTTAGCTTAAGCCTGTTTTGAATGGTTTTCGCATAGATTGTACCTACATGTATCCCGGTAGTGCGTGTGTACATTAGAGAGGTGTAACCACAATATACTGAAATGTTGCAGTGAAACAATTTAGTAACACAAAATTGCAAAAGTGCATGGCTGGGTTGTGATCTCTAAGTAATGCACACTAGGTGCAGATTAAATGACTATCTCTCTCACGAATACACATGTAGTGTGATAGCGTTACATGTATATGACTCTCACTGTACACGTGCATGTACATAATGACTAATTTACATGCACACCTGGCTGTACTTATACTGTAGTAGCTCCTAGCTTCTGTAGCCTTAACCACCTGGAACATATCCACCACTCCCTCTGTAAGGCCAAGAGGGACTGTCCCATTAATTCCCGGCAGCGTTACCATTCCCAGTACCTACATCTGTATACATAGGTGCTATGTATTGCCCCTCTTACACTGGTATATACAGCAAGGACAGGTACAGTACACTGTACTTTATACACCCCCTTATATTGCTCTGCCTTGGCTTAACAACAAACATATCACAACATTGTGCTGGTAGTGAATCATAAATGTAGCTCCAGTATGACCTCATCAGATCTGGATGCTGTGTTCACTGTCTGGCTGTGAGCACACAATACCTGCACATTTTTTGCAGAGCTATCCACATCCAGCCCCTGCCTACTGTGCATACACTTACACACCCAGTAGTGTAAACCACAAGTGTTTTACTGATGTCTCCCTATATAAGATCTAGTCTCAGCTATTGGGCAGTCAGTGCAGGTCACTGTCCAGTGCTAGTCTCTGGGAAAATTTTTCTGTGCAGGTCATTGTCCAGTGCTGGTCACTGGTACCTTTTTTAAAATCAGTGCTGGTCACTTGTAAGGCCCAGTGCTGGTCACTGGGCCCCTGGTGCTGGTCACTGGGGTCATGGCCTAAAAAAAATAGAATACATACCCACAGCGATGGTAGGTGGAACGGCTCTCCTGTGCACATAGGCATGCTCTCCGTGCATTTGTATTTGCACATAATTATGGAAGGCGGAGTGAACTTCACTAATCTTGGAATGGCTAGCACTACTGAGAAAGAGCCATGTGGACAAAACCGGCACCCAGGAAGGGAAGTAATTACATTTTCTCTTATAAAAATATTCTTTAAAGCCGCATACTGTGCACATAGGACAGATTTCAATATTTTTTGGATGACTGACAGACGGACAGAGAGACAGACAAAACCGATTGCTTAACCCCGCTCTGCACATAATAACATGCGTAACCAATAGTAAGAGATGTAGAGAGGGGTTATGGATGTTATTATTGTTGCATCTCAGGGGCGTTAAGGAGCGTCCCAAAAATTATTTACGCGTACTTTACGTAAAATATTACATATACCGTAAACACCATAATATAGCGTGTGGAAAATTTTAAACAACCGGGCATATGTTGGTGTTGCGGATCAGACTACGAGCAGAGACGCCTAACCCAAAGCCCGAGCCAACAGCCTTGTGAAAAAGGGTAGTAGTATCCAGAAAATAGGTCAGAAGTGATGCAGACGCAATTGGGATGTGTTAGAGACATAGCTGTCGCGCTGAATGGTGAACTAAGAGGCAGCAACGGTAAGTGGTAAGCAGCGTAGCAGCTATAGATCTACCTTCCTAAGGAAGTTGATGGATAGCTCTTTAACCTACATGAATGGGAACAGTCGACTGTGACGTTTAGCAGAGGTATGGGTCTATTCACTACTCTATAAACGTAGTCAGTAACCTGTCCATAGGTTTCTACACAGATGTTGTATGATATTCATATGTCCCAATGCAGCATGTGTACCATTCCCTTTAAGCAACATTATGCATGAACCTGTGACATCCCTCCTTACGGTTGAGTCACACTGCTTAACAATGAAAAAGTTAGGCAAAACATGTACATGTATAGGTTTTAAGAGTGACTACATGTCTTCGAACTCCACGTGGTGTCACTCGGGAGGAAGTTGCAAAAGCACTTTTTGTGTGTGCTTGCAAACACAAGACATACAATGTACATGCTGATGAGGGCCAACCAGCCTGAAACAGCTGTCTGCCGTTTGCTTGATTTGCTCTGCACACACCTTTTTTCCCATGTGAAGTGCCGCAGTGGGCCAGGGTGGTTTCATTATCCCCGCCCTGCCTGTTAATTAGGCAGTAGGGTTTTGTCTAGGTAGGCTGTGTGGTTTGTGGTGGATGAAATTATTATGAAACCACAACTACTCAGGCATGCCTAAAGTATGTAAGTCTAGACCATTGCAGAGCAACTAAGCATACACGGCGCTGATGAGGGCCAACTAGCCCGAAACAGCTGTCCGCTGTCCGTCGTTTGCTTGCCCATATCACCTGTCTGCATTTATTTTCTAGAGAACAGGGATTTATTTGACCTCAACATGACTGATGAGGGATCTATCCTGCTTGTTGACACATCCTCTCCATGGTGGTGACTGACTTAAACTGGCTCTGTCAGGTGCAGTACTACTGGAAGAAGGAGGACTGTATTCCAGAATTGGCAATGCAACTGTTGGCTAATAATATTACCTCGGGAATACTGGAAGGTTGGACTGATCTCACCACCACTCCTCTCCCTCTGTATCTCTCCTTCCCTTTTTCTTTCCCTTTCCCTCTCTCTTCCCTCCCCCTCCCCCCTTCCCTACGTCCCCCCTCTTTCCCTCTCCCTCTATTCTCCCTCCACCCCCCCCCCTCTCCTTCTTCCTCTCATACTCTTTACTTAATCCCTTATGTACACTCCTTATACATGTAGACTGGTCATCACTCCCTTGACTGATCCCTTCTATCGTACACTAGTGGGGGCATTTCATACGTGTTCTGATATGTGTTCTGATGCATCATGTGTGGTGTAATTTTCTTTACTAGGCATACATGACGCAAAGAGGGCCAATCTGCCCGAAACAGCTGATGAAAGGCCAATTAGCCTGAAAACAGCTGTCCGCCGTTTGCCTCTGCTCACCTTATTTTCATGTACATGACATCCATAAAAACATTTTGCCTATGTTTGGCTTTTTATGTCCATGTACATTGTCTAAACCCTAGAGACTGTTTCATACTGCAGGGGCGTAGACAACTTTTAAAATTAGGGGGGCTAGCGAACCTTTAATGATATTCATGTGCCCTTTGACCTCGGCTACGGCGCTGTCGCTGCCCGCAGTTATTCACGTCTAGAAGTTGATGGATTGGTCCGTATGCAGGTTGTTGAAAAGGTAGGTTACATAATGGGGTATGCTCGCTCGCCAACGCGCCACCTAGGGGGGTCTGGGGGCATGCTCCCCAAGGAAAATTTCTAGACCCTCTGAGCTGGTGTCTGATGCTGAATTTCTAGAAAATTTCTAGACCCTCTGAGCTGATTTCAATTTTGGAGTAATAAAATCCCTGCAAACGCTCACTTGATTGGCAAAGACTGTTACTATTCAGGCATGAGGCCTGGTAGAAGCTGCATCCAAGGCTGATGATAAAACGGAAGAATCAGTGCGCATATCTATTTCTTTATTAGCGCACGTTCACTTGCGCGAGTAATTTTGATGGTGGAGCGTCGCAATGTCGATTGCTTTCCGCGGTGCATGGTGCATGGTGCAGACGTTGACCTTTAACAAGCCATCTCACCTCGTGAGTTTAGATCTAGGCTAGCTATGTGTGAGTCAATCACATACTACTCAGCCGAAAGGGGGGTTCGTCCGAACCACCTCGAATCTCCCTGTGTACGCCTCAAAAGACCGCAGTGAAGGTGCAGTGGGTACGCCTCAAAAGACCGCAGTGAAGGTGCAGTTTCATTCATTAGCACACGTTTGGCAGTGATGGCTGATATAGGCTCTGTTGAATAGCTGGAACTGACTGAAGGGGCTACACAAGAAACTGTGAGGCAATCATCATCCATCATCGGTTGTGTGCGCTATAATTAATGAAAAACTGGGGGGGCTAAAGCCCCCCCCTGCCTCCCCCTTGCCTACGCCCTTGTACTGTATGTATGTTGGAGTATATAGTTGTTACGCCTTCGCTGTTTATATCTGTATAGTGTGTGTTTGAACACTGGACTCATGGGGAGAATACCCACCATCCCCAGTTCTCAAAGCTGGGCATCTGGTGTAACACCCTTTAGTTAGTGTGCTATGCACATGTACATACATACAGGCACATGTACTGGTCTTGAAGCCTGCATAAGGACACCTCAGGTTCAGGTACTAACTATGGCCATGCATGGTGTCATTGCTCCACGATCAGGTTCTTTTAGTGTATCACACAGTACTCTGTAGTACTGTCTATATAGGGATTGCTATGGTCTATCCCCACATATATGGACTATCACTTTCAGTTTGCTACATACTGGACTTTTAGAATTAGGCTACCTTGACACATACACACATGCCTACATGCTTCCCCCTGAAAAGGTAAGAACCCAACGCATGTACTTTCTTAAGAAGCTTCACAAGACCCCACATGGAATTAGGCCCATAGTCAGTGGTTGTAGTGGACCCACCGAGCGCGTCTCATCATTTCTTGACCACATAATCAAACCATTGGTACCCACCATGCCCTCATACATCAAGGACTCCTCTCATCTTATCTCCCTATTAGAAAACACCCATATCCCGAGCAACGCGATTCTAGTTACGATAGATGTATCAAGCCTTTACACGAATATCCCACAAGACGAGGGTACGAATGCCTGCTTAGATGCAATAGAAGCTACTGAAGCCTCATATATCCCTAGGAGTGCCTTATGCCAACTCTTTGATATAGTCCTTAGGTGCAACGTCTTCAGCTTCAATGGCCATATCTACCAGCAGATCCAGGGTACGGCGATGGGGACAAAGATGGCTCCTTCATATGCCAATCTGTTCATGGACAGATTTGAACGAGCCTTCCTTGCTCAGGAACCTATCCTGCCTCTTGTCTGGAAGCGTTACGTAGATGACATCTTATGCATCCGGACGGGGACTAGGAGCGAACTAGACGGTTTTCTAGATAGGCTTAACAAAGCACATAGACCTCTAAGATTCACGTGGAGCATTAGTAATGAGCGCATCGAATTTCTAGACTTAAACATTTTTAAGGGAGGGAAGTTCAACACAACAAACCACCTAGATATAAGCACACACTTCAAAACCACCAACACCTTTCAATACCTGCACTTTTCCTCTTCCCACCCCAGGAGTATCTTCAAAGGACTCGTGAAAGGAGAAGCAATCAGGTTCTTACGTTCCAATACTAATGCACACACTTACTACAATACAATAAGTACATTCAGAAAGCATTTACTTCGTAGAAACTACCCCCGACGCTTTGTTGACAGCATCCTTAGGAACATCACATACGACTTAAGAGCTTCATACATTCCCAACCTCAACCCTAGCCCTAGCCCTAGCCCAAGCCCTAACCCTGCCTCAAACATACCTAGACTTATCACTACCTACTCACCTTACTATACATCATTGTCATGCCTGATAAACAAATACTGGTTCCCCATACACAATGATCCAACTCTCTCCACTTTATTTCCTACCCTGCCCCAGCTCTGTTTCCGGAGGAACCCAACCATTGCAGACTCCTTGGTGAAAGCAGCACTTCCAGGAGCTCCCCGTCCCCCAACAGGTCAGGTACCCCCCATACCCATACCCAGGCTAGACGATAAGCGTTGCAAAGTGTGCCCCAATGCTGAAGGAAGACGTATCCTATTTTCAGCCGTGTCCAAAACACCATACACTTTCCATGAAACTTTCACATGTGCAGATACCTCTCTCATTTACTGCATTGTCTGCAGCAAATGTGAGAAACTGTACATAGGCTTAACTTCCAACAGCCTTAGGGTGCGCTTTCGCATGCATCGGCATGCTTCCGAAACAAGAGGCGGGTCCCCCATACCGCCACTTTGCTAGGAAATCGCATGACTTC
This sequence comes from Theonella swinhoei, assembly GCA_963970385.1. Taxonomy (NCBI): domain Eukaryota; kingdom Metazoa; phylum Porifera; class Demospongiae; order Tetractinellida; family Theonellidae; genus Theonella; species Theonella swinhoei. The sequence goes on along the minus strand of OZ019948.1, from coordinate 10,599,247 downwards.
CTAAGAGACCATAGGATCGTTCCGCTAGAGCACTGTGAGCCAGATGCTCTCTACCGGAGCGAGAAACATTTTGGATTAGGACTCTACATACACTACTACCACATGGCCTTAACTCTGCCTATGGAAAACCTTTCTACCCCTATGACCACCCTCCCCTTTCTCCCAGTCTCTCCCCTACAGATACCTGCTGTGCAGATTCACCCCTCACCCCCACAGACACTGACTCTACATCATAATAATGTGTATTTCACCCCCTGCCATCTCTCCACAGCGTCACTGCACACTGCGCATGGCATAGCCCTAGACGTTGCCTAGGTGAAGTAGGAGTGGAATGCTCCCGCTCTACCCTGACAACCGAGCCTTTGTTCGCACACCGCCTATCCCGTCCCGTATAGAGCACTCGCGCGCGCAACGCATTTTGTCCTGCGAAGCTTAACCTTTTAGTATATAAACACTAGTTTTTGTATCACCAGTCATTCCCCCGAAGAAGGTCACCGATCACCGAAAGTACTAGGGAAGTATTATTCTTATTCGACTGGTGTTTTTGCGCATGGCTACCTCCGAGCCTCTACCTCAGAGACCCACGCGCAAGTCTCGGAGACTGCGAGGACAGGAGCCGCAGCAGGCCACTCCGGAGAAAGTGGTCGGGAGCATTGCGGGGACCACACCCCTTCACTAATGGTAACACATCTAAACATGAAACTTGGTACAGTGATGCAGTTTCATATGGGTTGTCCCAACTGGAGAAGTTTGTGGATTTCATAAATCAAATCAGGCATTTCAAACCTCCAAGTATGATCACAATTTAGTTCCCATGGTCATGTCCAATGCACCAAAAAAATTTGTAGGGGCAATACCAAAGGTTATTGACTTCAGTGCTCCATATTTAGTTTGAGGTCATTCTTGTGTTTCTTTTGCATATGTGTGTGGGTGGGTGCATATGTGCAGCTGGCCCCACTAGCATTTAGTTTTGAAGTGAATTATACTTCAAAATGGTAGTAGTGCCTCAGTAGCTCAGTTGGTAGAGCGCTTGCAGCTGCATGCAGGAGGTAGTGGGTTCAAATCCCACCTTTGGCACATTTTGTTCTCATCACATTTCTTCAATTGGACACTTACATTGTACCCAGCCTGTAGGGCATCCTTAGGGCAGAAATGGATTTTGTCCAAAAAACCTACCACAAAAAGCAAGACATTGATACTCTTTAAGGCAGCCTATTCTTCTTCTTGTTCTGAGGTTTTACTGTAGACTAGATTACAGTGAGTCTGTGTTTTTTTAAGCCATACAGCCCAGTGACAAGCACCGGGCCCAGTGACCAACACTGACCCAAAAATTCCACCCAGTCCCTTTCACTACGAAATCAGCAAATACAACTTTCAGGAAGAGCATCCAATCTTTATAAGTAATGCTTTCGAGGTACCCTTGACTGAAGGTGTCCCTATCCACGTGTCCTTGTTTCAAGGTGTCCCTATCGTTTTGTTTCAAGGTGTCCTTGTCCTTATTATTCATCCACCTATATATGAGGGATGACATTGTAGGGTAGTGTACATGTACATCACTTGAGATGACGTGACACTGTCCTACATTGGACATGTACAATGTGCCTCCAACCTCCTCGTGGTGTCACTTAGGAGGAAGTTGCAAACATTGTTAAAAGCTGCAAACAGGAGGCATTTATTGTGAAGGTACATGTACATGTAGTTGCGTATGAGTCACTCTAGTTTTGACTAAAAGCATATTCACATATACACACATACACATTCTTTGCACACTTACAGGTACATATTGTACATACTTGAAGCTCTCTACAGTTTGTATACTACCTATATGCTGGTATACCTGTGCCTACATACCTAACTCATGTAAGTAATCCAGATGCCTCTGTGATTTTAGGATGTGACTCGGCAGGATATTGTAAACAATTCTTGTATGTGCTTGTAACTTTCAGGCAGATTTTAATTTTTTTTGTACATACTTTACATTACTAGGCATACACGGCGCTGACGAGGGCCAATCAGCCCGAAACAGTTGATGAAGGCCAATCAGCTTGTCCGCCGTTTGCTTTGCTCACCTTGTTTTCATGTACATGACAGCTGTAAAACATTGTGCATATGTTTCTGGGAGATGGAGATCTGAGCAGGTGGTGGGGGGGCTGGTATATAGGGGGTTGGTAGATAGGGGGATGGGTGGGCTGGGGTGGTACGTAGACAGGAGGAAGTTTGTCGTTGGTAGGCTGTCCTAAATATGGAGGTCAGGGAAGCAAGGTAAATATGTGTATACATTACACTCAGATACATGTAGAAATTTCATAACTCACTCTATATATCCAGCTGTTGGTATTAGGTCTAGGCATACTTTTCTACATGTTTACTTTGCCACACACACTTGCCAGCTTTATTACCCTCTCTATCACCCATGCTTGTCTACCCAAATTCCCACATGAGCAGTGTTTACATAGTAGTGATTACATATACCCCAGCTGATCAGCTGTCATGTCTCTGGAATGTAAACACAGCTATACTGTACAGTACTATATGTGTAAATTAGAAGGAATGTAATGGTTGCATATATTACCAGAGAGTGGACCTGGAGAATACAGGTGAAAGGTTGATCTTGGGATGCTGGTGTTGCCATAGTCCATAGACTATACCCCCAAGTCTGTGGGTTCACTGTGCTACATGGCTACCAGACAAGAGGTCCTTCCCTCCAGCTTCATCGCTCCTAGGTTTAGGGAGTTACAGTGTAGTGTATTAGAAGCACTGGGTTCTTCCAGTTCCAGTAACACCAATCTTTATAATATGCTACTATATAACCCTCTACAAGCTTAATTATGTGTATGGCCTGTACATATTGCCCCCATAATAATGAACTTCTACGCAACTAAAATCTGTACATAGACCTACATATACTGAGACCAGTCAAAGACACTGCATCACTTGATGGTAACAAGTACCAGCATTTAGAACATAAGTCCTGTTATACATTCCTACCACAGGCACTATAAATTCTACAGGGATAGCACAGGTGATGCCTTCTCGGATAAGGGGATAGAAACGCCTTAATAATAATAAGACAGGCGGTATATAGTGATGAGTTTGTGGGTGAGTTGCTTAAGTATGGTCGTTCTGGAATGGTTTGCTTGTTAGAGCAGTTATTTTCAGTATTCAGCATGAAGAGGCTGTCCTTAGGCAATGAGAGAGGGCCTTATTGTTAATCTATATAAGAAAGGGGATAGAGAGGATGCAGGATACTACAGATGTTGTTGGAAAAGTGTTTTGTAAAGTGCTTAAAAATAGTCTGGTGCAGTGCTTAGATAAGGGAGGGGTATTGCATGAAGGTCAGGCTGGATTTAAAGTTAACAGGAGTTGCATCGATAATGTTTACTCTGTGAATGAGATTGTGCAAGGCATGCACGTTGAGGGAGGGTAAACTTTCTTTTTAGATGTATGTAAAGCCTATGATACTGTGTGGCAGGATGTTTTTTGGGTAAAGTTGAAGGGATGGATGTGGCGTGTAATTAAGAATATGTACGAAGCATCTAGAAGTGCCATATTGTTAGAGTGGAAGAAGTTGACTACATTTAGGGTAGAGGAAGGTGTAGCACAGAACTGTATATTAGCTTATTCCCAATTCTATTTTCAGTGTTAATAAATGACTCATTAAAGGATGTAGAAGAGGCTGGGCTTGGGATAGAGGTTAGTAGTGGTAAGAGGATTGGAGGGATGTTGTGTGCTGATGATTTTGAAGGTGTTAGTGAGTCAAGGGAGAGCCTCCAGAAGCTTATTGATGTTGTATATAGGTACTGTAACAGGTGGAGACTAAAGGGGGTAACAGAGAAGCTTCGTAAGTGTTTAGCAGACAGATATGTGAATTTTGACAAGCTTAATAGTGTAGAGAAAACTGCATATGTATTATAGGAAGTGAGCTCTGGGAATATAACTTTGATGATTTACTCAGCATAGTGAAGGAATATGTTTTAGGTGTCTGGGATGTGCGTAAACAAAAACGGCCAACGATTGTGGGTGTGTGCTTGATCGCAGTAATGCTATGGTAGCCTTATGATTGTTATTATATCTCATTACCATAATTAATGTGCAAGTGATTATATTGCTCATAATTTGTGCATATAGTAGTGTATACAATCCGGAGGTATTCCCGCCTTGACAGCTGATCAGCTGATGCCTCTGGAATGTAAACAGCTCTACAGTACAGTAATATATGTGTAAATGATGAGGAATGTAATCATCTTGTAGATGCTCATTTCTGTGTTCCTTTGTGAGTTGTGTAGTCAGTCATTACAGCTGATAGGTCTATGGACTGAAACATTCTATATTTTCTGCTACGACAGGCTCAAATAGTATGTTGGTGAGAGTTTGGGCACTGGATGTGTGGGGAGAGTTGGTACTATCAAAGATCTTTAACTGAACATTCCCAGTTCCCAAGGCTGGGCATTCAGTGTCCTACTCTTATATATGTGATGTTCGTATGAAGTGGGTTAATGGGTGGGTTTCTTTCTATATTCTTGATATTCCCTGTTTGGCTAATGTGCTATACACATGGTTTTCATGGTTATGTTTTTTCTTCTGTACTTGTACACATTCACTTCTCCCTCCCTGACTCCTTTTCCCTCCTCATCTTTCTCTCCACTCCATGGCCAGCTTGTATATACATGTACATTTATTATTTGTAGACATTGATTGCGGACTCTCTACTAACCATTGCCTCTTCTGCAGCATCCCCAACAGGATACTGCCTTATTCACCATTTCTGAAGAGGTAATTTGCTCTTGCAAAAGAAACTTCAACCTCTTGGGGACTTAGTTATCTGCATGGCCTTGACTACCCCTCCCCTCCCCCCTCCACTTTCATGCTCCCCCTCTATATAGTGTGTCTAACAGTGAGGAGTTCAAGGAACCGGCAAAACCATCATGCACTGTTGTTGGAAACCAATGTACACAAAATAACATATATACGTCATATAGGAATGAAAGACATGGTGACAGGTTCTGAGTCTTGAGAAGTGATGAGGAAAAGATGCCTCTGCCTAGAGATGGTCAGCGAGCCATGAGGCCTGGACGTCGACAGTCTCCGCAAATTTGTCCATAGCGCTGGCAGGGGGCAAGACTAAAGATGGGGAGAAGATGAGGTGGGACTCAAGGTTGAGCTAGTTGCCCACGTCAAAACGAGTAGATGTAGCTCATGTTGTAGGCCCTACTGACCCTGGTTTACATCGTCGTTGCAGACCTAATACGTACGTGACGAGAGTCCAGGAGTGACACAACAGCTTTATTTCTTCACCAACGCCACTAAGAACTAGTCTGGTGTCAGTCAGCAGTTTATCGAACACAAGAGGCAGACAACCGAATTCCTCACTCGTCACAGGAGAGTACACCGTATAGTATACGGTGTTATCCGGATTGGCCGTCTATCAGTGAGCTGTTTTCAAAATACAACTTCTTTTTTCCTAGCTACACAATATATATAGGGGCTACCCCAAAAAGCACAGAAGACAAGATCTGACAGTACATAGCTCCCTACCCAAGAAAATCAATGACACCATGCATGTCTGTGTCCCAATCTTGTCTCTGTTCATTTTCACTTCAAATTTCCTAAATTGTTTATTTTATCATTTTTTTACTATTGTAAGCAATAATTCTCCCTAGCATGTGCTCTCCATATCCATAAACATCTGACCAAGTATTGAGCTACTGTATAAATGCGTGATTAGTACTGAGGGGCGTGGTTTGGTTGCAAGCAGCAGCTGCATACACTTTGGTAACTACAGAACTATAAGCAAACCTGCTAGCAACGTACTATCAGTCACCAGCGCTTTGGCTTGGTGGTATATAGTATCGTGGTAGAATAGCGTGCCGTTTCTCCAGCAGACGGTATATAAGCATAGGCACTATATGGTATCTATGATATAAGCTTACCGAGGTACATACGTAGAGGCAGAGCCAACACACTGTATGCGTGTTCAGTGTTCTGACGGTGAGAGTAGCACAAGAATCGTCAACACATCTCTGTTTTGCTTATGTAGTACTAAGTGCTAGTTGCTATACAAATCATCAACACGTTCTCTATCAGCCAGTTCACTCCGTGCCTAGTTGTTACGTGCTAGTTGCTAAGCTTTTGCGCATGCGCGGCTGGTGTAAATGACGTCATTAATGAGTCTTGTCTCATGACGTAATCGATTTTTGTATGACGCAAGCTAACTATATACGTAAAACGTAAGTATGTACTATGCACCTACATTCAAAATGAATTACGTAATCGCTATATATATGTACATTTATTGCATTGAGAGGAGTGTTAACATCATTATTACAAGAATCACAAGGGTTAATAACATATGCTTTTTTCATGTTGCTATTAGCGATGATATCTCTACACATGCTAACTTTCAGGTTGATGGTTACCATGGTTACTGAGTTTTGCTCATTAGTTATCCTCATTCATAATACATTGCTGGGAGAGATAACGATCAGTAGTACATGAACTACAAGGGAAAATTATACCTATATTCCCTAGTACGTATTGATACATTTCCACATGCAAAGATTCAATTTCATTGATTTTATGGTTATTGAGTTACGCTTCAAGAAGAAGAAGAATAAGAAGAACATGGGCAAAAAAGTGAAATGCACTTTTGTGATATTACGCATATCTTACATCACAGATCAACCAATTTTTGTTTTATGGTTATTTTTCACGCATTCTTCACCTTGATATCATTAAAAGTGAAATCAACTTCAAATTGAAAGTGAAAATGAAGAATATCCTTATATATGGTTTTCAATGGGGATAGACCATAGCAATCCCTATATACACAGTACTACCGTACTGTGTGATATAGCGATTACGTAATTCATTTTGAATGTACGTGCATAGTACATACGTTTTATGTATATAGTTAGCTTGCGTCATATAAGAAAACGATTACGTCATGAGACAAGACTCATGACGTCATTTACACCAGCCGCGCATGCGCAAAAGCTTAGCAACTAGCGCGTAACAACTAGGCCACGGAGTGAACTGGCTGATAGAGAAGATTTGTAAAGCAACTAGCACTTAGTACTACATAAGCAAAACAGAGATGTGTTGACGATTCCTGTGCTACTCTCACTGTCAGAACACTGCACACGCGTACAGTGCTCTGTCTCTACATATGTACCTCGGTAAGCTTATATCATAGACAAGTAAATAAAAAATTTAGGAAATTTGAAGTGTAATATAGGGATTCCATAAAAATGAACAGAGACAAGATTGGGACACAGACATGCTATGTACATCAACATACCTTTTAGTACATTGATGTATATAGCATGTCTGTGTCCCAATCTTGTCTCTGTTCATTTTTATGGAATCCCTATATTACACTTCAAATTTCCTAAATTTTTTATTTACTTGTCTCTTGTCATTTTTTTTACTATTGTAAGCAATAATTCTCCCTAGCATGTGCTCTCCATATCCATAAACGTCTAGCCAAGTATTGAGCTACTGTATAAATGTGTGATCAGTACTGGGGCGTGGTTTGGTTGCAAGCACCAGCTGCGTACACTTTGGTAACTACAGAACTATAAGCAAACCTGCTAGCAACGTACTATCAGTCAACAGCGCTTTGGCTTGGTGGTATATAGTATCGTGGTAGAATAGCATGCTGCTTCTCCAGCAGACGGCCCTAAGCTTACCCATGTACATACGTAGAGGCAGAGCCAACAGACTGTACGCGTGTGCACTGTTCTGACGGTGAGAGTAGCACAAGAATCGTCAACTCATCTCTGTTTTGCTTATGTAGTACTAAGTGCTAGTTGCTATAGTGCAAATCGTCAACACGTTCTCTATCAGCCAGTTCACTCCGCGCCTAGTTGTTACGCGCTAGTTGCTAAGCTTTTGCGCATGCGCGGCAAGTGTAAATGACGTCATTAATGAGTCTCTTCTCATTACGTAATCGTTTTATTGTATGACGCAAGCTAACTATGTACGTGTACTATGCACGTACAGTCAAAATGAAATTACGTAATCGCTATATGCATGTACATGTATTGCATTGTGAGGAGTGTTAACATCAGTATTACAAGAATCACAAGGGTTAACAACATATGCTTTTGTTATGTCGCTACTAGCGATGATATCTCTACACATGCTAACTTTCAGGTTGATGGTTACCATGGTTGCTGAGTTTTGCTCATTAGTTATCCTCATTCATAATACATTGCTGGGAGAGATAACGATCAGTAGTACATGAACTACAAGGGTAAAAATTATACCTCTATTCCCCAGTACGTATTGATATATTTCCACATGCAAAGATTCAGTTTCATTGATTTTATGGTTATTGAGTTATGCTTCTTCAAGAAGAAGAAGAAGATGAAGAACATGGCAAAAATGTGAAAAGCACTTTTTGAGATACTACGCTTATCTTACATCACAGATCAACCAATTTTTGTTTCCTGGTTATTTTTCACGCATTCTTCACATTGATACCATTAAAAGTGGAATCAACTTCAAATTGAAAGTGAAAATGAAGAATATCCTTATATATGGTTTTCAATGGGGATAGACCATAGCAATCCCTATATACACAGTACTACCGTACTGTGTGATACCATATAGTACCTACCGTCTGCTGGAGAAACGGCACGCTATTATACCACGATACTATATACCACCAACCCAAAGCGCTGGTGACTGATAGTACGTTGCTAGCAGGTTTGCTTATAGACCAAAGTGTACGCAGCTGCTGCTTGCAACCAAACCACGCCCTCAGTACTAATCACGCATTTATACAGTAGCTCAATACTTGGTTAGATGTTTATGGATATAGAGAGGACATGCTAGGGAGAATTATTGCTTACAATAGTAAAAAAGTGACAAGAGACAAGTAAATAAAAAATTTAGGAAATTTGAAGTGTAATATAGGAATTGCATAAAAATGAACAGAGACAAGATTGGGACACAGACATGCTATATACATCAATGTACTAAAAGGTATGTTGATGTACATAGCATGTCTGTGTCCCAATCTTGTCTCTGTTCATTTTTATGCAATTCCTATATTACACTTCAAATTTCCTAAATTTTTTATTTACTTGTTATAATGTGTGCCCCATCATAGGTTGGGTTGTCTGTAGGAGAGAGGAGAGAGCGGTTAGCAGATAGTGAGCTAATGGGGTGACTGATAATGTGTTGTTTTACTATGCCTATATACAGTCCCTGAAAATCAGGACACACCTCACTAGTCAGGACAATCTGAAGTAGAGTAATTAGGACACCTTGATGATCAGGACAGAGTAGTTTACACACATGAATGTTAACACAGGAAATCATGGCTAGGTATTGAAACATGAATATATACATACGATACTTACAGGTGACTGTCAGGTTAACAAATGCTGTACTACGTATGTTACACACATATATACTTGTGCATTACAGCTACACTGGACATACTGGTGACGTAGAGAGAGGCATTTCAACTAAAGATGTTGCACCCAGGGAAAGGGGGTGGGCCAAAACGACAGAGATAGTCTCCACTATGATTATGCCGGACAAAGGTGTCATCTCTCCAATCCTGATGATAATGAAGCCTTGCCTGTGTGCATAGAAGTTAAATATCGCACTGTGTATTCACCACTAAAGTTGAGCAAACAATCTTACGGGAATGAAAAATTGTCCCGAATTGTAAATCAATTTCCAGTAACTAGATAAACTTCCCACACCCACGTTCTCCTACCACCATTGTAGTCACACATGAAAGACACCCTATCATCCACCATTGCCGTCTGTGATTCTGGGTCCTTCGTAAATCCTTCATCAGAGTCTGAAGGGGGGGAGGGAGGAGAGGATAGTTTACAGGGAGAAGGCTACTGTATTTCTACCACAGAAGCCATAGAGATCAAAAGTACCGCACGCAGAGTAATTCCCCGAAGACAATGCACAAACCATGTGTGTGGTGTATGAGCTACTGCGGCATGGTGTATGGTCATACACCACACGTGGAGAGTCAGCAAATTTCATTGTTCTGCTTTCAGGAATTACTCTGCTGTGCAACACTTTTGATCTCTATGGCATCTGTGGTACAAACCAGTTACACAATGCCCACTCAGTGGTTTAGTGATACACTATTCGTAGCGTTCGCCCTTGTATTGTATATCCACTAAACCTCTTCGTGGGTATAGTGTAACCTATATATAATTCACATGCACAGCCAAGAGACAAAATTAATACTAGTATGCTGATACAGCACCAATTAGCCACATGGCATGTACTATGTAATGGTATTGATTTATTCAGTTTTACAGAGACCAAGCACACTTTCGGGGTGAATAAAACCAGCTAAAAATAGTTAATTGAGGAGTAACGTAGAACGGGCCAGTTTGGCTCTGCTACTCATTGCATGAATAGTTGTCACTCCATTCTGTATACAAATTTCTGCTCTCTTGCAACACTCTAAGGCCAATAACATTGAGTGATGCAGTTTACTGTAAAAACATTCCCCCGAAGAAGGTCACCGATCACCGAAAGCACTAGGGAAGTATTATTCTTATTCGACTGGTGTTTTTGCGCATGGCTACCTCCGAGCCTCTACCTCAGAGACCCACGCGCAAGTCTCGGAGACTGCAAGGACAGGAGCCACAGCAGGCCACTCCAGAGAAAGTAGTCGGGAGTGTCGCCACGCCCCCCTTTGGGGGGCTCTCCCCTTCTGGGGACCACACCCATTATGTATACAACAATTACTAAGGCCAATAACATTGAAAAGGCTGCATATTGGCCTTAGTGTAGACTGATAACTATACAGCAAACTGCAGGCCAATAGTATTGAAGAGGCTCCGTATTGGCCTTAGTGTAGACTGATAACTATACAGCAAACTGCAATGAGCCACACTGGTTTGTGGCTAGAGGTTGAACATGTATTTGAGGCAGTACCAATATTCCAAGTGCCTTACAAGAAACAGTGAATGTAGCCTCTGCTGTCTCAGTGTTGGAATAGCCCATGAAGCCATCTCCATTGGTGGCTTCACATCTATATATGCAACGGTACAAACTTTTGAGGGTCAATATACTGGTTATAACTCCCTGTGACTGTGGTATGGTGGTGTGTGTGTGTGTGTGTATGTGCGTGTATGTGTGTGTGTGCGTATGCGTGTGTGTGTGCATGTGCGTGTGTGGTTAGTTGTGCAGTTTTAAGTTATTTTCTGGGCCAGTCACCAGGGTAGTCACCAGGGTAGTACCCAGATTTTTTTTTAGGGCATAGGAAAAAACTAATATATAACCACACTTTCTATGCAAACAAAAAAAAATGCAAAGACATAGTAATATTAATTCATTATTGAATTGAGAGGCGTCCTTCTGATGAGGCGAGAGTGATATTCGTCTCACGGATTGGATGGTTGTGAGAAGATCGACTTCCCCTAACACACATTATTGCAGATCTTAATATGGCGAATGACAGGCGACATCTTAGCCAGCACATTACATTGGAGTAAGGCTTCTGCTGTTTAGCACTAATGAGGTCGGCCAGACGTTTGTAGAAAGTGATGGCTTGACGGCCAAGACCTCCAGTTGTGGACAACACAAGGGGGGTAAAGACACCATGCTCAACCTCGCGCACTCGTTCACCATACTCTCTCTTTTTGGCTTGTTTATGGAGACGGAAGGCTGCTTGAAGGCTCATGGAATGATAGGAGGATGCGTTTGGATGAAAAATCCTTACGTCAAAGAATGCATCCTGTGACCGATTCCAGAAGCCACTCGCTCTGATGTCGAGGCGAGCGCCATTGTCACTATTGGCTGTGTGATAATTAAGAGTTTCACCTGATAGTGGCTGTAGAGGAGGTTCAGTGGCCACATTGTGGCACACTTCAGTGAGTAGAGTGGCTGTGATGTCTCGAATTTCATCATGCCGTTTGGTGGGAAAGCCCCCATATGACAGGACATTGAGTGGTTGATGGTAAAAGTCTCTCCACAGTTGCAGGTTTGGTGTACATTTTTAAGCTCCCAATCGTATCTCAGACAGACAGCATCACGAAACTCCCCCTTATGCAGACCGCGCAACATGCAAATGTAGCCGGCCTTGCCTCTTCCACTCGTTTTTTTGCATTGCACTCGCCCACAAATGTTCTGCATTCTACTAGGTAGCCATATTAGTGAAGTGTCCTCATTTATATCTCTATCAAGGTGCACACACACACACACACACACACACACACACACACACACACACACACACACACACACACACACACACCTCAATTACGTCCTCCATTGCCCCTCGTGGTAGATTTAAGGAACCAACTTGTTTCCATGAAACTGTAATGGGCAGAGCCTGTTGCCACACACACCATACTGACATTCCTATCAACGTCCTCACAAGTATTGACATCAGATGGAGGGGAGATTTATTTCTGATGGAACAGTTTCTATGAGGAATTTTAGCAGGAAACACTTTTAGGGCACCCGATTCGCACGTGAGTCATGGGCAATAAGCTGATTTATAGTCAAAGATTTTGTTGCACGCAAGTAAGTGTATGGTCAATAATTAACCCCTTGTTTGGACCTGGTAGAACCTAGTCTATATACCCTAGTACAATATCGGCTGCAGCGTTTATAGCTGGATAACCATGAGTCACACCAGCAGCTGCTAAGGTATCTTTTATTGAAATATCTCCTTCCAAGCGTCAAAGACGGAGAGTCTGTTCATTGGAAAATTCAAGAAGGGGCCGCTTTGTTGCTTTAGCGTCAGATAATCTCGAGCTGGATGATGATATTGAACACAGTGATGACTCTCCTGATGTAAATGATAGTGCAGATGAGGCACCATCGCAGCGAAGTTATTTACAGCGCCAGAAACGAGCAAGTGAAGCTTGGACTGAGATCAGGGAACCGTTGCGTATGGCTTATGTGGAGAGTAGTGTTCCTGGTATTGAATGTCAATGCATTATTTGCAACCTTCCAGCTACATTCATGTGTAGACAGTGTGGTCCACAAGTATTTTATTGTGCTAAATGTACAGAATCTCAACATTCATTGGTTAACATCTTCCACCGTCCACAATTGTGGAAGGTTTGAATTTAGTAATACATAATTATACCTTAAGCATTTACAATTCCCACTGTAGGGAGATATGCTGGTTCCATACAAATTCACCAATCCACGTGTATTAAAAAGAAGTGATCACAGCTGCCCTAGGTCATATCTGAAGGAAATAACATGTATTGATGAATCAGGTAGCTAATTGTATAACTAATTGACACAATTCTAATTGAAGGTTATCAACACCATGCTCAAGTGTCCTTTTGTTCATGTAAACCAGAGCCAGTAACACTGGCTCGGTTCAACTTGTGGCCTGCAACAGCATCCAAACCAACTCTTACCTTCCACTATGATTTACTGCTGTGGTTAACAGGTCTTTTGCTGGAAGCATGCATTGGTGCAGATGCGTTTTGTAGGGCTCTAAAACACAGGGTTGGAGCAACTCTATCTCATCAAGTATGTATTAAAAATCTATACTTTGTGTGTGCTATGCAATCGTATAATTTTTCAGCTCTGTCACATATACCCAGTCATCATTGATGCTTTTGAGGAGTTCAGGTGTGCTAAAATCATATATTGCATTTTGTTGAAGGATGGAATCTTTTATTGATAGCAGATTTTTGCGATATAGTACAACATCACTCGGCTTCATTTCACCTCATTTGAACAATGTAACTACCTGCGCAGCTTGTCCACAGGTTATTGTTTGACTCCTGATATAAGGGCCTAATTCTGACAAAACCTATACAGGAGAAGGGTGTTAAAGTGCAATCCTATGATGCACTCTTTGGTCTGTGCTGAAAGAAGCATGCAGGCACAAGTGTTAGGCCTCCCCTCTTTGGTACTACCTTCTTTGAAAAGCAAGATGAAGTGGATGCATTTGTCCAAGAATATGATTCTGCTGCATCAGCAACAACCACAAAAGTAATCCTGTGTGTAGGTTTTGTGGAAAGATTCTATTATTTTCTGGGCATAGGGCTGTCATCAGTTTCTTGCTGGAGACTCGCTGCGGTCCAAAAGTCGCTATGCTGCCTTGGATGAGACAGCTGTGTTTGGTAGCATTTGCAGACATGAATGCCCCCAAAGGTTCATCAACCTGAAACATGGTGAAAGGTGTGCAAGTTAAGTACATAAAGTGCACTAAACCACCATAATTATCTTGCCAACATTGTAGGTTATCTTATGCAATATTTATGCTTGAAAAGTTAAAAAGCAGCAGTGGTAACCTCCAACATATTGTCCTATATGATATTGCATGTACACTTCAGCAGCATCTGAGGGTATATAAATTGTTATCTGTTTATATAAATGTCAGCTAGCTATGTTGTTTCTGTAGAATCGAAGGCATCAACACCTTCTGGAAAATGTAGAATTTGGTGTTCCAGCTTTTCATGTTTATGGACATGGTGTGAAATGTCAGGTATGAGCCTATGCATTGTTTCACACTTATTTAATGTAAGTTATCTTTTCAGCTGCTGTATTCACCACGGAGTTTAGAACATTGTGGTCTTACAGATGGTGAAGCTACTGAGAGACTGTGGTCTCATATGCGTCGCTTAGGCAAAATCACAAAAGAGATGCGTCCATCACACCGAATCGATGTGTTGACTTCAGGATTAATCCATTATCCCTCCAAAGCTTGTTGGAAGTTAGGTGTGCACTCTTTTTTGTATGTGCTACATGTTCATAGTTACTATATAGACCAGTTCTTTTACATAGCTGACAGTCTGCCAAAGAGAATACAGAAAGCACGGGAAGTTTTGCAGAAGTCTTCATCAGAGTTAAAAGAGATATCTGATCTCACCAAAGGCATATTATATGCGTGACAGTGCCTATAATGATTATAAAGTCTTATATTTAGCAGGTAATGTTACACCAGATCATATGGAAACTCTCATTACCATGCAACTATCAACTTTGGCCTCCAGTGATTCACAAACAAGTGGGTCATGCAAATATATAGTCGACCTGTCCCTGTATTAGTGCATCTATGCAACTGTTCCAATTGTCAGGTTATGGGCAACGACATAAAGTATTTCAACAAATTGTGCAGTACTCAAGGCAGAGGAAGTTTCTTCTACGGGCAAAATCAAGATATGCTGGTTAGCCTATATTTCATTGAATAGTCATGAAACCATTATTCTTTATCTATATATAGATGGACAGTCCATTGCAATTAGACTAGATATCATCTACTACAGATTGCCTAAAACGAGCTATAGCCAAATTTAATAGTCAGCTGATAGATAAGTTTGAGGTACAATCTTACCAACTTCCACTATCTCTACAATGGAGTGATGTGATTGATTTAGAAGGGGTTACAGCAGTTGAGTTGGGTGCACTTCCAGGATCTACAGTTGATGGAAGCCTTCTTAATAGAGGGATATGAGCTTATTATATGAAGAAAAGAGCAGAAGAGGAAATGGCTATGGCAGTGGATGATATGAAGAATGCTGCACAATTCTATGCTACAGAACATAGCCAACTACATTCCCACATTGATAGGCTCAAAGTAGCTAGAACACGCTATGCTAATGGATATTTAAATCTTTTGTATCATCGTTTGTTTCAGTGTGAGTGTACTCTACAACTCTATGCACAAAGATTCTCATTGTACTTCTCTTTTTCATATCCTACATGCTCAGTCATTGCATCCCTGTGTGAAAATGATTGTATACACAGCGTTGACACTCCACATGACATTACTGATGTTCATGAGAGTTCTTCAGACCCAGAATCAGACCTTGATGATGATGAGATTTGAATATATCGTATGCATAATCATGTTGTTTTTCTATGTTGTACTATTATTGGTGAAATGTGAAACTCTATACACAATAATTACGAAGACAGCATGGATATCAATCTTGGTACAAGATGTTGGGACATATATAATGAGAAATATATGTATAGCAGCTCAAGAGAATGTTTGTAACATAGTCAATTCATGTATCTCCTTGAGCGTGTAGCAACTGGTGATATTGCATCATGATAAGTGATATTAGCTGTTGGCCACTGCACAAACATTCCGATTTCAAGTTCATCTTCTCCAACCTTGTCTGGAAACCAGGTTTTCGCATCAGGATTGGTGACATCAGTTATTTTAACCTTCATAAATGTCTCCCCTCCATCAAGTCCCCCCTTGCTATGACAATGCCACTGCTGTTCTTTAGTAGTACAGATTGGTTATGACTGGGTACAGTTACATCGCTTGGACCAGATTTTGATGTTAACTCTGTCTGAATCTTTTGGGATTGAATTACTACATGGATCTTCATGTCCCCTACTACATCTAGGCGGTTCATCTTGGCATCCTGAATTGAGGTAGTTGCTTGCCCTCAAAATCATCTGCAAAAGAGGAGTAGGTATGGCTATGACAATTTCTCGTTCCCAATATTTTAACAATGTCCATACCATAAAGGAAATGTGACTGAAAAGTAGATATGATAGCAGGGTGGGAGTTCAGATAAGACTTTCCTTTGGTGGTTCCCACAGTTAACAGCTCTCCATCAATATAGAACATAGAAGCAAAATTGAAACCCAACTGATCCGCTGTATTTGCCTAAAGGAGTTAAGATTATATAGACTACGTTCAACAACAAAATTGCATCACATACATCAGATTGATGTCGTCTAGCCATCCTGATAATATCACGCTTCTGCTTTTGAGTAAGACTTTCCATTGGGTGCTCCTGGATTTCTTCAGCTTTACGCCTGTACTCCTTTTTTTCTGGAGGGAGTGAGCGCCACTTTTCTGTCATCAAAACAGCTTGTTCTTTGAATGACTTTCCACTCGCCTCTTCTGCAGATAGTGCACTCTTCTTAATTATTTCAGTACAGAATATATTGCTTACCTGATTTATTGAAGTCAGGACAAAAGAGATTATATGCTGACGTCTTCTTAATCTTTCTTCTCTTTACAGCTACAGTAACATCATTCTCACTACCGCTACCTGGCTTACTTCGTTTTTTGTGATTGTTAATCCAGTGCTGCATAGCAATAGGTCAGTATAGCTACACACCAAAGCAGGCTCTGACTGTATAGTCAATGATTACTGGTATCAACCACTGACCATGGTCAGTAGCTACACCAAAGCAGGCTTTGACTCTATAGTCAATGATTACTAGTATCAACCACTGACCATGATCAGTAGCTACACCAAAGCAGGCTTTGACTGTATAGTCAATGACTATACTAGTATCAACCATGATCAGTAGCTACACTGTACAGTCAATGACTACTATTATCAACCACAGTCCGTAGCTACACTGTATAGTCAATGACCACTGGTATCAACCACTGACCACGGTCAGTAGCTACACTCAAAAGCAGGCTCTGACTGTATAGTCAATGACCACTGGTATCAACCACTGACTATATGGTCAGTAGCTACACTCAAAAGCAGGCTCTGACTGTATAGTCAATGACCACTAGTATCAACCACTGATTATATATGGTCAGTAGCTACAGGCTTTGACTATATAGTAGTCATTCTAGTATACTTACTGGTATAACCCACTGACCATGGTCAGTAGCTACACTCAAAAGCAGGCTCTGACTGTATAGTCAATGACCACTAGTATCAACCAGGCTCTGACTGTATAGTCAATGACCACTAGTATCAACCACTGATTATATATGGTCAGTAGCTACAGGCTTTGACTATATAGTAGTCATTCTAGTATACTTACTGGTATAACCCACTGACCATGGTCAGTAGCTACACTCAAAAGCAGGCTCTGACTGTATAGTCAATGACCACTAGTATCAACCACTGATTATATATGGTCAGTAGCTACAGGCTTTGACTATATAGTAGTCATTCTAGTATACCTACTGGTATAACCCACTGACCATGGTCAGTAGCTACACTCAAAAGCAGGCTCTGACTGTAAGTCAATGACCACTAGTATCAACCACTGACTATGGTCAGTAGCTACACCCTAAAGCAGGCTTTGACTATATTCTAGTACCAACCACTGACCATGGTCAGTAGCTAAACTGTATAGTCAATAATTACTGGTATAACCCACTGACCATGGTCAGTAGCTACACTCAAAAGCAGGCTCTGACTGTATAGTCAATAACCACTAGTATCAACCACTTATTATGGTTAGTAGCTGCACACTAATGCAGGCTCTGACTGTATAGTCAATGACCACTAGTACCAACCACTGACCATGGTCAGTGGCTACACTCCAAAGCAGGCTTTGACTATATAGTCAATGACTACTAGTTGACCACGGTGAGTAGCTAAACTGTATAGGCCACTCACAGCTATGTACTCTCCTGCTTATGAGTCTTTCTGGGCAAAAACAAAAAAGTCGTCAGCAAATCCAGGTGGCTTGGATCGTGTGGATGTATAGCCTATTATGGCGCGCCATTTGTTCCAAAAATGTTCAGCATGCGCCAATAATCTCAGTTCCCCACGCCCACTTACCCGGATCAAATCGATTCGATTGCAAATCAAATCGATTCAATCACGCCGTTGTTTCTGCTACTCCATGCAATTCAATCGCTGTCTATTCAATTCGATCTCAGCTTCACGATTGGATCCATCTCCACTTCAATTCTATCGCAATTCGTCGATTCACACATGCACCACCGCTCTATTTAGCGTGCGACCTCTCATGCATCCGCAGGCAACCACTTTCCTGCATGCATGCAAGCAACTGGTGAGTGAAATCCACCCCGATCCGTGTCATGGAGAACCGCCACAAGGTTTGTGCGCCTTATACACTCTCCCCTTTTGGACTGTTTTGAGACTTCGTTGTGCCTATGCAGACTGTTTTGCGACAGTTGGGCCTACCTGACTCTGCAGAGGTTGAATGAAGGTTTGAGGAAGAGAGGGTAAGTAACTTGTAACACTGTGTCTGGTGTCGGAAGTTCAAAATATTTGCAGATCACACCTCAACTTGTCCCAAGCCTGACTGATGAGCAGCTGTCCAGCCTTGGAATAACCACCATTGGTGATCGGTCATTATTACGCCAATATTGCCGGAATTTCAGCAGTCATCATAGTCATTGCTCTACTAACCCTTTCTAGCAAGTAGAATGAAAATACTGTCTTGGAAAATGTGCAACCTTCATGCAATTCACCTACACAAGTGCACATGCAGTCAAATTTACATGCAAAAGCACAAACAAATGCATGTGAGCTGCTGACTCTCTGTGTTCCGCAGCATGCCTGTAGTCTCGCTAATATACAGCAGCATGTGATGCTTAGTTGCGATATCATGCACCCACAGGCATAATGACGGTAGGCACAGTATTGGCGTGACGTCATTCAATATAAGCGCTAGTCTGGCGTAGACACACCCTCTCATAAGCGGGAGAGGGTCTGGTCTGCTTAGCATCAATGACTTGTGCAGACTGTCCAGAATCTGGTCACAGAAGAGCCAAACATTCCATGCTTATGTGACATCACATAAAAGTGGAATGGGAATGGCTGAACCAGGCTATGGCAGTTTTCTGAGAGAGAAGTGGCTGCATCATGAGCTGAAGCACGCTCGTTAGGGTATTTGTACTTCAAAGAACAGCTGCTTCGACCTGTATCAAGCTTCGTAAATGGTAATGACGAGTGCTGCCTACAGGGTATGGTAAGAGTCTCTGCTATGCTATTCTGCCAATCGTATTCGACCAGCTTCTGGGCACTGGGCGCCAACTCTTGTCGTTACACCACTCACAGCTATGTACTAGCTGTGAACATATTGTCATCGTGCTTCCACTAATGATATTCATTATTGCATGCACGCGTTTAAATTTATGATGTAATGAAACATTCCACTGCACAAGTCGTTGATGCTAAGCAGACCAGACCCTCTCCTGCTTATGAGAGGGTGTAGCTACGCCAGACTAAATAAGCGCACCTTTCCCAATGCATAGTCCCTATCCCCCTCGCCCTAGCCCTACCCAAACCTAGCCCTATGTAGAGAAGTCACAGTAGCCGCTGATCCATCCATCCGGGCCCCTAGCAAGCGATCCATCCAGGTGTGCACTTGTATTTCAGTATGACATAATCCAAATACCCGGTAACATGAAGAAAGACCCCATAAAATCAGCTGCAAGGTATTCTTACTGTACAAATAACCAGGTTGAAGTAGTTCCTAGTTTGGCCTCCACAGACATGATGGTTTACAAAAATCGGCTGCTTTTCTTCGACACCGCCGCTCTGGTCTCTAGTTTTTGCTCAAAGTGTTAGCACTAAAACCGCTTCTTTATACCTCCGTGTTGGTACTCATAGTAGCCAAGACCGACACACACACATCGACTGACTACAATTAGCTGTAACAACCTGCACATGTGCGAGGGGTAAATTAGTCACAAAGTATAGCTTGTGTTTTATGTGCATGTTTCTCTTTTTACAGCTGCTGCAGGCTCTGAGCATTCAAATATCAAGGAGGAGTTACGATCAATAATGCGTCCGGAGTATAGTGGGTATAGCCAGCATCTTACAACTCCTAGGCGGGGAAAGGGAAAGCAGCTCCTGTAGCCCTGCATACTCCTGCATCCGCAACTCCCATAGGCCAGGGTACTCAGGCATCTGCCGCTACTGTGACACTTGGAACTCCAGCATCTGCAACTGGTACTCCTACTCTGATACTGGTTACTCCGGCATCAACCTCCTCGAGCATGCAAGGGAATGAGCCTACTGAGGAGACTACACATCCTGATAGTGATGAGGAATGTCCTCCCTTTATATCTAAGTCAGACATTATTTCAGGGGGGAGGCTGAATGAAATCTTCAGTCATCTTCCAACAGCAGCTGTTGATATAGTGGTTACTTTGTGTGCCAACAACACTTCACAGGCTCTTAAAATTCTCCTTGGTGGACCTAATGTTCCTGATCTATATACGATTACTGCGGAAGCATCGACCTAAGAAGCTTACCATCTTTGATGAAGAGGAGTTGATCCATGAGGCACTTGCGTATTACAAGCATCCATCATTCAATCCCCATGTACCTATACGTGTGTCATTTGAAGGTCAGCCAGCTGTCGATACAGGAGGATTAACTAGGCAGTTCTTCAGTGATATTCTGTCACAGTTGGCACGTGGCACACTGCAGTTGTTTCTTGGCTCTTGAAATCGTCTCCGCTTCGCGTATGGCCCACAAGTTTTGCCAGTGGTGAAGATTCTAGGAACTATAATTGCTCACTCCATTTTACATGAGGGACCAGTGTTCCCGTACTTTGCGCCTTTTGTCTACGTGGTATCTGGCTACCGGGTGTGAAGAACATGCTCTTCCATATGTGTCCATTAGGGAGGATTTGTCTCCATCCTGTATGCTTATTGTTAAGAAAGTAAGTCCTGTATTTTCACAGTACACTAAGCCACAAACAATAGGTAGTTTGCACTGGCTTACCAAGTTGAGATAGGCCTTTATAGACACATAGCAAGGCCTACCAGTGTTTCTCTATATATAATAAGACATTCAAAGAACGGTTACAACCATATGCGCGAAACTGGATTTCTTATTTCAGTTCTAACAGCCTAACTCAAAATTGATTAGTAATTAATCAATCGAGTGGAAAATTGATGACCAGATGCTTACTGTAACCAGAAGTAGCACTAAGCAGGAAGCACAATACCACAGTTTGACTATAATGTTAATGTTGTGGGTATGTAACTGTTTTTTTAAGTTGCTGCTTGCCACCTGTGAAGAAGAGTTTAATGCAGACTTTGACCTTCAACTGGAGCTGAGTGGCTGTCGCCGATTACCCTCTGTAAGTTTAGACTACTCCAGATTTTTGCCTACCTGTTGACTATGCATCTTACAGTTTAGCAACAACGATGCTATAGCTCAAGGATGCTATAGCTCAAGATTTTACTCTTCATGATGCTCTACTGCGAGGAAAGTGTGCACTAGAACAACTCTCAAGGGGGGTAGAGACTAGTCTGCAAACGAAACAAAACAAAACGAAACCAAACATGTCTTAAAACGAAATGAAACACAATGGCACGACTGTCAAAAATGACAAACTAACAGTACGTTAATTACCATTTCACCAAACGAAACAGAACGTATATATATATATATATATGGTCCATACCGTAAATGTTTTACGTGATTCTAAATGTTTAAAATGGGGTCCGTACTCTTGCATGTGCTTCTATTTTAGCGTTACTAATAAAATTGGCAAATATCAGGGCCATTGCATGCTCAGTCTTTCCAACTTCCATTAGTTTGATAACGGACCGTCAGTCATAACCAACGACAGAGCCATGTAATCTGGAAACGTGTACTTAGTGATTATGTCATTGGTAAATAAATTTCCGGAAGTTTGCACGCTGGCGTGACGACTGTGTATGGTACTTCTGGTCTATAACTAGAGGTGGTCTCTCAAAAGGGGGACTAACTGTGTTGTATATTTACTGGTCTCTTTCTTTGATTTTACACCTACAGTGTGAAGATGAGATAGGACACCCAGGGCTGATGTATACTCTTTGTCCCGATGATACGCATGCCGCCCTAGCTTTACCAGGGGCACCAGTGCCACAAGGTAGAGGGTCGTGTATATAAAGAAATCTTTGGTGGTTCACTCGAGTGATGTTGAATTTGTGTGAGGTGATGCGTCATTTTGATTTGAGTCTTCAAATTCCTTTTCTCTTTTGGGGTGATGCCGGGGGCTAGTGTTGAAGCGTTGGCCGACCATATATTTCGTGAGGTAGTCAGGCAATCACAGCTCCATGTTGAAGACAATGGAGTGATTCATGATGTGCACGCAGGAGTGACAACATATTCAAATTCTATTTTCCACCATCTTCTGCAGTCGGAGTTTGAGAGGGCCAAAAAGGTCCTGATGGACTTATTTGCACAAAGCAACCCACAGCCAGGGTCTGTCCCCCAATGGTCCTTGGATGTACAACGACAAGGATTGAGGTTGGTCCTAGTGTACAAGTTACTTGGGGGACAAGAGGGCTGTGGGAAGATGACAGTTGAGCTAATTCCATTCATACGTGGAGGATTTGCCTTTTGAATGTTTATCTTTGTATAGTAATTTTCACATCATGAGTAACTTGTTGTAGTGTGTGTGCATGAAGTCTCCACTACATGTATCACTATCACTATTTACATCTTGAGTAACTTGTTGTAGTGTGTGTGCACGAAGTCTCCACTACATGTATCACTATTTACATCATGAGTAACTTGTGGTGTGTGTGCACACGAAGTCTCCAGTATATGTATGTCATGTACATGAAAATAAGGCGAGGAGAGCAAACAGTTGACAGCTGTTTTCAGGCTGATTGGCCTTCATCAGCACACTAGTGTACGGTAGAAGGGATTAGTCAGGGAATGACAAGTCTACATGTATAAGGAGTGTACATAAGGGATTAGGTAAAGAGTATGAGAGGTGGCTCAAAGCCGGGAACGAGTACATGGGTTAGAGCTCTGTCCTGATGAAGTCGTCATCCTGTTGGATGAAGTCCATCCGATCCACTTGAGGCAGGGTCATACACTGCATGGAGATGCGATGATCTCATCATCCAGTGACAACAAGATCATCTGACAACAAGATCATACTGTCTGTAGTATGTATAGGCATCTCCTGATGCTATACTAGATATGTATGTGTGTAGATGATGTAGATCATATCGATTTCTCATCAACTGATCTCGTCTAACTATAAAGGAGGGGGGGAGGTAGGGAAGAGGGATCAAGGGGAGAGGGGGAGGGAGGAAAGAGGGAGAGGGAAAGAAAAGGGAAGGAAGGAGAGAGAGGGAGAGGGGTGGTGGCAAGATCAGTTCAACCTTCCAGTATTCCCGAGGTACTCTACTGGTAGCCAACAGTTGCATTGGTAATCCTGGAATACAGTCCTCCTTCTCCCAGTAGTACCACACCTGACAGAGCCAGTTGAAGTCACTGTCTGAGGTCACCACCATGGAGAGGATATGTGTCAATTAGCAGGTTGGATTCCTCATCAGTCATGTTGAGGTCAAATAAATCCCTGTTCTCTACAAAATGAAATGCAGACAGTGGTGATATGATATTAGTATATACACAGTTTCAGGCAAGCAAACAGCGTACAGTGGACAGCTGTTTCGGGCTAGTTGGCCCTCATCAGAGCCATGTATGCTTAGTTGCTCTGCGATGGCCTAGACTTCCGTACTCTAGCCAAGCATGAGTAGTTATGGTTTTAGAATAATATTCATCCACCACAAACCACACAAGCCTACCTAGGCCAAACCCTACTGCCTAATGCAAAGCCAACAGTAACAGGCAGGGCCGGGGTAATGAAACCACCAAAGAAACCCTGGCCCACTGCGGCACTTCACATGGAAAAAAAGGTGTGTGCAGAGCAAACCAAGCAAACAGCAGATAGCTGTTTCAGGCTGGTTGGCCCTCATCAACATGTACATTGTATGTCTTCTGTTCGCAGAAAGTTGCAAGCACACACAAAAAGTGCTTTGCAACTTCCTCCCGAGTGACACCATGTGGAGGTCGAAGACATGTCGTCACTCTTGAGAGGATTCACACCACAAACCTATACATGTACATGTTTTGCCTAACTTTTCCATTGTTAAAGCAGTGTGAATCAACCGTAAGGAGGGATGTCACAGGTTCATACATAATGTTAATAAAAGGGAATGGTACACATGCTGCAATTAAATAACTGTACTTTTGGGCATATAATTATCAGACAGCAGCTGCCATACTAGCCTTGGACCTACCCTGACCTGAAGTGTCTGCAGGGATGTTGACTACACCACAGAAGGGTGAGAGTGGGCCCAACTTAGGCCTTTGTTCCCTCATCCTTCCACAGTGGAATTCACTCCCACTGCAGAGCACTGGCCACAATATCACGTCATTTATGGGACACCTTCCCCTCCCCATGTCTACTTACATTGTATTAGTTGACTGCATATACAAAAGAATATCAAGATGAGGGCATGCAACAATAATAACATGCGTAACCCCTCCCTACATCTCTTACTGTGGGTTACGCATGTTATTGTTGCATGCCCTCATCTCCTGTCTTGCTGCATATATACTGCACTTGTTTCTCTACTTTTTGGCATTCATCTTTCAACATTTCAAATGTTTTATTCTCTTTTATATATACATAATGAACACTGATGGAGAGGTGAATCAATGTTCAACACTGTCTTGGGACTTAGCAAACACTGGGGAGAAGTTGTATAAGGTCATTGTATAAGGAGGTTTCAAGGCTTACACAACATGGTGCGTGGGTAAGTACAGGCATTTTTGTGATTTCTGATTACTCTGCGGCTGCGCATGCGCAGAGCGGGGTTAAGCAATTGGTTTTGTCTGTCTGTCTGTCTGTCGGTCAGTCGTCCAAAGAATATTGAAATCCGTCCTATGTGCACAGTATACGGCTTTAAAGAATATTTGAATAAGAGAAAAACGTATTTACTTCCCTTCCTGTTCCAAAATTAGTGAAGTTAGCTCCGCCTAATTGCAAATTATGTGCAAATACGGATGGTCTTTTGAATTACGGAGAGCATGCCTACGTACCACTACAACCGAACTTGCTGCAAGTACGTGTTTTTTTAGGCCATGACCCCAGTGATTAGCACTGGGCAGTGACATGCACTGATGAGCCAGTGACCTGCACTGACTGTCCAATAGCTGAGACTAGATCTTATATAGGGAGACATCAGTAAAACACTTGTGGTTTACACTACTGGGTGTGTAAGTGTATGCACAGTAGGCAGGGGCTGGATGTGGATAGCTCTGCAAAAAATGTGCAGGTGTTATGTGCTCACAGCCAGACAGTTTACACAGCATCCAGATCTGATGGGGTCATGTGGATGTACACTGGACCACAAGCACCCCAGCTACATTTATGATTCACTACCATTTGTAAAGCACAATGTTGTGGTGGTGAGGCGGCTGGGAGTTGTCATCTACATACATTCTTTTCTTTCTCTATGTGGGAGCATTTTGTTCTCCCAACATTTGTATTACCATTCAAAACAGGCTACTAATGATAGCTAAAATGCAACAGGAAGTGTACAGAAGACTTAGGCAGAGACGGAGACTAAACAGCTCGTTGCCTTACATTGAGTCATATTCCAGGTAATTGTTAGTAGGACCCTTAGAAGGCTCTGCTCGAAATGTGCGCTGAATGTCACTGCAGTACCCTCGTAGGATGTCATGGGTGAGCAAATGACACCATAACTTTCTAATGAAGCATTTACAGCAAACTCCCTTCCTATAATATTCCGCACCCTAGGGCACTTTTACGGTATAAGCCTACCCTTCCTGAGAAATAGCCTAAGACCCAAGACCATCACTGCGCATGCAGCAAGAATTAATGATAAATATTAGCCTACCTAGTATACTTCCAAAACTTTCGTGGGGCAATATTAACCCACCTCTAGCAACTACTACATAACCTACTAGAGGCCTCAAGTGTACTTTCATAGACATCTATGCAGTATGGAGTTGTGGTTCAGACAATTATATTCACATGTGTCATTAGAGCCTAGTGGCAGGACTGACACTCTATGCATATCATTGGTTAAACACTGGACCTATAAAAGTACACGACAGGCTGCACACATACATGTATGCAGGGTCTCAATAGGCCATCAATTACAAAAGTCAGCATGCTCACACGAAATGAAATGAGTATGAAATACTGGACTTATTCCTAAGAGAAGAAGACTACACCAGACTACCCAGGGTTAGGACTGACACACACACACACACACACACACACACACACACACACACACACACACACACACACACACACACACACACACACACACACACACACACACACACACACACACACACACACACACACACACACACAGCACCGATAAGCCTGTTAAAATTATGTAGAGAGAGCATGTGTGCATGCAGTGTTGTTTTCCAGAGCAACTAAAGTGTGCATGCAGTGTGGTTTTCCAGAGCAACTAAAGTCTATTTGACTTCACCTGAACCCTCGAATTTTGGCAATAACCTCATTATTTTCACCCAATTTCAAAATAAAGAGTACCATTGGATTCCTTGCGTTTGCCGCGTCTAGTGATAGGTCTCACTAAATCTGAATTTCCATCACTCCAAAGATAGCTGTATGTCCCATAAGGAAAGTATGTACATGTAGATGCCATTGACTGTGAGGAATGTAGTGCGTGTGATATCAACCAAATGCGCCGTTTATGCATGAAGGCGTCTGCTAGTGTGAAAAGCAGGCGTGGCCAGAGAGGTGCACAAAAACATCCTAACTGATCCACTACTCTCCACCTGTGTAATACTTAGAAGTCTATTTCTGGAGGCCACTCTCTATTGTTACATTAGCATTTACCTAACAAAGGTAGTACCTTAAAAGTGTGCCTCTATCCTTATTGAGTGTCCTTCAGAAGTTCCCTGGAATACATGTACCAGGGGAGCACTACATTCAGAAGAGGGAGGAGACTGCTGTGTGGATGAAATATCAGAAAGAGAAGAACATGAAAATATGATTTTTAAACCCTCTCATGCAACAATAATAACATGTGTAACCCGTTTAAATAGGTATTAGCCCTATGCCCAAGTAGGACTGCTGCATGTGGCCTCACTGTGTTCAGTGATGACATCATTGCTACCACCTAAGTGGCCACCATGTATAAGAGAGGGTGGAGTTTTAGGTGAGCACTAATTAGAGTGTCTGCTATTTGGAGGTTGTTTTATATTATAATAGCGCCAGCGCAAGACAGAGTGTCCGCTAAAGGGTGAAACGCTTGGTACAAAGGTAGTCGTCTGCTATACGATAGGCGTCCGCTAAAAGAGGCTAAAAGAGGTTTTAGGGAGACTATGTAGGGATGGCATCGACACGGCCATTAAGCCTTAACAAATCTAACGGCTTAGAACTCTCAAATGCGGCAGCTATAAGCCCTTTTAGACACATAATGTAGCCTATGAGTGTTTCTATAGACGATAACACACTCAAAGGTGGTAAACTACGCCACTACAATGACATACATGAAATTGCTAAAACCCCGATTTCTCCATCTCCTCCTTCAAATGGCCTAGTACAGAATGGGTACAAGTATTTACCTTGATTTTGTATCAAAATTCCTGTGTGCAGTGCAGTATATATGCAGCAAGACAGGGGATGAGGGCAGTATGTATGCAGCAAAACGGGATGAGGGCTTGAACAGTACAGTCTCTCATAAAATAGCAATTCATGGGTTTAGACGTGGCAAGAAAAGGATTAGGGAGTGGAGCATCTCCAGGGCAAGCAGACTCACAAAATACACCTATACTTCCATGTACGTGTACATTCTTACTCTTGGGACTGGACCTGCGGTTTACCAGCACCTTTCTATTGATACCCGAGAAATAGCCATGCCTGTAAAACATACATGTACACATGTAAAGATAGTTCGTGACTTAATTACCATACGAATGCACTAAAGTGCAGAAACCTCGGTGCCACGGGTGCGCGAACCTTGAAAACACACACGCTATACAATGTGCATGCGCGCTTTCCGCAGGAAAGTGGCAGACCGTACATGCATGTATGCTTTCAACGGAGTAGTGCTGGATCTCTGCAACAGAGTGGCTTCAGAGAAAACCCCACAAATTTTCTGTACATAAAATTCCTGTTTTGCTAGTGTGCTATGCACATGGTTTTGAGGAGTACTGGATCTCTGCAACGGAGCGGCTTCAGAGAAAGTGCCACAAATTTTCTGACCTTTGTTGCCCGCTGAGTACGTGACAGTATTTTCAGGACAAACAGACGCTCCAGAGGTGAGGTGTAACTTAACAGACAGACAGACCCAACTACCATAACCCTCACTGCGCATGCTTGCCGAGGGTTAATCAGTAAATAAACAAGGAATAGTTTGTGTACATGTACAGTATGTACTATGACTGGTACTGGAGATTCTCACTTTTCCATCACTTGCTGCAATTTGTGTACTTCCTGCTGCACACAATCTTGCTTCCCCAGCAGCTCACATGTAATGTCCACTTATTTGCTGTGGAATATATATACTGGTTCACATACATGTACACATAACAGCACTAAAAGGCCATACCCATTCCCCTCACCTAATTATGCTGGCTACCCACTCCCCTCAGTGACTAATGCCAGCTAAAAATGCTCCACCCACTCACCTAGCAGAGAGAGAGGGTGGGAGGGAGGGAGGAAGGGAGGTAGGGAGGGAGTGTGTGTCCCATAATCTGGAACCATAATGGTCATGATATGGAAAAAAACTGTGGGCTTGCAGTGGAAAAGAGGTTAACATAACATACATGTATGCACAGTGTGTAACTTAACACTCTCTGACCTTGAGATTGTAGTCCAGGCCATCGGAGCAGTTGAACACCACACACTGGGTGGCCAGGACCTTGGCGACAGGCCCCTTGTGGGCACTCTGCCCTTAGGTTTAGACGAAATGCCCCCACTAGTGTATGATAGAAAGGTCCTACAGCCTCTGGTGGTACTCTTGAGGACCATTTCCTATTGCCTCATGGGCTTCCTCGGTCCAGAAGATCAGGCTGACACAGACTACTACCCCACTGGTCAATTCTCTTTGTCACTGGATAGGCCTGGAAGAGGGAGGGAGGTAAGGAGAGAGGGAGGGAAATCCATAGTAAAGGTTCCCTATATGTTACATATCACGGTTTGTAGCTGACCTCCTACGACTGTTGTATGATGTCCCATATCCTGTACTTGCAGCATCCACTGCTCAACGAGCAGGTTGGATTCCTCATCAGTCATGTTGCGGTCAAATAAATCCCTGTTCTCTAGAAAATGAAATGCAGACAAAGGTGATATGGGCAAGCAAATGGCAAACAGCGGACAGCTGTTTCAGGCTAGTTGGCCCTCGTAAGCGCCGTGTATGCTTAGTTGCTCTGCGACGGCCTAGACTTATATACTCTAAAGCCAACAGTAATGGGCAGGGCCGGGGTAATGAAACCACCCTGGCCCCTTCACATGGAAAAAATGTTTGTGCAGAGCAAACCAAGCAAATGGCGGACAGTGTTTTGGGTGGTTGGCCCTCATCAGCATGTACGTACCTTGTCTTCTGTTCGCAGAAAGTTGCCAGCACACACAAAAAGTGCTTTGCAACTTCATCCCGAGTGACACCACGTGGAGGTCGAAGACATGTTGTCACTCTTGAGAGGATTTACACCACAAACCTATACATCTACATGTTTTTCCATTGTTGAAGCAGTGCGAATCAACCGTAAGGAGGGATGTCACAGGTTCATACATAATGTTGCTTAAAGGGAATGGTACACATGCTGCATGTGATTACCATGTAGTTTTGGGCATATTAATATGTGGACAAACCTGTGCAGAATAAATGTGCAGTAACATTCACTTTAAACTGTGACATCCACCCTTCAATGTGCTATCCAAAAACGTTTTTACATTTTATACTGTATGAGACTTTGTTTATGGTACGACATTGGATAGTGCTGTACATGTACCACAACAAATACATGGCATACATGTATGCTTACACTAAAAGAACCTCTGAGTGTGGAGCAACGACTCCTAGCAAAAACTCACTCAGGCTCACACATAATATGCTTACACTAAAACAACCTCTGAGCGTGAAGCAACGACTCCTAGCAACAGCTCACTGCAGGCATGCATTACATGTACGTACACATGTACATGTACATAAACACACTGGTGTGTGTGGTGCAGACACACTAGACAACTCAAACGAACCCCTGATGTCAGCTGATTTCACACTGAGGCACCACTACAAACAGCCATAGAAGATAGCACCACAGAAGCATAAGCCTTTTACCTACATGCACGTGCCTATTAGCAAAATGCAGAGTGAAAGAAATAAGCAGAGCTAATTGCCACTTTCCAATAGTGCCAGCTCAGAGGAGGTAGGACAGTATCACGTGATCACAGTCTAATTGCAATTTTTGCGGACACAGCAAGCTATCTTCCGTTAAAAATACATGGCGTGACATGGCATTTTCCAGCGTCTGCTGAAGCAACGCAAAGCGAGGATCCCCAAAAGCTAGTACCCAGTTGTACGTACCATAGCCTATACCTCAAGAAAAAGAGTCGAACCCCAGTGAACACCTACTGTTCCAGCGACTTACAGTGGGAAGTAGTTGAGGTCATGTAGCACTTCATGGACATCTAGTTTAACTCAGATTTATCAGTTGCACCCATTTTTGGCCTATGGTCTATCTCTCTACCGAGTTAGGGTAGTATTCTGACTCTATAACTCTCTTAAACTATGCAGAGGTCTACGTCTTTGCCTCACGGTAGGCATCGGTAATTGCATTCTTTCATTACGTCATCGATTTTAGTGTCATCTTGTCACCTTTCTCTTCTGGCATGCAACAAGAGCAGTGGAGCTCTAGGGTCCTGGGCTTTCTAGGGGCACTCTTTCGCTCACCCAGTACATGAAAACAAGAAATGTGGCAATTTTCAAGGCAAGTAGCCAGATCCCACCGTTATCAAACCTGGCCCTTTCCTACCCTCCACAGCTCTTAATGGCCCTTTCCTACCCTCCACAGCTCCCAATGGCCCTTTCCTTCCCTCCACAGCTCCCAATGGCCCTTTTCTACCCTCCACAGCTCCCAATGGCCCTTTTCTACCCTCCACAGCTCCCAATGGCCCTTTCCTTCCCTACACAGCTCCCAATGGCCCTTTCCTACCCTACACAGCTCCCAATGGCCCTTTCCTACCCTTCACAGCTCCCAATGGCCCATTCCTACCCTCCAGAGCTCCCAATGGCCCTTTCCTACCCTACACAGCTCCCAATGGCCCATTCCTACCCTATACAGCTCCCAATGGCCCTTTTCTACCCTCCACAGCTCCCAATGGTTCTTTCCTACCCTCCACAGCTCCCAATGGCCCTTTCCTACCCTCCACAGCTCCCAATGGCCCTTTCCTAACCTCCACAGCTCCCAATGGCCCTTTCCTACCCTCCACAGCTCCCAATGGCTCTTTCCTACCCTCCACAGCTCCCAATGGCCCTTTCCTACCCTCCACAGCTCCCGATGGCCATTTCCTTTGGCCCCCCTACCCCACCCAGTACCCATTAGCCCTGCCCTACCCCACCCAGTACACGTCAGCCCTGTCCTACCCCACCCAGTACTCATCAGCCCTGTACTACCCCACCCAGTACACGTCAGCTCTGTTCTACCCCACCCAGTACCTTGTCCTATCTCACCAGACGTTGGCTACTAGTGATACGCATACCTACCCACACTGTTACAACACAATACACTCACCAGAAGGTGGCAAGTAATCCATTTCGCCGTCTAAGTCTTCTGAACACGAAAAAGTTATGATCATGTGATCTGAGGTGAAGGGGCGGAGCTTGGGGCAGTACCGTCTGAAACGTTTCCAGTCGTTCGACCCCTGACCTTACCTAATGACACCCTACTGCGCATGCCCAGGCCAGAAATGGGGCGGTTCTCGCGGGAAAAACAAAAATCTGTACCATTGTAGTAGAGCATTTCTGCGTAACAAAATTGGCATCGCGCAATGTAATATAGTGCGATAAGCCGCTTGCGCCGTCATTCCGCGACATATCCGCCCACACAATTTTATCCACCCTTGTTTCATAAACTAAAAATCATCAAAACAGGGTCTTTTTTTTTGGAAGCTATTACCACGTGCTACCTTTTGATGTCCTACAACACGGCGGATCTGCATGGAGATGTGTACTACAGCGCCGTTTTTATGAGCGGTAAGAGAATTGTGTGTGTAGGGAAGTGTTTAGGGAATGGTGGCTTTTGTTTTTCGTGTATGGGGCCAATAAGGACTTCTTACGCGCGAGTGACTCGTGAAGCCGCTGCTGGGAGGCGGATGGACTGCTACTAGGACCCAGTGTTTGTGCTCTCACGCATTATAATCACGCGTGATAGAAGTCCAGCGTTAGTATGACCTTTTACTGTCCCACTTCTCACAAGAGATTGATGGAGAAGCTCTAAAGTGCAGGTGGCCCAGCTGATTTATGTCAAGTAATGATGGCCTGGGGCTAATGTTCACAGTAGCCAAAAGTACTGTCACTAAATCTGTATTCCTTGCGTAACCAGAGTCTATGTAACCACAGTGTCAGGGATCATGTTCAGGTGAACAGACTCATCTACACATGCAAACGTTCGCTCTTTGTGGTTCTAACACTTTGGTCTCGTCAGAAACAATGTCAAGCAGCACGCTCTGTGACATACATAGTTGAAAGGTAAGGGCATTGTGGTATGTTACACATGGTGTTGTGGTAACAAATATGTACATGTAGGTTCATTCCTCGACAAGGTGAGTATGCCACATAAGGAAACAGTCAGTTTCAGAATCCCCTGTATGGCACAACCACACTCCACACTCCTGGCACCACCACATCGTGTCTGGTCGCTTGTTAGCTGCCTTACAGCGTTCACACCTCCCTCTCTTGTGCCAATTCTCGTGATTTGGATCTCTTATTTGATGGGAAAATGTCGTAGTGGCAGGGGACGAATTACACCTCCACTCCGTCCTGGCCTGCGATGAGAACAGTAGTCCCCGATCAGCTACTTAGCCAGCCGTATGCGGTAGTCCTTCATGGTTTTGATGGGACCCTCACTGAACTGTCTGAGAAGTACGTATGTGTTCGTGATGGCAACATCAAAGAGAAAATAAAAGATATATTTGTAAAATTTTCCTGATTTAGTCCTGCATTGGTAGTATTCTGGTCACCCCTGTCTACCCCTCCCTTGTGTTTCCCATACAGGATGACGGAATCAGGACAAGTGACCTCCATCCGAGAACCATCCTTCTCTTTTCTCTGTATTACAACCAGTGGACATGACAATGACAACCTTTTGGTCCATCCACGCTGTAGCATACACATTGCCAGACTGCAGAGTCAGTGAGTCACCTCTGCGGCAAGAAAAATTGGAGTGTGCAATCTTCATTTACTCAGAGGTAACCAACGTGTTTATTTATACAACACCTCATGTATCATAGGTTCATTTTATGTATGTTTCATGTAAATATGTATGCACAAGTACATACATATACATGTAGAATATATGCACACACGTGTAGACACACTGTATACCTATGTAAATGGTATTTTATGAAATAGTATATAGAGTGTGTGTACACATGTGTGCATATATTCTACGTGTATATATATGTTGTGCTCGTTCCACTATATTATTAGTGTATTTACCTGTTCTTTGTTTTTCAGTTGCTCTGGAAAGCCGCAGCGATCTTTTCGTGCTGTTCCACATCCAACCTCAACCATATCCTCAGGCAGGTTCTAGTCGGTGAACAAGTTATCGAACACAGTATGATGGTACTTGCCCTGAAAGTCAGCTGACAGTGACCGCACTACCCTTGCACCAAGTCCCTTCTCCACTCGGTCTGTCTGTTTCCCACTGTACACCTCCAACTGTGAAAAATACCCATTGGCACTGTGAGCAAGAACAAACACCTTTATGCCATGTTTTATGGGCTTCTTGGGCATGTACTGCTTGAGAGAGGAGTGGCCTTGAAACTTTATCATGGCCTCATCGACGCTCAACTCCCTCGGAGGGTTGTACAGTGATGAAAACCTCTGGCAGAGGTATGTCAGGATTGGGCATATCTTACCCCACCTGTCGTGACCGAGACTGCCACGTGGAATGAGGGATGAATTATCTGTGAAGCGGAAGTAATGTGAGATGTCGCGGAATCTATCTCGGGATATACGGTCAGAGACGGGGGTATATCGAAGCACTGGATCTCTCTTCCAGTAGTCGTCGATGGTGGGAACATGTGCAATGGCCATGAGAATGGAGAAACCTAGATATGCTCGTAGTATATATAGGTTCCCATGTGGTGTACTTTTTGTAGGTACTGTAACATTCGTATCCACTCCTCTATCTACACTCTCTGCATTACTGGTCTGTATACCCTCCATTCCTTCTATGCCCTCTTCCATTTTCACTCTGATACAAGCATCACTATGACCGTCCCACTCCACATTTCCTCTGTTCTTAGTCTCCTGATGTTGCACTACCTCCTCTTCCACCCTTTCACAGTACTCTTCTTCCTCTTCTTCTAGGTCCTCCTCCAAATCACTAAATTCATCATCACTACCTTAAGTGACTGGCTCCTGGATACCATCTAGCCCTTCCTATTCTTTGGAATATGTCATCCCAATCCTCAACCACCTCCTCAGTCGTTAGCCTTGCTATATATAATAATTCATGTTATGTATATTTATATATCTCTAGTATATTTGCTTACCAACACTTTCAAAGGGTCCTTCTGAGATGCAGAACGTATGTACTAACCGTAACGCGCCAGCAGAAGAGTGGCTCGCAGCTGCCACAATATTGCGTAACCGCCGTTTCGCGCAATGCGCGCAATGTTGCGTCTATCGCGGGTAATCGGCTAGAGTGTCAAGAGAGTGTTCTGCTTGCTGTTTGTGCATTAGTTCTGAACTACTTACTCTGCCTTTAGTACTGTATGTGGGGGTGGAGCTTGTCCATGTCTAGAGAGTGTAAAAAGAGTGTGAGTATATTTTGCTTACATTTAGTGTGTCCTGCAGGCCAGTTGTTCATTGCTAGGTATGAGTAATGTGTATCCTAGACGGGCTTTGTCTATGTCTATTGTCTATTTGATTTCACCTGAGCCCCAGAAGCTGCTGAGGTTTTACATGCTACACAGTTGCACATCATGCGCAGGTAACTGGAGGGAAACCGTGCAGCAGTGCTGAACACTACGAGAAGTGCATTTTTTCGAGTACTGTAGGCTTCGTTAGGCTGAAGACAAGGGATAGGTGGCTAAAGGTGAGCCATGACGCCGGAAGCGTGTTGATCCATGATGTCATACTTGTCATGTACCTTTTTGACTGCTATGCTAATCTCATTGTAAATATGGGAGCATACTAACCTCAGAATACATGTGTTGTATATGTAGCCCCTCTTTCTTGCTGATTTTCACACCAGCAAATGCTTTGAGCACATAAGAAGCCTTAACACGTAAACCGCACCCATGGTTAAGATCACACGCACTACATTCCTCGTGGTCAGTGGCATTTCCATACTTTCCTTATGGGACATACAGCAATCTTTGGAGTGGTAGAGATTCAGATTTAGTGAGACCTATCACTAGATGGGGCAAAACGTGAGGAATCCAAATTGGGTGAAAAATAAGTTATCGCCAAAATTCGAGGGCTCAAGAGAAGTCAGGCAGACAATGGAATGTAAAGAGAGTGTGAGTACAGTTCTCTTACTGTTTGTGTGTCAAAAGGGTCATTCCACTTCTCTGCCTTTGACTATGCAGCATTCTGAAGAGGAAACTATGCAGCAAGAGAAGAAGCCGAGGGGATGTCTGGCGCTACAGCCATTTGGAGGGAAATGACACCAGAGGTAAGCCAATGCAGCTGAGTGCACGGCAGTAGAAACCGGACCAGTTTTGGAGATGTTCGCAATTGCTTGTGCACAGATGTTTATGATACTATGACTGCACACTGAGACAGTGTATCTTTGGTAGAGACTCGATCCTAACCAAATCCATGCCCAGGCTCCACGAGCAATTCCGCCCTGATGTGTGTAGATATATTTGTTTGGGCATTTTTTCTCACCCAGGAATTGAAAAGATAGACCCACGCCTAATTATCATCCTGTCCATGGAAAATATCCTCCAGCGACTTCTATGGTACGGTATGGTATGGTGGTACCACGTGTAATCCGCCAGGTGGTTTACAGGTCACGTAACTGCCTTCACCTCTGCCACACTAGCAGCTACAGCCAGTGGTGACTAGTGGCCAGCAGACGGTATGTTTATATACTACGAAAAACCCATCATGTTATAAGTTCACGTTGTACCTCCTCTGGGCTGGGAAGCACCTGCCCACATGTGTTTTGGCGACCAAATTTTACTTCAGCAACTCCTTGGCAACCAGAGTATCACTTATACATGTAGTGACGTCAAGCTATTGAGCTTGTGCCACAAAATAGAGTACCGTGTGCTGCAAAATTCTGCTGCTCCCAATAAAAACATCCTCTTCCATATTTGGCTGTAAAATGTACACAATTCTCACAAATATTCTCATATTTCACCAGCTTACTGGGGATGAAGTGGGTTCAAGACCTAGAGAGGAGGCACAGATGGACAGCAGAACTCCTCAATGCAGGGATCTCTGCAGGTCACTTGTTCACTATTACAACTACTAGGGGTAGAGGGTTGACTGTCGCCACTCGCAGAGCCGTACCACCATTTATTGAACTATAGTTCCTGATCATGAGTTGTAGTTAGTTGTACACGAGTCACTCACTAATATGTGTACCCTAATGAGTGTCCATGCAGTGGGAACACTGGACACCCTTGATGCTAATCTGACGTTGGGGTATAAGTTGCTAATGCATCAGCAAGTAAAAGATGAAGATTTACAGAATAGACTTTTGTTAATTTAACATCTTTCTCATGCATCAAATTATAATCACAGTTAGTTTCTGGGTATAGCTGGCAAAGTGAAAGTGAAAGTGATGAAAAACCTTATATATGGTTTTCAATGGGGATAGACCATAGCAATCCCTATATGCACAGTACTACTGTAATGTGTGATGATTACTGGATGTATTAATAATGAATTTGCAATAAGTATGTATATGCATGCATGAGCAAGATAAAAATACATACACATACAAACAGTGCACTTACATGAACGACAGCGAAGGGGACATAAATGGGACATAATTATTTTGGTTTTGGCAGCCCTAGCCCTATACCCTAACCTCAAATATGCAACTTCTAGTTAAAAGTCTTTGTGGCCATCAATGTACACAATAACCTTTTGTGGTAAATGTACATACCTTGTCGAGCTGATATGAGTCCCACTTTTCTAAATGAATTGCATTCATATTGATGAACTACAATCTTAATTGTAGGATGAGGCTTGATGAAGAAAAGGGGACCTTAATGGGACATAATTTGTCTTTTTGGCCTACACCCTAACCTCAAATATGAAACTTCTAGTTGAAAGTCTTTGTGGCCTTCACTGTACACAATAACCTTTTGTGGTAAATGTACACACCTATGTCCACCTTATGTCCCGATTTGTCCAGATAATACGAGTCCCACATTGCTAAATGAATTGCATTCATATTGATTTGTATGAATAGAACTACCACCTTAATTGTAGGATGAGGCTCGATGAAGAAAAGTGGAAATAAATGGGACATATTATGTCTTAGGTTGAGCCTTGACACACAATAAATGGGACATAGTTATGGTATTCAGAAACAAAGCTGGACATATGTAATTATATAGAATATGTTCCCTTCATGCCCCTTTTTGTGGCCTTGCTTCAGGAATGCTTTAACGAAGGATTTTTTGCTGCATGCACCATATAGTTTTGAGGCAGAAAAACTTGCAAATAGTTATATATCATGTTCCATTAAATTTTGATCAAAAGCAGGATGCACAATATATGATGGAGCTGATAACAGGTTATTTTATTAGTCTTAACTTTATCCTGAATGTTTTTCGCACTCCAGCTCTCAATAGGGTTACCATGAAGGGAACGTGCACACTCCGCCAGTCTGGGCAGTGTCCTGGTTGTAGTTGTATCATATCAGTTGTTTTCTTAGAGAAAAGGACCAAAATTATCTCCAAGAGGACAAGTATGATACGTGGGTTTTATAATCACAAAACCATACTTTACTTGCTCTGCTGTAACATTATCACACAGTACGGTAGTACTGTGTATATAGGGATTGCTATGCTCTATCCCCATTGAACACCATATATAAGGATTTTGTTCATTTTCACTTTCAATTTGAAAATTATTTTTAATGATATCAAGGTGAAGAAAGTGTGAAAAATAACCAGTATACAAAAATTGGTTGTGTTGTGATTAATATGTACATAATATCGGAAAAAATGATTTACACATTTTGGCCATGTTTTCATCATCATCTTCTTGAATCAGCGTAACTCAATAACCATAAAATCAATGAACTTGAATCTTTGCATGTGGAAATGTATCATTATGTACTTTTGTAGTTCATGTACTACTGATCGTTATCTCTCCCTCCAATGTATTATGAATGAGGATAACTAATGAGCAAAACTCAGCAACCACGGTAACTGAAAATCATCATGTGTAGAGATATCATCACTAAATATAAGTTAGACGCTGAGTCGAGGGAACTACATGATTTCGAAAGCCGAGGGCCGGATGTAGCGTCCCGAGCGTAGCGAGGGCGCTACCAAGGGCCCGAGGCTTTCTAAATCGCGTAGATCCCAACGACGAGTGCGTCTAACTATTTTAGACTACAGCGGAGAAACTGATTGGACAATGGCTATTCAAACCACTAGAAACAAGTGTGCCAATAGATCCCGATACTACGGGCCAGCGGCCAACTATAGATCCCGCTAACGAGGTGACTATGAAAAATAGATCCCGCGTTTCTCGCAACCTGATTGGTCAATTTAATGTTACCGTAGTCTAATAGCAATAATACCCTTGTGATTCTTGTAATACTGATGTCAACAGTCCTCTCAATGCAATACATGTACATGTGGAGAGGTTGAAGAATCCGAAATAGACCATCATGCATACCCACCTATGTGTAAGGCCAATTACATGACACACAATGTTTTATTGTTGCATATGAAAGGATGTGAAGGGGTTACATGTGCATTCAACTTGCAGATGGCATGATGTTACACATGTACATACGCAATGTAATATGTGTACATGAAAGTACATGTGCATATCACACTAGCTGTATTAGCAGTATGAAGGAAGGAGAAAGACATCCCAGAGAGAGAGAGAGAGAGAGAGTGTGTGTGTGTGTGTGTGTGTGTGTGTGTGTGTGTGTGTGTGTGTGTGTGTGTGTGTGTGTGAGGGAGAAAGGGAGGGAGGAAGATACAAGCCAAGGTTTCCTTGAGATTGTCTGGCAGTTTGGAGCATCCAGCATATCCAGGGTTCATTGTGATACACACAGCAGGATGGTTTGAGGGAGATAGTGGTCCCTTCGAACACAAAGGTACACTGAGTTGAGTAATGACAATGGACAGGATCTGCTGGGCCATCATGGACAGTACCCGGAAAGTGATGTATCAAGAACATGTAGAACATATACATGTAGCATGACATATGAATATCACATGATGCTCACATGACATCACGTGATGTATACCTCTAACTCAATTCTGTTGAACTCGTCAAAGCAGGCCCATGCCCCAGCACTTGGGGCTGGTGGGTGGAGTCGCAATTCCACTCCTGCATGTTTTGTGTGATACTCTGGTGTGACTATTCTGTGGCACGTGGCTTACAGTGCGCATGCCTGTGCACATGCACATGGGCCTGAGACTTCTGTCGCGTGCATGTCTGGCTCCCGTCATTAACTACGTTTAACATTCTGTTAAACTACATAGAGAAAGACAACCAGACAAAAATGCAAGCTTATGTAATAGCCTCGTCCCCAGGCTCTCCCTCCTCCGCAATATAATTTCATGTATGACCTTTGACCCGCCAAAGAAAAACAGAGGGAGAGCCTGGTATATCTGAGCACGTGACTGACACTGAATGACGTCAAGGTAAACATTGTTGTACGTTAGGTGGCGTTCGAGTTGTGGAGTCAGCGTACAAAGGCAGGTACATGTAAGCACGTGATACCACTCTACGATGCCGTACTACTTCAGACAGCTTGGGCATAACTCCGCAATACACACGGTGTTGGTTTGAAGTAATGTCACAGCATTAAAGGGAACATGACTGCATATTCAATCTCGGGTGGGACTCATACCCACCACCATCGCTTTCTAGGTGACGGCGCTTTACCAACTGAGCTACCGAGGCAGCTACACATACATGTATACATGTACATTCTGTACACAAACGTATAAATGTGCAAGGCTATGAAAACTAATCCCATGTACATTTACTGAACAAACATGTGCACATGTATATATATGTACAGTGTATATCTGCATTATTCATCACCTCCTGCCTGTAGCACAGGGTTCTTCAGCAGTTGAGAAGCCTTTGGTCTCTTTTACTATCGGATACATGCTATAAATTGTATCCATAAAAGCAGGTGCACTTACAGCTTCAATACCAAGTGCATTCTTTAGCGTTTTGAAGTATACTGCATGAGTAATGCCGGCACAGATGAAACCGACTTGTATACAGGTACTTATTACATTCCTATTGTCATGGCTCACATGTGTTGTAAACACTGCACCTTTCAGTGAGCATCCATCGCAACAACAACTAACAGAAACGGCGCCACCCAACCCCTGACACTTCACACCAACGGGAACTACATTTCCCTTACATCCAGGGGTTGCACAGTGACGAATTTCATTTAAAACTTGCCCAAATCAGGCAAAGTCATAAAGCACAATCTATTAGGTAAGTCCACTGGACTCACCTCACCCAGTCTGGCACGATCAGGAGTGGAGACATACACTTCATCACTCTCACTTTCCCAATAGCAGCCAGACTCACTGCTACACTCACTACAATCTTCAGTAGCTTCACCACCACCACTGATTAGAACTCTGGACTCTTCCGAGCCCTCCTCCTGGCACAAAGAGCCTGAATAAAAAAATGTCTCACTACTGAGTAACACACAAACATGTACACATGCAGATAAGGTCGTAAGAGCATAGCAATGTAAACGTCATACACATGCACATATTTGTCATAACATGGGGTTAGCACTTTAGGGCTGAATATATATATATATATAAATATATAGAAAAATTGGCCCGTTCGCATGACTAGGCTCCCGCTCGCCAATTACGTATGCAATGAGTGTGCTGAGCTTGTGATTGTGTTACAATGCACGTGCAGGACTAGGCAGTGCACAAAATAACAGCCGGCCATCGGCCAATTTACGAGCAATTCATCGCAACAACAACTAACTGAAACAGCGCCACCCAACCCCTGACACTTCACACCAACGGGAACTACATTTCCCTTACATCCAGGGGTTGCACAGTGACGAATTTCATTTAAAAGCGTCTGTATCGGCCAACCGTCCATCCAGTAGTTTAAGATGCGGCTAAGCTGTATAAAAATGCTTTTTTTGCTGTGTCAGCCATTTCAGTGATCATATATTCTAACAGGGATCATAGACTATATCTGTCTATGATCCCTGTTAGAATGAAACGAAGAGACTAGAGTACTAGTAGCAATACATCAGCCACACAGGCCAAGAAAAGGAAAGTCGCGTTCACTACTTACCAAAAACGGAAGGCTGATCTCAATGGTGAGTGTCAGACTCATACTTGGCTCGATTGTGACACTGAAATGAATGGAAGAAAGAAGGAAGTGACAAAGCTTCGATGCGCTGTGTGCACTAAATTCAAAACAAGTATTGCTTCAAGAAGAAATTTCAGTGAGAAGTGGCTTTTGGGTGCCGAGTCGGTGTGAAAAGAAAACGGGCCAGAGAGAGTGGCAGTGATTCCTCTTCCTACGCACCCATTGCTAGAGCTCTAAAAAAGATTTCTGACTCTGAAAAAGACCAGCTACGACACAAATTTGACATCGCATACTTCACTGCCATCGAGGAAATTTCGTTTAGGAAGTACCCACAGTTGTGCGAGTTAGAAGCACGACATGGAGTCGCCATTGGGAGTGCATACACGAATGAGATTGCTGGTAAAACCTTCACACATTACATAGCTGAGTCGCGCCGTCAGCAGCTGCTTCTAAAGCTCACACAGGCGAAGTTTGTCTCACTGCTGATGAATGGCTCGACTGACAAAGGCAATGCTGATGATGAAGTATTCATGGTAGTTTGGTGCGACAGTACTAGATGAGAAAATGCACACAAGAACCAACTACTTCCATGTGTGTAGGCCTAAGAGTGTAGACGCAGCTGAACTATTTCAGAGTCTCAAAGGTGCACTGTTACAGCTTCGAATATCTGACATTGACCCTGAGAACTGTAAAATGCTTGTTGGAATTGGGAGTGATGGAGCGTCGGCCAATATTGCTAGAGGGGGTCTAAAAGGGCTTGTTCAATCTCAATGCGAGTGGATGTTCTGGATGTGGTGCATGGCACACAGATTGGAATTGGCTGTGAAAGATGCACTTGTAGGTACTGCCTTTGATGCTGTTGACGATATGCTCCTTAAGCTTTACTACTTGTATGAAAAATCACCTAAGAAATGCAGAGAACTCACAGAAGTTGTCTCAGATCTAAAGGAGTGCATCGATGTCGATGAAGCCGGTATCAAGCCTATCAGAGCCAGTGGATCGAGATGGGTGAGCCACAAATTGAACGCCATGAGGCGCATTCTGTCAATTTTTCAATTTCACAATTGAATGTAATCAAGACCAACAAGAGGACATCACTCTCGAATGAATCACTTGATGACCTACTTTTGCTGACTACAGACAGTGTACCATTAAGGGAATTCTGTCCTGATGAAGGAATTGACCTCTGGTGGAGGGATAAAGTGCGTAGGCCTAACCAGAGCAAAAGGAAGCAGTACAAGGAACGTACATGTAACTTGCCAACACATGAAAGTACAGTTAGCTCATCAGAATCTGGAAGTAAAGAAGATTCAGATGCTCAATCGGATTTACTCAGTGATTGGGACGAATGGATGAGTGTGTCATGGTAATTTTTTCGCAGTAATTTTTATACCATATATATGGCAATGTCATGCATTTGTATACATGTACCCTTTTATCAATAAAAAGAATGAAATTTCACTGAAGAAAGTGTCCGAACAATTTGCTATGATGGCCAATCGAAATCATACTTGGTCTGCCAAGTGTCCAAACATGAGTAATTATTTATTTTGTGCTCTGCTAGGGCTGACATAGCCTTGTTCTCAGATATTTATATGCACTTCTAGTATATATTTCTGCTACATGTTACTGTGCACTTTTGTATATTCAATATTGCTGTGTCAACAAGCTGCCGCACTATACAAGCTGCCGCACTATACAAGTTTTGTCATGGCTCAGAAAAGGACGCATCAGTCTACACTATGTACATGGCTGCCAGGATAACTGTGTCGTACATGTATGAGCTACCAGGTTTGGGCAAATCAGTAAAATACTTGTCATCTTTGTATGCTCAGGCTGGCTACGAAACTGCTTTGTGTTCAAATTACAGCGTGCAGTGGAGTAATATGTCCAAAGAAGTGGGTTTAGACTGTTGTTGGTCGTAAAGTATACTGTAAAATATCCGTAAAATAAATGGAATTCTTGTGCATGCGCGAACAGTCGATACCAGGCCATTTCTCTGAGGCTTTGAATCAGCCTGGGAACGAGGCTATGGCTGACAGTGTGGATGTTTTTGTTGGAGCCACATTTACACTAGATGACGTGATGTATATACATGTACATGTATTAGATATGGAGGGATTGAGACACGCTTTTCTTTTGCATTAGTCCATCCCTAACTGCGATGGCATGTGAACTTACACGTATGTGCCAATGTCAGCCTTTGCTGACCTCGGCAGCACCTTGCAGGTATGCCCATGAATACATACATGTATATACATACATGTATGTAATGGAACGAGGGTGTCCTCTACATGAATTACAGGAGGGCACCCCCAAGTGGGATTACACCTCCTCTCCTGCATTCCCTAGTTGCCTCTTTGAAACAGGAAGTGTGTCCTCTATTACTGGAGGGCCAAATCCCGATATTAGATTTGCATGTTAGTATATTCTACTAGCTAGCTAATCTTAGCACCAGGTGCTACATGGGAGGTGTAGTTACATGTGTTCTTTATTTATCAATCAATCTACCCAGACAG
This sequence comes from Theonella swinhoei, assembly GCA_963970385.1. Classification (NCBI taxonomy): domain Eukaryota; kingdom Metazoa; phylum Porifera; class Demospongiae; order Tetractinellida; family Theonellidae; genus Theonella; species Theonella swinhoei. The sequence goes on along the minus strand of OZ019948.1, from coordinate 10,554,547 downwards.
TTTCCATAGGCATAAATAAACCATATGTGAGGTTGGATGCCAGGCCAGGAGTCAATGCCTAAGATGCCATATGAGAGACAGCGGCAGCCCCTCTCCCACTGTTGAACACTGTTGAAAACCGGACGCGTCTTCCTTCAGCACCTAGGGCACACTTTACAACGTTTCAAGGTTCAAAAACACATATAGATGTAGGTGCCGTACATGCAAATAAGGCAACAAGTGTAACACTATACCTTGCTACTCCACCTTACTACCCTACATTGTACGTTTTGTATATATATATATATATATGCTCATCCAACCTACATGTAAAATGAAAAATAAGTCCTAAGAAGGACTAGGGGTGAAGGGGCATTGCTTATGAGTCAGGAAAGCTTCTCCCAATGCATGGAGACGAGGAGAGAGATCACATTAATGGAGCTCTCCCAATGCAGCCCCTCCACCCCAACCTATACTGTGTTCATTTCTCCATTTATAGTGTTGACTCAAACTGGTCTTACAGTTGTGGTTTTGCCAGGTATGCCTATGAATAGTATTATAGGAAGGGTTCAGCACTGGCTGTCAGGTGACAGGTAATTCTAACTAGAGTCCTCTTCCTATCCTGAAATTAAAAGGGTTAGGCTCTAATCATGGAACAGAAGAGATCATCTACAGGTAGATCAGAGCAAAGGTTTCAATGTTACAGCTAAGCTGTAACAAAATGTATGTAACATTGTCTGTATTTAGTGTTTGGCTAGCAAGCTCATCACGCACAAGAGATGCAATTAAATTGCCACAAGAACTAAGCGTGATGATATATGTCAATACAGGAATAACATTGCTCCATTTCCAATGTAAAAGTAGTGTACAGTTTCTCACATTGCTACAAAATGAGAGATGTACATATACATGTAGCTGCACACGTAAAGGTCTCATGGAAAGCGTACAGCGTGTTGGACACTGTTGAAAACGGGACACATTTTCCTTCAGCACTAGGGCACACTTTACGTTTCAAGGTTCAAAAACACACAGTACATCAAGCATATACATGTAGGTGCCGTACACACAAATAAGGCAACAGTTACACTACCCTACTACCCTAGGTATTGCACGACAATTGCAGCAGCCCAAAGCAGATCTTTAGAGTAAGATACTAAGACAACAGCAGTTGGTCTAGCGAGGTTTTATCTTGTGTTTGGAAAAGTTCAAAGATTTACAGATCAGAGGGTGCTGAGGGAAAGATATAAAGTAGCAGCTTTACAGCTTCTAGAGAGAGACTGTTACTGCTACCTTCTACCTGCAATGGCTTCCATCCAATTGCACAAAACTATGAACATTGGCTTCAATGAAGATTTATTATGCACCAATGAGACCAAATATGTATGTAATGATAAGCACATCTCAAATACAATACGTTGGTGTGGTCAGGCCAGACCAAGTGCGATTTTCCCCCTTCCCTTACGTCAGAGTGACTAGACACTGTGTGTACTGTCCCTCTAGAAGAATTTGGTAATTCAGACACTATGTGTATATACCAGGTGGATACTCTGGTATGTAGGGTATAATTATTTCTGGACAGTACACGTACTGACGGTGCGTGAATGTGGACATTGCAAACCTAATAAGAATACTTGTCAAGCACACAAGTGCCTTGCAACTTCCTCTCGAGTGACACCACGTGGAGGTAGAAGACATGTCACTCTTAGGAGGATTCACACCACAAACCTATACATGTACATGTTTTACGTGTACCTAACTTTTCCATTGTTAAAGCAGTGTGAATCAACCGTAAGGAGGGATGTCACAGGTTCATACATAGGGAATGGTGCACTTGCTACACGTAAATAACTGTACTTTTGGGCATGTGATTATCAGACAACACCTGTGCAGCTGCCATACTAGTCTTGGACCTACCCTGACCTGAAGTGTATGCAGGGATGTGAACTACACCACAGAAGGGTGAGAGTGGGCCCAACATAGGCCTTTGTTCCCTCATCCTTCCACAGTGGAGAAATATCATCTTTTCACCAAAAATGTTCACCAAGGGAACCTCATGGTAAGAAGCCTCGGCGTGCATGCACAGCGAGGGTTACAGTAGTTGGATCTGTGTGTGTGTGTGTGTGTGTGTCTGTTAAGTCACATTTCACCTCTGGAGCGTCTGTTCGTCCTGAAAATACTGTCACGTACTAAGCAGGCAAACAATTTGTGGAGATTTCTCTGAAACTGCTCCGTTGCAGAGATACACCGCTTTCTGCGTTGTAGGGTACTGCAGCGACATTCCGCGCACTTTTTCGACGGCAGAGCCTTCCAGGGGTCCTAAAAAGGCTAAAAAAACGTTAAACTCTACCTGGAATACGACTCGATGTAAGGTAGCAAGCTTCTTTCTGTTCAGTCTCTGTCTTTTGCCCAAAGTCTTCCATATACTTCCCGTGTAATGTAATTAGAATGGTAATATATCTAGCTCGTGCGCTTTCAAGGATTCGTGCAGGCGCGTACGCTGAGGGTTCTGCACGTTAGTGCATTCATTCATGCTTGTATAAATTGCCACAAATACATTGTATACATATACTTGGGCTGTGTTGTCGGGTCTGGGAACAAGCTACACAAAAAAAACATAATCTAGTATGCATGTATGTCGAACACCTTGGCCATGTTCTGCACACGTGCAATGGGCGCACACCTGATTAGAGGGAGTTTACAAAACGTGTATGGGGCATCTAATCATGTAGAAATTGTCCTCTCGGACATCCATGCACTCTCCCCAGCCCCCTTTGATGGGCTCTATTTGTTGCTTGGTATTTAGCAATATAAAACAAGTACACATACAGCACAGCCCAGCAGTATGCGCATTAGTAACAATATACCCCATTCCACTACGTTTGTACTGACGTCATTAACCCTCGGTGCATGCACCGGAAGGTTACAGCACTTGGTTTGTGTGTGTGTGTGTGTGTGTGTGTGTGTGTGTGTGTGTGTGTGTGTGTGTGTGTGTGTGTGTGTGTGTGTGTATGTGTCACTTTGGTGACACATAAACCCCCCAAAAAGGGACACCATATGAATCAGCAACCTATGGGAAAGATTTTTAAAAAGCTGTTTTAAAATAAATGGTTAGTTCCCGCTATTTCCCATTTATACAGTATCTAAAGTCGGCCATTTTGTTACAGCATTCCGCGACATCTCCGCCCACGCAATTATTGGCAACCTTACGACTTCAAAAGAGAAAGCTAAGAAACAGATTGTTGCTAGGAGCAGACTCCCTTTCCAGGCCCAGCATAGGCCACAAATATAGACAGTTATTCACAATGGGTCGCAGTGGTAATGGTATTGGAAATGCCCTGGATGAGAACACAACACTTTTCGCACTATTTGTAGACTTCTCCAGGAAACCTAGATCTTTTAAAACTGGTTTTTGTACATATGGTACCTGTGGTACTTGTAGCTTGTCATGGGCACCAGTATCTGAAGGACAGCATTAATTACATTCTGAGTATGGCTATTTGTTGTTCTTTGTGTTACATACATGTATGTCTTGTTTATCTAATGACGGTTTTCCTGCTTGACTATATTTATGTGTTTATAGTATGCATGGCACTTGTGGTGATATGACGGGACTCAGTAGTGGTTGGAATCACTCCATATTGAAAGGGCCTCAGCGCTCCATTATATGTGCACCTCGGTTGTGTGTAGACCTCAGTGGTCTGTATCTGTGTGGGCCGCGATGGTCCGTTACGTGCTCACCTCAGTGGTGTGGAGCGCAGCAAGCTGTTGCAGTGGCATGCAGTGAGCATGTCGGACAAGGGTATTGGTAGCATGATGGGTGGCGCATTGATATTATTGCAGATGTTTATGAGAACACAACACTTTTCGGACTATTTGTAGACTTCTTGTGGGCTCGAAATATACATCGAGTCTAGCAAGACCGACCAGTAGAGAGATGGGGCATGGGTGGTTATTGCTCGTACGTCATCTGGGTTGTGCCCAGTGCTTATGTTAGAGAGATACGTGAAGATGGCAGGTGTTGGCAAAGATGCTGATAAGTTCTTGTTTCGGGGGTTGTAAAGATGGAGCCAGACTACGGCCAACTGGAGGCCTAAGTTACACAAGAATAAGGGAGCTGGTCCGTGAAAAGTTGTCTGCGATTGGGCTGGATAAATCTAAATAGGGCTTACACAGTCTCAGATCGGGTGGAGCATCAGCTGCTGCTAATGCAGGTGTGCCTGACAGATGGTTCAAAAGACACGGCAGATGGAGGAGCGAGAATGCTAAAGACGGTTGGTTATGTTAAAGATAGGTTAGAAGATAGGCTCATGGTAACTCGCAGCATAGGTTTGTAAGCATAGCCTTACCTCCTTTCTTTGGAGTCTCTCACCAGTTGCACGGTCATCCTTAAGTATGTGGTTATGGCATGTGGGTGGCATTAAATGGGAGATATTTTCTGGCGTTTGAGCGCAGATAAGGTCGTAAGAGCATAGGAAGATTGCTCTTTCAATGAGGAAGAGACACACAGCGAGGCTTACTGTACTTGCTATGTGTACTAGTTAAAGTACCCGTCCGAGTACATTACGCGATATAATGTACGAGGATGTGTCGAGAGCGTAATAAGGCACGAGGCGTACCCGAGTGCCTTATTAGGCATCGAGACACATTCCGAGTACATTATATCCCGTAATTTACGAGGATATACGGGTACTTTAACTGGTTTATTGTACGTATACGGAAATTTTCAAACTAGCGCTTGAGATAGGTAACAGCAGAGAAGCTGCTCAGCTCATTCCTCAATAGCGAGGGCTCTACAGAGTAGGCTAGGAACAATTTAATGCCTTAGCTAAGAATTGGCTAATTGGTGTGTTAGAGGTGAGCGTGTTTCCGCCAACATGCTTCTTAGTCATGAATGTCTGCAAAGCCTAAGGCCACTGACCTAAGAGCTGCGCTGCTACCTATGACAGACGACAGCAACTCACTATTAGGAAATAAGAATCAGTGTTTCAGAGGTGAGTGTGATCCCTTTGGCTTGCTTCTGAGTCATGATACCAGCCTTGGCTATGCCGCTGCGTGACAGATGCAGAAAACGTGACTCTGTAGAACCAAGAGTAAATAATGAGGAGAGAGAGTATCCAACTCCATATATCGCCATACAAACACTCTCGGGAAAGTAACGTGACAGGCACGTGATTTAACAGGACGCGTTATGACGCACGCACGTCAGGGACATGCGCCAGTCCATGCTGCTACATGTACACGTTCGATGGTTGCATGTTTGTACCTTAGCTAGCTATGGCCAAACGACCAGGGAGCCAGCTCGAAAACTTGCATGATTCTAAAAGGGTACCACCTCCCGATAACTTTCCCGCTATTCTAGCTGGAGCTGGGCAGGAGAAGTACGGCAACCGGCTAAACTTCGAGGTTGGCTGCACGTTCTCGAAGGGGCATCACGTCATCGTTAGCTGCAAGGTGTGCCACTGGCATCCACCAGCAGGTTCCATCTCTCGAACAAGGGTTGTGGTCTACGAAGATGGAAGCTTCTACTTTCAAGTGCTACTACGTTCCAAAGAATCTGGAACAATGGAGACGGTTGACCATTTTTTGAGCGTGTGTGCGATGATGGCAAACGAGAAAGGTGAATATAAATTTTGCCCAGGTGTAGACCTATTTGAATATGAGACGAAGTACTTCTCCAAGATTCGTTACGATGTAAAAAATTTATGCCGTGCAAACAGCCCTTTTGAACGGATTGACTCCTGTAATTGTCTCTTGTTCCACAAGCTAGCTAAAAATGCAAGCATTATAGAGAGAGTTAGAATGTGTCCTCTGCAGTGCATGCAAACGACTGGTCAGTGATCTTAATCAGCGTCTCAAGACAGCTGTGTCATCACCGGTGAAGGTTAAAAGGCAACAAACTTCATCAAACTGCCCTCTTAAGTACATGTCTCCTAGTAGCCAGAAGAAAAGGAAGGAAAATGCCCAACGTGAACGGGCTAAGGATCGAAGCAGATTGCAGAAATACTCGCACACAGAACTTACACTAGACGATGACCAGCATGATGAGCTCTCCAAACTCATGGATACCATTGAAGAGAAAGGGGGAAAGGAGATTGAGGAAGTAATGCAGGATGCCAAGAGTCATGGTGTAGGTGATTCTGTTCGTGAAATCTGGCAAATGGATATGCAGAGAGTGAAAGATAAATTTAATAATGATCAACAGAAAAATAGTGAGCAGTAACATGACAGTGTATGACTTACACTTATTGTGTATGAACATGTATACTCAGTTCCCTCAATGTTTTTGTTTATGACCTAGGTAGTGTAAAGTGCTTATCTAAATGCATACCTTCAGGTGTAGGCAAACGCAGTAATCGGTGTGGAGTGCTGTTACCATTAGGTTGGCTCTTGCAGTTTACTGCCGTAGTCCAGCTGCATATGATGCCTTAAAGAGTTTTGGATTGCTTCAACTACCATCTCGGTCAACACTTCAGGCTTTTACTGGTGCCTTTCTGGAGGATTGTGGTGAGCATTAATTTTTTCACTCATGTTTATGTACAAGTAAAATGTGTGCATAAGTGTGTGTGCATATACATGTATATACATGTAACCTGTAGTAATGCATACAAGTTTTGTGTTTATGCTTGTCTTTAACAAACATCCACTGTGACTAGGGAGTAGCCATGAGCGTATGGCAAAGGAAACAGAACGATTCACATCATTTAAGCAGCAATATCTAGCAGAGAAGAAGAAGGAGCCAAAGGGTGACGGTGTGCTGATTTTTGATGAAGTCAAAGTCATCTCGAGATTGATGTGGAATTCCAGAAGCCAAAAAATAATCGGCTTGGCCATGAGTCCAGATGAAATGTCATCATTACACGATGCATATCAGCTGGTGGATGAAATGTCTGCCAGTAAACAAACCAGCTACATACTTCAATTTCTCTGGAGAGATCTTACTAGTTCCTTTGATGTTGTGGGGCCATACTTCACTAGCGGCGGCCAGCTCGAAAGCAAATTCATTGTGTCTTGTATTCTACAGAGCCTTCGAATCTTTCACCTCTATGGTTTTCATACATGTGCTATAGTATGCGATGGAGCAAGTGCCAACGTCTCTGCACTGAAATCGACATGTGGTACATCAGGAGCATATGGCATTGGGTCTACTACCTCCACTGATCGACATAAAGTAGAACCATATTTCTCCAATCCATTCGATCCTGACCAACACATTTTCTGGCTGATATGCCCAAGTCATCAAGTGAGTGTGTGTTGGTGTGTACAGTATGTTTGTGTTTGGTAACATTATGTTTGCGTGCGTTGCAGATCAGCAGTACTGCCATGCACTTTATATTGTATGACCATGCACACACACACACACACACACACACACACACACTTTAAATTAATCCGTTTTTCATAGCTGAAGAATATGATCAATGCGTTACACTCCTCACGAGAGAATGGAACTAAAGCTTTTCAACATAAGGGCAGTACCTTCGGCTGGATAGATATCTACAAAATGTGGATGAGGGAGTGTGAAAGGAGGGAAAGAGGACATGCCAGAATGGTACCGAAGCTTCGAGAGACACATATAATTAGAGATTCTTGGACAAAGTTGAATGTGTCACCGGCAAAGATTATGCAGGTACATCTATAGGTATACATTATTAGTAATGTGCATTATTTGGAAACTTATGTTCACAGCAACAGGAAGTATTATCTGAGTTGTACAGCTATTCTCACCAAACCCCTGAATGCAGAGATAGCTTCAGTACCAAACTGACTCTATCATACCTTGAAGCTTGCAACAAAATCTTTGAGCAAGGGTTACTAAGTCACAACAAGGTTACAAGTCCTGACTGCCAGGTTGTACTCAACATTCAAGAGGGCTATCAGTTCTTTACCGAATGGTTGGATGAGCTATATGAACGTGTGTTGCATGGCAAGTATATTGATGTGCATCTGTGCGTGTGTGTGCCAAGTATGTGTATGCATACATGTGACAAAAAGATCTATGTAACTACATTTATTTTCATGTAGATGAGTCATTCTGTGCAACAGAGAGTACCCAGAAGAAATATATATCCTGGCAAAGTGAGAATTAGCTACATTATTTAAACTCCTATTTTAAATTTGTTATTTCCTTTTGAATTTAGCTTGGGACAATCTGAGAATTGATGTTTATGGATTCATTGAATTAACAAGGCACTTCTTCCTTTGCTACCCAAGCTATTTCTTGTCCCCCCTGCGAATTTCTGGAAGTGCTGTAGAGTCACTCTTTGGACAGTATAAGTACATGTCAGGGAGTAAACTATTGTCTATTTGACTTCACCTGAGCCCTCGAATTTTGGCAATAACTCTCTTATTTTTCACCCAATTTCAAAATAAAAAGTACCATTGGATTCCTCGCGTTTTGCCGCGTCTAGTGATAGGTCTCACTAAATCTGAATCCCTACCACTCCAAAGATAGCTGTATGTCTCATAAGGAAAGTATGGAGATACCATTGACCGCGAGGAATGTAGTGCGCGTGACCTCAACCATACGCGCTGTTTACGCGCGAAGGCTTCTTACCTGCTCGAAGCGTTTGCTGGTGTGAAAATCAGCAAGAAAGAGGGGCTACCCGGACGACACAAGGATTCTCAGGTTAGTAATGCTAGCTAGGCTCCCATATTTACAATGAGATGTAGCGTAGCAGTCAAAACGGTGCAAGTGAACTATGACATCGTGGATCAACGCACTTCCAGCGTCATGGCTCACCTTTAGCAACTTATCCCTAGTCTTCGGCCTAACTAAGCCCTAAAGTACTCGAAAAACGCACTTCTCGTAGCGTTCAGCACTGCCGCATCGTTTCCCTCCAGTTACCTGCGCATACCACTACCCGCAAACATGCAGGAAGTTGTCAAAATGACGCGCGGTTGCGTAGCACGTAAAACCTCAGCAACTTCCGGGGCTCAGGTGAACGCAAATAGACAATAGATGCAGCTAATTATGCTACCTGCAGATCAAAGTATCTAACTAAGCAAGCAGTACACCACAGTGGCCAGTTCTACCGAGATCAGGAGTTAAGCATTCCTATCGCACCATTAGAAAAGAAAAAATATAGCAGTAGTAAAACAAAAGACACACTCAGGGAATAAGTAGTTATGTCTATGTACATGTGCATCTATGACTGTGTGATATGTCAACAATTGATCTCTCAGATTTTGCCCAGATAATGTTGATTTCCCGCCATCTTTAGCAGCTACCTGGCGATGCACATCAAGAAACCCTTGTATCCTAGTATTGCACAGTTTACGGGTAAATTCCAGGAATACTCCATGCACTGCTTCTCTGTTTTCATCATAGTCTTGATAGATTTCTTTAAGTAAGGAGATAAATTGCTTCTCAAGATCACTGTTCTGCCGAAGCTTTTCAGTTGCAACTTTGACAAGTCTAGAACCGTGCTCTTTTAGTGATGACTCATTAGCATACTCCAATGTACACTTGTCTACACTCTTGATAAATGGAATGTAGTGGGCAGCAGGAAAGTACATGTATCCCATGTCTCTATACCGCAAGTAGTCCGGTACATGATCCTTATCAGTACACTGGATTGCCTTTAGTATGGTGATCTCAACTTTGACACTCTCTCTTTTGGATTCATGTACACCACATTTTAGTTGGTCATATCGCAGATGTAGCATTGCAGCAAGAGCAGCACCACCAAACCTGTAGTACACACCTTCTTCTTGGTCCAGTGACAGTGTTTGACTCAAGACATGATCACCATCACATTGTTCTCTCTGCTGATGCTTAGCAACCTTCTTCATCAGGTAGTCAAACACGGCAGAGTACACAGCTATAAGAACTGGGTTGTATACTTCCTTAGCAACTCCTCTACCTTCACAGTATCCTATTCATCGTTGATGTACCTGAGAGAGATCTTTCTGTCGACAGCCTTGGTCAACGTGATCCTTCAAAAGCAAGCTACATTGCCTATGCCATTCCAGTTGAAACCTAGAGTACTTGTCCTTTCCCGTCTGGCATGATTTGTAGACGCGTATGAACAGCTCAGTTAGTCCCTTCACCAACGTTGACATCAACGATTGGGCACTTTGCAATGAGCTCCAAAGCTTCTCTCGTTCCTTGTACAAGTGAATATGATTTTCTTGTGTGACAATACTTATCACTGAACGTACCACATCCGAAGAGTTGGACGCCAAATCACTTAGCATGTCCAGTAGGGCTTTCTTTTCATCCTTATTCAGTAGCCTGGTCTTCCTGGGTTTCTTAGATTTGATAACTTCAACTTCATCGGGATTTATCTCGACTTCTGCCCCAATCTCGTCGAATATGTCCTCCATCGTCGTATCGCGATCACACATGCAAGCTATGACGTTAAGAAGTAGACATGCAAGCACTCGCGCGTCATCGAATCACGTGCCTGTCACGTTACTTTCCCGAGAGTGTTTGTACGGCGATATATGGAGTTGGATACTCTCTCTCCTCATTATTTACTCTTGGTAGAACCGCAGGGCGTTATTGTTTTGACCTTGTTGAGTAAACTGAGGACATATATGGAAGTGTACTATATTAAGATGAAAGGGAAAATAAAGCACACTGGGATAATAAAGCACTGTTAGACAATGGCATACTATACATTATGGCAAATAAAGAACACTTTTGGCCTTTCATGTTAGGTGGCTTCGTACAATAAGTCAGCTCTAAATCACTACATCTTCTCAACCCTTCTCTGTGGCTGGATCAATATCTTCACTATTCTCTGCATACTTCCATTTACAGAGAGGCGGGGTTGCAATGTAAAGGTCATACATATGCACATATTTGTCCTAACATGGAGTTAGCACTTTAGTGCTGAATCAGGCACCAATGCACGCACACACTACAATGTGACTATAACTATTCCCAGCCAGAATGTAATGTTATGTATGCAATGAGTGTGCTGTTGTGTTACAATGCACGTGCCGGAATAGCCTTGTTCTCAGGCCGATTGAAAGCCGCAGAGAAACGGCCTGGTATCAACTGTTCGCGCATGCGCCAAATATAAATTAACCATATGTGAGGTTGGATGCCAGGCCAGGAGTCAATGCCTAAGATGCCATATGAGAGACAGCGGCTGACAGTGGCAGCCCCTCTCCCAAAACAGAAGGTGCCAACACTGGATGGGTGCTATTGGTACATGTGTATCTTCCTTTCAATGTGTAAGATTACCGCAGCATCTGAGAAAATGTGCGTCACACCCACACCCACACACCCACACCCACACCCACACACATACACCACACTAGCCTCACCCATAACACCTAGGAAGGTGATGCTGAAGGTGTCTGTGTGGTGCTTCCAAGGTTGGCAAAGGCTGACATGAACATGTATATACGTACTACGTGTAGGTTCACATGCCATCCATGCGTGAAAAGGTATGAACACAAAAGGAAAGCGTGTCTCCCTCATACACACAACGCATCATCAACGCATTTACGTGTACAGTAAACATACATGTAGAAAATGTAAAAGCACATCCTCAGAGAAGCGGAAGTGCACCAGAGGGGTGCTGCATATTTATCCTTTCACTCCCCACGGATACCTCCCCACACTGTTACAAGCTATACACTCACCAGAAGGTACTAAGGAATCCATTTCACTGTTCACACTTTCTAGTTTCTTTCCCGAAAACGTGGACACAATGCCCGATTCGAAAATGCGGATCACGTGATCAGTCATTGGAGGGGGGGCGGAGTTTGCGGCGGTACCGTCTGAAACGTTCGAGTCGTTCAACCTTTGACCTTGCCAGATTTTCTAAAAATGGCTATACCTTCATGTAAGCAGTCATATATAATGAATATCATTATTATATAAGTGTTTAGATGTGTTCTAGGGGTATCTGTGGTGTCTGAGGTGACTCTAGTGTCTGAGGTGCCCTTGATGCCTCTGGTGTCTGAGGTGCCTCTGGTGCCCTTGGTGTCTGAGGTACCTCTGGTGTGTGAAGTGCCTCTAGTGTCTGAGGTGCCTCTGGTGCCTCTGGTGTCTGAGGTGCCTCTGGTGCCTCTGGTGTCTGAGGTGCCTCTGGTGCCCTTGGTGTCTGAGGTGCCCTTGGTGCCTCTGGTGTCTGAGGTGCCTCCGGTGTCTGAGGTACCTCTAATATCTGAGGTGCCCTTGGTGCCTCTGGTGCCCTTGGTGTCTGAGGTGCCTCTGGTGCCCTTGGTGCCTGAGGTGACTCTGGTGCCCTTCGTGTCTGAGGTGCCTCTGGTGTCTGACGTGCCTCTGGTGCTCTTGGTGTCTGTGGTTGAGTGTCTGAGGTGCCCTTGGTGTCTGAGGTGACTCTGGTGCCCTTGGTGTCTGAGGTGCCTGTGGTGTCTGAGGTGCCCTTGGTGTCTGAGGTGCCTCTGGTGCCCTTGGTGTCTGAGGTGCCTCTTGTGCCCTTGGTGTCTGAGGTGCCCTTTGTGCCTGTGGTGTCTGAAGTGCCTCTAGTGTCTGAGGTGCCTCTGGTGCCTCTAGTGTCTGAGGTGCCTCTGGTGCCTTTGGTGTCTGAGGTGTCTCTGGTGCCCTTGGTGTCTGAGGTTCCCTTGGTGCCTCAGGTGTCTGAGGTGTCTCTAGTGTCTAAAGTGCCCTTGGTGCCTCTGGTGTCTGAGGTGCCTCTGGTGCCCTTGGTGTCTGAGGTGTCTCTGGTGCCCTTGGTGTCTGAGGTGCCTCTGGTGCCCTTGGTGTCTTAGGTGCCCTTGGTTTCCCTGGTGTCTAAGGTGCCTCTGGTGTCTTTGGTGTCTGAGGTGCCTCTGGTGCCCGTGGTGTCTTAAGTATCTCTGGTGCCCTTGGTGTCTGAGGTGCCTCTGGTGCCCTTGGTGACTGAGGTGCCTCTAGTGTCTGAAGTGCCTCTAGTGTCTGAGGTGCCTCTGATGCCTCTGGTGTCTGAGGTGCCTCTGCTGCCCTTGGTGTCTGAGGTGCCCTTGGTGCCTCTAGTGTCTGAAGTGTCCTTGTTGCCTCTGGTGTCTAAGGTGCCTCTGGTGCCCTTGGGGTCCGAGGTGTCTCTGGTGCCCTTGGTGTCTGAGGTGCCTCTGGTGTCTGAGGGACCTCAGGTGCCCTTTGTGTCTGAGGTGCCTCTAGTGTCTTAGGTGCCCTTGGTGCCTCTGGTGTGTAAGGTGCCTCTAGTATCTGAGGTGCCCTTGGTGCCTCTGGTGTCTGAGGTGCCTCTGGTGCCCTTAGTGTCTTAGGTGCCTCTGGTGCTCTTGTTATCTGAGGTGCCTCTGGGTGCCCTTGGTGTCTGAGGTGCCTCTGGTGTCTGAGGGACCTCATGTGCCCTTTGTGTCTGAGGTGCCTCTAGTGTCTGAGGTGCCCTTGGTGCCTCTGGTGTGTAAGGTGCCTCTAGTATCTGAGGTGCCCTTGGTGCCTCTGGTGTCTGAGGTGCCTCTAGTGTCTGAGGTGCCTCTGGTGCCCCTAGTGTCTTAGGTGCCTCTGGTGCTCTTGTTATCTGAGGTGCCTCTGGGTGCCCTTGGTGTCTGAGGTGCCTCTGATGTCTGAAGTGCCTTTAGTGTCTGAGGTGCCTCTGGTGCCTCTGGTGTCTGAGCTGCCTCCTTGTGTGTGTTTTGCTGTCCTTGGTGTATGAGGTGCCCTTGGTGCCTCTGGTGTCTGAGGTGCATCTAGTATATGAAGTGCCTCTGGTATCTGAGGTACCCTTGGTGTCTGAAGTTTCTGAAGTGCGTGCCTCTTGTGTCTCAAGTGCCTGTGGTGTCTGATGTGCCCTAGGTGCCTCCAGTGTCTGAGGTGCCTCTGGTGTCTGAGGTGCCCTTGGTGTCTGAAGTTTCTGAGGTGCCTCTTGTGTCCTAAGTGCCTGTGGTGTCTGAGGTGCCCTTCGTGCCTCTGATGTCTGAGATGCGCTTGGTGCCTCTGGTATCTGATGTGCCGTTGGTGTCTGAGGTGCCTCTGATGACTGAGGTGTCTCAGGTGCCTTTGGTGCCTCCAGTGTCTAAGGTGCCTCCAGTGTCTGAGGTACCTTTGGTGCCTTTGGTGTCTGAGGTGCCTCTGGTGCCTCTGATGTCTAAGGTGTCTCTGATGCCTCTGGTGTCTGTGATGCCCTTGGTGTCTGAGGTGACTCTGATGCCTCTGGTGTCTGTGATGCCCTTGGTGTCTGAGGTGCCTGAGGTGTCTGTGGCACCCTTGGTGTCTAAGGTGCCAGTGGTGTCTGTCTAAGGTGCCAGTCTGTCTAAGGTGCCAGTGGTGTCTGTCTAAGGTGCCAGTGGTGCCCTTGGTGCATGTCTTAGGTGCCTCCAGTGTCTGAGGTCCCTTTGGTGCCTCCAGTGTCTGAGGTGCCTCTTGTGTCTGAGATGCCCTTGGTGTCTGAGGTGCCTCTTGTGTCTGAGATGCCCTTGGTGTCTGAGGTGACTCTGGTGTCTCAGGTGTGTGAGGTGTCTGAGGTGCTCTTGGTGCCTCTGGTGTCTGAGGTGCCTCTGGTGCCCCAGTGTCTGAGGTGCCTTTGGTGCCATAGGTGCCCTTGGTGTCTGAGGTGCCCTTGGTGCCTCTGGTGTCTGAGGTGCCACTGGTGTCTGAGGTGCTTCCATGTCTGAGATGCCTCAGGTGTCTGAGGTGTCTCTTATGTCTGTGGTGCCTCTGGTGTCCAAGATGCCTCTGGTGCCTTTGGTGTCCTAGGTGCCTCTAGTGTCTCAGGTCACTGTGGTGTTTGAGGTCTGATGTACAACTGGTGTCTGATATACGAAGTTAGAGGTGACTCTGGTGTCTGATATACCACTGGAGGTGGAGAGAGTGCCACAGGTGCCTTTTGTTTCTGATGTACCCCTGGTGTCTGATGTGTCACAGGTACCTCTGCTTTCTGGGGCTGTTTGTGTGGGATTTTTAAGGGAGGGGTCCAAGGTAGCGCGCATGCTCGTTTGTGTGCGCGTATGTTTGCGAAAAATGGCGTGACTAAGAGGCTAGTTCGTTCCCTAGTAGATATGCAGCAACGAAGCGACACAATATTGACACTTAGCAAGGCCATGAAAAGCGTGGTTGCGGCAATCTCACAGTGCTAAGACAGCGCTCACTGCATCGCGTGATGACGTCACATGTAGTTTTGCATGCGTGCGCTAACGCAATCAATAAATTGTGGTACGGTAGGAAGTCCAAGGGGATCCATGGACCCCCTGGATCCGCCCCTGATATCGGCACCGCCTAGTGGTGGTGTGGGAACGAGATCACGAGAAAGTGAGACGTGTACAGAATGGAACCGCAACAGAACTGCAACGTGGTTTATATAGCGTATCGCTGCAACCAGAAAGATGGGGAGAATTTTTCTTTTTGTGGTACTGTCTATTTTTTATATATGTGATTGTCATGCAGTATTTTTGCCTAAGAGACCTGTAGAGTATATTACATCTCTCATCCAGACGTTCACAGAGATGCGTGGTAAGCCATATACATGTATAAAGTACTATATAGTGCAAGGGGTGCTAGTGGGACTGATTGTCATGGCTCTGCATGTCAAGTAGCCTAAGGTCAGAGTAGATGATCATGCTATATGGTACCCTTTTATATCGCATTCAAGTATCCGCAGCGTCACTTAAAGTTGTATGTTTTACCAATAGGTAAGGTTTTGAATGGAGTTATTTACCCACCTTCTACTATCTCAATTGAGTGCCTGCCAGTTCCTGAAGAGTTTTTGCTTCCACGAGTTATCTTGTGGAACCCGATACTGACGCATAGTTGTGTATTCACTGACTGCAATCAGATACAGTGCATGACTTGTGAGAAAGTATGTAAAACTGTCTACTGGCATGATGGTAATTCCATTCATAATCAACCAAGATTGATCCATGACATCGATGATATTGTACTCTTGATGAGTGCAGTTTATCAATGTGAGGATGGACATAGAGTCTTGGCTCATGATCAGAGATTTCTGAACAAACTGCCTTGTAAAGCAATGGTACCATTTGTTCTCCTTCACAAGACTGGATTTACAACCAACTTGGTTAACTTCTGTGGGTCCCTTTAGGATGGACGTGAGTCTTGGCTCATGATCAGAGCATTCTGAACAAACTGCCTTGTAAAGCAATGGTACCATTTGTTCTCCTTCACAAGACTGGATTTACAACCAACTTGGTTAACTTTTGTGGGTCCCTTTGTCGAACAGGAATGAACTTCCACTCCCTAGAAGCTGTCATTGGCCATAGGTGCTGGGAATATTTTTTATCCAGGAAGCAGTTATACCTCTGTTCACTACAACACTGTACAAGTAATAAGGATACCAACCACGATTGTTTTCCATCTTTCCAAAAAAAGGATCTTCCCAGTGATGATGTGATCTGTAAATGTTTCCTTTCAAAGTTTATTGAAGATGAGTCTGCATACATACGTGAGATACAATCTGTTCATCCAGGACACAGTTTAAGTTTCGATCACACATTTAAAATAGCAACAAACATAGGTTATGTCCGTGCTGACAGAAAATGGGTGTGTCAGTATAATAGTGCTTTTTTAATATTGAATCATGATGGTAAAGTTGTATCGTGGCAGTTTACAAAAGGAACAAATTTTGATGAAGTCAAGAGGCTCCTTCAGCAGATCCTTAAAAGATGCCAATCCCAAGGTTCTTCAATAATCACTGTATATGTAGACAACTGTTGTCATTGGAGACAGAGAATCCCTGAAGTTGTATTCTTAGATGTATTTCATGCCGTTCAAAGGATCACAAGAAAGATCCCTAAGCGACACCCCTTCTGTGCAAGTTGCTCACAAGATTTGCAAATGGTGTTCAGATCATTAGGTGATTATGGAGTGAACAGGACAAAGCCCACTCCACAACCATCCGAATTATTTCAGAATTTGAATTCGTTTAAAGCAAAATGGAAGGATGTTTTGTATGATGATAAGCATGTACTGACTAAAGAATGTATTGCAGAAATTGAAAAACTTAAAGTGCACATCAATCAGACTCTACAGGCACCTTAGACACTACAGGCACCTCAAACACTCAGGCACCTCAGTCACTACAGCAAACTAATACATTAGAGGCATTGAATTATTTCACACACTGTATTGTGTGTATTGCAGTTCCATGACATGCTAATCATGCTGATCACATTTGTAGGGAATGCTTCTTTACAATGGAGTCAACAGCGTTCAGGTCTCGATTCATGAGTCAACTTAACAATTCTTTTGGCAGTGGAGGGATGTCTCTTGCGTTTAATGATAGCCAATTTTCCCCCTTTTTGCAATTTCTGAAAAAGGAAGCAGGAAGAAACCTTCCAATTCGTAAGGCTGTTACCTTCATTGGAAAACAGTCGAACAGCTCAGTTTGGGTGCTTGGAAAGGAATTGCAGATTGATGGGGAAGGTCAAGTTGTTCCTGAAGATGAATGTGCCTACATGTGGTTGGATGACACCATCAATGAAACCTTGTCAACAATATCTTTGGAGGAGGTTCTACCAAACATTGTTATCGCACTTGATACTTCAGTATTACACAGGTATATATCTGAAATGGATGTCCTGTCTACGAAATGTTGTTATTATTAACCCTCGGCATGCATGCGCAGGAGGGTTACTGTAGTTCGGCCTGCCTGTGTGTGTGTGTGTGTGTCTGTGTGTCTGTCTGTCTGTCTGTCTGTCTGTTAAGTCACATCCCACCTCTGGAGCGTCTGTTCATCCTTAAAATACTGTCACATACTCAGCGGACAACCAAGCTTAAATAAAAATTGTGGGGTTTTCTCTGAAAATGCTCTGTTGCAGAGATCCAGTACTCCCTCCGTTGAAAACCATACACACACTCGACTCGTGTGCATACACATTATATGCACGTGGTAGCACCGAGGGTTCTGCACTTTAGTGCATTCGTTTTAATTGTATTATTCAGGCTGGTGGAAGTGCTTCAGATAGTGATGTAACACCATTTTTTCCCTTCCCTCATAATGTGTGCTGGGACAGTTTTGGCTCTGCATAGTCATACTGTGACAAAGTCAAGGGGTTCGATAGGTTGCCCTGTAGTAGTAGCTGAGGGTAAATCTCAGACTGGAAAGTCTACCTGTCTGTCAGTTGCTCTTGCTCTCCTAGGTATGTTCGCATGCATTGACATTACGTGTTCTAGTACTGTGATGCTATTCAATCGCTAGCAAGGCATAATGCATTATGTTTTTTTTTGGAAATTTAGGCATTCCCAAGGATGCAGTCTATGAAAAGTTCACAAACACCTTCATACTTGAGCGTGCAACAGTGTCAACTTTGCCATTTGCAATAGATGATCCAAGCCAGAAACCCACTAAAGGGAGTGATCTTAATGAAATTGTTGTCGACCTATACAACAGAGGGAAAATAGCGTCAATGAGGAGGGGTTCAGCAATTCCCATGACAGTTCCTGTAATTGCAACTAACTACGCATTGTCTCAAGAGGAGAGGTGAGTGATCATGAATAAAGATACATTTTGCATTTTTAAAAGCACTGCGCTCCATGATATGAATGTAGGGTACTTTCCAGAATATGTGTTGTACCCTTCTCCAAACCATCCATTTCACCCACTACGGATGAACAGCAAGAAGTATTTGATGAGTTAGAAGACATGTTGAGTGAAGGAATCCTCTCATCTGTGTGTGGGTGGGCTATTTCGCTTGAGAAGGTGTTAGTAAACAAAGAGAACGTAAAAGAGATGAAATCAAGATTGTGATCCTATTTTGATGGGCGTTTGGTGTCAAACTGGGCATTTGTGGCTCTTTGTTTAAAGGAAGTATGTATATATATATAGTAGTGCATTTTGAAGGTAAACTTCATTAAACTCTCTTGCTTATGCAGTTTCTACTGGCAGCTGGGTTTCCAAAGATGACGGAAGCTGCATTTAATTTCATCTGTGAACAGGGTAGCCCTCAATCAAAATCCCCAAGAGACACTTTCTCATCACAGAGTATTGAGGGTATTATTACTGAGACAGTTGAAGATCTTATCACTGTCACTGCAGAGCTGCCAATATCAAAGGTCTCTATATATGCTGCACTGTCAGTAATGCTTTAATACTTTGTTTCATGTGAATATCAGGTGCTGGAATATATGCGTACTGATGTTTCTGTTGGTGGCCAGCAAGTTGTGGCAGTAGTATTGGGGGATTTGGTTTCCTCGCTGAGACATCCAGTACACAAGATAAGAATGGCAAGAGAGAAGGGGAAGTATGGCCAGAAGCAGGTAACGAAAGACTTCCTCATTCCAGGCGACAATGGTCTTGCTGTCACAAGAGATGTCAATAGCAGGCGAAGAAAGTGTGACAATTATTCTTTCCAAAATTGATCCAAGATATAGTGACCACCTGAAAGCAGGTAATGCGGTGAAGTGTTACTTGGAGGTGTTCTTACACATAGCATTTCCTCACAATTGTGCTCTACAGCTTCGCAACCTACACATACTACTTCCAGAAATGAAGATGAAATTCCAGGGATGGGTACTCTTGACCAAGATACAAAAGATGTTACTGTGTTGGAGAAACCTAATGACCTGTTTTGTGATGATAGCACTTCATCTGAGATTTTGTCAGCTGTTGATCCAAATACTAAAGGTAGTCAGTCTGATGGATAAACTGATTACAAATCTCATTCCTCTTCTGCAGATCTCCCAAGAGTTGACACAGTTACTGAAGATACTGTGATTGAGAAACCATCCAATAGTTCCACTTCTCCTGAGTTGCTGTCGGGTGTTGATACAGAGTTCATCATACCAGTTGATGAGGGTGACTGTGGTTCCTCTGATCCAGGTGTGAAGATAGTCCAAGGGTCAGCTTCTGGAGAGAAACACAGTCAATGTGAGTTCAGTTATTCAATATAGATAGGAAGAGAGAATGGTTTTGGAAGCATGAGTTTTACTGCTGCAGGCTTTGATGTTATCAGTCACCTTAGGTAGCTAAGACACCTGTTTTGCAAAGACACTTGGTGCTTAGTGGCTTTGTATGGTCAGGTGCCTTGGGGGGGGGGGGGGGGGGCACTCAGGTTTTCTCAGTTTTGACAATTTCTGTTCAACAGTTTTATGTAATCCCTTCAGCAACACCTCAAAGATTATGTAACCTGCTTCAGTTGTTAAAGGATGATGCAAGAATTCATACACTTGCTATAGATTCCGTCGAGCCAGACAAGAGTCAAGATGGTGCCTCTGATCTAGTTGCTGAAGATTTTACAGAGCCACAGTCTACTTCTCAAGAAAGTCAACCAGAACAAAGCAGGAGTAAGCCTGAGTTCAGTTATTCAATAGTGGCTTTGAATGGTCAGGTGCCTTAGGGGGGGTCTCAGCTTTGACAACCTTCAGCATTATGTAACCTGCTTCAGTTTTTAAAGGATGATGCAAAAATTCATACACTTGCTGTAGATTTGGTCGAGCCTGACAGGTGTCTCTGATCCAGTTGCTGAAGATCTTACAGAGCGCCAGTCTACTTCTCAAGAAAGTCAACCAGAGCACAGCAGTAAGCCTGAGTTCAGTTATTCAATAGTGGCTTTGAATGGTCAGGTGCCTTGGGGGGGGGGCACTCAGGTTTTCTCAGCTTTGACAACCTCTGTTCAGCAACACCTCAAAGATTGTTAAATATTCTTAGTGACCTGGTAAAGATGTATTAAGTTTCGTTGTCAGCATACTCAGGCCCAGATGATCAAGAGGGAATGAGAAAGACAGACTTCCGTCCGGAGTTGAACCCAGGTCTAATGACCAGCAAACCAGCACACCAGACACTGAGCCACGATCACCAGACAAAAGTCCGTCCCCTCATTCCCTCTTATAGCTGCAGTGGTTTGATTTGGGTGGTCTGCAGTGTGAGGTTGCCAGTTAGGCAATGACCACTGCAGCTATAAGAGGGAATGAGGGGACGGACTTTTGTCTGGTGATCGTGGCTCAGTGTCTGGTGTGCTGGTTTGCTGGTCATTAGACCTGGGTTCGACTCCGGACGGAAGTCTGTCTTTCTCATTCCCTCTTGATCATCTGGGCCTGAGTATGCTGACAACGAAACTTAATACACCTCAAAGATTATGTAACATGCTTCAGTTGTTAAATTATGATGCAAGAATTCATGCACTTGCTCTAGATTTGGTTGAGCCAAACAAGAGTCAAGATGGTGCCTCTGATCCAGTTGCTGAAGATCTTGGTAAAGTGCTTACAGAGCCACAGTCTACTTCTCAAGAAAGTCAACCAAAGCTCAGGAGTAAGTTTGAGTTCAGTTATTCAAGTGGCTTTGCATGGTCAGGTGCCTTGGGGGGGGGGGGGCACTCAGGTTTTCTTAGTTTTGACAACTTCTGTTCAGCAGGTTTACGTAATCCCTTCAGCAACACCTCAGAGATTGTGTAACCTGCTTCAGTTATCAAAGGATGATTCAAAAGTTCATACCCTTGCTATAGAGCCAGACAAGAGTGAAGGCCTGGTTGAGCCAGACAAGAGTGAAGATGGTACCTCTGATCCAGTTTCTGAAGTGCTTACAGAGCCACAGTCTACTTCTCAAGAAACTCAACCAGAGCGCAGGAGTAAGCGTGAGTTCAGTTATTCAATATAGGTCGCAAATTGAGGGGAGAATGGCTTAAACATGTTGAGTAACACCAATAAATAAAGGGTGACAAGTATGTATGGTTGCTTATTGCCCATTGTGGTCTCACATCAAAGGCCAGGTTATTGTACTATGATATTTGCTATACACTAGGTTGATATTGATATCACCCAGGAAGTGGCTAGAGTGATATCAGCCCAAGAGGTAGTCCAGGCTGATTGTATGTTTTACGTCTTAAGTGTTGAACAATTATAATGTTGTACACACATAAGTAATAAGGTTAAACATCGTCTACATACTTTCGCTCCAACAAATCCCCAGGCCCGCTTTTGGAGCTGTTCTTGCCACTTCTCGATTCGGATCATGCTCTGAAGATGCCAAGAGCCCATGCAGTATTTCTTTCTGTGTTCACAGAACGCTTTCCTTTGGAGAGTAGATCTTCGCTAAACAGTGCAGCAAATCACTTCTTATATGTTGAAGAAGACAGTTTTAGACATTGGGATAGCTGCTGTTCTTCCATAGTACACTTTATACAAATGCAGATCAGGATCTTGAACCCAGAAACGAAAGTCTACTTGCTCTACTGCAACAGTCTTCAACATCTATAGAGCCAGATTTACGTAATGATAGTTGCTAGGCTATATTGATGACGCAATTGCGGTTGCTATGGTACTACTAGCACATGCCGCAATAAGTAGGTTATTATGTCACGCCATACGGATAACACAACCCTCGCCTTCGAGGCTACGCCTTGGGTTGTATTATCCGTATCGCCCTTGTGCGTATGTAATTGAAGTATTCTATTCAATATATAGGTCGTAAGAGGGGCACTGAGAGATTTGACGGAAGTGTCTATGAATTTGCAGTCAAGAAGAGGAAGAACCAGTGATATCTGCCAAAAACAGATTGTGTTCATCTACATTACTCTATGTATATGTTTCTCTTTTGGGTTACTCTTTTTGAAGTAATTAATTAATGACAGTGGCAACCCTTAAAATGACATGTAAATGGCAATGTCCTACATTGTCTTCAGCTTTGAGGTATCTGCTATCACAGACACTGCAGCCACTTCAGATACCTTAGATAACCCATACATTGTAGGCACCCTAGACATTGCATATGCACCTTGATTAGACACAACAGGCACCTTAGACAATCCAGCCACCTCCGAAACTACAGGACCTTAGACACCTCAGGCACCTCAGATACCTCTGACACTACAGATGTTGCAAGAACCCCAGAAACTGCACTAGGGGTTGACAAAGTATGCTAGCATAATTTTTTGAGTAATAGATGAAGTTTCAATGCTACTGACTAATAGGCAAAGATTGCTTGCAAACTGTAATGTAAACAGTCCTGGAGTGTGGAAGAAGACTGTGTTATCAGCTGGTAGAAAAATCACAAGCAAGAGATACCATCATGGGGAGCAGCATGCAAGTTAATGCTCTTAGTTCACCCCTCTATAGTGTTGTAGCTGAAAGTGTATTTTTGATGCTTGAGAAAAACAGCAAACAAAATCCCTGGAGGACTATATATCTTTGTAGTAATACTTAATATAACAATTGCTGGAAAGAGTATGTAATTTTTATGTCTTCTTGTCAAAAATTATTGTTTGAATATTGTTCGAGTAATAGGTGATGTTTGAATAATAGGCAAATTTTCTTAGGATTAAAGAGGCCAAAAAATTAGCATATTTGTCCCCCCCTACACTGCACACACCTCAGACACCACAGGCACCTTATAGACACCTCAGATGCAACATGCACCCTAGACACTGCAGGCACCACAGACATTGCAGGAACCTCAGACACCTTAGACACCACAGTCACCTCAGACACTGAAGGTACCCCCTTCCCCCAGACACCACAGGTACTTGAGACACAAGAGGCACCTCAGAAATTTCAGACGCCAAGGGCACTTCAGACACCAGAGACACTTAAGACACCAGACTCACCAAGGGCATCTCAGACACCAGAGGCACCAAGAGGACCACAGACACCTGAGACACCGAGGCACCTCAGACACCAAGGGCACCTCAGACACTAAGGGAACCTCAGACACCAGAGGACACCTGAGGTACTTCAGACACTGGAGGCACCAAGGGCACTACAGGCACCTGAGACACCAGAGGTACCTCAGACACCACGGGCACCTCTGACACCAAGGGCACCTCAGACATCAGAGGCACCTCAGACACCAAGAGCACCTCAGACACCACAGGCACCAAGGGCACCTCAGACACTAGAGGCACCTCAGACACCAGAGACACCAAGGGCACCAGAGGCACCTCAGACACCAGAGACACCAGACGGACCTCAGATACTAGAGGCACTTCAGACACTGGAGGCATCAAGGGCACCAGAGGAACCTGAGACACCGAGGCACCAAGGGCACCTCAGACACCAAGGGCATTTGAGGCACTTCAGACACCAGACGCACCTCAGACACCAGAGGCCGCACCTCAGACACCAAGAGCACCTGAGACACTGGAGGCACCAAGGGCACCACAGGCACCTGAGACACCAGAGGCACCAAGGGCATCACAGGCATCTGAGACACCAGAGGCACCTCAGAGACCAAGGGCATTTGAGGCACTTTAGACACCAGAGGCACCTCAGACACCAGAGGCACCAAGGGCACCTTAGACACCAAGGACACCAGAGGCACCTCAGACACCAGAGGCACCAGAGGCACCTCAGACACTAAAGGCACTTCGGACACCAGAGGCACCTCAGACACCAAGGGCACCAGAGGCACCTTACACACCAGAGGCACCAAGGGCACCTCAGACACTAGAGTCACCTCAGACACTAAGGACACCAGAAGCACCTCAGACACTAGAGGCACCTCAGACACCAGAGGCACAAAGGGCACCTCAGATACTAGAGGCACCTTATACACCAGATGCACCAAGGGCACATCAGACACTAGAGGCACCTTAGACACCAAGACACCAGAGGCACTTCAGACACCAAGGGCACCAGAGACACCTCAGACACCAAGGGTACCAGAGGCACCTTAGACACCAGAGGCACCAAGGGCACTTCAGACGCTACAGGCACCTCGGACACCAGAGGCACCAAGGGCACCTTAGACACCAAGGGCACAAGAGACACCTCAGACACCAGAGGCACCAGAGGACCTCAGACACTAGAGGCACTTCAGACACCAGAGGCACCTTAGACACCAAGGGCACCAGAGGCACCTCAGACACCAAGGGCACCAGAGGCACCTCAGACACCAAGGGCACCAGAGGCACCTCAGACACTAGAGGCACCTCAAACACCATGGGCACCTCAGACACCAAGGGCACCAGAGGCACCAAGGGCACCTCAGACACTAGAGGCACCGCAGACACCAGAGGCACCAAGGGCACCTCAGACACCAGGGCACCAGAGGCACCAGAGACTAGAGGCACTTCAGACACCAAGGGCACCTCAGGCACCTCAGACACCAAGGGCACCAGAGGGGCACCTCAGACACTAGAGGCACCTCAGACACCAGAGGCACCAAGGGCACCAGAGGCACATCAGACACTAGAGGCACCTCAGACACCAGAGGCACCAAGGGCACCTCAGACACCAAGGGCACCAGAGGCACCTCAGACACCAGAAGCACCTCAGACACTAGAGGCACTTCAGACACCAGAGGCACCTCAGACACCAGGGCTACCAGAGGCACCAAGGGCACCAAGGGCACTAGAGGCACCTTACACTCCAGAGGCACCAAGGGCACCTCAGACACCAAGGGCACCAGAGACACCTCAGACACCAAGGGCACCAGAGGCACCTTACACTCCAGAGGCACCAAGGGCACCTCAGACACCAAGGGCACCAGAGGCACTTCAGACACCACAGGCACCAAGGGTACCTCAGACACTAGAGGCACCTTACACACCATAGGCACCTCAGGCATTAGAGGCACCTCAGACACCAAGGGCACCAGACGCACCTCAGACACCATGGGCACTAGAGGCACCTCAGACACCAGAGGCACCAAGGGCACTTTAGACACTAGAGGCACCTCAGACACCTGATGCACCAAGGGCACCTCAGACACCAAGGGCACCAGAGGCACCTCAGACACCAGAGGCGCCAGAGGCACCTCAGATACCAAGGGCACCAGAGGCACCTCAGACACCAAGGGCACCAGAGGCACTTCAGACACTAGAGGCACCTTAGACACCAGGGGCACCTCAGACACCAAAGGCACCAGATGCACCTCAGACACCAAGGGCACCAGAGGCACCAAGGGCACCTCAGACACCAGGGGCACCAAGAGCACCTCAGCAACCATGGGCACCAGAGGCACCTCAGACACCAGAGGCATCTCAGACACTAGAGGCACTTCAGACACCAGAGGCACCTCAGACACCAAGGGCACCAGAGGCACCTCAGATGCCAAGGGCACCAGAGGCACCTTACACTCCAGAGGCACCAAGGGCACCTCAGACACCAAGAGTACGAGAGGCACCTCAGACACTAGGGGCACTTCAGACACCAGAGGCACCAAGGGTACCTCAGACACTAGAGGCACCTTATACACCAGAGGCACCAAGGGCACCTCAGGCACCAGAGGTACCTCAGACACCAAGGGCACCAGAGACACCTCAGACACCTAGGGCACCAGAGGTACCTCAGACACCAGAGGCACCAAGGGCACTTTAGACACTAGAGGCACCAAGGGCACCTCAGACACCAAGGGCACCAGAGGCACCAGAGGCACCTCAGACACTAGAGGCACTTCAGACACCAGAGGCGCCTCAGACTCCAGAGGCACCAAGGGCACCTCAGACAGCAAGGGCACCAGAGGCACCTCAGACACCAAGGGCACCTCAGACATCAGAGGCACCAAGGGCACAAGAGGCACCTCAGACAGCAATGGCACCAGAGGCACCAAGGGCACCAGAGGCACCTCAGACACCAGAGGCACCTCAGACACTAGAGGCACCAGAGGTACCTCAGACACTAGAGGCACTTCAGACACCAGAGGCACCTGAGACATCAAGGGCACCAGAGGCACCTCAGACACCAGAGGCACCAGAGGCACCTCACACACTAGAGGCACTTCAAACACTAGAGGCACCTCAGACACCAAGGGCACCTCAGACACCAAGGGCACCTCAGACACCAAGGGCACCAGAGGCACCAAGGGCACCTCAGACACTCAACCACAGACACTAAGAGCACCAGAGGCACCTCAGACACCAGACACACCTCAGACACCAAGGGCACCAGAGGCACCTCAGACACCAAGGGCACCAGAGGAACCAAGGGCACCTCAGACACTAGAGGTACCTCAGACACCAGAGGCACCTCAGACACCAGAGGCACCAAGGGCAACTCAGACACCAAGGGTACCAGAGGCACCTCAGACACTAGAGGCACCAAGGGCACCTCAGACACCAAGGGCACCAGAGGACTAGAGGCACTTCAGACACCAGAGGCACCTCAGACACCAAGGGCACCAGAGGCATCAAGGGCACCTCAGACACTAGAGTCACCTCAGACACTAGTCACCTCAGACACCACAGATACCCCTAGAACACATCTAAACACTTATATAATAATGATATTCATTATATATGACTGCTTACATGAAGGTATAGCCCTAAAAATACTGATCACGTGGACAATACGTGTTAGGAAAATACTGATCACGCGATCATCCATTGGAGTTGAAGGGCGGAGTTTGGGGCGGTGCCGTCCAAAACATTCGTGTTGTTCAACCTTTGACCTTACCAGATTTTTACTAATGACACCCTACTCCGCATGCCCAAGCCAGAAATGGGGCGGTTCTAGCGGGAAAAACAAAAATCTGT
Organism: Theonella swinhoei; assembly: GCA_963970385.1. Taxonomy (NCBI): domain Eukaryota; kingdom Metazoa; phylum Porifera; class Demospongiae; order Tetractinellida; family Theonellidae; genus Theonella; species Theonella swinhoei. Next base: position 10,527,286 of record OZ019948.1, on the reverse strand, counting down.
TCTGTTGTCGAAGATCATTTTAGCGCAACAAATCGGCATCACGCTACTGGCGCAAGGGAATGTAGTACAATAAGCCGCCTGCGCCGTCATTCCGCGGCATCTCCGCCCATGCAATTATTGGCAACCTTAAAGGAAATTTCTCTGCAATCATCTGATTCAAATTTACATCAGCATGGTTTGTACTATTGTGTATGTACATGTAAATAGCCATCTATATATTATCATGTTTCTATAGCTATGCAAATGTGGACTCTAGGAAGGTTCTTACCTCTACTGATCGGTCATTTGGTTGAAGATGACGATGATCACTGGCTAAACTTCTTGTGTCTTCTTGATATTATGGACATATTGTTTGCAAGACCAGTAACAGCTGATGCTTGTTGCTCTTGCTGAGGTTCTTATAAGTGAAGAATGTGGTGGAAGAGGAACACAAGGCACGAATGGAGATAGAAGAGAGAAGACACGCTGTTTCTAAAGTTAGCACCAGCCCCCTCAAGAGAAAAGTCTTCACAAAGAAAGAGGTAGAGATTATTAGTGAATTCTTTGTGAAGCATATTCGCACCTGTAAATTGCCGTCCACTGATGAATGGATCGTAAGCCAAAAGACATATACAACAAGTGCAGGAACCTTGTGGGTAGGTAATGTGACCTTCCTAGAATCCATATAATCCACATCCTACCTTTGAGTATTATCAACGTCGTGTGTCAAACTATTTCTCAGAGGCGGTAAGCTTACAGGGTAACAACAGCTTACGTACGACACAGAGCAGAATCTGATTATGATAAGAAAGTATATATATAAACACTTCGTTCAAATGTTGTGGCGTTAAGCATTTTCTCAATGGCAGGGTTGGGCCTAGCCTTCTAAAGTTGTTGCTGTCATTGTCACACCAAACCGTAAATGGTTCCTAATATACGTATTGTGCCAGCCATCTAAAGTTGTCGCTGTCACTGTCACACCAAACTGTAAATGTTTCCTAATATACGTATGTCGTGCCAGCCTTCTAAATTTTTCGCTGTCACTGTCATACCAAACTGTAAATGTTTCCTAATATACGTATGTCGTGCCATCATCAATATTATATGCTTTTTATGCAAAATAATGTTGGTTTACTGAAAAGTCTTACTATCTGCTAGCCCTGGCCAAAATATTCTAATATTTTTCCTATTCAAATTTTTATTCTTCAGCGTACTATTCAACCTATTATTCAACTAATTTCACTCAAATTCAATTATTTAAGTAAAATATTGTTCACCACATCAACCAATCAAATAGAGTGTCTACTAGATCTGTCATGATTTGACCACCCAAAATATTACGATATATAATTGTTAGTACCACTATTGATCACGACACATCATCCTCTTCAAACATATCAATTTTGCATTTTCCACTTGACCACCATATCACAGTATCACTATTGATCAGGACACATCCTCTTCAACTATATCATTTTCCACTTTTGTGAGCAGTTCACCATTATTCATACTGTTTTGTTTGATAATATTATGTAACAAAGAACCACTATCAGTAACTAAGCTCTACCTCCTAGCAGGGAATTAATATTAGCTTCATGCAATAACTTTACATTACTTTATGTAGAGAAAAGGTGTAATATTATGCAGATTTACTGATGAAAAGTTACAATAAAACGAAAGTTATATCCAATCAATTATGTAGGTCAATTCAAGGTATAAATCCAGTGTTTCAGGAATGTTGGTAGGCATATTTAAACCCCAAGTAGTCATAATGCTACTGCATAAGTCCATGAATTCTGATGATGTAGTTGGAGGTGGTGGATTGCAGAACTGTTCAACATACATTACATCAAGAGCAACTACTTCCTTAAGATAATCTTGGGTACCTAAAGAATATATTTTGTTACTAACCATGTATATATAATATACTATATACATGTACGCACCATTTAATCGAGATAGAAAGTATAGCTGATCTGGTATCCCAGGTGGTGTGCTGCAATTATTGCTGGGTCGAATTCTGTGCGTATTCCACTCCACACCAATCCCCTGTAACTCCTCTCGTATAATGTCCATAAAACAAAATCTCAGCCACTCCCTGGAGATCTAAAACTGCAGGCTTGCACATGGTTCCAAGATAAGCACTCACAGGTGTACAGGATTGGTCTCATTGAAAAGGCCTTCTTCCTTCAGTTGCTGAGGGAAAATGACTATATATTGTGCAGGTGTACATTTAATGGAGAATTATACCTTGAAAAATTGCATCCCCAATTCAGTCCACCAATGACGTAAAAGACTCCACCAAGCTTCAATGCGCTGCATTCATGTTTCAGTTAAATAACATTTACTCTCCCTATACACATGCAGTATACCTGATTTGAAGTGGACTTTCCATACATAAAGCTGTTGTTGCCCCTCATCCCATCGGAGTGAATACACCTAAGAAAAGGTTGTACAATTGTCAGTTGCCAAGTCCGTAAGTAGAAGACGTGGGACTCTTATAATTATGTTTCTATATTATTAAATGCATGAATTTTTTACCATTAAGTTTCTTGACACATTGTAAATAATAGTATGCAATAACTGATTGATCATTGTTGGTTGTTCCTACTTCCAACCACATTACTCTTTGTGAATAGCTGCATACACAAACAACAATTGTCTATATTTATGCCAACATTATGTATTATTTTACCCGTCTATGCAAGCATGGATAGAAAATCCATATCCCTTCAATTTGTCATACCCATCTGCATGCCAAACAAAATTTGGGCCCTGTGAAAATGAACAAACACATTAAAGATGTAATCAATTAGAATTTACAGATGACTTGTATTGCCTCCTTCGCAACTTATGTTGCTTTCTCAAATGACTGTTCTGTGGTGAAATGGTCCGTAGTAGTACCATGAGAACCCTCCTAGGATAGGACTTAATTAATTGAGGGAATATAATGGGAAACAACAACACAATACTTGCGTCTAATTAGAGAGCTGTAGCCCAGCATACTCCCAGAATGACGTAGCTCTAGCTTTTTATGCACAATGTTATAGTGATTGATTAGTACAGTTAGTTAAGTAGTACGAGTTAGTTAAGTAGTACGGGTGAGTTATTTTAATTGTGTATTAATCATTAACTCACACGTATGTATTTAATCACTGGTACTAATTATATGTCCTATTAATCATTTAACTCACCTGTACTAATGAACATATGTGTCTGAAGCTATTGGCATCCATTTCTTTCCGTCATCGCAAATTCGTGGATTCAATAACCGTTTAAGTTGCCGAAGTGAGAGGGATATTCCATGAATCATAGCCAGAAAGTGGAGTATCACTTCATAACGATACCCTTCCATGAAATAATGCTTTATCAGTTCATTTCTAGAAGAATACGTGCCGTTTAGCGGCGGAGATGGAATGATGCCTATGTTCGCCATTTCTCGAACATACATGCACTGACTGCACATGCGTAGATAGATTGAGATTGTCTGGAGCGTATGTAAAAAATGAGATTGACTGGAGTACATTTATGTGGTTGACTGGACCATGTATAAAGAATGACTAGAGCAAAAGTGAAAGATTGGCTATAAGAATAGTGAAAGATTGACTGGACTGTATGTAAAAAGCAAAAGTGAACGATTGACTGGAACATATTTTACGAAATGACTACAGCGTAAGGGAAAGAATAACTAAAGCGTAAGTGTAATACTAATGAACTGCTATCCACAGTAGGGGTAAACAATGAGCTCGTTTACTCTGAAGTAGAGTATGACTTGAAGCAGTGGTTATAAAGGACTTGCGTCTACGAAGTAATTTGTAAAGAGGCTGTGCATAATATGAATGGCTGGGAACACAGCCCGAATTGGAAGAATAGCTGTAGCTGAATATAAAGAATGGCTGGGAACACAGTCTGAATTGGAATAAGAGCGACGTCCAAATTGGCTTCAAAACAAAAAATGGCACTAACAGGCCAATGTAGGTGACTGATAGTACGTTGCTAGCAGGTTTGCTTATAGACCAAAGTGTACGCAGCTGCTGCTTGCAACCAAACCACACCCTCAGTACTAATCACACATTTATACAGTAGCTCAATACTTGGTCAGATGTTTATGGATACGGAGAGCACATGCTAGGACGAATTATTGCTTACAATAGTACAAGAGACAAGTAAATAAAAAATTTAGGAAATTTGAAGTGTAATATACACTGTAAAAATGAAGGTGTCATAGTAACACCAAAAAGTGGTGTTAAATGTTTGTGCAAGTAGGACACCCTCTTAGTGGTGCCAAAAACACTGACACCAGTCATTGGTGCTACTGAAGCCCAGGGCAGTGTCATAATTGACACCAAATTCAGTGTGATAATATAGCACCAGCAGCAGTGAGATACATTACAACATAACTGAACTGAAATGTAGCATACATGTAAATGATGATATGCACCAGCAGCAGTGAGATATGAAATAATGAAGAATCACGTCATAACATAACTGAACTGAAATGTAGCATACATGTAAATGTTGATATGCACCAGCAGCAGTGAAATATGGAATAATGAAGAATCACGTCATAACATAACTGAACTGAAATGTAGCACATGTAAATGAATATTTTCTCAAGACTGTCTATTAACGTTTGAACAGACATAGGTGTCTTTTGTGATGGCTTCATACCATACACATACTTTTCTAAAAACAAAAAGAACTGGACGATAAGAATTTGGGAATAATATGTTGAAAACGTAATACAGAAATGCAAAGCTGTTTTTATAGATGACAGTAAAATAATGTTATCGTTCTCAATCACCACGTTAAAGTCCTTTGCTTCAGTTCTGATTTGTCCAAATCCAACAATGCAAGGGGCTTTCCCATCCAATTCTTTCAGACTGCTCTCAATGTCAATGCCTTCTCCCTATATATAGGAAAGACAGTTTATCTGCACAGGCTATTTCAGTTTTTGTTTGGCCTTACTTCAAATATCATGACAAATTCTTGACCTTTAGCACGTGGAGATAGGAAGGCACAAAGCAGTAAAACAGCATAGAGTGCAGCATGATCTGCAAGAAGAAAGTCAGACCTCACCCTCCACAACAGAAAAGGGTTGGAGACAATTGAGTGAATTGAGAGAGAACGTATGAATGTATATGGGACCTCAGAAAACATATACACAACATATTTGGGGATGAACCAAATTGTGCTCAGCACAACAATCAATTGTCTCCAGAGCTTTAGGGGGCGGGGTTTGGGTAGAAATGTTTCTAGCAATGCAGAACAAAGGTAGGTTCACCTTCATCGTCAAAACCTGTAGTTTCCATGTCTCGTACTATGGATTTCACTGCCTTTCTCTGCTCGAGTGGTGCATATTTAAGCAGGTGAACCTGACAGCTGAGCCACCTGACATTCAGCTCCTTCTCCACCCCAGTTTGTGTGCAAAACTTCTATCATCTATTATAAAAGGGCCAGGGTCCAAAATTTGCACTTACTATCTGAGGATCAGCCAAGCACGGAAACACATCCTGCACCTCCTTCACTGAAGGTGAATCATGATGGATCCAAGTGGTCTTCTGCTTTGATGTCTGCTCCAATAGCAGCTACATACCTGGAAGTAGGCATTATGAGGCAATACATCACTAGTGTGCTTTTATTGGAATACATGTGCATGTACTTCAATATATATATAAACAGTTGCAATTTCCACAAGTTCTACATAGTGAATACACAAAACATCATATTAATCCCTACCAGTGAGAGTCCACTTCTTAGATTGGCATGTTTGTTTTAGGTAGGCAACGCGTCTTCTGTATTCTACAAGGTCAGATTCAGTAACACCTTCTGAACTAACTGCTTCTTCCGTAGAGGTTCAACAACAATGTGTGCCCTTGCAGGACGGCGTAAATTTTTAAACTTAGTGCGCAAGATTTCCTTCCATGAGGCCTGTAATAAAGAAAAAAAGTACTTATACACACAGTTGCATCAACGTAAACTCACATAGCCACTATGAGAACTGTCTTTAAGTGCAGGAAACTCAGTCACTAGACGGCGGCATATGATGTCACGATCATTTGAATCAGGACGACTTGTGTGCACAAGAATTAATGTAGCCAATGCATTGTGTATTTCCACTCTGGCTCTCCGTGTCAATACTCCAGACTCTATTGCCTCAGATGTTGCTTTAGAGAAGCGTGTGCGCAGACAAAATTTGTCTGTCCAGTCCAAAGCCAAAGACCTACTGTAAGGATAAAAATGCATGCATATCACACACAAATACACTAACTCTGATTTGACATCTTTCACTTCTTCCTTTCCACTCATACTGCAATAATGAGCAGATCGATATTGGTATTGTCCATCTATTATACCTGATTGATTCTGCTTTGAGTGGCCTTTTCCCCTTCTTTATGGAAAGCCTACAGGAAAATCCCTCATCATTTGTTGAAAATTTGAGATCAAGAACAAACCTCTCGGGAGTTGATGGGAAATCATCATCTCCACGATAGCCACTCTCTGATTGATGTGCACTGTTGGCTTTGTAACATAACCTAAAGAGAGATTTACCACTCATGAAGCAGAATCAATAGCAGAGGGGATAGGAATGGCGTGTGATCTGTAAAAACACATCAAACACCCATGAAGCCATCCAACAAAATTTTAAAACACTGTACTGGCAGCCAACAGTCGACTAAGCCAAGGGCACTGGCGACCGACAGTCGATCAGGCCAAGGGCACTGGCGGCCGACAGTCTACCAAGCCAAGGGCACTGGCGGCCGACAGTCGACCAAGCCTAGGACACTGGCGGCAGACAGTCGACCAAGCCAAGGGCACTGGCGGCAGACAGTCGACCAAGCCTAGGGCACTGGCAGCCGACAGTCGACCAAGCCAAGGGCACTGGCGGCCGACAGTCGACCAAGCCAAGGGCACTGGCGGCCGACAGTCGACCAAGCACCGGCGGCCGACAGTCTACTGAGCCAAGGGCACTGGCGGCCGACAGTTGACCAAGCCAAGGGCACTGGCGGCCGACAGTCGATCAAGCCTAGGGCACTGGCGGCCCGACAGTTGACCAAGCCAAGGGCACTGGCAGCCGACAGTCGACCAAGCCAGGGGCACTGGCGGCCGACAGTCGACCAAACCAGGGGCACTGGCAGCCGACAGTCGACCAAGCCAAGGGCACTGGCGGCTGACAGTCGACCAAGCCAAGGGCACTGGCGGCCAACAGTTGACCAAGCGAAGGGCAACGGCGGGCGACAGTTGACCTACGGCACTGCCAAAAGTACAATTGCAAAGTATTACACCTACCTAAAACCAGAGTCAGACTCTATTATAGAGACAGAAGTGGATTCATATTCTTGTTCCAAATCACTCCAACTGCAATTGGTATGAAGTAAATATGAGTACATTAGAAAAAGAATACATACCTTAGCTCAGCTTCGTTTGGAAGCAGAATACGACGACTTTTGGCAGTAGATAATGTTGGAGTGCTTGTACAGGGCTTAGAAGACGGGATAGGTGACAAACAAGTTAGCGGTGTCACGGATGCACTTGTAACTGAGCTGGAACACTTTTACACGGTTGAAATACATTAAAATAATATAATCCAACTTACAGGGTTTGCTTTGGCGATGATTCTTTTCAGCTTTAGACGATCTCCCAGCCGTGGCGCTATCTCGCGAAGGTATTCGTCGTTCAACTCCAAAAAAACACTTCCATCAATTTTGTGTTCTTCGAATCTCTCCAGTATTTCGTCGGATATAGAGGGAATCTGCTCCCTCATGTATGTACATATCTCCTCAGCAGAGAGGCCTTCAAAACCAGCTGCCATTTCCCGCCACTTAGCGAGTTCAAAGTTCAAGCGTGGATGGGTCTGCTCATGTGTTTTTTTTTTGTAAATGGCGTTGCATCGTTGTTCTCTCTGCCCTGGCGACGATTTTTTCTGCTCCTTCTGAAGTACTTCTGCTGAATCACATCCGTTTAGTACACTCTTGTGATCCAAATTTCTCTATTCAATGTTCCTTTCCCGGGTGCCTAAGGACGTTCAAAAACTTCAGGACATACCAGAACCACAGATGTTGCCATCGACATCAACAAGTAGAAGAGTGTTCCATGTATGGAAGTGATGAGTTTGAGAGTGAGATTGAAACTGAACTTTGTATGACCCCTTCTGTACAGCTGCCTGACCTACAAAGTTATGTCGCGCGATGGACACTGAAAACACGGGAATCACGTTATCTTACCAGGGCTGCTACTCAAGGAGTAGTAGAAGATGTGCAGGACCTTTTGAGTGTGATATCTCAGAGTATGGAGATGCAGACACATGCTGTTCTTCATGAAAGTGGCATAGATTTTGATTCAGTTCCTAACTTAGAGAGGGTATTTCTGGGCCTGCAACCAAACCCTTTAAAGGAGTGGCCTCATCTCACCAGCAAATGCAATACTATAGGAAACGCTTCAACCTAGTGGTAAGTGTATTTCACTTGTGTGTTTTTAGAGAATTCATTCTTGAGTACTTTTTGAAGGAACCACGCAGAATTGTCCTAAAAGAAACAAGGATCCTCCAGCGCTCAGGGTGGAAGAGGAAAATTGTGGTAAAAAAAAAATTATGTACATACCACTACTTGAGACACTACAAGGGTTGTTAAATAATTCATCTATATTGTCACAGGTGACATGGAAGTTGTTATGCATGAATGTCAATTGTGTCTATCATGTAGGTTCAAAGCTCCCACCAGAGTAATTCTCCTGACTTGATTAGAGATTATTGTGATGGGACAACGTATCACAATCTCCATTAACTCGTCAGCTTTACAGCTCATGATTTACTATGATGAGCTAGAGTTGTGTAATCCTCTTGGGTCAAGACGGAAAAAAACATAAAATTGTACAACACCTTCCATGTGGAACATTTCGTAATGTGTCTTCTTACACAGATGCCTTTTACTACCTACTAGGAAACCTTGACCCACAATTTAGATCCAGGATTCACAACATACAGTTACTTGCTCTAGCAAAATATTCCACTATATTGGAGTATGGAATTGATAAATTTTGGAACCAGCGATTGGTGATATTCAAGTGCTAGAATCGGTGAGTTTTATTTCAACTCTAGTTGATGTCTCCGTCACTCACTTTAATGCAATACATATATATCTTATGTCCCCAATTTATTACATGCTTAGACCTCTGCTTAGACCTCTGCCCTTCCTTATCATGTGTATATATGTGCCAGTGTAGGATAGTGTGCAAGAATATCTATAATCCCTTCACTACATTTGTATATAAAGGATGGTGGTGCACCTCTTCTTGTTGATGGACGTACAGTACCCTTCTGTGGTACTGTAAGCATTGTTTGTGCTGATAACCCAGCAAGCACTCTTTTGGGTGGTTTTAAGCAGAGTGCTTCTGCTTTTCACTGCTGTTGGCATTGTATGGGCAGTGAAAGTGATATTCAATCAAAGGTATGTATATAAAATTCAGTAACATGCATAAAATGACTAAATATTTTTTGCAGTTCTTGGAGTCTTATTTTGAGCTGCGTTGCAAAAGTAACATTGCAACCTCATAGAACATGACGAACAACTGAAGACCGGCAACATTACTCATTGGTACATGGTGTTAACAGAAGGGCCCTGTTAACTAGTCTACAGTTTTTTTGATGTTGCATCTGGAGCTCTTATCCCAGATGATATACTTGAGGGGTCTCTCCCTCTTGTGGTCAAACAGATGTTAAAGGTACATGCATGCATGTGACTATACTACAAGTAAATAAAAAATTTAGGAAATTTGAAAGGAAATATAGGGATTGCATAAAAAAAGAGAGGAGACAAGATTGGGACACAGACATGTTATGTTATATCAACGTAACAATATGGGTACGTCGATATATCATAACATGTCTGTGTCCCAATCTTGTCTCCTTTCTTTTTTATGCAATCCCTATATTTCCTTCCTAATTTCCTAAATTTTTTATTTCCTTGTCTTCCGTCATACCTAGGTACATACAATTTGCTATTTTGCAGTTAACTTGGTTACAAACGTATTAGCTAATGCATTGTACATCAGTTAAACTGAATTAGCAGTACAGATAATAGTGTGTGCATGAAGAGTTATAGGTTCTGTGTAACTGCCAGTACTATGTAATTGCCAGTACTTAGGTTTACCATCATACAAATATTCACATTTAGTGAAGCTTTTGTTAGTGAGATATGGTAATGCTTGCCTGAGGCTATTTGTTGTGATATTACAACATTGTTTACATAGATCTTATCACAGCATTGATCATTGGGGTATTAATTATTAACAATTTCCATATATAGCAGAGCTTTTGTTAGTGAGATACGGTAATGCTTGCCTGAGGCTATTTTGTACAAGATTTACATGGTTTACATAGATTTTATCACAATGTTGATCATTGGGGTATTAACTTTTACCATCACACCAATTTCCACATTTAGTGGAGCTTTTGTTAGTGAGATACAGTTATGCTTGCCTGAGGCTATTTTGTACATACATGGTTTACATAGATTTTATCACAATGTTGATCATTGAGGTATAAAGCTTTACCATCACACCAATCTCCACATTTAGTGGAGCTTTTGTTAGTGAGATACAGTAATGGTTGCCTGAGGCTATTTTGTACAAGATTTACATGGTTTACATAGATTTTATCACAATGTTGATCATTGAGGTATTAAGCTTTTCCATCATACCAATTTCCACATTTAGTGGAGCTATTGTTAGTGAGATACAGAAATGCTTGCCTGAGGCTATTTGTTGTTATATTACAAGATTTACATTGTTTACAGAGATTTTATCACAACGTTGATCATTGAGGTATTAAACTATACTATCATACAAAATTTCACATTTAGCAGGGCTTTTATTAGTCAGATATAGGATTGTGTGGCCTCCACTATTATACATAGCCTAAGGCTATTTTTGTTTATTTTACAAGAAGTACATTGTTTTTAACATGACGATGCACTATACCCACAGTGGAACTATATCACTGTACCAAATTTCATGTTTAAATGTGTTACCATTAGTGAAGGGGTGTGGTCCCCGCAAGGGGAGAGCCCCCCGAAGGGGGGCGTGGCGACGCTCCCAACCACTTTCTCCGGAGTGGCCTGCTGCGGCTCCTGTCCTCGCAGTCTCCGAGACTTGCGCGTGGGTCTCTGAGGTAGAGGCTCGGAGGTAGCCATGCGCAAAAACACCAGTCGAATAAGAATAATACTTCCCTAGTACTTTCGGTGATCGGTGACCTTCTTCGGGGGAATGAGTTAGTGAGTTATGTTTTTTCAATGAGGATAACTACTGAGCAAGTAGTGTCGGAAAGTGAACAATTTACAAAATAGACTCTTGTTAATTTAACCCCTTTATCTACCATTTTATAATCACAGTTAGTTTCTACATATTTATTTCAACAGAAATCCAGTAAGCATCAAACTGAAAGTGAAAGTGATGTACTACCGTACTGTGTATATAGGGATTGCTATGGTCTATCCCCATTGAAAACCATATATAAGGATATTGTTCATTTTCATTTTCAATTTGAAGTTGATTTCACTTTTAATGATATCAAGGTGAAGAATGCGTGAAAAATAACCATGAAACCAAAATTGGTTGATCTGTGATGTAAGATGTGCGTAATATCACAAAAGTGCATTTCACATTTTTGCCCATGTTCTTCATCTTATCACACAGTACGGTAGTACTGTGTATATAGGGATTGCTATGGTCTATCCCCATTGAAAACCATATATAAGGATATTCTTCATTTTCACTTTCAATTTGAGGTTGATTTCACTTTTAATGATATCAAGGTAAAAAATGTGTGAAATATAACTAGTATGCAAAAATTGGATGTGTTGTGATGTAAAATGTGTGTAATAACTTAAAAAGTGCTTTTCACATTTTTACCATGTTTTCCATCTTCTTATTATTCTTCTTGAAGAAGCGTAACTCAATAACCATAAAGTCAATGAAGTTGAATCTTTGCATGTGGAAATGTATCTTTACGAACTGGGGAATAGAGGTATAATATTGTTAACCCTTGTAGTTCTTGTACTACTGATCGTTATCTCTCCCAGCAATGTATTATGAATGAGGATAACTAATGAGCAAAACTCAGCAACCATGGTAACCATCAACCTGAAAGTCAGCATGTGTAGAGATATCATCGCTATTAGCAACATAACAAAAGCATATGTTGTAAACCCTTGTTACTCTTCTAATACTGATGTAAACACTCCTCTCAATGCAATACATGTATACATGTGTATAGTGATTACGTAATATCATATTGAATGTACGTGCAGAGTACATACATTGTACGCATATAAAACCATGCGTCATATAATAAGCCGATTACGTAATGACAGAGTACTTGTTAATGACGTCATTACACCTGCCGCACATGCGCAAACGCTTAGCAACTAGCGCGTAGCAACTAATAGGTACAGTGAACTGGCTGCTTGATAATAGAGAAATATGTTGATGATTGATTGGTTTAGCAACTAGCGCTTAGTACTACATAACAAAAGACAGAGGTGTTGACGATTCTTGTGCTACTTCAACTGTCAGAATACTGCATACGCGTACAGTGTGTTGCTCTCTGCCAGGCACTACTCTACGTATGTACCGGCTGTTGGAATAGCGGCACGCTACCAAGCCAAAGCGCTGGTGACCGACAGTACGTTGCTAGCATGTTTGCTCAGCCAATAGTACATTGCTAGCAGGTTTGCTCAGCCAATAGTACGTTGCTAGCAGGTTTGCTCATAGTTCGTGTACGCAGCTGCTTGTAGGGCCTTTAGCAATAATGGGCCAGATGTTTTATGGATATGGTGAGCATGTGCTAATGGGAATTATTGCTTACAATTGTAAAATGATTATGGTATGACATTTAAAATGAAAGGTATGTTGATGTACATAGCATGTCTGTGTACCAATCTTGTCTCTGTTCATTTTTATGCAATCCCTATATACACTTCAGATTTCCTAAATTTTTTATTTACTTGTTATTATTGTTATTATTCTTCTTCTCCTTGAAGAAGCGTAATTCAATAACCATAAAATCAATGAAATTAAATCTTTGCATGTGGAAATGTATCATTACGTACTGGGGAATAGAGGTATAATATTTCGTTAACCCTTGTAGTTCTTGTACTACTGATTGTTATCTCTCCCAGCAATGTATTATGAATGAGGATAACTAATGAGCAAAACTCAGCAGCCATGGTAACCATCAACCTGAAAGTTAGCATGTGTAGAGATATCATCGCTAATAGCAACATAACAAAAGTATTTGTTGTTAACCCTTGTGAATCTTGTAATACTGATGTTGACACTCCTCTCAATGTAATACATGTACATGTCATACGTCACACAGTAGTACTGTGTATATAGGGATTGCTATGGTCTATCCATATATAAGGTTTTTCATCACTTTCACTTTCAGTTTGCTGCTTACTGGATTTCTGTTGAAAGAAATTAACTGTGATTATAAAATGGTAGATAAAGGGGTTAAATTAACAAGAGTCTATTTTGTAAATTGTTCACTTTCTGACACTACTTGCTCAGTAGTTATCCTCATTGAAAAAACGTAACTCACTAATGGTAACACATTTAAACATGAAATTTGGTACAGTGATATAGTTCCACTGTGGGTATAGTGCATCGTCATGTTAAAAACAATGTACTTCTTGTAAAATAAACAAAAATAGCCTTAGGCTATGTATAATAGTGGAGGCCACACAATCCTATATCTGACTAATAAAAGCCCTGCTAAATGTGAAATTTTGTATGATAGTATAGTTTAATACCTCAATGATCAACATTGTGATAAAATCTATGTAAACCATGTAAATCTTGTACAAAATAGCCTCAGGCTAGCATTACTGTATCTCACTAACAAAAGCTCCACTAAATGTGGAAATTGGTGTGATGGTAAAGCTTAATACCTCAATAATCAACATTGTGATAAATCTCTGTAAACCATGTAAAACTTGTACAAAATAGCCTCGGGCAAGCATTACTGTATCTCACTAACAAAAGCTCCACTAAATGTGGAAATTGGTGTGATGGTAAAGCTTTATACCTCAATGATCAACATTGTGATAAAATCTCTGTAAACCATGTAAATCTTGTACAAAATAGCCTCAGGCAAGCATTATTGTATCTCACTAACAAAAGCTCCACTAAATGTGGAAATTGGTGTGATGGTAGAGCTTTATACCTAAATGATCAACATTGTGATAAAATCTCTGTAAACCATGTAAATCTTGTACAAAATAGCCTCAGGCTAGCATTACTGTATCTCACTAACAAAAGCTCCACTAAATGTGGAAATTGGTATGATGGAAAAGCTTAATACCTCAATGATCAACATTGTGATAAAATCTATGTAAACCATGTAAATCTTGTACAAAATAGCCTCAGGCAAGCATTACTGTATCTCACTAACAAAAGCTCCACTAAATGTGGAAATTGGTGTGATGGTAAAGCTTAATACCCCAATGATCAATATTGTGATAAGATCTATGTAAACAATAACAAATAGCCCCAGGCAGGTAATACCATTCCCTGGCCTCCCATATGATCGTTATCTCTCCCAGCAATGAATTATGAAGGAGGATAACTAATGAGCAAAACTCAGCAACCATGATAACCATCAACCTGCAAGTAAGCATGTGTAGAGATATCATCGCTAATAGCAACATAACAAAAGCATATGTTGTTAACCCTTGTGATTCTTGTAATACTGATGTTGACACTCCTCTCAATGTAATACATGCATTATGTGTATAGTGATCACATAATATCACTTTGAATGTACGTGCAGAGTACATACATTGTACGTTTATAAAAGCATGCTAAACCGATTAAAATTTATCAATACGTACAGGGGAATAGAGATATAATTTTTTGTTAATCCTTGTAGTTCATTGACAACTGATGATTCTCTCTCCAAGCAAAGTATTATGAATGAGGATACTAATCAGCAAAAATCAGAAACCATGGCAACCAGCAACCTGAAATTTGTCATGTCAATATATATCATGACTACTACAAAAAAACATAAATTTGTTCATCCATATATATCACATGTTTTTCTTTTAATAATATTGTGTTATCACCCTTAGCAATAGGTTACATACATCACGAATGTTGCCAATATTATTGCTCATGCGCATGCATTCCGGTGATGTAAGTGCGTAATTTAACATGTGTGATGTAACCATACGAAACGTCATAGTACAAAATGTTTACCTATACACAAGTGCGTCCTGAATGATGTCATCGCGTTCAGCGCATGCGCGTAGCAACAGGCGGCAAACGGTAACCACTTGGCAACCAACAGCCGTTCCAAAGAATCTTGATTCTAAAGAACTCCCTGCTTTGTGCGAGTGGTGTTATTGAGCTGGTTCTACTAACGGAGCCGTCAGCTGCAGTCTATTTCCTCCCAGTGCAGACAGTGGGTCCGTTACATTGGGTTTTCCAGCTCTCGCATAAGGTGTGTTGCCAGTGCTGTAGTATTCCCTAGCTATTTTCATAGCTGTATTTGTTGGGTTTATATTGTCATTGGCACTGACACTGATTTACCATAAATAATGGCACGCTTCTGTAAGAAAGCAGAAAAGGCTTATAGACGCCAGTACTACGGCGCCAAAAAAGGTGAAGCATTGAAGCAGTCAAGCAAATACTATGCGCTGAACTCAAAAGTTAAGAAAGAGGAAATGAAGAAAGCTTATGCCTCAAATCCTCTGCCAAAGAAAATGGCAGTAAAGAAAAGCTATGCAGCAAATCCTCTGCCAAAGAAAATGGCAGCAAAGAAAAGCTATGCCGCAAATCCTCTGCCACAGAAAATGGCAGTAAAGAAAAGCTATGCTGCAAATCCTCTGCCACAGAAAATGGCAGCAAAAAAAAGCTATGCCACAAATCCTCTACCACAGAAAATGGCAGCAAAGAAAAGCTAGGCCACAAATCCTCTACCACAGAAAATGGCAGCAAAGAAAAGCTATGCCACAAATCCTCTGCCACAGAAAATGGCAGTCAAGAAAAGATATGCTTCAAATCCTCTGCTAATGAAATTGGCAGCAAAGAAAAGCTATGCCTTGATTCCTTTGCCTAAGAAATTGGCAGCAAAGAAAAACTATGCTTCAAACCCTTTGCCAAAGAAATTGGGAATGAAGAAATGGTACAGAAAGCATCGTTCCATTGTTTTGCAACACAGGCATAGTCATTATTATCAATCTATAATGCATAGAAGAGCAGCAAGATTACTGCGTCATGCTTTACACCGGGTGAGAGAGAATTTAAAAAACAAAGTGTACCGCATGCAGAACAAGCAGAAACTCTCATCTGAAAGAAGAGCCCGCTATGCACTAACAGAGCCAAAGCTTGACATGAAACAGATGTATGTCAAGCTTATTAAACAAAGAATTGCCCAAAAACCCTCACTAAGGCGTAAGCTCCTGAATGCCTTTAAAAGTGCTTGCAAGCCTCTTGCTGAAAAAATAAAGACTAGCAAGCTTACCTACGCTGTTTCAAGTATAGCCTCACGCAGGCTACTACAGCGAGTACTAAAGGTACGTAAACAGAATGTGGGTGAATTATTAGGCTGCATAAGAGCAGTAAATTCATTGAAGATAGCAGATGATGATTTTGGCGAATCTCGCCATACTGCATCCTCTGAACCCTTCTTCTATGATCAGAGTTATTGCACCGTCAAACAAACCTCTCCAATTGTTGTTGACAACCTTGGTAGATGTGTGATTGCAGAGGAAGAAGGGGAACGAGATGTAAAAACAAGCAGGCCTAAAAGGGGGAAATGCACTTCTGAGTGTAAACTTCCTACCTCAATGGAAGTGAAGTGTATTAAATCTTTAAAAGATCAGTTTGATAAGCCTGTGCAAAAGCTGAGGGAGGCCTTAAATGGCATTGATAGCTGTAGTGAGCATGGGCACTACACATGCCCAGTTGTGAAGAAAGAAGAGGCTTACCATGAGCTTGCTGGGCACCCCCCTCCCCTGTAGCATGGTAAATGCTGAATGTGACAGTAGCCTCAGAATTCTAAGAGCAGCAGCTACGCATTTCCCCCTATTGCGTAGGTTTGTAGTATTGCTGTATGAGGCTATTAGACTACATCACCAGCTAGACAGAATCGATACTGCATTGTGTGCAGGTGATTTCAGCAGTCTAGTACAACTATGTGGCCTGTCAGACTACAAGGTGCTGTTTAAAGCTTGTTCAGTTGATGAAGCTTGTAGTAGTGCCATAGGTCTGGAGGACGATGACACTAGTCAGCCCATTAGGCTACAGGAGCCTAAGCTTCCAGATCTAGAATCTGATCTGCATATAGAACATGCTGAGCTAATTGAAGCTATTGAAAAAGACTTTGCTGATGATGCGGAGTTTCCCTGTTGAAGCTGTGAGAGGCTGTTTCAACGGAGAAAGGTCACAAAATTTAAATTTTCTGATTCCAAGTTTTGTTCTAATATGTGGAAAACACTAAAACTCTACATATTGCAGGGTAATCCTAGTGCCAGTTTAGACGCACATTACGTATGTCAGTTTTGCCGGCCAAAATTAAATGGCAACGCAATGCCCAATCGGTGCATCCTCAATGGTTTGATAACTGAGCCTGTCCCCAAAGAATTAGATCCACTTAGTAAACAAATTATACAGAGGGAAAAGCCTTTCAAGCCATTATCAGGTTAGGCACATATATGGGAAAGGTGCCTTCCTACAATTCTCTGAAGGCATGTAAGGGAACAATGTTCTTACCTCTGCCTTTAGACAAAACACTGCAAACCATTGAGGAAGTAGAAAACAATACCACTGTACCCTGGACCGGAGCTCTACATTTTAATCAGTGGTAAGCCATGGAATAATAAGGTTCTATGGCAGAGCCTTGTGAATGTAGATCAAGTAAAAGCTGCAGTTCAGAAGCTAAGGTCCATCAATTGGCTTTATGCTAATGTAAATGACAGCAGTATCGATGATGCTTCTCAACGTATTGTTGAATGTGTCAGTAATACTAGTAGCAAAATGCTAGTAAAAGCCGGTGCAGAGGATGTAAGTTCCTTTCAGGCTTACACAATAAGGCGATTAGACCAGAAAGTGTCGAGCCTTACGGACACAGAGCATTACAAGCTTATGAATGTAAAAGAAGATGCTCTGAATAACAAGTTAAAGCACTTGGACGTGCTGTGTTTTCCTACATTATTCCCTACTGGAAAGTTTGGGGAATCACATGCACGTTCTGTTCCCATTACAGCAAGTGAATATTCAAAATCGCGCCTCCTGAACCGTGAGTCACGGTTTAGGAAAGAGTCTCAGTATGTCTTCTTTCTGCTATGGCAGAAGGAGATGCGTGAACTGGCAGCCGGTATGTACAACCTAATGAAGGGTACACGGCGGCATGCACTGCCAGTGGGTGAATTTATGGACAGATTGTCTGCCTCTGATGAGGGTGTAGAAGCCAATCTGTCTACTGTATTTACGAATATGAGGGGCTCTAAACAATATTGGTTCATCAAACGTAGTGAAGTTAACTGCATGATGCGAGAGTATGGCCCTCCGACCCTGTTTATCACTCTCAGCTGTGCAGAGTATGAGAGTGTCGAGATATCAAATTATCTCCGAAAAGTAAATGATGTTCCAGACAGTTTTCCAATTGGAAAACTGTGCACGGAAGATCCAATATCTGTATCGCGGAAATTCTCGCAGAAATTCCATGACTTTTTCCAAAAAGTTATTGTGAAAGGTAAGGTATTGGGACCTGTAGCTCACTTCTTCTACAAGAAAGAGTATCAGGCCCGTGGAGCACCTCACTATCACATCCTGCTCTGGATAGAGGATGCTCCAATAGCCGGTAGAGACGAATCAGAAGATGTATTGCGGTGGATTCAGAACAGAATCACATGCCGCATTCCAGAAGAAGATAGCAATCCTGAACTACATCAGCTTGTGACCAAATACCAGAGTCACAGGTGTAGTGGGTATTGCCAGCGAAGGAAGAGGGTGAAGAGCACTTACATAACCTACTGTAGGTTTGGCTTCCCACGTCAAACGTGTGAAAGTGCCACACTGAAATCCACAGAAGAATGCCTTAAAAGTTCACAGAGGCAGATGTACAGACTGCCTTGGTCACCTGAAGAGATCAGGATCAATAATTACAACCCTCTCCTGCTAATGCTGTGGAAGGCTAACATGGACATTCAGTATATTGGTGAATCCTCGTTAGCCATTGCTCAGTACGTAACTGGATACGTGACCAAGGCAGAAAAGAGCAATATGCAAGACGTTTGGCAGGAAGTCTCCTCTCACCAGTCTCTCTACAGCAAGCTGTGGTCATTTGGTGTGAGGAGCTTACGATCTAGAGAGTGTGGTTTGTATGAAGCCAGTGATCTCCTTTTGGGGGATCAACTGTGTGGAAAATCACAGACCATCCAATGGGTTGATGTATGCCAGCCTCACAACAGGAAACGTAGGCTGAAGGATCACTCAAACCTCCAAGAAATCAGAGAGCAGGATCCAAACTCGACTAACATATTCGAGCCCAATCTCGTTGACACGTTCTATCCAGAACGGCTAGACGAGATGGAAGATGTGTGTCTCTATGACTTTTTGGCAAACTACACAAAGTCTGGAGTAGACAAAAATGGTCGAAGGCAATACCGAAAACTCCACAAGGGTGTTCTCCCAATCACAAAATGTTTAACCCCAGTAGGGAGAATGAGAGTGAGAGCTACTATTATTCTCTCCTGCTGCTCTTTGTACCCTTTCGTAATGTAGGTGAGCTGATCGAGAAGGGTGAGAGTGCTGAAGATGCTTTCAATCGGCACATGAAACAAAACAATGCTCTGAACACTCATTCTGAGGAGCTTCAAATAATACTGAAGGCAAAAGAAAATGTAGAAAAAGTGAACGAGGCCAGGCAAGCTGCAGAGGAGAATGTACCAATGTCTGAGCCAATGGAAGAGGATGAGGGTCCTCAGGTTGCTGGAGAGGCTACATCTGCTATGCCCGATGTAGCCAATCTCCAGGATAATGAAGATGGTGGTCCTAGCTTGGAGGAATCAGTGTCGTCACTGAATGCCGATCAGGCTAGGATCTTTGAACGCATTAAAGAGCACTTTGAACATCAAGTGCAGCATGAGAAAAACGTGCAAATGTAGTGACTTAAAACCACTCAACATGTTTGTAAGTGGCGTGGGAGGAACGGGTAAGTCTTTCTTAATCAAGACAATCCGTGCCCTCGTGTCTAAAGTATGGCACGATCAAAGAGACTCCCTCTTATGTGCTGTTACAGCAACAACGGGACTTGCAGCATTCAATGTGGGTGGAGTCACCATTCATCGACTGCTGCAACTCCCAATTGAGCATGAGGGTAGGACAGCTGGTTACTGGAAATTGGGAAAAGATACAATAAAAGTGATGCGTCGATCACTGTCCAATCTGCGCCTCCTGATCATAGACGAGGTGTCTATGCTGTCCAATCTTAACCTTGCATACGTTCATCTCCGCTTGGAGGAGATATTTGGACGTGACCAGTGGTTTGGTGGTGTCAACGTGCTCTTTCTGGGGGACATTTTACAGCTCCCACCAGTCAATGGAGCACCAGTGTTTGATCACCAACAAATCTGTAGCTCTGAAATTGGGTTGCATGACGTCAGTGGCAAGACACAGTGCTCTATGACAAGTTGACAATCAATGAGCGCCAAAAGAAAGATCGGGCATTCAGCTCTATGCTGATGAAGAAGCCCAACTGATGAAACTCTCCAGTTGTTGCAAGAGAGAGTCATGAAGGCACCAGTTGTAGATACATTCGAACAGCTACTGGCTGGAAAACAGTCTCCACTGTGCCTTTTCCCAACACGCAAAGCGTGCCAGGAATTCAATTCTCAGATGCTCCAGAAACTGGATGCTGAGAAACAGATTCCTTGTGTTGACGAAGTCGATGAAACTGCTAGTGGCACATTTAAGTGGAACAAAAAGGCTACACAGGAAATGAAACGTTTGAACAGCGATTGTAACTTGACAACAGGTCTAGAAGCTGTTCTAGAGATAGCGGTAGGAGCACGTGTGATGCTTCGTCGCAATATTGACACTAGCCGGGGGCTGGTGAACGGAGCTGTGGGTATTGTCATTTCTATTAAGGCCCACCATATGGAAGTACAGTTTGACAATGTACCACAGCCATATCAGGTTGAAAAAGTCAAGAGTAAATTTGTCATTCTAAAAAATGTCTACATTTTCCGAAAACAGTTTCCACTGATTCTGGCATTTGCTGTCACTATACACAAATGTCAGGGTCTGTCACTGGACTGTGCCATGATGAAGTTGTCCAGTGAGGTGTTTAGTCCGGGAATGGCATACGTTGCATTGTCACGTGTAAAAGAGATGAAAAACCTTCACTTGATTGCATTTGATGCAAAGTCAGTGATGGTGAGTAGCAAGTGTTTGCAGGAAATAAACCGTTTGAGGCAGACATATCGCCCAGATCTGCCCCTGTACACTGTGCCATCTGCTCAAAGTAAAAATAAGCGAGTAAAACTAACTGCTCCTTTACTGTCAGTTCCTCCACCTCCCAAGCAAAGCAATGCAGTCTCTGCTGGGAAGAGGAAGAAGGCAGACAAAAGCCAAGACTTGCCACCTTCCAAGGCACACATAAATGTAGTGTCAGCAGTGTCCAGTGGGAAGAAGAGAAAGGCAGTAGTAACAAAACACGATGGAAACTTGCCCCCAGCAAAAAAAAGGCGCCCACGTCGTCGTGCTGACACACGACCTCCTGTTCAGAGCCGGTACAGGTACAATCCAGTGTCAATAGACTGGCAACGGCGGGCATGTCAGCAGCTGGGTTTACAGTTTTTATGTGATAACAAGACCACCCCAGGTGGTCCAGATGTTAGACTCACTCACCCAGCTTCAGTGTATGAAGTAGATGGGGATGGTAACTGTTTGTTCCATGCCCTGTGTTACATCATAACTGGGTCAGATGACCAACACCTACTATTACGAAGACGCATAATAGAATATATGCGGTCCACTGACCTATGTATGAGACTCCTAGCTAACCATATTGAACATGAATTTGTTACAATAGATGAATATATTGAAGGTAGTAGAATGGACTGTGATGGTTCATGGGGAACTACAGCTGAGGTGATAACATTAGCACACATGTTGGGAGTCAATATTGTATCATACAATTCAGATCAGTTGCAGTATCAACTGTATAACCCAGGAATCATTGATTTTGAAACATATGGAGAAGATTTACTCTCGGCCTACCATGTATATTATGTTTGTACATGGTAATCACTTTAATGTGATGTTGTCACATGAGTGAATGTGAAAGTCATCCTTATCCCAGGCTGTGCATCAAGCATACAGAAACACAGACTGGAACTGGATGGCTAATGATATGGCTAAGTTTCCATAGAAAAACAAACTAAGACATGCATTGTAAGTATGCCTCGCTCTCTCTGTTCTCCACACACAGTTGGGTCTGCACACTATAGTGGATGCAGAATTATCTCCAATCTGTGTGACCCAGTCACAGAATATCACTCCTGTGAGGGCTAAAATGAGGGAAAAAAAGGGTAGGGAGAGAAAAAAAAGAGCAGATAATGCCATGCTTGCCTCGGGTGGGGATGGGAAGGGGTGGCAGAAGAGGAGGAGGAGGAGGAGAGAAAAAATATATATACAGCACATACATACCAGTATGTGTTCACAATGTGGAAGAAGTGTTCCTTTGAAATATGGAACAGAGGGACAGGGAATGGAGTGATTGCTGAAATTAAAACATCCTCCTTCTCCTCCTCCTTCCCCCTCTTCCCTCCCTCCCTCGCTCCCTCCTTTGCTGTGGCTGACTCTGTTGCAAGGTATGAACATGTAGAAGGAACTGTGCACTCTTTTATAATCTCTTTCTATATTGCAGCCCTTGGTGTAATGGTCTGACAGAGTCAGCTGGAGGTGGTTGTGGACTACATGTTGCTGCCTGTATGCGGAGGAGAGGGACATTCATCAGGCAATGGGTCACTGCTCTGTGAGTGTATGTAGCTACACTACAATCTTGAGTATATGTACATGTAGATTCTGTTTGATACGTTACAGACAGTTACAGAGTAGACCGTCTCTCCACACCTTATCCAGAAGAAATCTTTGTCAGTACAAGTGTAGCAGAGTTTACAGAAGTTTCTCATCTAACCAACACAGTAAGTTTACATTGATCAGTGTACAGGGAATAAAGTCAATATTGTACGGCATGTTTTATCTTCAGCTTTTGAACCAATTTGCAGGTTTTTGATTGCTAGTAACAGTGAGCAGTGAGCAGTGTCCCTAATACATGTACTTCAATCTGATGCATAAAGGTATATAAATGGACATCAAATTAGTACATGTGGCAAATTTACTTTTACCTATTGTAGTGTATACGTATAACACACTTCACCCTTTTCGTCAATTGGAAGTCAAACTCAAATACTGACACCAGGTAGCTACACTTTCTGCCTGGCTCTGTTCCTCTCCTTGGCAGTGATAGGATTAAGTCTCTTGGGTGAGTTCAAGGCTATATTCAAGTGTTAGTTTCTATAACTGCAATACACAGACTGCCTACTGTGCAAGCAAAGAAACCAAGTGAATGCTGCCCCCTGAACAAATGTAGAGCCTACTGTGAGCCTGCATGGTGAAGTGTGCCTACTATAATAACACTATGCTAAAAAGGTTTGTAGAAATGTACAGACTTGTACATATATACATGTATGTATATGTACATGTGTATTATATGTGCTACAGTGAATTGGGGAGTGCATATGTGCATTTACCTTTAGGATTGCCATGTTTAATGTGTTTAGCTGTCAACTATGTGGGGTCGAACTGGGGGTGTGTGGAGGGTTAATACCGTCACTTCAACATCACATATGCATCAACCGTCAACTATGTGGGGTCGAACTGGAGGTGTGTGGGTGTGTGGAGGGTTAATACTGTCACTTCAACATCACATATGCATCAACCGTCAACTATGTGGGGTCGAACTGGGTGTATGGGTGTGTGGAGGGTTAATATCATCACTTCAACATCACATATGTATCAACCGTCAACTATGTGGGGTCGAACTGGAGGTGTGTGGGTGTGTGGAGGGTTAATACCGTCACTTCAACATCACATATGCATCAACCGTTAACTATGTGGGGTCGAACTGGGGGTGTGTGGGTGTGTGGAGGGTTAATACCGTCACTTCAACATCACATATGCATCAACCGTTAACTATGTGGGGTCGAACTGGGGGTGTGTGGGTGTGTGGAGGGTTAATATCATCACTTCAACATCACATATGCATCAACCGTCAACTATGTGGGGTCGAACTGGGGGTGTATGGGTGTGTGGAGGGTTAATACCGTCACTTCAACATCACATATGCATCAACCGTTAACTATGTGGGGTCGAACTGGAGGTGTGTGGGTGTGTGGAGGGTTAATATCGTCACTTCAACATCACAAACCGTCAACTATGTGGGGTCAAACTGGGGGTGTATTGGTTAATACAGTCACTTTAACATCACATATGCATCAACCGTCAACTATGTGGGGTCGAACTGGGTGTATGGGTGTGTGGAGGGTTAATTTCATCACTTCAACACCAAACGTCAAGAGTTTGGAGTCAAACTGATGGATTGATTCATTGCATTAACTGAGCAGGATTAGTTATGCGTGAGTTATCTAATTCTACAGATTCCAATTAAGTATAGCCAAATGCATTGATGTACATATATATACATGTATTTGCCTTTGTGCAGAATCCAGGGGATGACCTTATGCCTACTTACACATAGCTCTAGCATGAAACGATTTCCTCTTCTCAATGGTGCAGTATACATGTATGTGCTGCGTAGTACCATCCTAACTTACTGCTTAGTGAGCTTGGTGATGCATATGCTATGTGCATGTATGTGCACTTCAATCCAGACAAAACACTTGCAGGCAGTATGTGGTGGTGGAAGTGTGGTTACTGATTGTGTGCCAGCAATTTGGATTTTAGCAGTTACATATGTTAACATTGTAAGTATGTATATGGGTCTTGTAATTGAGCTTGTACATGGCATGTTTATGCATTTCAGCTATGCAGCCCTTATCTAGCACTGCATACTCTGAAGAAGCCATGTACAGTCTGCAATGGTAGCTATATATGTAAGATGTAAGAACATGTATGCATGTTCATATATTTGTGTGTACATATATGGCAAATGTATATATCAGCAATAGAGAGAAACATTTCTATACATATACCTGTATGTGATTGTCTGCTCTCTCTCTCTCACACACACACACCAAACACATGGTGGAAGTATGTACGACCTCACTAGATATATTGGATATGAAGGAAGTTACTTCTTCAAATGGTTTCTGTATGTGCATGACTTATGTATTCCAAGTAATGCCCATGCAACTCTATAGGTACGTACGTGTAGAACAACATATCTCACAATCTATACAGTGTCATGCTCCCTCATTTCTCTCCTGCTACGTACTCACTGCTTGGTGAGTTCTGTGGTGCTGTGCATGCATGTATATTGTGTTTCCGTGGGTGTACATATTATGCCTCGATCAATCTACTACTTGAACTTGCTTTATTAGTGCCAGTTAGATAATTGAAGCCTCCGAGCACCGTCTATGAGGAAGCTAGAAGTGCAGCGAGTTCTGAGCGTACAGACACTAGAGTAGAGTAGAAGGCGCCGTACGCGCAACTGCGAGCTATTGGTAGAGCCAGTGTCGGAGTTTAATAATGGTCCACACTCTGCTGCACTTCACCTACCACAGCTCTAACGCTTCGGCATTTGTCCTCTAGTATTGTGTAGCGCGAGACTAGTGGAGTGCTTAGCTACGTGTCCACTTTTAATAGCTCCAACGACGTCAGAAATGTAAATTAGTGTTGTCATGGTGCATATTCTACGTAATTGTACAGAGTCAGCTAGGCTAGCCATGCTGTACACATGTACATGGACATGCAGTTAGGCTAGACACACTGGAGCAGGCATCAACATGTACATTACATGCATGTACATTGTCTACAAAATAACACAGACATAATGACTCCCCTTCTAAAATTTTCTGCAGACGTTATGGAAATGTTGGACTGTCTCTTAGCCTTATTCTAGTGATGTGAGACATGACGTGTGACTTCGTAACCTCCAAAGCAGTGTGTATAGGACTACATCTCTCACTGTCAACACAGAAAGGTGATTAATTAAAAGTGCATTTGTGTCACTTTGACTGTATGTGACTGTGTACATCTCATTTGAGCCACAGACACGTAGACATTTTTTGGTGCATGTGTCTCAATTTGTAAAGTTCTAATCTTTCTTCTCCCTCACTCAACCTAGATGCCTGTGATCCAGTGGTGAACTATGTAATAAACAGAAGTGTAACAATAGAACGCTATAGAAGTCACTGCCAGAGAACAGAAGATGGTCGGTGTGTGAAGGAAACAAGTGCCAAGTTACACCCAGTAACATACACCATATGCAAGACATGATTCAGTCAGACAGAGCCATCACTTTCAAGAATGGAACTTTTCAATTGAGAATGAAACGAATTATCATCTTTGAGGATGTTTCCAATGTAGCCATCAATGGACATGGATTAGAATGTGATTTTTGTAGGGTTTTCCCCTGGAGCTAAGTGTGTTGCTGGTTCCTAAATTTAACTCTTTACCCGCGGAGGGCATATATATATGCATATACGGACACCCGCGTTCACGCGGAGGGCATATATATATGCACACGAAACGTACACATCTGGAACCATCCTTACTTACCTACGGCAGCTGAGCTGTCCTCGCAGGCACTGCGTACGTAGTCGTCAGTGTAAGTAGGGAGAGTCCCTAATAGTAATCGCGACTTGTTTACGCTTTGGCGGAATTTCAACGCAGCTGTTATAACCGCATGCGCAGCTGGCACGCGTGCATACACGTATCACAACTGAGCCCCTCCCATACTCAATTGCAATATGGCTAGAAGGCTAACAGTGAGTGAGGTTGTAAGTGAACTAGATGACAGTGAATTTGAGGGAGATAATGACAGCAGTGATGATGATTTTGAGGGGTATATTGATGGAGATATGTTTGATGAGTATGATGAAGAGAGTATTGAAGGAGAGCTGAATGTAGGAAGAGAAGAGATTGTAGAAAGTGTGGGAGAGGAGGATGAGAGAGTAGATGACAGAGTGGAAGAGGACTATGAACTTGAAGGGGAACAGAGCGGACAAGACGATGAGATGCAAGTAGTGGGACCATCTGTTCCTGAATACACATTAGAGCCAGGTTGCACTCCACTCGTTTCCAGTGACCATCCAATTGATTACTTTGGTCTAATGGTAGATGATGGCATGCTTCAACATGTAGTAGATCAGACAAATCTTAGTGCTGATCAATACCTTGCATCCCATGACCTGGCACCACACTCAAGGATCTGCCGTTGGAGGAAGACAAGCCATGATATCACTGAGCTCAAGAGGTTCCTGGTCCTAGTTCTCGTAATGGGACTTGTTCGTCTGCCCCAAATAGAGCACCACTGGTGTGTATCCTGGCCATACTGTTCTCCTGCATTCTCGAGTGTAAGACAAATATTTGTACATGCACTAAAATACCTTGTAAAACATATAATGTGCACTACATACACACATATGTACCTTATGCACATGTCCTATATACACTTCAGGTTATGAAACGTGACCGGTTTTCTCTTCTAATGAAGTTCTTGCATTTGAATGACAATGAACAGTACATCCGGAAAGGGCAACCTGGTCACGATCCCTTGTACAAACTCCGTCCATTCCTTCAACCTCTCCTCACAAACTTTCAACATCACTACACACTGCACAGGGAAGTTTCAGTCGATGAAACAATGATCGGCTTCAAGGGGCGCCTAGGGTTTCTACAGTATATGCCGAAAAAAACTACGAAATGGGGACTGAAAGCCTTTGTGCTGTCGGATGCACACAGTGGTTACATATACAACTGGAATTTGTACACAGGTAGATCAACCTCTGCACATGTAATAGTTGGAAAGTGCAGACAGGTATGTATGGGCTCATACATACCTGTCTGTGCTTTTCAACTACTATGTACATGTACAAGGTACATGTACACGTACGAGTAAGTGTACATGGAATGTTGACCAATCTTTCTCTAGTTGTAGAACAACACAGACTTACACTATGATCCATATACATGTATAGCCAATGGATGTCAAAAATATGTATATGTGTATTACATATGTATTCAGGAAAAGATGAAACATTGGCCACTGATCATGGAGTAACACATGCTGTAGTGATGAGACTTGTTGATCCCATCAAACAACGTGGCCATCATGTCTACCTAGACAACTATTACACGTCCCCACGGCTATTTTCTGACCTCAACACAAATGGATTTGGAGCTTGTGGAACTGTACGGCTTGATCGTCGTGGGTTACCACCATCCATGAAATCCATGAAAAAAAACATGAGAAAGGGAGAAAAGAGATGTCTTCAAGTAGACGATACCACTACTGCAATTCAGTGGAAGGATAAGAGGGTTGTATCCATGCTGACGACAATACACAGTGATGACATTGTCGTAGTACAGAGGCGGTCCAGGTTTGCACCCTCTGGAAGGGAAGAAATAGAGAAGCCACTATCTATTACTGAATACAATAAGTATATGGGAGGAGTCGATCGAGCTGATCAACTCCTCTCCTACTATGGGTACAGTCATCGCACCATCAAGTGGTGGAAGCGAGCATTCTTCTTTTTATTTGATATGGCAGTGGTGAATGCTTACCTGCTCTATGTTGATAGGCATCCTAATAAGCGAGGGAGACTATCACATGAACAGTTCCGGATCACCCTCGCAAAGGAACTGTTAGAGAGTGCTGGCATTTCAGTTGACCAGAATAGTGAACAGTCAACACCTGGTCCACATCCAACTCCTCGTCACCCAGCTGCACGTTTACAAGAACGGCATTTTCCCACAAATATTGGACGAACTCAGTCTGACCGTCCAATACAAATGGACTGCCATGTCTGCAGCAGGAGACGTGGAAGAGGGAGAAAGACCACTACCTACAAGTGTAGGGAGTGCAACCTACCAATGTGTGTCGTCCCTTGTTTTGAACTATGGCACACAAAGGCTGACCCACAGCGCTACCTTTAACCCTGCATCATCACCGGAAACATCGCACATAGGTGTTATCACTTCATAACATTCATCTAATATACTAGTAAATACCCCCCCCTCACAGTAGTAAATGCTTATCCGCCCAATATCATGCGTATTAGCACACAGAACATCATATAAAGATAGATTTACACTTACCTAGGGAATGGGAACTTTATCCACCAACGAAGCTCCTGCCCTCTAAGGCCACTACAAGTTCTACTTGTGTTTCTATTCCACCGCCCGCACCATTATTTAAAGACCGAGTTTATCAGCATCGCGCATGCGCAGTGCCACGCCCACACCACGTGATTTGATTTTGAGACCTCGTGAAGGATCTAGGAGCTAATCCACAAGGTGAGACGATTTAATCTTAAGTTTTAGTATGAAATCTGTGTTTATAGACTTGTTTGCATGAACATAAAAGTCACTTAAAACATCCTTTTAGTTTTTCCTGTTTCATTTTGTACAGCTATGTCACTTGTGAACGTGAGCATATTCTGTACCACACTTCATCGGTTGCTGTTGCCATGGAAAATACTGGCAATTGGAAGCCCTGGTCGAACTGTTGAACAGTTCTTTCATGATGTTGCTGCTCCACTTGTACAAAGTTCAAGTAAATCTTACATGAATCTTGACAAAGCTTTTCTTGGTCGAAGCAAAGACCATCTTGATGAAATCGATTTGCAGATAGTGCTTGATGTGGCTGTTTGTTCATTTGGAGCATATGTTCGATACAGCACTTCACAGCAAAGTGGGCAAGTAGAAGAGTGTATGAGAGTGAATGCTTTTCACGTGATGATGTCCTCTCAACGTCAGTTGTGTCTCCGAAAGCTACCACAAAAGAAAACAGAATATAATTCTAAAGATAGACTCTACAACAGTATATTGGATTTTTTGCAGGAGATAGGGCTTGATTTTTCAACAAATGAAGTGGACAATGCTGGAGTCAATCTTGTACGTACACTTCAGGAGTGTCTGTGGTACATTGATGGGAGGCATGCTATCATTGAACACCATTCCAGCCCAATTCCTACTACTTTCTCAAGATTTGTAGGTTTTAATGTCCCAGAGAAATCGAAGCACCGGAAACGTGTACTTGGAAATATGCAGCACAATGTTTTGTCCGAGATACACCAATCCTTGTTCAGACTACTGCAGGCATCGTTTTGGCAGAGAGAGAAATGGAGGAAGTTTCGTGATGATGTTGAATCTCTTGCCTCATGTCTAGCACACTATTGTGACTATCTCGGTGATCAGTGCAAGAAAATGAAGCTCAATCATGTGTCTAGTACACCTGTACGTAGTCTTGCTGATTCTATATGTGTGAAGTTTGTCAAACCTTGTACAAGGGACAGGTGCCTTCATCATTTTGCGGAGCTAAATCAACATATGGAAAGAAGCCAGCCGTATGAACATGCTTTTCTGAATCAGTTTACGCCTGATGATCCTCGTAGAAGGTATGACTATCTACAGAGCCTGGAGAGGAGTGGCTGTAAATTTCCCATTGTGATTGTTACACACTCTTCCGGTAACAATGCTGGCAACATTCATTTTGTTTGGCGTGTTCCTTCTACAGAAGCACTAGAAACCACGATGGATCGAAGTCAGGCGATCATTGAGGAAATTAAACCCAGTTTTCCTGTATATCACACTAGAGCCATGCGCACTGAAATGTTCAGCAAGTTTGGCCTTGTAGCACCTGGTGTTAAGCCTGCTGTCTTGCGTTACTTCTACCGCAGTCTGACTGGTGATTCATCCTCAG
This sequence comes from Theonella swinhoei, assembly GCA_963970385.1. NCBI lineage: Eukaryota > Metazoa > Porifera > Demospongiae > Tetractinellida > Theonellidae > Theonella > Theonella swinhoei. The sequence goes on along the minus strand of OZ019948.1, from coordinate 10,496,352 downwards.
CTAAAGATAGCAGTGAAGCTGAAATTGATTCACGTGTGTTGGAAGTTTTAAGTATGGAACCTGAAGATCCTCAAACTGTGTTTGACCTTCGTGAAGCGCGAAGTACCAAAGGTACAACAAAGTTTGAGGTGTTCTGGGAAGAAGCTGAAAAATACATCAATGAAGATGTAGGAGCTGCTGTAGATGACAGAAGGCATACTACAGTCACCCACCTTGCAAAGGCGATTTCTATCCGAGATTTTCGAGAACAAGTTAGAGCCAGAGTACCAGATGGTACCCCTATTCCAAGTCCTGAGTGGTTGAGGATGCAGTTTTGGCCCAAGTCTCAAAAAACTAAAACTGCCCTGCAGCATACTGGAAGACTCAAGATCAAGTATATGGTACAACAGCGCCAATTCCGAAATACTCATCCTGATGAACACTACGCAGCAGCAATTTTTCGATATTTGCGTCAGTTTGCCATCAAGTACTGACCAGTATCTACAATGGCATGCTTAGATGACAAACACAAGATAAAAATAGGAGAACCAGGATTCCCTGTCGCAGCAGTAGAACGGGGTAAGAGAGTTTTGGTGAAAGTTGGGGCTTCGTTTGAAGTTGGCGATCACGATTTTACCAAGTTCAGCATAGTGCCAAGTGTAACTTTGGTTAATGATATCCCTACTGAGATCACTGGTTCATGGTACTCCGGTAAAGTGTTCTATGCTCTTAAAGAATCAGCTTTTGAACCCTCATCTCCTATCAGACATGTAACAGAGTTGTGCAGTTGCCTTCACAGTCTTGGGGATGTTAATCCTGTACTGCTATTGTATACAGATGGTGGACCTGATCACCGTCTTACATACCTTTCTGTGCAAGTCGCTTTGATAGCCTTGTTTAGAAAGTTAAACCTCGACTATTTGTGCGCTGCACGTACTGCACCTTGTCATTCTTGGAAAAACCCAGTGGAACGTATCATGTCTATATTTAACTTGGGCCTGCAGAGCGTAGGACTGATGCGTGAAAGTAAAGATGCCGAGTACGAGAAAGTAGCTGAAAGATGCAAGAATTTGAGTGACCTTAGAGCTGCAGCTGAAAAGAACAAGGAATTCAAAGCCACTACTCTGGACAGTATAGCTCCTGTGAAGGTACTGTTGACTCAGCTTTGCAACAGACTTCAGCTAAAAGAAGAGAATTTCACGCCTGTTGCTGCTGCTGCGGAGGAGTCCATTGAAGAGTTATGGGATTCAGTTCAAGAAGTCGAACCATCACTAGTATTGGGAGAGTCCTTGAGAAAAGAACACCTTCCTCACAAGGACAAATTGAAGAGATTGATGGAGCACTGTTGTGTTCGGAGACATTACTTCTTTGTGGTGAAGAAATGTGGTTCCAGTACTTGTGAGTTTTGTAAACCTCCACGACTGCCCAGTGATATGTTTTCAACCCTACATGCTCTTCCTGACCCTATGCCAGGAATGGATGGGCATTACAAGAGTTTCAGTGACCTGTATGGATCGAGTACCAACGAATCTCATCGTCCTTCTCTCCAGAAACGGTCTAATAAGAAGAAAACATTACCATTTGCATCTAGCTTGAGACATGTGAAGAACGTAGACATGATGCTCGAGTGTGAACAATGTGGCAGTTGGAGACTTCTTTATTGTGAGCAAAAGCTAACAAAGAAAGAGAGAGAAAACCTGGAGGAAGCATTAGCGGATGTTTCATTTACTTGTGGAGCACCTCTGCAGGACTTGGAACTGCCTGGAAAATTGGCAAATGTTTATGTTCGAGACATCTCATGCGAGGAGCCTATTGAACAACTGTATTACACTATTACACACCCACCAATATGTGTGTACTGTGCACATTCTCTTGACAAAGCTGATAGTGAGAGTGGCTACTTACCTCAATGTGTTGAATGCAAGGATAAACCAAGGATAAAGGTGTAGACAGCAAGATTGCTATGTACTGTGATACTATGTGGGTTTGTATGGTTTCTTACTTGTTTTTAAGTGTGTTTTTATATTGCCTTGTTTTTATAAGTGTTTTAAAGAGTTTTTAAGTGCTGTTTGGATTGGGGCGAGTTAGTGGCTGAGATGCTGATGTACCGCCCGCCCGCATGGCTTCAGGGGGAAATCCGGATTAGAAACACGAGTAGAACTTGTAGTGGCCTAAGGAGCGATGCGGCCGCCATGAACCGATGCGTCCGAGTAGCGTACAGGTGGGCGTGACTCGAGGAAAAACGCGGTATATTGACTCAATGGTAGGTCTACTATACCTCTGGCATATTTATAAAGCCTGTCCCAGTATACAACAGGAGTTTTAGGCCTCCATTTTCTCCGCAGTTCTCACTAGACCAAATATACGTAACACGTCCAAATATACGTAACACGTGTAGCGGAGAGTAATTATTACGTATATTGCGGCGCGCGCTTAAAGAGTTAATGTTTCTCTCCAAAATTGGTTATGATTTATATATCACCCTGTTCGCCAACTGATTCTTTGTAAAGAAATTCATGAGTTTTGCTATTTTCATGATTGCAGAGCATACATTATAAAGAGCGGACATCGTACTTCCATGGCCTCCCATATGATTGGATGATATAATATAGGTGTGGCAAATTGAACATGTGGTAGGAAGCTATATGCATATGGTATGTGTATCGCGTCAACATATTGATCATGCCTTCATTGGTATTAGCTACTTCTTGCATTGCTTTGCTTTTGCAAGAGTACTAAATTCTGTTACTGCAGTCGGTGTTATTCAGAGTAATTATAATTAATATATATATAATATGTACAAATGAGGTAAGGGATAGATGATATGAGGTAAAGGATAGATGATATGAGGTAAAGGATAGATGTATAGACAATAGAGTTTATTTAAAATAAATGATTATTTGGCGGCCACGGCCATGTCCACAGCCACGGCCTCGTCCATGGCCACGGTTGCCATGCTTGGCATTTGTTGTGTCTTCCTCCTGAAATCATACGATAGGACTATTATACTACATTAAAAAGAATGTGTATCAAATGTACCTTTTCTTCTTATTCTTATTTTTCTCTTCCTCCTCTTCCTCCTTCTCTCCCTTCAGTTGGTGTTATACTTCCCTAATCTTTCTTTTTGTATCTCTAAACTCTTCTTCTTCCTTCTTTTTCTTCTCCATCCACATCCTCATCTCTTCATCTAGTTTTCTCCTTTCCTCCCTCACTTTCTCCTCCACCACCTTCTCTGTATAATTGAATTCAATCCACAGTTTTGATCATTTCACTTACTCTCCCTCTCAACCTCCAACTCCATCGCCCTCACGTCCCTTGCACTTACTCTCTGTTCTGCATAATTTTAGATAAAGAACAAAATGCAGCGACTGTCGGTACCTACATATTTCGACAGTGCGTAGCGGCAGTAGAGTAGTATATATATATATATATACTACTCTACTGCCGCTACGCACTGTCTATATATATACTACTCTACTGCCGCTACGCACTGTCGAAATATGTAGGTACCGACAGTCGCTGCATTTTGTTAAAAACAAATTGTCAATTTAACCATATTTTGTTTGTTAAGGTTATGAATCTCAGGTAACAAATACAAAGTTTGTTGTATTAACAAGCATTTTCTATGTTATTTAAACTAAGTATTTTATGCTCGTTCAACCAAATTCCTTATTTAGATTAACAGAGTCAGGGCATTGTACTGAAGTATGGCATGTCTACTTGACAATGGATTTGTTTGTGATTTTGCTGTTTCAACATTGAAACCTGTGTTAAATCAACCAAGAACTTCAACTAAATATATTGTTGTTTCAACATTAGTATTCTTTGTATGAACAATGCATTTTTGTGAATTTCAACAATGAATATTAAGCTACAGCCACCAAGTAATGTTTGTTAACAGTGTCATTTCTGCAAAGTATTGTATTGTTAATTCAACAAAATGACTCGTTCAAAATGTCTCATTAATCAGAGTTCACTTAAACATCTTCTGAGGACTCACTGGGGTGTATGGAATCATACACTCGTTGGATTCCACTAAAGTGTGACACACTGGATGCATTACGCTTCACACTGGCCTTTGATGGGAGGTGCAAAATCTTCTCCTGGACAAAGAGCCATACATCCCCACTCTTGCGGTGATAAGTGAGGTTAAATATGTAGTGGGCTGCTAAACAAAAGAACACTGCTGAAACTATATTCGTGGTTTCCATCATTAGCTGTTGCTCCACACACACAAAGTATTGATTCATAGTAGCATCCTCTTCTTCATCTCTGAACATAACGATGTGTGGCTGATTATTCTCCTTTTCAGCTGCTTCCCTTGGAGGAGTACCACACTGCAAAATGAGGAGCATGAAGACATGTTAAATTACTACAGATCATTTTTAAAAATAGTACTAATTCTGTTAGGTATAATTAGTCATCACGCAATTGTAGGTTATCCATCACTACCTTAGCAGTAGTCCCTACCATAGTACACTAATGCACCATAGTACACTAATGCCTGGAATTGCTAATACAACTCCTGGTTAAACTAGTGTGTAATTACTTACCGGTACTACTTTTATAATGTAAGGCACACTCTCCTCGAGTTTCTTGGATTTCATTGGAGTAAATAATAAAGCAAGACATCGCAGTGCCAACATAGCACTTTGATCTGCATTAAAGAAGCCATGATAAGGTAGGTTCTTATCAAATCAATATTTGTCAAAATGTACTAATAGTAAGCTAGAGAGAAACTGGATAGGGTTGTGGTGAGTACACTGATTACACACTTTGAAGTGTTAATAGTAAAAAGGTTATCTGTATGCATTACCTACCATCATCCATACTTCCAGAATACTCTGCAGTTTCCAGCTGAAGTGCAGAAGAGCGAATCTGTGTATCCCTGCAGTAGGTAATGACTGCATGAGCCCACATGGGAAACTTTTCTTCAAAGCAGTCTCTGATGTGTTCATCTTTGGAGGCTAAGGAGAAGTCTAGAGCAGCCTATAGAAATGACACAAACAGTACAGTCACATTTACATTGCATGTGTATGACACACAAAATGTTATACATGTACGTGTATATTCTTACATAAGTAGCCTTCTTCAAAAGTGGATACTCCTGGAGATACTCCAGCAAAGTTGATGGTTCATTCTTAGATACGTATGCATCCCATCGGTTAGGAAACGTCCGACGCATAAGTTCCTTAAGAATATCAGCTTGGGGCTTTGGTTTAGCCATCTCTTCTTTCAGTAAGTCAACGTTACGTGCAAATGAGACTTCATCGTCAGCATCTACGGGCGGGCAAAAATGGATGTGAGAGCGATCTTCAAGTTTGGCACGTTTATGTGGACCAGCTTCATCCTTTGATTGACGGTTGACATTTTGGCACCTATAATATAGAAACCACTTCCATGATTGCTGTAGAAAAGGAAAATACTCGCTCCACAAATGCACATGCACAATGCACATGTGTATATGTCCCCCTTACTTCTCCATCTCCTTCATCATCTTTAAGAAAATGGTATCTGTCAACAAGGGCCTTGGCAACAACACCACATTGCTTAAGTGAAGGTCGCTGTACATGAATCATGAGTATTGTGCTAGTGTCTGAATCACATGTTTTCAATCGGTATCGGTGAGAATTCTGTTCTCTAAATTAGCATCTGTTCTAGAGCGAAATTTGGGGATTGGAAATGGTTTGGGAAGGGTTTCCATCTATGTATTAAGATAAAACACGTCAAATAAAAATGAGTTGTGGGAATTTTACGAGGACCTACATCACTTATCCTACCACTGCTAGCACTAGCAGCCACTGTTACCTTAAAAGGAGAAAGTATACATACTGTATTACAAATGTAAATGTGTCAAAGGTAACACACGTACCACAGAGGCAGTGGGACTTCTTTCTCCAGGTGAAGATAAAGGGCTTGGGCCAGGGATATCATTTGATGGAGAAAGTGGCTGTGGCTGTAAATTGACTCTTCAGTCAATCTGATAGTTAAATGTGATAAACTAACCATGTTGGCATTGTAAAGTGTGCGTAAAGCATTATGTACTTTTAGCCTAACACCAAGGGTAGGAATGATGTCCTTCAACCAGTCTGGACCCGGAGTAGAAGCCAAACCCATTGCTATGGCATTCCCATCCAAATCTTGTTCTACAATAAAAAATAACAAACAATTTCTATGTGCGTGCGTGCACTGACACACCTTTGAAAGTACGCAACACGGACTCAGCAAAACCCCCATCTTCAAGCCACTCGCAGATTTCATCAACTGACTTGTCCTCCAAACGGTGAGTCATATTTGCATTAGGACGTATCAACTTGTCAAGAAACCAGAAGTCAACTCTCCCTCACAAAAAGAAAGCAGGTTAGAACACGTCGAACTCTGACTGGCACGCGCGCTTTTTAATGCAGCAATCACCCCGGGGACAGGCCACGTGCGTAGTGCGTGCGGGGTCAAAGGACATTAGGCGAATGCTAGTATCAGGAGTTGCTATATGGGAGACAAGAACGACTCTTCCAAGCAGATTATGAAGATGGTTCTTCTTTGCACCTTTTGTGTATATTGCTGTGAGAGCCGACTGCAATTGATAAAGCACTAATTTGCTACACATTCAATGGAATTGAATTTCCACCTGATATGTGGAATTAAAGGATGCTCCCACACATTTAAATTTGGCTCTTCCTTCTCGTCATTTAAAACACATGCGTCAAGAAAACATCCAAATTGGCAACATGTTGTGAATGAATCTGGAGGGCTAGTGTCAGCTGTTTCTCCTTCACGAAGTCATAATGAAATAACTAGAGATGCGAGTCCTGATAATGACACTCCTATGCAGGTTGTAGATCAATCAGACGAAATGTTGAACTTACCTTCTACCAGTACACATCAACAGCACAGTTCTGGCATTCTATCTACACGTACTTACCGGTCTGCTCAGGAAACAGCTGCTTTGTTTCTCCTGAGATTTAAGGAACAGTACAAACTGCCCCAATCTGCAATCAATTTTGCTGTGGGATCTATCAATTCCATTGTTGAAAGTGTATGCGATGATGTTTATGAGTCAGTTCAAGCTTCACTGCAAAGAGATGGGTGTACTGCAGAATTGGCTGCTTGTTTTCAGGAACACCAAGATCCATTCGCCTCTCTTCACACTGAGTATAGACAATCTAAGTTTTACCGAGATGTATTTGGACTAGTGGTAAATTCTTTGCATGAAATGAACGTTGTAATGTAGCTTCAATGTATATGTGTGATCTGCAGTCTGAGACTCATATACATGTTCCTATGCAGGAGCCTGTAACTATTACACTTGGTACAGAGTACTGCTACAAACAGAGTGGTGCTAAGCGCTATCTAACTGAACGTTCAGAAACATTTCAATATGTTCCCCTGATTGATAATTTAGAATGGGTGTTGCAGAACAGGGATGTGTATCATGAGGTCAGTGTTGTTTTCCATGTGCTCATATTGGTATAGGATATACCATATCACTGTTAGGTTTTCAAGAAAAGAACCAACCAATCTCAATATCTGTATGATTTCTGTGATGGTGAAGTATTCAAGGAGCATCCGTTATTTTGCTGTGATAGCTCTGTGTTGCAGTTAATCATGTACACTGATGAGGTTGAGACAGCAAATCCCTTAGGCTCTTACCGTGGAACGCATAAACTAAGTAAGGGACATGTACAAGATGTGGAGTGTATTGTCTGTTTCATTTTCCATATTTGTTTCTCTGTAGCTGTCTTTTATTACATGATTGGAAACATTGAGCCTAAATTGCGGTCATCACTGAAATCCATACAACTTGTTGCATGTGTAACAACACCACTTTTACAGATGTATGGCTATGAGATGGTGTTAAAGCCATTTATACATGATGTGAATCTACTGTCAGAGGCGTGTAAAGAATCTAGAAATAGGAATTACTACGCACATGCTTATATGCATATGTCCAGGGTGTTACCATGTCTATACATGGAGAGAAATGTGTGATAAGAGGCGGAGTTCTATTTGTACTAGCAGACACCCTAGCAGCCCATGCTATTGGTGGGTTTAAGGTTGGAGTAGGGTTTTCTCTCAGGAAATGTCGAATGTGCTTAGCCACACAAGACCAAATGTCGACTAATGTAGTTGTACATGTGTTTATGCGATATACTTTTACAGCAGTGCATATATATTTTGGTTTAGTTCAAAGCAAAAGAATTTAAACTGCGGACTCCCGAAACCTACGACTATCATTGTTCCCTCTTGGATGGTGTGTTGAGCAGGGAAGATTCAATTACATATGGTGTGAACTTTTCAAGTCCACTTAATAATATCCACAATTTCCATGTGATAGATCAACTACCACAGGACATTATGCATGTTTTGTTGGAAGGGGTGATCCCATATGAACTTTCGTTAATGCTGGCATGTTTTGTTGTAGATGATAAATACTTCACAACTGATATGTTGAATGATCGTATAGAATCATTTACATACTCTGCACAAGAAGCAAGAGATAAACCATCAACAATCAAGACCCAATCCCTGACATCACGAAGTACATCACTGAGTCAATCATGTGAGTCAACTATGTGAGTTTGTAGTTGTTGCTATAGTAAATGCTTTTATCATATAGCTGCACAGATATGGATTCTTGCAATTAATATACCGCTAATGATTGGTGACAAAGTACCTCATGGAAATCAGAAGTGGGAGTGTTTTCTTGTCCTTCTGGACATTCTCCAGTTTTGTACATCACGAGTTACTTCATCAGCCCAAGCTGGAATCCTTGAAGCATTAGTGCAGGAACATCATAAACTGTTTATCCACTGTTACCCCTCATCTTCCGTCACTCCTAAAATGCACTTCATGGTTCATTTCCCCCGCCAAATTTTAAGGTAGGTAACGTTTAGTTATTAAAATGCTGTGTTTATAACTTCAGTGTAATTGTACAGAACTGGACCCCTTATTGGCACATGGTGTATGAGAATGGAGGGCAAGAACTCCTACTTTAAACGTGCAGCTCAAAGCAGTAATTTAAAAAATGTAGCATACTCAGTCGCTAGACGGCACCAGAGGCTACTTTGTGGACATCTGCAAGCAGAGCAATTCTTTGATCACATCTTGGAATGTGGTCCAGGTACATGATAATCTGTGCTGCTTTTTGCATGTAGTGTACAAAAGTACATGTGTGTATTTCTGATTACTAAATGCATCACTGTATGCCTTATATATTTCCCTTCAGCAAAAGATCCCAAGCAGCTGCAAGATGAAGATCCAGTCATCGTTGCAAAGATCATGGAGACTGGAGGGGAAGTAATTCCCATTTCTACTGACTATGTTTATAGGTGTGTCTCTATGCAGTGCATATGTGAAATATTTTACACCTTTATAAGATACAAGAGTTCAAAGGTCATTAATTTCAGTTCTAATTAAGTATTGTAGGGTTACAAAAATGCATGTATGAGTAAGGATATAGGAATTCAAAATATTGTTGAATATTTACAAAACTGGTGAGTGCATGTGTCTATTCTATAGCTTCCTCTGCTTGTGCATGCACTTATATCTGTATGTACTTTGTTCCTCTTTCCTTTTCTCTCACCTCTCCATATTCCGTACCCCTCCTCTTCACCTCTCTCTCTCCTCAACCCTAACACAGACCAAAGTGGATAATTAAGATGGGTGTTAAGTACACAAATTCAGACTATGTTCTTATTGGTTGGCTTGACAATGATTTAGCAGTGTTTGGACATATTCAAAACATTTTTGTAATTAATAATGTTGCCTTCTTTGTAGTCATTGTGTATCATGCATTTGGAATTGATCGCCACTATCACAGTTTTGTGATATACAAGACAGGAGAGGTTTCAACAATATCTTTTGCAGACTTAGTTGAGAATCATATTTTTCGAGCTCATTTAAAGTGTGGAAGTCTCTTCATCACATTTAAATCATATCTCGAAAATCAATCATGCTAGTGTAGTCTACTTTCATGTATGTTATAGTAGCTTTGTTAATTATACAGAGTATTACTACAGAGAATAGCAATTTCTTTGTGAAAATAGCATTAACATGTTATATTAACATTGTGTCACTGTTACTCTGACAAAGTACTACTTTACATTGCAATGTGTAGAATTAACACATATGTACATTCCAACTTGTTAATGCTAGAATAGCAGATAAACTGTAGAAATAACAAAGCTTTGTTAAATATACAGAGTATTACTACAGAGAATAGCAATTACACTGTGAAAATTAACATGTTATATTAACATTGTGTCACTGTTACTCTGACAAAGTACTACTTTACATTGCAATGTGTAGAATTAACACACATATTATGTACATTCCTACTTTTTAATGCTAGAATAACAGATAAACTGTAGAAATAACAAAGCTTTGTTAATTATACAGAGTATTACTACAGAGAATAGCAATTTCTTTGTGAAAATAGCATAAACATGTTATATTAACATTGTGTCACTGTTACTCTGACAAAGTACTACTTTACATTGCAATGTGTAGAATTAACACACATATTATGTACATTCCAACTTATTAATTCCTTGAGTCAAAAACACACCAACATACTGAGATCACTGTAGAGCACAAATACATTTGATCCTTTCTATCAGTGATAGTCCCAGCCCTTGATGTCATCCCAGGTATGGGAGGCTTTGATGCCCTGAATACTAAGTATCCCGGGATACTGGGGACATCCCGGGATTGTCCCAGGTACGGGAGGCCTTGATTCCCTGAATACTAAGTATCCCAGGATACTGGGGACATCTCGGGATTGTCCCAGCTGTCCCAACAAATGTAATTATACAGAAGTAGGCAATATTGGCCAGTGATCCCCAAGGTGGTGATATTGAGTATGTGATATTGAGTATATCATTGAATTGTCATGTACTTTGATGAAGCCAGGCAATGTGAAAGTACTGACAGATAACCAAGAAAACGTTGAAAACATGAATGAACACACTGAGCCAAGACCTACACCAGATATAGTTTGGATCAAGAAAATCGAAATCTGCACTTTCCAAGGGTCACAGTTGAATAAGTGGTTTGATCTTGAAATACTGCTTACAAAAAGTACAGCCACAGTAGGTGATGTGGCGGAATGTATATCAGAAGAGGCCTTTGATGGTGATGAAGTTGTTCTTCTTGACTCAGAAAATGTCCAGATAGAGGACAGTAGTGTGACTAGAGGTTAGCCTCGTACTCTGGCTATTGTGGGGGGAGGAGAAAGAGCGTGGTACACACTGCTTGCACATGCGCCTAATCGCTGTGGAATTCCACAGCATTTGGATTCTATCGTAAACGTCCACGGCACGATTACGTCATATAGTGCTACGTTTGCATTTTCAGAGACATGGATCGATACGCTCTACAGTGTGTCAGATGTCCATCTATGACCCTCAAACCTGAGAAGAGAACATGTGTGAGCTATGTTTACGAGGGAAAGTTTTCTTTGGCTGCCAACCGGCTTTGGAAAGTCAATTTGCAATGAAGTTTTTCCATTGTATTCAACGAGAAACTTGGCAGATTTGGTAGCTTAGTTGTTGTTGTATCACCTCTAGTATCACTAATGATAGATCAAGTTCGTAACCTGAGGTCTACGGGAGTTAGAGCAGCAGTAATGTCTTCTGGAAGTGGAGTGGAGAAAGGGCTCATTCCCACAGATGATGACCTCACTAACAGCAGTCTATAGTTTTGTGCTCCCGAGGCTATTGTGTCTACCAGATGGAGAGAAGCAATAGAGAAACCTGAAGTGTTCCGTAGAGTTGTTGCAGTAGTTATTGATAAGGCACACTGTGTCAAAATGGTAAGGCCAGCACCCTGATACTCGTGCTGTGGAATCATTGCATTGATATTAACACTGTAAATAACTTTTACAGGTCTCGTGATTTTCGACCCTCTTACGGACGAATTCATGAAGTGAGAGTTCTTGTCCCTAAGAATACACTGTTCATGGCTTGTACAGTAACAGTAACACAAAATGTTCAACATGAAGTGATGCACAGCCAGGAAATGGTTGATTGTGAGTTTGTCAGACTTCCCCTGATCGACCAAACATTTTTTATACTAGTTTGTCATTGACTCCCTCAGGGAACAGAAGGTGAAGGCTCCTCATATCCTAGTGTGTTGTCGTTTGCTGGACATTTGTGCGAATTTTTATTCTCATTTCCACTATGAACTTAGTGACGATTCATACTTTCCACTAGGATCTGACAGAATCTGCAAGAATCATCTCTTTGGCACGTTTCACGCTAACACATCCGAATATAACAAAGAAGTGATTTTGAAGAGTCTAGGAGAATCAGAAGGGGATGTTAGAGTAGTTTTTTCTACAGTTGCCTTGGGCATGGGGATTGACCTCCGAGATGTGAATGTAATAGTTCATTATGGTGCTCCACAAAGTATCTATGACTATTTTCAAGAGAGTGGGAGGGGAGGTTGATCTGGTGACCATGGCCACTCAGTTGTCTATTGGAGGCCAACAGAATGTCCTATGAGAAAAGACTTGTCCAGTACTTGTGACCATGAGGTAGCTGCTGTTAGGCAATATCTACAGAATGAAACTGTGTGCCGCCAACAGTGGCTTCTTAATTACTTTGAACCATCTTGTGCAAGGCCCGGAAGAGATCCCAGTACCTGTTGTGATGTGTGTTCAAGAAAAAGTAGTTAAGGTATATAGTATTAACGTGTGTTATCACTGTTATCACTGCCCTCTTCTTCTTCTTCTTCAGCTATTATACTTTTGAAATCTTTCTTCTTTCTCTCTATCCACGCAATTGCTTTGTGCTTATCCCACTTCCACAGAGGATTGAGATGTATGTTCTTGAATGCACTGTGTTTCCTGCCTGGAATTATCTGCAGTAGATCATTGGTAAGTACAGATACAACCACTTTTTCAACATCGGGTTTGTCTTTCTTTGTGGAATGTCCTGAAGTTATCACTGATTCCAGGTCGAATTTCTTACACACAGTATATACTGAACGAGCTGCCCTTTGTAATGCTTGCTCTGTTGAGTTGGCCCCCATAGACGTTATAACTTTACAATGTGTTCATTGTACTGAATGTTTCTTCCAAGGCCACCTCTGGTGTTCACAAAGCGGTCCCATAGGATCTGATGAGCAAGTTGGGGTGAAAGAATTGCTCTGATGACATTGGAGATGCAGGGCTTCCAAGCTGTATTTCGTCCTTTGTGATGCTAGAAAGTGTGGAAGCATAACACGCCAGCAATAGCATAGTGGCAAAGGTCCCTGGCATAGTTGTATACATGGTCATTGGTCTCAGCAACTTCTCCAAATGCATCGATCAGTGTACACTCTTCTACTACCCGTGATGCAATATGACGGACATACCCTGGTTGTTTTTCTGGCACAATTCAAGGAGGTAGTTGCAACTTGTTGTCAAGCTTGGTGATACCAAGTATCCTGCATGCACTGGCAAGGATGTGTCCTTTGGTAACTGTGTCAAGAAAGTCCAGGTTAGCATCTACAGCCTTCTTCACATCAGAAGTTACTGTGTTTCGGTTCAGCAAGCTACAAAAGTATCCTAGTGTACCATGGTCTCGTGATGACTGCCCCTACAAGTTCTTCCACAAAAGGCGCACACGTACATTCCCTGCAAAACTCAGGAAGGCATGTATATATGTGTATATACATATAGCCACTTACAGAGAGTAAACAAACCAGGCAGTGCCAATCTTCTGTGACTAGTTCAAGAAGTCCAAGCCGTTCATGTACAGTGTCTCCATCCGTCGTGTGATGTTGGGCACCCACTTGCCGCTCACATGTCAGTTGGTCTCTTCCTGAAGGTATTCTGCGATCACTAGGATAGTTCTGACCAAGATACTCATGCATTTGATGCATAATATCAATCATGTCACTGTGCTTTGCCTCATTCTTCATCAGCACGTCAAGCACTACAACCTCTGATTTTGTCCTCATCTCTTTGGAGTATGTGCTTGGGGACATTCTTGGATGATCGTAACAAGTCACTGTGTATTGGGTTATGCTTCTGCTCACAAGAATGACCATGTTTGCTTTAACAGCACAGATATCACAAGCTTTTGGCAGAAATGTTTCTGCAGGAAGTGAGGACAGTGTGGCAACACATCCAGTATGACTAAGATGATTAGCAGGAATACGACTGCATCCAACCAGAATGCTATACATGAGCAACAGTGATCCGTAACGAACATCTCGAACACCCCTCTTTTATCTACATTGTCACCCCGGAACTTGAAGCAAACATCTTCAGCAATCCATTGTGATAATGGAGCCGTATGTAGTTTGCTGACTTCATCTATTAGGTTGAGTGTACCCGAGTAGCTCAGACACACACCAATATGATTCAAACATGAGTACACCTGCATGTTAGTGAAAGTACACATGTATTAGATAAAGTGAAGAGAATATAATATGTACATGCACATTATACTTGCTTTTCCACATGTGAATTGTACAGGAGAACAGAAATTAGTGACTGCACTCGGCACATTTCTCTGTTTCTCTCTTTCAGTAAGACTGCAATTGCCATACGATAGTGATCTGACAACACCTTATTACGGTAATCACTGTGAGCAATAATCGAGGAAATCAGATGCAATATGGTTGGAGCTGTCGCAAAAAGATCCTCTATGAAGATTTTCCACTGAAATTTGGTAAGCTTGTCAACAGCAACTTTGCAGAAGGGAGAGAGAGTCTGTACTTTGTCAAGAAATATGAACCAAAAGATGTAGCGATAGGACTTTTGTGACTTGGAGCGAACCCTATAGTAGTTTCGCAGCTGGTCTGCACGGTTCACTCCCCCCTGAATTTGTTGTATGAAACAATATTTGGGGGAAACGAAACTGTGGTGGAAGTGCCATCCCTCCCCTTCCTCTGGATTGTCACCTCTGTCTGTGGATGGCTGTTTGTGGACATCACATAGACCAACTTGCGGTCCCTCCAAACAATAGCTACCAAGTTTCCCTTCTGACGTGATTGACTCTCTCCTCTGTTAGATCACCTACGTGTATATATGTATGTTACTATACACTTGAACAATCACATACCTATGTAACTTGATGTATGCCATGTGTGTACATTGTATATTATGTGTACAGATAGGTACAAAGTGGAAGGGTTATTTACCGAGCTTGACATCTTTGATGGCCTGGGGAACATCCTTCCTATCTCGTCGAAAAGTCCCAGATGCATAGATCCCATCCTCCAAGAGATCATCAACACAACTTTACAGTGGAAAAAAGTTGTCCAAGAAAATGTGGTAGTTACCACCAGCCAAAGGTCAGGATAATTCCTTCACAACCTTTACACCAAGACCATTCTCTGCAGATTCCTCCTTCCCCCGTGTACACTGAAAAATCACAACTGTACCTATTGGTACTGTCTGCTCTCATCCAGATCTTGAACCTTCTTCGTACAGGTGTCAAGGGTATAGAAACCATCGCCTTATCAATTGCATTTTCCCTGTGGGGACGGTAGTTCTCAAGGAATCTCTGACATACAGATTCAATGACTGGTCTCACTTTCCTGAGTCTATCCTATCCTGGCTGACCACAAGGAATGAGGGTGTCATTGCCTACGAAGTGGAAGTACCTCTGAATCTCCAAGAACCATTTTTGAGGTATGTGAGATGCCACAGGGAAATAGTGTAGTCAGTCACACTGGTGGACCAGTAGTCGTAGAGGTGTGGCAGCCTGTTGATGCCCATGAAGACAGAGAAACTAAGGTATCTATGTATCTCTTCTGCATTTGTACTCCACTCAGGTACTGGACCTTCACCTGTATGAGAGGATGTGTGGCAAGCTGCTGCATACCTGTTGGTCTCTACAACAATGTGGTCAATGAGCTGTGGGGGGAAGAAAGAGGAAAAACAGCTCTTTTGGGTTTGCTGAGACAGAAACAGAGGGCCAGTGAGTTGGTTGAATGGTTCTACTGTGAGTGTAGATGACCACTCCTCCTCTCCAGACACCGATGAATGCTGTTGTCTTCTATGGCTGCTACTTCTACCTCTATGAGTACACCCCCTTGATCTCCTGTGTGTCTGTCTCTCTACTCTCGGTTTGTCAGGTGTAGCAGACGGTTCCGGTGAAGTTGATGGTTTATGGGAAATGTCAGAATTGTGAGAAAAAGGTCCAAAGCTCTCTGCATAATTATTGAATATAGTGGTTCTTCTATTTATTACACATGTGTTTTTACCTTGTTCTCTGTCTAGTGGATCCAAATCATCATCCAAAGCAGCATCAAAATCATCATCACTTCCAGTTAAGAGGAACTCATCTTCTGCTGTGACCAGGTCTCCTACCTCTGAAGCAGTGTAGTAGTGGGATCCAGAAGCCATGCTCAACTTCAACAACTGCTATGCACTAATATTTACTACAGAAAACCCACACCTCCACGCACCTTTACAAGTTGCTGCCGCTTACATGATTACGACATACTAAAAGTTGAAAGTATTGATTTGCATAATGATAAATATCTGATAAAGAGGAAGTGGTAAGACCCCAGAATGCAATATATTGACTGAGAGCCATGTTGGTATCAATCACAGAGCAGCAGCGGTGGGTATAGTGACCGCGTTTTGCGTGACCGATATATCCGCCATTGGTCGGTAAAGGGTAAATTTTGAGGAGTTCACGAGCAACCGTAGGACTAGTATAGAAGCAATCAGTGTAAAGGTCATAACCCATGTTTGCCAATGGCATCATTGCAGTGAGTATAACTCTTGTTGTGTGATTTAGACCTGGAGCCATGATCAGTTGTGTTTTAGTATATCACCACATTATACATATATCCTGATCTATTTCTGAAAGAACATACGTCTTTATGCCCCAAGGTTGAGGTTTGCCTCTAATATACTGGCGAAATGCAACCCTGCCTCTAAAAGCTATCATAGCCTCATCTGTGGAGAGTTCTCTTGCTAGATTTAGATACAGTTGAAACAGAGGTATGAGAAGGTCAATGAATGGATAATTTTGCTTCATTTTGTTGTACTGGGTAATTCACCTACATGCAACATCCAATATATCTGCAGGAAGAGATCTTGAGAAAATACACTCCGAAAGAAAGGGAGATTGAGAGTCGACCAGTAGTCCTTGATATCAGAGAGTTGGGTAAGTACCATATTTATAATCATTCTCTCATTTCTATCAGAGTGATATCTCTCCAGTTCTGAGATAGTGATCGATGTGGTGCTGAGATGTGTCCTGGCATAGCTATTCGTGGTATCCATCACATATCTCAGCACTGATGTGGGCAAGAACAGTGAAAGGTACTCTATAGGCGTATTTTCTGGGTAGTGAGATGTTGAGTCCAGGAACAGCATGAAAGGAAAGGGCTGTCAGAGGGTTGCAGATTGCACCTAGGAAAAATGATTATTGTTCACTACAGAGTAAAGTGTTATTTTCACAAGTAAATTTAGGAAATTTGAAGTGTAATATAGGAATTGCATAAAAATGAACCTAGACAAGATTGGGACACTGACATGCTATGTACATCAACATATCTCTTAGTACATTGATGTATATAGCATGTCTGTGTCCCAATCTTGTCTCTGTTCATTTTTATGCAATTCCTACACTGTAAAAACGAGGGTGTTACAGTGACACCGCTGGGTCAGAAAATGTGGTGCTCAAAGAACATGTCGGTGCTGTGAAACCACCGGTTATATTATCTGACACGGCCTAATGCTTGCTGAACACCACGTAGTGGTAACATATGCCATATGCGGAAATTCCCAGCTGTAGTATACAGGAATTCTAGAAGTCGTGCGTGGGAAGAATGGGAAAACGGTCCGCAGCTGCCCGGAACCGAAGGCGGTGAATAAAGTGACGCTTTGCTAGATAGAAGGCCAAGGTTCTCCGTATTAAAGACACACGAGGTATTTCGACGCAACCCGAGATGCAACCAAGTTCTGCCCAGTCGGCAGAGCTAAACTTTTCCAACTTCTCCGTTCCCTCTCCCAACTCTACGGAATCGGACATCGATCGATGGTCAGTGTCCTTGCCGCCCAGCAGTGATAAGGAGGACACAGCTATTGGGATCGAAGAAGGCGCTTCTTGTGTATGGAAAGAATTCGAAGATGATAGTTGAAGGTCAAAGGCGTTGTATTCAAGTACATTTATCCCCACATTCCGAAAAATTTCAAGGACTAGAGGTTTTAAAACTGTCAACTAAGGAACAAAGAGAAAGCCGTAAAGATTTGGCAATCAAATGCTTGCGCAATAAAGTAGAAGAACTCAACAAGGAGCATACATTGAGAAAAGAAGTCGTGTCCGTTCCTTTTGGAGAGACAATATAATTGAAGGATGTTCACGTTCAGGCAGGATGGTTAGGGCTTCTTTACAACATTAAACAGACATAAAAACACTGTAAACTTGTATTTTCACTGTTAAAAAGTTTATTGATACGCATTGCTCCTTAAAACAACATAATGTAACGAAATATTGGGACAATAGTACATTCCAAAGGGATGATGATGCAATAAATCGGAATACTTAATGAGGAATTTCTGTTCTGTTTCTGTGGATGAGGGAAACGTGGATAGAGCATATGCATGATAGTGGTAGCAGAACTTAGAGTTCAAAACTTCTATTCCAAATAACATACATGTCCAGTACTGCCACAAGTTGTCCTAGGATGTCCCGAGGATCCCTAAATGTGACCGTGCACGCATAAACCAACGTTACGCCGCAAATTATAATTTTTCAGTCCTAGCGTTTTACGGCGCCAGACGGACAACACGACGATAACGCGTTTAGTGTACCGTGGTGATGCTTACCTACTTTAATACCCATAGGCACCATATGAGCCTACCAACCCCCTCGCTTGGGGGAGAACCAGAGCCTTCTTTGGGGGTAGTAAATCGTGCACGGAGTTGTAATGCGGAAGTGGAAACGGACGGTGTACGGAGATCATGTAAAGCTAATGCGTTGTCATGGACGCCGTTTATTTTCCTGCGAAACCCAGTTGTATACACATTTCATGGTTCTGACAGTCATGACTCATGTCTACGGCTCCTTTCCTATACGTAGTCCAGACAGCTCACTACACATAATATGCTGGAACTGATATTGCCTGGACAGATTGTATGCATAATACAATCATATAAACTGTGATAGCTTTACCCTGGCAAACTGAGGCTGGTTTGGCGTTCTCCAGGTGCGGCAGCTAGGCATACAAGATGACCAGCTGAGCGCTAGCTATACAGGGTGAACGAATTCACTCGGTTCAAGCCAACCAAAATAAGCTTACAGCTGCCATTTGATCCCAGCTGCTAAACATGGCGCGACCTGAAAAAGTAGCCTCGGCATTAAACCGGCTCACAGATAGAGCGTTTATAGACGCTCTCAGCTCTGGAGACAGAGAGCGCATGTCTGACTTCATAGCTGACTACTTCTGCGTGAATCCGGAAACGGATGTGAGCGACAGTGAGGAAGAGGAGGAGGCCAGTAAGTACCATTAATGAATACTACAGTGATAAAAATGTAACTAATATCACTGTAGTTCTGGATATACACGCATCATCAGGAGGGGAGAGCATTTCTGGTAAGCCTCTGTAACCTAAATTAAGCCAGAACATTTTCAAAGGCTGTGGCATTGCTTATACAGAGGTGGAAGTCACAACATGCCTCAGTGAAGCACCTGGGGAAGAGGAAGGTAGGACAAGGATAACTTACATCTATTCAATATTAACATACATGCACTACACACAGCAATAGATGGATCAGTGATTGTGGATGTCAATGCAGCTACTCAACACTCAATTGATGAGTTTTTTGAGAGATCCAAAAACCAAAAAGGTTCATCAATAGAGGGAACAATGACAGTCAGTGCGAGTGGGGAACGAATGGAGGGAGTCAGTGCGAGTGGGGAAGGAATGGAGGGAGTCAGTGCGAGTGGGGAAGGAATGGAGGGAGTCAGTGCAAGTGGGGAAGGAATGGAGGGAGTCAGTGGGGGTGGGGAGGGACAGGAGGGAGTCAGTGGGGGTGGGGAGGGACAGGAGGGAGTCAGTGGGGGTGGGGAGGAACAGGAGGGAGTCAGTGGGGGTGGAAAAGAACAGGAGGGAGTCAGTGGGGGTGGAGAGGGACAGGAGGGAGTCAATGGGGGTGGAGAGGGACAGGAGGGAGTCAATGGGGGTGGAGAGGGACAGGAGGGAGTCAATGGGGGTGGAGAGGGACAGGAGGGAGTCAGTGGGGGTGGGGACACTGGTGAGGGAATGGTAGAAGACAATGAAGGTGGTGGAACTGCTGAGGATGAGGGAACCGTTGCACATGGCCCTGTGGTAGTTAGTGGGCACCACAATGTCGAGTTCAGAGATATTGACTTTGCTGATGTGGAGAAAGTGGATGAGTTCTGTAAGACTGGGTGTGGGTGTTCAATGAACTGTGCAAGAAATTTCTCAATGAAGCACTTCCTACTGACACGTGGGAATGCTCAACAGATGCACAGGAAGGAGTTGGACATGGCCATTATGGGACAAATAATGGCATTCACCTTTTGCAGTGAAGTCCCGCAGAACTCGACCAAACACAGACACCAGCTAAAGAAGAGAGAAAGGAACACATCTCTTTTCTTTCACAACGGTATTCAGGTATGCAAGCAAACCTTTCTTTTTCTTCATGACATTGGGGATTACCGCCTGAGAGCTATTAGAGCACACTACATTGTGCATGGATTGGTTCCCCGCACACATGGCCATACTGGCCGTACTGCACCCAATGCGCTTGTCCTGGAAGGTGTGAAGGGCATCATAACATTTGTAATGCAGTATGTTGAGAGCAATGGAGTTCTTCTACCTGGGAGGGTTCCTGGCTACAAGAGAGATGATGTCAAGCTCCTTCCTTCCAACTGCACAAAGCGAGCAGTGTGGATACTCTACCAGGACAGTACATCTTCTCTTTCTCTTCGCTCAGTGGCTTACACAACCTTTTGTAAGGTGTGGAGGCATTTCCTGGCAGATGTGGTTGTTTGTAAGCCCATGACTGATCTGTGTGCCGTCTGCCAGAAAAACAGTGCAGCTATTATACGATCCTGCAATACATCTGAAGAAGAAAAAACTGAGGTGTGTGCATGTATATGTATACATGCATGTATGTACTTTTACCACATGTACATGTGGTTAACACATATACATGTAGTAAGAGCATCACCTAGAAAGTGGATGGTTGTCCCACCCGAGGCATCTAATTTTCTGCTTTGGGCAAGTTGTGTTGTGTTGCCTTGCCTTGTCTTTCTAAGCATCTCATGGATGATTAAAGTCATGTACCAAGTAACACATTCATACTGTAAATGACTCACTTTAAATAGGTACTAAAAGAAGCAGAGAGACATGTGCAACGAGCAAGATGCGAGCGTTCCTTCCACCGCACTGCTGTTCAGGATTGCCGTGACAGTGTGAAGCAGTTTTTCACAACAAATGACGTCCTCACTGTCCCTGAACCTGGTTCAGCTCTTCCCTTGGGTTGTGGTCCTGACACCATGCACTACTCATTTGATTTTGCACAACAGGTACATTACCCACACAACCCACTGCAACCAGGGCCGATGTACTTCAAAACAGCAAGGAAGTGTGCAATATTTGGTGTCTGCTGTGAGGGTATTCCACGTCAGATAAACTACCTTATTGATGAGGCTTCTGCAGCAGGTAAAGGTGCCAACACAGTGATTTCACTTCTTCACCACTTTCTACAGCACCATGCCTTGGGAGAGGTCAATGTTGGCCTGCACGCGGACAACTGCACTGGCCAAAACAAAAACAATGCCATGTTACAGATACAGATTTGTACTGAAGACCAATGTTGTTATGATGTGCCCTAATTAGAATGTAGTGCATACATGTATATACACACAAGCACATACAGTACATATCAATCAGTTTTCTTGGATGAACACAGACCTACATGTACGCTACCTTGTTACATGAAGTGTGGAACAAGGTATAACAGTGTTCTTGCAGGAAAATACATGTATGTACTGTACATGCTTATTGTTGGACATAACAAGTTAGGTGTGTGTTTTATGTAGCATCACATACCTGCACATTGTTACATGCACCACACACATGTACATGCCAGTGACTATAGTACAGAAAGCTTCTTACAACAACACTGTATCTACAATGCTGAATGCATACATTTGTATTCTGTTGTTTAACAGTACCTGGCCTGGAGAGTGATGACAGGACTGCATCGTCAGGTGACTCTCTCGTTCATGATGGTCGGTTACACAAAGTTTGCACCTGACTGGTGTTTTGGTCTCTTCAAACAACGGTACCGGCGCACCTTCGTCAGCTCATTAGATGACATCACGGATGTTGTGAACTCATTGGCAGATGTGAATGTAGCCCAGCTGGTGGGGACACAGAATGGGGAAAACGTAGTTCCAATGTACGACTGGACTACCTTTCTTCGAGACCACTTCAGGAATGTCCCCCACATGAAGACATTCCACCACTTCACCTTTACAGCAGCACATCCAGGAGTGGTAGTAACAAAAGAGTGCAGTGACTCTGCAGGCACAAAGTTCACCATGCTGTATGACATGGAGTGGTGTCCAACACAAGATGAGCTGCCACCTATAAATACTCCTCTTGGCCTCTCCTCGACCAGGCAATGGTATCTCTACAAAGAGATACGCGAATATTGTAGACATGGCACAGAAGACTCAGTGTGCCCAAAGCCATCAGTTCCTGAAGATGAGGACGAGTGTAGCAACGGAGCTGCAGAGGAGGAGACAAGTGGAGCGATACTGTCACAGGCCAAGAGGGCAAGGAGGTGTGGTAAATGTGGTGGTGAAGGGCACAACCGTAGAACCTGCAGCAACAATTGACGTTATGATCTACATCTACCTGTATTATAAAACACTGCTAGTAGCATACACAAACGCATATGTTGGCACCTACAGTACACCTACGATTTCATGTCATATCTCGGTACATGCAAAGTACACGTAGCTCATCACTTCTCCCTATTAAGTCGATCCCCCCTTATCCCTTTCTTTCTCCACTACCCTTTACCGAAAGGCTCAGGAGGTAAGCAATAGAGAGGGAGCAGGTCGTTGACCATTAATTTACCTTACTCTCTCGCGCGAAGAATTCAGCCAGCGTCCCAGCGGGAGTGGAGAACTTCAGTAGGTGATGTTGGACCCTGTTTTTGCTCCAGAGAAACTGCTCCTTTGCCGAGACTGTCGCCTTTGGCTTTGCTTTGGACACGCCACGCTTCATTTTCCCGCGAGCAGTGGCACACATTACGTAATTTACGTGAGTACGTGAACGGAGGTGAAATACGGAAACATTGTAAAAATTTTGTTCGCTCGTTTCTTGAAAACGTATTCTCATAGGGTCGCGTTTTTGAGGACTCAGAATTTTGGACTCGTTACCGCTATAAATGTAGTAAAGATACCATCAGATTCGGCATATTTTGGGCTACAATATAATACCAAAAAAGTGTTTTCGGTAATGTGCGGCGTAATGTTGGTTTTTGCGTGCACGGTCACAAATACTTGGGATGTCTTAGGATAGTCCTTGGTATATGCACTATTACTAGGACTTTGGGAGTCCTTGGGACGTCCTAGTATCATCCAAGGATGGTATATGGAGTACTGGGGACATCCTGGGATGATCCTAGGTAAAGGGGCCCTTGAATGCAAACATTGGTGAGGCCCTTGAACCCTTGAGTCAAAAACACACCAACATACTGAGGTCACTGTAGAGCACAAATACATTTGATCCTTTCGATCAGTGATAGTCCTAGCCCCAAGTGTGTGCTGCTCATAACTTCTATTTCTGTTAAATCCTTTTTTCCCTTTTTTTAATGGAGTTACGCCTTGCCCTATTCGGGAGGACTTGAGAGAACTGTGATTTTTTATGTTGAGAAACACTTTAAAATGTTATAGAGGGTTGTGGAATGTATCAATCCTTTCCATTGTTTTTCCTTGAGTTGATTAGGCTCTCTTTCATATTGCCCTGATGCTTGAAAGTGTTCTTTTCATTGTATGTGCTAACCCCAAAGGTTGCCCTGGAACACCATCCTTTGGGGCAATTTTTTAAATTTGTTGATATTGTTGTGTCTGCTTTAAGCCCAAGTGTCAATTTCGCTATTTCTGTGTTTGAATTTGTGTAAAATCCTTTGGTTTTTTAGATATAAATGGAGGACATCTGACGAAGTCCTTTGGTCGGGGTTAGGGCATGGATTTTTGTCCTCTGTGTCCTCAAAATTTTAGGGATGTTTCTGCAATTTGTATGTTATCATTTCAGACTTTACCTCATTCTTTCTCTGACAAATAAATTCTTCTACAAATCTTTCACAAGCCCTATGCCATTTCTCTTTTTAATCAATAGCCCTCTTAAGCCCCATTTTGGCAATTTTTCTCTTAATGTATCCTATCTGTTACTGTTTCTGGAAGTGGGAATTTATAGCCACCAATGTCTTTTGTATTTTTTTGTTGATAGTAATCTTTTTGTGTACTTAACTTCCATCGTATAGCTTTTTTGTGTGAGGACTAAAAGAGGACAATTTCTGTTGTTTTTATTTTTAATTATTTTCTGTAAAGGTAAATGTACCAATATTTTGTGGAATAATAGTGCCTCGATGTTCAGAAAAGTGTATAAATTTTGCCTCTCTCCTATCTGTCTGTTTAAAAATGTGAAGGAGGACAATTTGAGGACTATTTTTGGGTTGCCATGCAATTTGGCAATGTCCTCTACTGTTGAACGTGGTTGGACAGTGTCCTCTGTGTTAGAGGACATAGCTTGTCTTTTTGCCTGCCCTGGAGGATACATTAAGTGAATATTTACCACATTTTGGGAGGACATGGCCTGGCTTTATCCACATCTGAATCAAGCACGTTTTATGGTGGGGCACAAAATTTGGAGGACTTATAAAATCTCCCTTGGAGGACACGGAGGACATTTCCAGGGCAGGGCAATATTCTGCCCCTGATACAGATGATAAAACGTATACACGTAGCCTGGTATTTAAAGGCTGGACTCCAGAGCTGAGTGTATTGTGGCTGCCCTGCCCCAGGGCAGGCCTGCCCTGGAGCATACATTAAGGTAATATTTGAGGACAAAGAGGACATTGCTTGTCTTTTTGCCTGCTCTGGAGGATACATTAAAGTGATATTTACCACATTGTGGGAGGACATGGCCTGGCTTTATTCCCAGGGTGTTTTATAGTGGGGGACAAAATTTGGAGGACTTACAAAATCTACCTTGGACACAGGTAGTTGGAGGACATTGCCAGTGCAGGGCAATATTCTGCCCCTGACACAGATGATATAATGTATACATGTAGCCTGGTGTTTAAAGGCTGTGCCCCAGAGCTGAATGTATTGTTGCCAAAATGCAGGGCAGGCCTGCCCTGTAGGATACATAAAGTGGATGGATCCACATCACACGTGTTTTAAAATTTGGAAGACTTGCAAATTTATCTTGGAAAACACAGACATTGCTATGGCAGGGCAATAGCCCTAAAGCTGAGTGTATTGTGTGGGGCTTTGCTGCCCTGCCCCAATCTGTGGGGCAGGGCAATGTTTGCCCCAGAGAGACATTGTTAGAGGACATTCCATGGTGACAAGGGCAAGGCAATTTAGAATTTCTGACCCTGAGAAATGGTATAACATAGCCTGGTATTTAAAGGCTGTGCCCCAGAGCTGAGTTTATTGTTGCTTCCCCAAAATGCAGGGCAGGCGTACCGTGGAGGACAAGAGATCATATCTAAGGGTTTTTTTACAAGTTTTGAGGACTTACAGACAATACCAGGGCAGGGCAATAGCCCCAGCGCTGAGTGTATTGTGTGCCTTGCTGCCCTGCCCCAAACTGCGGGACAGGGCAATATTTTGTTCTGGAGAGACGATACTGTTGGAGGACATTCCATGGTGACAAGGGCAAGGCAATTTTAAAAGCTCTGCCCCAGAGCAGAGGCACAGCATATTGTGGGGAACCTGGCTGTCCAATCCCTGCCCTGGTAAGGAGAGCAGCTTACAGATCTAGAGTTGTGCACTCCTACAGATATTCTATTAGACTGGGCAATGTTCTGCCCCCTAGACAGATATAGGATGTAGTTTGGCCTGTAGGGGAGGGTGAAGTTTTGCCCCAGAGACGATATTCTTGGAGAAGGGCAAGGCAATTTAGAAGCTCTGCCCCAGAGCAGAGGCACAGGGTATTGTGGGGGACCTTGCTCTCCAATCCCTCCATGCCCTGGTAGGGAGAGCAGCATACAGATCTAGAGTTGTGCACTCTTACAGAATTTCTATAAAACAGAGACAGATATAGGATGTAGTTCGGTCTGAATGCCCTGCAGGGGAGGGCAATATTTTGCCCAGGAGACAATATTTTTGGAGGATATAGCATGGTGACAAGGTCTAGGCAATTTGGAAGCTCTGTCCCAGAGCATAGGGTATTGTGGGGGTCCTGGCCATGGCTCTCCAATCTCTGCCCCAATAAACGCGGCAGACTTACGCGGACTGGCATACAGTGTGCGCATAGTACAAATACGGACTGTTTTGACCCCGTGGAAGTCAGTATTCATGGACCATTTTCTTGGTGAAATTAAATATGGTAGGGAGAGCAGCCTACAAAGATGGGCACTCTACCAAAATTCTGCCCCAAACTAGCTATTAACTACTAGCCCTAGCCCGCCTTAACCAACCTGAGCTGACACTCTTGGTCTGTAATATCTGAGGGTAGTGAGAGCAGCGAACAGAGCTCTGCTCCATAATGGAGCATGCCCTCTCCTTGGCCCAAGCAAGCCCTGCCACAAGTTTGTGTGCGTGCCTCTGCTGTGTACTTATCATGTATACACATGCTGCGTATATGTCACGTATACAGCTGGATGAGTAAGTGACCAAATGACAAGACAATGTTGAATATGACAAGTTCACAAGTGAGTAAGTGCACCTTGAGTGTATAGTTGAGTGTGACCAACAATTTACAAAAGACAATATGAAGCATGTGTATATATTGAGTTGACAAATGTTGAGTATGAACGTAAGTTCAGCAAAAGACAATGTGATGATGGACTCAAAGTGATGATATGTGTATATATTGAGATGACAATGACAAATGTTAGTATGAACGTAAGTTGAGTACAACTACAAGTGAGCAATTGCACCTTGAGTAAATAGTTGAGCAGGGAGTGTGAACTTAAGTGATCATGACCAACAATTGAGTACATAGATTGTGTATATACCTCAAGTGTCAAGTTGACTACTGGCCTGCAAGGTTACGACATTTATCGTATGTCTTTTGGCTTCCTACTAGCAAATTCAGGGTACAGTTTTATGAAATCACAGCATTCCAGTGAGGTAGTTTCGAAATGTGTTGTTCAAAGTAGGTTGAAATAACATTCTCCTGTCACAGGGTGAATCCCTTTCTCTTTCGTGGAACCCCTTCCTCCTCTTCGCCACTTGTCGTCCTCTTCCACTTCCCCTTTCCCTTTGCTCCTCCGTTCTCTTCTCCCCAGTCCTCTTTCTCTTCTTTCTCCTCCTCCTCTTCTGCAGGTGCCTCCTTCTGCAGAACTGCTGTGGGAGGGGCCGGAGGGCTAAGCCCTCTAGTGCCTGCAATAATATCTTGCATGACTCCGTAAGCCATATAGGCATCAGACATCGTTGGAGCCTGGTAATATTGCTGGGCAGTGGCTAGAGAATGTGAAATGGCTCTAGATACCGCCTCTCTCAGTGGGCCTTCCTGTCTCTTATTCCGTGTCTCCAGTTCTTTGCGGAAGGTGGTGGGAAGAGGGAGGGTGTGGCCAAGTAGGCCAGCAGCCGTAATCATCTTTCGTTCGGGATGCTTCATGACTTTGCCTTCAAAGTCGGGGAAAGCTAAGGTAGTAGTACTGAATGACATTCTGTTAAGGACCTTGCTCCACAGTAGCAACATTTTTACAGTGGTTGCATCAGCAACCAGAATTGCTGATTCCATTCGTCCTGTGAGAGAAATGTAACTAAATCCAAAAGTTCATTGACTGTCCTGTCTTGTGGTCTCGAACAACAATCACTGCCCTCTCAGTATCCCCTAGCTTTCTTCTCTTCAATCCCAGCTCCAGCTCCTCCCTTCTCATTCCAGTTATTGCACTAGGGCGCTGAGCATTGCTGTGTAGAGAAAACATTGAAGTTGAAGTCAATGTTGTGACAATTCCTGCACTCACCAAAACGTCAATCGAGCAGCAAGAAGGCCCAGGCATAGGTTATACCTGGGCCGTGCTATGTCCCCTTTCACTAGGTTGGTAGCCTCTGTACAATAGGTCTCAAGAACATTGGGGTCATCTCTGAAACTGTATACTTGCTGCATGCACTGGGAGTCACCCTGCAGGGACCAGTGGAGTAAGAGATCACGAGCATTCTTCTGCTTATGGACCTTATACGTCTTCTCTATTTGTCCGAGGTGCCATAACATTTTCTCCACCAGACGCATCCTCCACCATCTGTTGGGACATAAGGGATTGTGCACTTTCATCACACTAAAAGTAACTCACTCCAGGCGCATGTACTGGATAGTGGCTTAGTGGGCGAGGATACGATGCAGGATGCCACTGCTTCCGATGCCAGCCTTGTGAGTTGCTTCCAAATATGGAACCACAGGGTCAGTCTTCAGAAGGTCTTCCTCCACCAAGTTGTTGGGGTTGAGAGAATATAGGTACTTGCCAACGTACCTTTCTATCTGTGTGGCCGCATGCTCCCCTCTGTTTCCCCCAGCACATGATTTTAAATGTACATAAAAGCCATCCAAGAAAGCCCCCCCTGGTGGAATCTCCCATCGATGCTCAATGTGATGGAGGTGCAGGGAGTACAATCATCTGAGGCAGCTGCACCAGTGGAGGACAAGGTTGCGTCAGGAAAGGCTCCATATCCAGAGGGAGAGGGTGCACATCCGGAGGTAGAGCTCTGCTGAGAGGTCTGCTTCTTAACAAACAGCGGCAGGTCTTGAAGGCGACTTGACCTGGTGTGTGGATTTGGGGTTCTGAGACGCACAGCCTCGACTGGTGCCCGGCGTTTCCTCCTCGAGACCTGTGCAGCTGTAGTAGGAGTCATCTTGTGTACCTTCTGAAGATGCTGTGCCATCTTCTGCACAGGTCCCGAGGAGCAATCCATCACTGGGCACCAATAGTAGTTGCGCTTCTGTGGTCAAGCGGGTGTCGAGACGTCTACAATCTGAATATCATCAGTGCCACTCATCTCGCTACTTGTCATCTTTCCTCTGCTGGGGTTACCTTCCCCTGCCCCCTGTCTACTCCTCTCACCCTGCCTGTTGTTCCTTGTGCTCTGTTCGTCTTCCATGCCATTGACTCCACTACTTGCTCTCTGCCTTCGACTACTCTTCATTGCTCCACTATGATCAGTGCTGATTTCTCCACTCATCTTCATTTGCTTCTGCCCTAGATTGGCCCCAGTACTGACTTCTCCACTCTTCGTTAGCATCTGTCCTAGATTGGCCCCAGTACTGACTTCTCCGCTCTTTGTTTGCATCTGTCCTAGATTGGCCTCAGTACTGACTTCTCTGCTCTTCTGCCCTCCAGCAGTGTGTCTTCCGCTCTTCATTTGCTTCTGCCCCAGTCTGGCTGCCATAGTGACTTCCCCACTCTTCGTCTGCTTCTGCCCTAGATTGGCCCCAGTACTGACTTCTCCACTCTTCTGCCCTCCAGTACTATATCTTCTGCTCTTCATTTGCTTCTCCCCCAGTCTGGCTCCAATAGTGACTTCTCCACTCTTCGTTTGCTTCTGCCCTAGATTGGCCCCAGTAGTGACGTCTCCACTCTTCACTTGCTTCTGCCCTAGACTGGCTCCAGTACCGACTTCTTCACTCTTCTTCATTTGCTTCTGCCCTACACTGGCTTCTCCACTCTTCATTTGCGTATGCCTTAGACCAACCCCAGTACTGACTTCTCTGCTCTTTCTCAATTGTTCCTGCCCCTGATATGGATCTAGATGCACACAGGTACTGACTTCTCCACTGTTCGTCATCTGCTCTGGCTGTAGACAATGATGTCTGGCCCCAGTACTAACTTCCCTCTTCTTCATCCAAACCTCTGTCCGGACACCATAATCATAGGTCAGCTCCTGGCCAACGAACACATCTCGGATTGCTATCAATCCCACACGCCATTTATCTCTTAAAAAGAGGGGTGGTCCAACCTTGAGATTGAACGGTACCGAGTGATTAATTAGTCTTCCTATGTCATTGTACCTCCTGGTGGCATCAAAGCAAAGGCGTGCTCCTACCCCTGGCACCGAGTAGGCAGTCTGCAGAACATAACTTCCTTCATCATTAAGTTTGTATTCTCTGGCCATTTTAGCTTCCTCTTCAGAACCTACAGGATATATTCTGTATGTTCTACATTCGCAGACGCAAAAAAGCAAAAAGCAAAGGCGTGCTCCTACCGCTGGCACCGAGTAGGCAGTCTGCAGAACATAACTTCCTTCATCATTAAGTTTGTATTCTCTGGCCATTTCAGCTTCCTCTTCAGAACCTACAGGATATACTCTGTATGTTCTGTATTCGCAGACGTAGGATCCCTTAGATATTCGCTCCAGAGCCACAACCCCCCTTCCTTTTTTTGGGCCAAAGTCCACTACTTGAAGTCTAGGGGCCTGAGTGTGGCCCAGGAGGCCTGCCGTAAGTGTCTCTTTCTCTGTGAGGGGACTACAGGCAGTGAATGGGAAAATCATAGCAATGCAGTAAGATTTTACTCACATTTGCCTCTTTGGGCGCTCCTGCACCTCCTCATCCCCAGATGTTTCTTCTGCTGTGGTAAGATATAGTGGAATACTCTACTAGGACTAGGAATGTGACTTCCTCATGTTTTACCAGCGTCAGTGGAGGTGTATACTTCTTCCACCTGTAGGACTTCTTTCTCTTTATCCTCTATCATCAAGACCAGTATCCAGAGGAGGAGGAGAGAGTACATCATCCCCACTTCCGTCTGCAACAAACAAATCTGTGAGGAATCACGTGGGGCAACACTTAAACACACACACCTTTGACATCTGCAGAAGGACAATGACCAGGGCAGTTATCATTGTCTTTTCCATCTGCAAATAAAAAATGTGGAGTGGAGCAACACTTGCATGACCCCCCACCCCACCCCCCAACACACACACACCTCCTGCAGGTGAAAAAGTCATGTGGGGCAACACTTGCACAAACATGCATACACCCAGGCACACACACACGTAAACTTTGGAGGAGTCATGGGGCAAACACACACACACCTTCGATATTTGAATCTGGTTCTGAAGAAGGTGATATAGGGATGCCATCCTCCATTCCACCTGGAAGCAAAAGCTGGAAGTAGCCACGTGGGGCAACTGTTACATACACACCTGTTGGGGAGAGCTCCTGTAAAGAACGTCCTTGCTGATTTGCATGTTGTAGGGCAGGCGACGTCTCAACAATGTGTGTTTGGAGTTGCCTGCACAAAGTGAAAGCAGAAAAATAAAAAGTAGGAAGTCTACAAACTTTCCCCTACATTTTCGTTATGTTGACTTGAGGGACTGCTGTAATTGGGAGAAGGTCACTATAATACGCTGAAAATGGCGTTGGATGCAGACCTTTTCCATGAAGCTGAGACCTTTCCTGGGATGACACAGCCTCTTCTGTTTCAGGAGAGGAGGTATGAGGGTCAAAAAGTGTAAAACGAGGTTTAAAAAAGTATATAACAAACCTTCTGTGTCTTCAAATAACCATCTTGGGCGCTTCTTGAATGTCACTGCAAAAAATGAAGGGGATAAGGAATGCCCAGCTGTTGAACCTCTGCCCATACCCTGTAGCTCTTCATCCTCACTATCAAAGTCTTCCCCATCTTCAGGCTCATAGATATCTGCATACATGTAGTGAGTAGTCATGTGGGACACTTGCGTGCATCTGCGCACACACACACACACACACACACACACACACACACACACGCACGCACGCACGCACGCACACACACACACACACACACACACACACACACCTCTAATATCCGTAGCTGGAGTTGGAAGAGAATGACTGGGGCAGTTATCCTCTGTTCCATTTGCAAGTGTGAAATTTGGAAGAGTCATGTGGGGCCACACTCACATACAACACACCTCTAATATCTGTAGTAGGAGTTGGAAGAGAACGCCTGGGACAGATATTCTTGGTTCCATCTGCAAGCAGAGTCATGTGGGGTAACAGACAGACAGACAGACAGGCAGGCGGACGGACGGACGGACGGACACACACACACACACACACACACACACACACACACACACACACACACACACACACACACACACACCTCTAATATCCGTAGCTGGAGTTGGAAGAGAATGACTGGGGCAGTTATCCTCTGTTCCATTTGCAAGTGTGAAATTTGGAAGAGTCATGTGGGGCCACACTCACATACAACACACCTCTAATATCTGTAGTAGGAGTTGGAAGAGAACGCCTGGGACAGATATTCTTGGTTCCATCTGCAAGCAAAGAGTCATGTGGGGTAACAGACAGACAGACAGACAGGCAGGCGGATGGACGGACGGATGGACGGACGGACGGACGGACGGACGGACACACACACACACACACACACACACACACACACACACACACACACACCTCCGATATCTGAAGCTGGTCCCGGAGAAGGTGGTATAGAGATACCATCCTCCATTCCACCTGCAAGCAAAAGCTGGGTGTAGCCAACTGTTACATACACACCTGTTGGGGAGAGCTCCTGTCCTTGCTGATTTGTATGTTGTATGGCAGAAGGATGTGTCTCAACAATGCGTGTTTGGAGTGGCCTGCACAAAGTGAAAGTAGACAAATAAAAAAAAAAAAAAAAGAGGAAGTCGACAAACTCTCCCCTACATTTTCGTTATGTTGACTTGAGGGATTGCTGTAATTGGGAGAAGGTCACTACAATACACTGAAAATAGCGTTGGATGCAGACCTTTTCCATGAAGCTGAGACCTTTCGTGGGATGACACAGCTTCATCCACCTCTTCTGTTTCCAGGAGAGTACATACGTTCAAAACTGCGAGAGATTTGAAGAAAAGTATATAACAAACCCTCTGTGTCTTCAAATGACCATCTTGCACACTTCCTGAATATCCCTGCAAAAAACAAAGGGGATAAGGGATGCCAAGAACGTGCAGCTACTGAACCTCTGGTGGCTCTCCGACGTGGTTTATATGCTAGTAAGTCGAGAAATAATGCATGTGAAACTTTGAAAGTGGAGTAGAGAAAGCACATACCCTCTAGCTCCTCATCCTCACTTTGTGAACTATCGTCTTCCCCAACTTCAGGCTCATAGACAACTGAGCTAAGAGCCCAGCTGACAGAGATAGCCACTGGTCTCCCTTTTGAGTCACTTCTCCTCCTGAGTGGGTTGAGAGAGATGCCTATAACCTGCACAACCAAGCTCCACCCAACCCAACAAGGTGCATTGTTGCAAGGGAGGCAGCTCAGTTGGCAGAGCATTGAGGTACTAACTCAAGGTCACTGGTTCAAGCCCGGTAGAGCCCACTTTTCCTCCTATGCATAATCCATCACACTGTCCACCATGCATTCATACAGTTTCTAATTTATCATGAGAGAGTTTCTATATACATTATGGTTGCCTACAAAAAAGCCTGTATCTCATGTTATGGAGATCCCTGCCTCCCTTGCAACAATGCACCTTGTTGGGTTGGGTGGAGCTTGGTTGTGCAGGTTATAGGCTTCTCTCTCAACCC
Organism: Theonella swinhoei; assembly: GCA_963970385.1. Taxonomy (NCBI): domain Eukaryota; kingdom Metazoa; phylum Porifera; class Demospongiae; order Tetractinellida; family Theonellidae; genus Theonella; species Theonella swinhoei. The sequence goes on along the minus strand of OZ019948.1, from coordinate 10,462,674 downwards.
ACTCAGGAGGAGAAGTGCATCAGGCATCATTCTGGTAGGATACCTTACTCGGGCGTTTGCCTGTAGCCCTGTCTAAAATCACTGGACTGGACCGGTGGACTGGACTGGTAGATTCGGCAAAATCGTTTGTAAACTCCTTACCAGGCATGAATTCCAATAGTGTGGGTTAATTATAGAGTACTCACAGATTAGATCTGAGCAAGACAGTCTTTTGTGAGGTATAACCAAATATTGTGTTACTATGTAGTGCTATAGGTATTAAAGCTTGTCAGGGTTTAATCCAGGTGGGGTGCAGGGGGGCAAATGCCCCCCCCCCCCCAAGGATTTCAGTTGCCGCCCCAAGCATATGACACCAACCGTCCCTCTCCTGCCCTGGCAAATGTCCCCCCCCCAAGTTTCTACAATTATTAATTTTGCCCCCTCAAGGACACATGCATGGCCGTAGCAACAGGGTGAGCAAGGCCTCACCACTTTTTTCGAATAGCGTTAGTCTAATAGTCACCTGGCCTCACCACAACTTTAAGGGCTACAGTACAGATCCACTAGCACTCTATGTAAGTGCTACAGCAGGGTCTGCGGCTTATGCGAGCGATGTAAATCTAGCTTCTATATAACGCACACTATAATTATCTGGTCTCTTAGCCTACTAGTAACTACACAGCTATTTCAAGGCAGCTATATACTATGTTGTGGTTTTAGTACAAATCACTGCTTACTGCAACTAATACTTAACCCCCAAAATTGCACCAGATTTGATCTGAGAGTGCCTAAAATCTCGAAACTTTTCCAGGGGGCATACCCCTAGAACTTACACATTGCATGATATAGTTTTCATGCCACCTATGGCCTCACCACTATAAAAATGCTTCCTACAGCCATGACATGTCTAGATTAAATGCTGCTTGTGCTGACATTGTCTGTGATGAGCTTGCAGGAGCCGGGCTACGTGTAGCTTGTTGATTTGTACTAGCTGATACAGTGGTTGTAGACACAGGCTTTAGTACACATGTACCTATAAGTAAACATTGCAGAATAATATGACAGTGTGTCTCATCCAAAAACGTCACTGTCATAATCCCTCTAACTATTGGAATTCATGCCTGGGAAGAAGTTTGTAAACGATTTCAATGACTCCACCAGTCCAGTCTAATGATTGTAGACGGCCCCCTGAAATCCAGGCGTACAGGTATAAACTTCAGTGTGCCATCACAGCTTTTACGTTTTGGGATGGTGTTTAAGTTTATAATGTAATTCCATGTTAAAGGGTTGTGTGATTACCAGTGTGCTCTTTTGGCCTTTCTTACTTCAGAGCTGACCATCCAAGTGTTGGAGATGCACTTTCCCTGACTGTTACTATGTAATATCTGAGTTACTTAACAGTAACTGTAGCCACCTGTATTCCCTTCTAAAACATTCTGTATATTCTGTACTGTGTTCAGTTGTTGAGATATTTGTTCGAGCTGCGCAGATAGTTCATCTACTAGACATTCATACATCCTGTGACTAACCATTCCTTCAATGTACTCTTGAGCTGCTATTAATTATGAAAACAATATTTTGAATCTTACAGGTAACTATAGCATGGTGACTGAATCAGTAAACTTCTATAGCATTTGCTGATATATACTTCCACCTCCTGGAATACACAACAGTGGACAGTGGGAACATTTCCTTTGCAAGCAGTGTTCTGCATTGTCTGTTAAATCAGAAGTCGTTTAGAGAGGTGCTGCATGAAGTGAGACAGTCACACTTGCTTGTGTATGGACAATGCAAGCAAGGTGAATTATACAGTATATATATAGTAAATACAATCCAGAGTCTGGCAAAGTGCATCATATGAGTTATCCACATTACCACTATATATGGCAAGCCACCAATATTGCCATCAGATAATCTACTACATGGGAATAGGAACAGGGGGGTCAGAGGGACCTATGCCCTCCCCAATATTTTAGGAGGGGGGCTTGGTCCACCCAATAATTACCCAGCTATGTATTTGAGTCAAGCATATGCAATCCAGTAGAGTAGGTGTTACTGGTCAATAGGCAAATTTGTCAGGTTGGGCCGCCCCCATATCTTATTACTATCATCCCTGAGAAGTGAGTGAACTGGATACTACTGCTTGCTGATTATACAGGAAGGCTGCATTCCGAAAACACTTCAATTGAGCCCTAAAAGAATCACAGCACATCACTTCCACACGTGCAGACACAAATCTGCATTCACAAGATACGTCCGGATGACGAGATCAAAGTTCAATGGCAACGTTCCTGTCCCTAGCCATATGTAGGTATGGGTGAGGTAGGCCACCATATGGTGCATATCAGGTCAACGTTCCATAGCCCAAACAGTCCTGCCTACATAGCCCTCAGCTCTACCTTTGTGGAGATAAACCACGCCCCCCACACTGTGCATCCTAGCTACTTCCTTCCACAATATTGTCTGCCCACGAATTAGTTCATAGCTGTCACAAATCGATTGGTCAATAGCAGGTTACTTATTTTGCATAGTGAACCTGATCCCACATAGTGAACCTACACTTTTAACAAGCTACATAGTGAACCTACATTTTTTACATTCACAGAAGGCCTGTAGAGAGGGGAAAGGGATGACCTGGGAGTACAAAATGAGCTATAAAACCTGAATGGCCTTGGAGGACTTACGTAAAACTTTCAAGGAAAATAGCACCTGGAGACAACTTGCAAGGCTAACTTTGTGGGTATAAGCTGAGGACTTAGACCAAAAGGTGAAAGATAGCAGAGGACTGAGCAGTCAACTGGGAGGACTTAGGTAAAATTTCCAAAGATATCTTTACATGGAGGCCACTAGTGAGGCTGAGACTTCATGGGTATAAGCAGAGGACTTAGACCAAAAGGTGAAAGATACCAGAGGACAGAGCAGTCAACTGGGAGGACTTAGGTAACATTTCCGAGGACATCTTTACATGAAGGCCACTGGCGAGGCTGTAACTTCCTGGGGAGGAGTAGAGGACTTAAAGCAAAAGGAGGAGGACATCAGAGGACTGATCGGTCAACTGGGAAGACTTAAAAGGACTAATATACTCCCTGAGAGGACAAATAGAGGACTATGACAATAGCCCTAGCCCTAGCCCTAGCCCAGTCCATGATCAGACCAGGAAATGGGGTTTCTTGGGGTTTTCTCCAATGAAATCTTGGGCCAATTTCACACCCCTTTTTTTCAGAAACCCTACCCGAACCCCAAACCCTGTTTTAACCCCACATGCTCTTAATCCAATTTAGAGCTCTCCTCTGATCTCAAAAATGTAACATTTCCTCAATTTGCTCTTGACTTGGCCCTAACCCTTGATGTATATAGGCCTGTAAAATGAATAAAATGATTGTTCTGTTGATGCTTTTCTTTGCTACAGAAACCCTGCCATACCCCACGTTTGTTTGGGTAACCCCACTATGGTACCCCATCTCATTTTTATGCGGGACGCTCCTGGTTACCATCCCAAAACGTCCCGTAACTATTATATCACACAATGCAGTCTCTTGAATTGTACATTTCACTCACCCACATTTCAGCTTCTATTTGTACTTTGTTCCCTCCCTGGTTCCTGATGTCCTAAAATTTTGGGACACTTCAGGTGATTTTGGAACATTCTGCAGCATTTTGGGCTAAATATGAGTCACTTTGGGTCATGTTTATTGTACGTTTATTGCATTTGGTAATGTATTTGGGGTTGGGGTTGGGGTTTTCTTGCCATTCGGGTGTGGATTGTTTGGGGTTGGGGTTCATTTCACTGGGGTTGGGGTTGGGGTTGTTGGGGTTGGGTTGGGGTTAGGGTGGTTGGGGTTGGGTTGGGGTTGGGGTTGGGTGTGGGGTTGGGTTGGGGGTGGGGTTGGAATTTGGCTTGGGGTTTAGGGTTGGGGCTTTGGGGTTGGTGGTGACAGGGTTGTTCGTTTGGGATTCAGTGTCAGGGTTGGGGGTTGGTGTTACTGCTGGTAATAGGTTGTTACAGTTTATGATCGGTTAGGGTTGCAGTTTGGGTTAACACACACATTACTACTAGAAATAAGTGATATTTGAATATGCCAAGTGACACCTGACAAACGTATGTACACTATAACAAGCTACTAGATGAGTGTGGACAGCAATGTGCCAGTGTCATAACTGATGACAATGAATTAGTGATACTTGGATGTGCCAGTGACAACTGAAACACAGAAAACACAGATGACAAAATCCATGTGAGAGTCATGGCACCTGAAGACTGCCAAGACTGCATTAGATTTTGGAGAGATTTCGTACCTTATCCTGAATATTCTTGGCAGATCTATCCATCTTGTGCCGAAACAGAAATGTCTTGCACTCACTCAGGGAAGCTGAATGTCGTCCCTCGATGTGTCGTGAGAAATAGCGCCTCACAGCCTCAGTCTCTTCAACTGTAAAAGGTCGCCGACGGGCACGTCTCATACTCTCTGTCTCGCTAGTCTGGGACTCACTTGTAACTTCTTGCTTATAGAGGCTACTCCAACCCTCGGACCCTGAGGTGGCGACTTGCTCCCCAGCTGACGGACGAGTTACAGACAACTTTGGACTGCGCTCTGTCTCGCTGCCTTTTCCTGACATTAGATTCGTCATCGTGGATAAAGCTGATGCTGCGTGTTTGTCTCCTACTATTGCTTGATAGTATTGAGCTTCGGTAGTGGCAGAGTGGGCCATTTGTCTTGTGACTAAGTGTGCGGTGGCGCTGCTGCCTAATTCCATTGCGACAGATGTAGCTCCAATCTTTCTCGCCTTCCTTGAACTGGGCAGACTTAGCCCATATTTTTACCGACACGTTTGATCTTAGAAGAGAGGTTGACAATACATCGTCCGCCACTAAGAAGGAACAAGTATTTGGCTTCACTATCAGCCACCTGCAATGGTCGCACAGCTGTAGTATACTACAGAACTCTGGCATGGTCCAACGGCTGCATTACCACTTTTCTTCCAATGACGTCTTATGATGTTCCACGCTCATGACATACACCAACTCTTCCCCTCTTCCAACCACCTTTGCCGCCTCAAATTCTTGGACTGTTGCATTGGCAACACCACCTGGCCGTTGCCAGTTCTTGTAGAGGAGGCTACCGGCCAGTACAATCGTGGCTTGATCCAGACGGTTCGCAGCAATTGGCTCCCCTCGTTCAGCCTCGAGACATGTCTGGTTAAAATGCGTCCAGATCAGCTTGCAGTCGAGCAAAGCAGTTACCTCATCGAGACTGAGGGTTTCTGAAGAAAGCTGCTGCAGACGGACTTTCCTCAGTCAGCGCTTTTGCTTTCGCATCGTCTTCTTCCATCCCTGTAGCACAACTTCGGCTCGAGATAATTCAGAATAGAGGGGGTTGCTTTCTTCTACCACAACGTGCACTTTCATAAAGCGCATGGCAGCACACAGGGCATCCATCTTGGAAAGCCTGCCCTCGGGCCCTACCTTGACTCTCTTCAGCTTTTCAAAATAGCTAATCAACATGTCGTGGTCAGTAAGCCTTCCCCAATCAGCCACCGGGCACCGCGGCCACACGCATACTTTAGGTATTTGGACACGTCCACAGCAATTTCCTTTGCAGTCTTTTCACTCCTCTCCCCCCCATCGATTCCCATCAAATAATCTTCGAATCTGTAAAACATAGGATGACACATGTCAAAGCGTGGGAACAAGCGCGTTCCTTCCTGAGGAACATCCTCTGTAGGGACACCCTCCACAGCATCATCATTTTCAGTGGGGCTCCTGTCCTTGCCCTCTGTGTTGGTCTCCATCTCAGTCTCAGCATCCAAATCTGACTTCTTGTTAGTATGCCTCTGAGAATCAGCCTGTGCTGCACCAGTCTACGTGCCACCTTCAGATAGTGCATTCTCTGCGTACGTGACAGTTCGGGGTGTTTATAGGAAAGGTGTTGAGAGAGCTTCTTCTGAGGTTTACTCCGACGATAACTTACAGGACTTACCCTCATGTACCTGGAGTCCCTAGGCTTCTTTCCTGTTGATGATTTATGGGACACACCTCTCTTGCCCACAGAATTATTCCCTGTAATCAAACCACAATTATTAATGCACACTTAGATTTATCAAACTCACGAGTTCCAACCTCTCCTTCCTCTTCATTGCCCTCGTTAGACCTCGACAAAGGCACACAGCTATCATCACTGGGGACTGGAAAGGTTACACTTATGAATCAGCATAGAGCTAAAAAACATTCCGACTTACATTCAACTGAGGCAGAAGATACCAAGGCTGAAGAGCCTTGTTGGTCTGTATGAAAAAAAAAAAAGAATATTCCCTAGAGTAAGTACACACACAGAGAGCGATGCCCAGTACCAGACGTTCAGGGGATACCAGGATTCCCCTCAGATGTGTAGCCTAAATATACCTCTACTATAAACTTATATATAGCAACAGGCTAGGATAGCCCATGTACTAAAGACTCCTTGGGACATCCTAGGACAAGTTGTGGCAGTACTGAACATACGAACACTTCCTTTACAAACACATTGCTACCTCACCTTTGCTCTCCTCCTCCTCTTCAGAGGAGGTTAAGAAGTCCCACCACCTGCGAGATGTAGTCCCTGACAAAGACTCACCCAGGCCTAATCGAGTGAGAAGGCTACACTTTTCACTCAGCATTACATGTGCAAGAAACATTTCTTACATTCAACTGAGTCCGAATCAGACAAAGGGTCTATGCGGGAAATTACATGCACATATACAGGAACACCAGTGTACAAAGTGTAACACTAGCTACTTACGTCCACAAGAAAGCCCAGAGGAGGAGGTTGGGACCGACTGGAGTACAGCAGAGGTAGGTGTGAGAGTAGGTGATTGAGGGAGAGTGGCCGATGCAGGGGAAGTCGGCAGTGTGGGACCTGAAAATGACATGGACATTAGTCAACAAATTCCATCCTGGCCCAAGAGATGCTGACATGACACATCTGTCCTTGTTAGTGCAACCTACTAACAAAAGCACAATGTCCAACTATATGTACCTTCAGACACTCCCTTCACTTTGTCGTCTTCCAGACCTTGACCTCAAATTTTTAGCTCTCTTATATATCAAGGCCATAGGTCCAGCACCTACAAAATGCTTCTTGTCCATCAACATTACAGGTAAGAAAAGATCTTGTCTTACCTCTAACTGAGCCAGAAGCTCGGGTGAACAAGCTTCGTTTGTCTGTACAGAAAGAGCATGCCTATACATTTTGTCTACAAAATTGTTAATGCTTACATCCAATGGAGTGGAAACCGGATGAGGTAGAACCTGTGAACAAATTCAAGAGAGCTAACTTTACAAGATGCTGATATAAGAGGATACTCAGTTACAACCTTCAGACAACGTCCCCTTTCTGTAGTGTAACTTCTGACACAACCTCGACTTCGACCCCTGCCTCCTGACTCTGTGGCATCTGCCCTCCCTGGCCCCAGCTCTCACTCGCCTTGCAGACAACACACCAGTACTTGGATGTTTAGCAGCATCTTTTGAAACACAGGACATAAGGCTACCCTTTCAGTACTTTTGAGCTTGCTTGCTTACCATCTCTCACTCCATGACCACCTGAAACAACAAAGTGAGTAACTTCACGACATTCTACAGCTATAGCTCTCACCATCTACTACAAACATGTGCAAGTCCTGTTCACTGTCACAGACATTTTATGGAAGATAGTAGGAACTAACTAAACTTTCAAACCTCCCATTCTCTCCTTCTCCTCTTTCTTGAGATCCTCCTCCTCCTCCTCCTCCTCCTCCTCCCCCTCCTCCTCCTCCTCCTCCTCTTCCTCCTGCCCCTTAGAGCTGTTTTCTAAAGGATAAATTTATCATATCACTTTACTATTCACTATTTCACATGTAAGAGCAAACCTGGTCTTGAAGTCTGGGGTACTTGAGTCCTGGTCACAGGGGGCACTCTCCCACCAGCTGCTACAGGAAAAGGCAACAAAGCTCATTACATCCTACTGGCCTCAATACCAGTGAACATTGTTGTGTATTAAATGGATAATTATCCTTACGATGTCTTTCCAGCCACGTTATGCCTTCTGGCGGGCAACTGTAGTCCCATGTGAGTTCATCCCCTGGAAGGAGGTCTCGAGTTGCAGTGAACCCTACCCTCCACTTACCCTCCACAAGTAGAGGTGTGTGTGGTGAGAGTGTCGCTAGAGACTTGGACGCATGATTCAATAAACGTCCAAATGACAGGAAAGACCTGGTTGCATCCAAACACACCCACCCATCCTTCGTCAACACATCTAAAATGTAACATCCCTCTCCATTCTTTTCATATTCCTCCTCGTGCCTGGCTCTCTCTCTCCGCCCATTGACCGCACTATACTCATACTCCAGAACATATGCCCCCTTTGGAACACTATCGAGTACCACCACCCCCCTCCCCTTCCCTGTAAAGTCACGGATTTCAAGGTTGAACGGGCAGACTCCACCCAGAAGGCCAGCCAAAACGATCTCCTGCTTGGTCTGGGCCCTACACCAATCAGTTACTTTGGCTAGTGAACTACGTAAAATTTATCTTTGAAAAAGCTTACCGCTGGCACACACGTCGACTCCGCCTTGCAATATCCTCCTTGCCACTTGAGTTCTTGTAAAATACAATAGTGTATCTGGAGTGGTACCCCTCTAATCCTGACAACATCGGGAATATGAGATAGATTCTACTTGGCGTGCTCTACTTCACCGCTCGAGATAACAAACTGCATACCAATTATAATTTGCTGTGGCATGCAGTGTAAACTCTCTAGTACGCGTGTACGTCAAAACGTGACTTGTGCAGCTCATGTCACGAGGAGTGCAAGGCCTCAGCTCGAGCACAGGTCGAAATATCTAGCACGCAAAATATTAATGCGCTAGCACGAGAAACACGCGTACAATTGACTTCACTCACCACAACAACTGGCTGGTAACTAAAACAGCCAGAACATTAACCTATATCAATAGAAACACCATCACCAATTCAATAGAAACATCGTCACCATTTTTTCTTTTTTGCGGGACCAAAAGCGCCAACGCATTGTGCACTTCAGGCTCACACACTTTACCATTATATAAACTAGTCCCAAACTCAAACTTACAGGCCTTGGATTGACTTCTTCATGGTGCAGATGACCTGAGAGGCGATGGGAGCGGGAAGACGCGCAAACTGTTGCGCAATCCCAAATTAAAAGCCAACACGTGATCTGATCAAGAAAATAATTTTAAGGACGTTATAATATAAGTGGATAGGTCATGGCTGCAGCAATTTATTAATAAATTAAACTACATAATAGCAGCTAATACATGCATGCTGGGAGTTCTCTACGCTCGGTATGTTTGCACCTGTTTACTAGGCATGCTCGGGTTGATTGTGTATCTCTGTGTATTTGTGAGCCACAGGTGTGTTAGTATGAGTTTGGGCAATGGATGTGTGGGGAGAGTTGGTACCATCAAAAGATCTTTAACCCACCATTCGACAGTTCTCCACAAGGCTGGGCATTCAGTGTCCTACTCATATATGTGATGTTTGTCTGGAGGGTTAATGGGGTGGCTACTGTATATTCTTTCCTGTTGGCTAGTACCGTATATAATTCTTCATGGTGTAAAAGGTAACAGAAGTTTTTCTCTCTAGTGTAGGGTAATATACTGCAGGTATAATAACCCCTTATTTTTTCCGTTGTATAAGTAACCTTATATATAATATCTATACATTATGTTAACCTTATACAATATATGAATACAAGGGTCCTTATTCTATAAATAGATCTATAAGGCAAATATACTTAGGAAAATAAGACCCCTTATACTACAAAAATAAATGCCTAGCTCTTTCATTTTAGACTGGGCACAAATGCATATGTGAACAGCTAGTGGAGTGTGCAGCTAGATATCTCTTCGTAGAGTTCCTACACCGGCTGTCGGAAGGAAGGGAAGTTCAGTTACAGCAAGGAACGCAGGAGTGCAGTAGTGAGCAAACTCAACTAGAAGCGGAAATACCCATGGTTGATGATCAGGTTTCTATGGATCTAGGTATGCTGACTTTTTAGTAGCGTAGCATCGTTTGGATATTGCCCCTCTCTCTCTCAGTTCACATAACTCAATGGTTATCTTAATACAGTGCTATGGCTGTTAGAGGTATATAGACATATTTTTGATATCTAATGCACATGCATTCTATAGATGGATGCAAGACATACAGAAGTAACTTTGTTTTTCATGTTTATAGTACAAGTTTTAGAGCTAAGATCCAGGGAAAAGGAGATGAATTACTGGAGTGTGCAACTATTTAGTCGCTTCGTTGGATGATGTCTCGCAGTATTTGCTCTCAGGAAGATGGATAAGGACTGTTGACCTGATGACAGTGCTATATTTGTACCTTTTTGTGCTTGGTATGCACATGGATTTTTTGTGATGCAGATGATGATATAGATAAGGTAATATAAGAATGGTATACCTTCCTTTATTCCCCAGGTATAAGTATGCTTACTCCTGGGGAATAATTATAGGACGCTCTCATGGACTATGAACTCCATCGATTTCATTAGCTATCCTAGCAACTCATTTTTACTGTTCATGATGACCATTGACAGGGTTGTTGACCGGGGGGGGGGGGGGGGGATTCAGTAGCCCTCAATAGCCCAGGTAAATATTCCAATAGCCCTCACATTAATGAATAGATCTTCAACTGTTCACTGGATTGGCCAGTGGATACTTCACTAGGAGAGTATGGTTGGCATTTACTGGGACATAATACTATCATGCACACATGCATCTCTCTCTCTGCCATTATAGATGTCGATTAGTTCTCTCTCTCTCTCTCTCCCCCCCTTCCTCTCTCACTCTCTCCCTCTCCCATTATATATGTCAATTAGTTATATGGTATATTTAGCTCTGCACTTACTACTTTTTACTATATATCACATGTATATCATCATCATAGTATTAGTCATCACCACCATCATCATCAATGTATAATATAAATGATTGTCTCTTAAATGAACAGGTGAGTGTGAACTACACTATGACAACTGTATGCTGCAGTGTAAGTGTAATAAAAGGGAGGAGATTATATGCTGTACACTCCCAGTCATAAATGAAACTGTTGTTGCCATTTGGAGGGATGGAGGGAGTAGGAAGGGAGGGAGGACGAGAGGTAGGAAGAAGAATTGAACTGGTCACTTTACTTTTATAAGGTTCTAGATCTATTACATGAAATTCTTTCTTGCGATCAGCCAGTCAGGAACGATCGGCGATTGGATACGATTGTCGGTGAGTTTTACTTGTAGTAGAGTTCACTGCATGCACCTCCCCACCAGCCAGCCAGCCAGCCAGCGATCAGTCCACCCCCCCATGCACCCCCTCCCTCTCCCTGCTTCATGCCTCGCCCACTTCCACCAGCCCCCCCCCCTCCCGTTGACTGCACTTAAAATACATCTCCCTCCCTCCCTCCCTCCCTCCCTCCCTCCCTCCCTCTCTCCCCTCATGCAGATGGACGATTGGTGAACCAACCTCTCGGTGAGTTTTACTCGTACGGTCGACAGTTCACTGCTGCAACTGCACTGTGGAGTGTCCAGCGAACACTGCACAGTGCATCATTGAACAGTCCACCCCCCACGCACCACCCTCCCCACCCCCTCCCCCTCCCTCCCGTCCACTGCCCTTAAAATACATCTCCCTCTCTCCCCTCCCTCTCTCAGCCTCCCCCCCATCCTGAAAATACATCTCCCCCTCTCCGACATTGCTCCTTCAGATGGCTCTCCAGTCTCCGCCTCTTGACCATGGACACGTTGACAGTCGTTGGGGCAGGCAACTGGATACTTCCATGCACTGAGGAGCGTGTGGACTTCGTTCACGTTCAAGGTCGATCGCTTCTTACACCTGTTGGTGAGTTTTACTTGTAGCAGCTGCCAGCGAACAGCCCACGCACCTCCCTCCTTCGTGCCCTTCCCTCCCCTTTCCCTCGCTCCCACCCCCCTCTTCCTCCCACCTCTCCCTTCCCTCTCCGCCCTCCCTCCCTCCCTCCCTCCCTCCCTCCACCTTCCCTCTCCCCTCCCTCCCCTCTCCCTAGGTCCCTCCCGGATTTCGGCCCCCAGGTGATGCCCGAGAGAAGCAAATAATTATTCAGTATTTGTAGGGGAGAAGGGAGGGAGGGATGGAGGGAGGGAGGAGGGAGGATAGAAGAGGGAAGGGAAGGAGGAAAACTTTACATTACCATTGTGATGGTCTTTGATCTTCTATTCACTGTGTGTCGGCGCTCAGTGTCACCAGCCCCCGGCCCCTCTCCCTCCCTGCCCCCTGTTGGGGTGGGCGACGCTGTAGGGGAGATATATATATATATATTCACCGGTCAGAGTCCACAACAACCAACAAAAGGGGAGTCGCGTGGCGCCATGCACCAACGAAGACGGCAGAATTAAGGCCTCGACGGATTTCGGCCCCCAGGTGATGCCTGTTAGGCCCACATTCTGTCAAAATAAAACATTTATACTGCCCCAACAGTCGCCAACTCTCTGCTGGAGCGGACGCATCATGCGCAGATATACTTTATTTGTAACATTATTATATCTGTATTTGTGTGTGTGTGTGTGTGTGTGTGTGTGTGTGTGTCTGTGTGTGTGTGTGTGTGTGTGTGTGTGTGTGTGTCTGTGTTGTGTGTGTGTGTGTGTGTGTGTGTGTGTGTGTGTGTGTGTGTGTGTGTGTGTGTGTGTGTGTGTGTGTGTGTGAGAGAGAGAGAGAGAGAGAGAGAGAGAGAGAGGGGGGGGGGGGACAGAGGGGGACTGGTAGAGACTATAGAGGGGAGACTGAGGGGGACTGGTAGAGACTAGACAGAGAGAGAGAGAGAGAGAGAGAGAGACATTTATAGACTCACCAATATATTTGGTGAGCTGAGTAGTATGGGAGAAGTTGGCATGCTGCCATTAGATATGATGAAATGACCATTAGGCCCTGTGGGTATGGCCTCATCATCACCGTGATGTGAGATCTTCAAAGTTGGACATGGCTAGAGGTTAAAATTAAATATAATTGTTCTCCCATCACCCCCACTTCCCCCACCACCACCACTTTCTCCCTGCTGTGGCTGCGGCTGCCACTGCTGTCTTCTCTTCTTCCTTTCCTTCTGTAGAGAGGAAACAAGACGTGTGTGTGCTTCCTACCATTGCCATGGAACACTCACTTCCAGCAGCGACAGCCGCAGATCCACACTCTTTTGGACCCCCTTCCCACCCCTCCCCCTCTTCCTTGTCCTTGGCTTCTTTGGGGGTGGTGGGGTGGGGAATCTAATGGGGGAACATGTGGGTTTGCTGGTGGTGGTGGGGGTGGTAGTGGGGGTGCTGGTGATGGTGGGGGTGGTAGTGGGGGTGCTGGTGATGGTGGGGGTGGTAGTGGGGGTGTTGCTGCTGCTGCTGCTGCTGCTGGTGGTGGCGACGGTGGTGGTTTGGGTGGAGTGACTGCAGCTTATGTGCGTGTGTGTGTGTGTGTGATCATCAAGTGAGTGTACGAGGTACATTGCTTTATACTCTCACCTTTTTTTCGGATTCGAATAACTCCGGCTCTATATAGTAATAAACAAGAACTAATTACAATCATATAAAAGGGTGGCTGCTGCTGCTACTGCTGCAACTACTACTTTTACTACTGCTGTTGCTGCTAACTGCAGCAGCAAGCAGCAACAGTAGCAGAAGAAGCAGCGGGAAGCTACTCACGGGACGTTCATTCTTCATGCGCGCGTACTACACAACGCATGCGTACAATGCTGTCCATTGCCTCCAGACTTCATTCGTCCCTCAGTCTCTCCTGGTCTCCACCAGTCTCCCCTATTATTGCTATTGGCCAACATTCATCGTCCTCTGCACATGCATAATAGCTGTATGTTAACCCCTTGCAATGTTTTGCAGCTTAAAAAACAGTTTCATTCTGCTTGACGTGTGAGAAAATGTGTACATCTACAGCAGTGATTACAAAATTGACAGAGTTGGCATGGGACATTTGGTGAAACAATGTAGAGACCATTATGATGCTTATGCTGATACATCGTGATAAAAAAAAAAACAGAGGAGTAAAAACGCAACAGTTTGATAAAACTAAACCCTATAACAACAATAAATACTTGGGTAAAGAAAGGACCCAACTCAGAACCTTCTCTGCAATCTAAGCTCCTGTATAAAGAAGGGAGGGGGAGGGGGAGGTGAGGAGTGAGGTACATGTAACAGACCTCTCAACCTGTAGAAGTAGCTCACCGTGAGATTCTGACAGTGAGTGCAACTCGCGTCTTAATGCTCGCCATCTGTGCATGCGCATAATTCGACTTATGCGAGATACATGACACTGCGTACTACTGCCAAAGACTTACAGCAGAGGGTACTACTGCCAGTCTTACACATTGCGTTGGCTGCCTGTTGAAAATTAGGCACACAGATAATATATGGTAATAGCACCAGTATCTATACTACTTTACTATTTCTAGAGGTTTGCGCACGGCCGTGAGAAATCGCTACCCCGTCATGAGACCGTGAGAGACACCTTGAAATCGTGAGTCTCACGGTCAAATCGTGAGAGTTGAGAGGTCTGATGTAAGTGCACCAGGATTAAGGATGTGGGTTGTGATGTCCTATGAAGACATAATGTGAGTAACAATTTAAACCTGTACAGGATGGTAGTAACATGTAGGACAACAACCAATATCGAACAGTATGTACACAAGTAACACCAGGAGAAGCCATCCCTCTTAGCCAATGACCCCCTTAGCCAACCCCTTAGCTGTATCAGGAGACACCACACCTACATTATAATTATGCTGAACTGGTAAGTGTACCTTGATTAAGGATGTGGGTGATGTTTTTCTACAACTTACTTCCATCCTGTACCAAATCATTATGTCCAAATTGTGAGAAGAACAAAGTTTTCCAATTAGGATGGTAGTAACATGTAGGAAAACATCACCCACATCCCTACTACACCTATACAGGATGGAAGTAACATGTAGGACAACAACCAACATCAAGCAGTGTGTACACCAGGCCCAGCCTCCCTTGGCCAACCCCTTTACATGTATAATTATGCTCAACTTGTAAGTGCACCCTGATTAAAGCACCCTAACCTACATGCTTTAATTACAATTCAACTAACACCACTCAAGTACAAGGGCCTCCCTTTGTTGTTGTTCTCTCCAGTCTCCACCCTACTCTACAAGTCACAAGAAAAGCGTCATGTCACATCAAGAGCCACCACACCTAAATGGAAAAAGGTGTGCACAGGTAAACGGCCTGAGAAGTTGTGGTTTCAGAACAATAATATTCATCCACCACAAACCACACAAGCCCACCTAAGCAAAGCCCCACCACCTAATTCAAAGCCAACAGTAACAGGCAGGGCAGGGCAGAGGTAATGAAACCACCAAAGACGCCCTGCCCTGGCCCACTGCGGCGCTTCACATGGAAAAAGGTGGACGCAGAGCACACTTAGCTTCATCGCCAGGCTCTCTTTTTTCTTTGTGGGAAGGGCAGGAAAAAAAAGAGAGCCTAGTATCCGTTTATTTTCTGTATAATACATCGTTTATTCCCATACAGAATAAACGGAGGAATGTAACGGTCATTGCAGTTAGAGTATACGGATCAAGCCACACAGCTGTGCATCAATGCAGCTAGGACCGCTTGTGTCATATTTTGTTTGTCGGTGTGTAGTAGAAGGTCAGGGGAATTTTAGCCGAGGCTTATTCATTCCACTTGGATTGACTTGCACACTTGTATAAGACAGGTGCTAGCCATTGAGACCAAGCTAACAAACCTTAAAAGACAGGAGAGGGCGTGCTTGACAGCAAGAGAACTCACAGCCGACGCAGTCTCAGTATGTAACACGAATACAGTGGCAAGTGTACGGATTAGATTACTGTACAATTTCACAGTAATATACAATGGAATACGATTACCCAAAATCTGGGTAATTTTCAAGCATGCCCAGACAGAGGATACCAGGCTCTCTTTTTCCGCACCCCTCCCACAAAGAAAAAGAGAGCCTGGGGACGAGGCTAAGAGCACACCAGACAGATGTTCAGGCATTTACATGTGCTCAACTGGTGATTAAGGATGTGGGTGATGTTTTTCTACAACTTACTTCCATCCTGTACCAAGTAATAATGCTGAAAAACAGGATGGCAGTAACATGTAGATAGAAGCCACATGCCTCACATCAGTAAGGGCTCTATATAAATGGGAAACAAAACACAGAATTTCCAGTGTTCAATCTTTCTGACAAATTGTTGCTACTGTTGCTTACTGCTGTTGCTACTGCTGCTTCCAACTTCAGTCGACCCACATCGATAAGATATCTGTGAGTTTGTTATTGTACAGCAATGCAATAGCATAATTACGGGACGATATACACATAAGTGTACTGGGATACTCCATTGCATACATGGTGCTACAGAACTTAATTTGTGCATGAATTTCTGTGTATATGACAATAGCAATGCTCTACTGCAGCTGCAATGACTGTTGAAGTCGAGAAGGTAGATCTGGAAGGACGCTCCCTCTACTCTTATAATCTTGATGGTGAACGTTATTTCTTTCCAGCTGAATTTAAACAAAAATTTTCAATTGCTGCATCAACCCTGCGGCGTCATTTGAGATATCCACTTGTTGACGTACCAGTCAATGTTCTTTCTCTTCTGAAGGAAAATGGAATTCTTTCAAAAAAAGCAAGTAAAGGAAGAATGATAGCAGAGGCTGGGGTGGTGGACATTTTAAAAGGTGTGGGACAATGCTCTTCCTCCTCCTCCACCCAGCTCTCCTCTTCTCCTCCTCCTGCTCCTCCTCCCTCCCCTCCCCCTCCCCCTTCCCATTCCCCTTCCCCTCCCCCTCCCCCTTCTCCTCCCCCTGCCCCTCCTTCCCCTCCCCCCCTCCTTCCCCACCTTCTTCCAAACCCACTGACCTGAAAATCATCGATGGTTCCTTGTCTGTCTCCCCATCCTGACGCCCCCTCTCCACCGCAAGTATACATGCACCTGCCTCTGCATCCAGTGAGGCTTCACCCCCAGTCCCGAAAAAAAGGAAAAGATCTCTGTCAATGTACAGGGATGAAGTTGAGGGGATGGAGCGATTCGTTCGATGGATGACAAGACCGAAGCTCCAGGGAGGGCCAGAGCTGGGACACTCTACAATTGAAAAAAAACAAACAGAAGTTACTCTGTGAGTGGTACAACCCCCTCATACATGCACAGCTCATGCACTTCACTCACTTTCCCTGCAGTGTTCTGTAGTTATGTGCACAGTTCGACGCACCAGACTCCTTCATTAAACGACACAGCAAATCCTGAACTGTTCGGTGAATTCATCCAACACCTTAAGGTATTGAGATACATATACATGTATGTGTGTACATGTATATAACACACACAAGTCGTAAGCTCGTAATCTGTGTCCTTAATCAAATGTGTATTTAGGCTACTTGTTCCCGACCTACTTACCTGGCTGTGTATATAAGCACGTGGCCATGCAGTACATGTGCATGTGCTATTACTTATGTACAGTGAATGCACTCATGCAATATTGACCAAACTCACAGGCAGAGCGGAATGCATCGGCAGGCAACATCATGGCCTACATCCAGGCAGCTCAGCGGGGACTATGCTTTGTTTCTTCTGATTCCGATGGGGTGGATTCATCTGGCATGTATGATGTCTATAAATGTTGGCTTCGAGACTACAACAGCAAACGGCAGTCCCAGAGGGGTGCCAATTCGTGGGAGGAGCTGTCCCAAAAAAAACCTGGCTCCACTGGGAGGAAACAGTAAAAATACAAAAGGAGGCTTATGAATTGGCCCCCCCCCCCCCCGGAATTTGTCAAGCAAGGGAAAGTATAAAATACATGGTCCTTCTTTTTTACTCCTGCCTCCCACCTGGACGGGTGCAGGAGTATCGTACATTGCGCTTTCAGCGATGCCACCCTTCTGAAATTCGCCTTGTCCCCCCAACTCCGGATGATAGGAGCAAAAATGTTCTCTTCTTGAGTGACGATGGTCGACAGGCAGCAATCTACATTACATAGGGGGTCACAAGACTTCAAAATCGAAAGGATCTCAAAAAATTTCACTAGATGAATTCGATTACTTCATACACCACATCCACAGATATGTGACAAAACATCGTCCCTTGCTACTTCATCAATCAACGTGCAGCGAGCACAGCTATGTATTTGTGGTGAGAGACACACACACACACATTGCTGCCTTTAATCTCCATTCTCTACTTCAGGATACTAATGGACAATCATTTGAGAACGACCATGACTCCAGCAGATGGAATGGCTTTGTGTCCCAACGCTGGTCGGGGATGTCTGTTGGACCAAGCACCTTGAGGTTCAGCTTTATTACCTATCTACTTGGTGGAGATGGAGACCGCGACTTTGGGGAGTTGACCAATAAGATGAGAGAACAATTCGCTTACGCTATGAGACATTCTGTTCATTACGTAAGACACAATGTTGCATGTGTGTTTGACTGTAATGTACACGACACCTGTAATCCACCTTACACATATACCCACACAGCAAAGAAACACGTACGACAGGCGAACAAGTAGGGAGAGACTGCGGGGGGCAGTCAGTGCCCTTGGAAAGAGCACTCTCTGCCAACTTGCTGAATGGAGCGATGAGGAAGTGGATGATGACGAGGAAGATGCCCCTTCCTTTGGAGTTGGTGATATCATTGCCGTTGTAGAAGAGGCATCCACGAAGGAGAGACCACAAATTACAAATAAAAAGGAAGTCCTCCTTGCCCATATGGAACCAATATGTAAAGATGGAGAAGTATTCTACCGGCTTGTTGTTGGTACGGATACGTGGAGTGAGTCTTTTTCCGCTTTGGTACACCCAATTGATGCTGTGTTCAACAGGAAACAAAACATGTATGTGCTGCAGTCGGATCCAGTCGATATACACCTTGTAGTAAAAAAATGAAGACTATATTCATTGTAATTTCCATGTATTCACATGTATTGGCTGATTTGTATCTGTGTAGTAAAACAAAGACAATTAAAGTACAAACCCTTGGCATATGTGCAATGTGTTAGGTGGAGGTAGTGACCACAGGATTGTTGGTTATAATGTGCATACGAGCTGGGTATATACATGTAGGTGTGCGCGTGCTTAAATCTTTGAAAAAGCGCACACGCTACAGAAACGCGTTTAATGGGAAGTATATGGAAGATTTGTGGGCAAAAGATGATGATTAAAGCTCGCTGCCTTACATTGGGTCGTATTCCAGGTAGCGTTCTAATAAAAAATCCTCAATTATGGGGTGTACACAACGTGATATTTGAGCAGAACGCATCCTCATTGACTGTCCTAATTAGAGGGGCTACTCTACATAGCCCCTCAACCATTTTAAGTGAGAAAAGTCTATTTTCAGTTTCTTGTTAGAGGAGTGACCCACAATTACATGAGTGAGCTTACTTAGTTACAGGAAAATATAGGTAGGTATATATACTAGAGTCAGTAGACTCTATATGTAGGGATGGCACTGATACGCCAACAAATTTAGTGGCTCAGAACTCCTGAACGGGTATATAGACACACAAAATTGGGGTCACGTGCGTCAACCTTTTCTGGCAAAAAGGCTTGTGGCCATCTGTGCCCACCTTCATCGTGTGTCGTTCGCCAATGGGAACAATCTTTATATGGCGAAAATTATCGCCTCGTCTCAGCTTTAGACGGAGAAGAAAGCATGCACCCACCCCCTATTTCAAACAGAGTAGGCGCCTACATAGCAGACAGACAGACAGACAGACAGACAGAAATAGACAAATGCACGTACCAACGCACCCACATGTCGGGTTTGGTCAGGTTTGGCCCAATAACATCTTCCACCTAAATGCCACGCTTCGAATAGAATAAGGTCAAGGATCGCACGTGCGCCAATTGAAATTCAAATTTTTTGAAATTCCCAAGACTAAAGTTGTCATGGTGAGTGTTTTACAGCTTGTTTCTGTGTGCATTTGGGCCCCCGAGAGATAGCACTAGTTCACGCGTCGAGCGTAAATAGAATCTAGGTCTTGGTTGTCGAACCCGTAACCTTTAGGATGACATTCACCTTTTGCCCCTCTGCAGGATGTAACCAGCATTCAAGGCGTCATCGACGCCACCCACTGCATCGTCGCCAGCATTGTTGCTGGCAACATTGCTGACGACGATAACCAAACTTTGAAGTCAGTTGTGGCAAACCTCCAAGAAGCTTCAACTTTACTCAATAGCTTACAGGAGGCTGCCACTCTGCACCACGAGCAGATGGAGGTCGCAAGCAGTAGAAAAAGACCCCGCCGTGATCATGGAGGGGAGGCGAGTAGAAGCCACTCTACTGCCTCGACTAGTGCACTCCCTCCTCCACCATCTCCTGCAAGCACAAGCAGCCACTCAACTGCCTCAATTACTGAACTCCCTTCTCCTCCTCCACCACCTCCTCCTGCTCCAACTCCACCCTCTCCTGCTATCGAGGCATCGTCATTACCTGCACCACTCTCACAAAGCAACGAATCATCCCAGAGATCACAGCCCCCGGGTTCTACATGTGTCTATGCGCGTGTTGACAGAGGAACAACTGAATTGTCCTGGGTGAGTAATACCTGCATATATGGCAGTGTGTCAAAGAGGCGTAGGGAGTTGATTGGCAAGAGCAACGAACCTTCCTTCCAGTTTGCAAAGAGAGTGATGGAACTACACCTTTCGTCACCGGTCTCCCCTCTAGCCTGTTTGTCTGAACATCTTGACCAGGTTACCAGGTCTTCACCACCTGAAATGGACCCAAACAAAGAACACTTCGTCGAACAAACCTATTCACACATCACTATGCTTTTACAAGAATCACGCAGAGTTGCCAATTACGTATGATATAGAATTGGCACTCTCCTCAACAAGATCGCTTCACGCCACCAACTGGGAATTGTAGATCTTGAACTTTCCCTGTGTAATCATGCAGGGATCTCAAAGTCTGCTTACTACAGAAGAATCCGTGATGAGTGCTCTCATCATGGGTGCAGAGAATGCTCTGCTGCCAAGGATTCAGATGGAGGCCCTGAGAACCAGCGCAGACCACCCTGTGACCTGACCCAAAGTACTTGTGGGCTCAAGGAAGTCGACTTCCAAAACTTTACCCAAACATTTCTTGACCAGTGCAGGGAAGTGGCAATGTTACCTGAATGGAGCCCACTTGTCTGGAGCTCAGATCCTCAGGGCCAGGCCAGGGACCTTGTTGAGAAGGCCAGAAACATAAGCGCTACTATTGGCCTTCCAAGTATTGCAACTGGCATCACAAAGGCTCCGGTATTTTCCCTAAAGAAAGGGGAGAGTCCTGTCGAGGCTATCCAATACATTGATGGGGACGGAGGATATTTAGTGTGTGAACTCTTCCCTGGACTGAACGAGTACCTCGACAAGAGCTGCACCACTCTCCCAGAGTGTCTTAATCTGCAGCAGACGCATGGATACTACCTGATGCCATTTCGGGAACAATACCACGATGCCATAGATTTAAGCCATGTGTACAAGATAATACAGGAAATATTTTTAAGCGATACTGAAGTCACAAGGGATTCACATATAATGGAGTGGGGATATGATGCATTAGTGGCTTCCAGAGGAAACTTAGCCCGAGCAGAACGGATTTTCATTATCCCAGACACTGACACTACCTACACGAGCACCAGTAGACTTTTGTTGAGATATTCTCACTGGAGGCAGGAGAGAGACTGCCAAAAGCCACTGGTGTTCAGCTGATTGAGCGTGGACTCTCTTATTCAACCAGCAATGCACCACCTGCATACCAGATGGCCTGGGCAGTGAGTGTAGATGGAATTCACCGGTTTAGGGGGTTGTCAGATATACCCAGCCTCTGTCAGTGGGAGCTGAAGTCCGCCTTTGGAGCCTCAACGCAGAGCGTGGACGTGAATTGGGACCAAGGAGATCAGGCATTTACATGCCATGTAACAATGAGCACAGAACATCTGAATGAGGCCAATGTATTAGTGCTGAAAAGCACACTTGATGGTGCAGGGCTAGGTCTGTTTCTTACACCGACTCCTCCACATCGCACGACAAGGAGAATTCAAAAGGGGAAAACAATTTGTCTCTACTCCAATAAGCCCACACTTGCCAAGGTTAACACCATGGAGTCCACTGATTACTTAATGGAGGTATTCACACACGAGAGAATGGTACGGTTCAACCCAGATGTGTTCACCGGTAGTGAAATGGGACGTTTTATTAACCAAGGCGGGCTTTTAGAGGGTGTGAAGAAACTGTGCATAGAATGTGACAGAGGTAGAGGAAGCACAGGGTTCTCTGCCGCTCCAGTGAACGAGGAGATTCGTCGTCACTGTAATATCAGTTACAAACCTGTGAGATTATCTGTTCTTAATGTCGTTGCAGACGAGACCCTTCTGACGTCGTCAGAGCCCCAGGTACTTGGTAATTACACTATCTCCTACTGTTTGAGGTTTGTCGTGCAGAATCTCCCAGATATAGGGAATGAAACTGAACATGAAACAGGTATTTTGTGGACTTTATTATCGCAGAACTCTAGCTACGATGGGTACGATGTCGACCTGGAAACACTGGAAAGAATACTTCCAGAATATCATCAGAAATATAGAAACATGGTCTGCCCATTCCCATTCCAGTCAAGAACACGAGCCAGGATGACTTAATTATGAGTATTGTTCACTCATACATTGCCTAAACATTCGTGTAGATGTCAGTTCTACTCCACATGTTATAACCATCCACTGGAAACGCTTCTACTCCGCATGGCCATCTGCTGGAAACGCTTCTACTCCGCGTGGCCATCTGCTGGAAACGCTTCTACTTCGCATGGCCATCTGCTGGAAACGCTTCTACTCCGCATGGCCATGTGCTGTTCACTCATACATTGCCTAAACATTCGTGTAGATGTCAGTTCTACTCCACATGTTATAACCATCCACTGGAAACGCTTCTACTCCGCATGGCCATCTGCTGGAAACGCTTCTACTCTGCGTGGCCATCTGCTGGAAACGCTTCTACTTCGCATGGCCATCTGCTGGAAACGCTTCTACTCCGCATGGCCATGTGCTGGAAATGCTTCCACTCCGCATGGCCATCCGCTGGAAACGCTTCTACTCCGCATGGCCATCCGCTGGAGATGGTTCTACTTTGCATGGCTGTTAAATTTACTCTGCATGGGATGACAGAAGTGGAGTCTTTAAAGCCGGTGAACTTCACATTCTGGAATGGTTAAACTCTTGAACCCAATATCGTAGGTATATAAACTCTTGAGTATACTCTCCCTCACCATGTTCGATAGGACACTTAATCATAATGTAATGTACACTTAAAGCATTAAGTCACACTTCCCAACATTAGATCTAGTAATGAAGTGTACCAAGACAAGGTGATTGAGAAAAGCTAGAGGAGGAAGAAGCAAGAGGAGGAAGAAGCAGACAAAGAAGAAGAGGAAGCAGAAGAAGTGGAGGAAGAAGCAGAAGAAGAGGAAGAAGAGAAAGAAGCAGAAGAAGAAGAGGAAGAAGAATCCTCCTCAATCTCTGTGTGGTGGCCTCTCTCTCTCTCTCTCTCTCTCTCTCTGCAGACCAAGAAGTGGAGGAAGAAGCAGAGAAGGTTTTTTCTTTCTTTTTTCAGAGAATTTTCCCTAAAAGGGTTTTTACCTCTGTTTTTCCCCTGGAAGATGTTGGGCAACATCTTCCTAAATTTAATCTGTGTGTGCCCCCAGCTCTTTAATGGATTGTTTTATATACAATGTGTGTGTGTTTCCTATTGTAAGTATATATATTAATGACTTTGGTCTGGCGTGCACAGGAAGCTTTTTAAGTGCCTATCACAATAGTTGGCGTTAGAATATTAATGATCTATGCATGGATGAAAAGTACAAAAACAAGGAAGCATCTCTACGCACCCCCTCCCTCTTACCGACCCAGTACTTGAAGGATAACACTCTTCACATTCGTGTTATGAAGTCACACTACGTTGAAGTTTTTAAGCAGAGATTTTCAGGCATCTTGGTGGTCAGCTGTACTTGGTGTCTGTACGCGCACTCTCCAGCGCAGCGCCGGCGAGCACGACGATTAAGATTAACGCGCTTAACAATTGTCGTACGCGCACCCCGCACAGTCAACTGGAGCATTCAAACTTCCCGCCACATTGGTTCACCATAAGCCCCATATAAATGTGTACAAACCACCCAGGGTGTGTTAGACGCTACGTAATGCTTTTTAATACATAGGGTGAACGGGGATCACGCGACCACCGTTACTATTTTAGGACAACTTAAGGCGCTCTAGCGCTTACGGGAGATGATTGCAAGGCTCAACTCGCGGTTTGTGGAGCACTACTCCACTGTCTACGCATGCTGAGAGGCTTTGAATAGCAGTGGCAGGCTCACAACAGAAGATGGAAAAATTGGGGTCATGTGCCACAACCTTTTCTGGCGAAAATGCTCGTGGCCATCTGTGTCCACCTTCATTGTGTGTCGTTCACCAATGGGAACGATCTTTAGATGGCGATCTCACACAAATAATGCCTCCTCTCGGAGAAGAAAGCTGGTGTTTTCTAGCGCATGCGCGCACCCCACCCCCTTTTTCTACAGACACAGACAGACGGAAGGGAATAGGCAAAATGCACTTATACCAACACACGCACATGTCGGTCACTCGTGGCTCTGGTTCTACCTCACCTCCACGTCGGTCTGGTCTGACAATGACAAAAACGCTGGGGTCAAAGTTCTTATTCGTTAATTCAAAATTTCTCCGAAATCACGGTGAGCGTGTATCAGAGGAGCTGACACGATTCACGTGACCGTGTCCAACCTCCTCTGAGCGTGTATTATATATCATTTAGGGAGCGTGTCTAGGGCTAGGGCTAGGGCTATTGTCATAGTCCTCTATTTGTCCTCTTGGGAACTTTTTGTGTCCTTTTTGATCCTCTAAGTTGTTCTGGAGTCCTCTAAATGTCCCCCAACCTTGTGTCCTCGTCCTCTCGTCGTCTGGAAAAATGTTGACCTCGCCAGGTCCTCTGCTTTGATATGTCCTTTGAATATTCAACTGTGTCCTCCTGTGTCCTCCTACTGTCCTCAGACGCAGTGGACATGTCCTCTGTAGTGTAGGCCTTTTTTTCTCCACCATTTTAAGGGTTTGGCAGTGTTCTATGTCCTTTTATACCACCTGTGTCCTCCAATGTCCTCCATATCCAAAACATGACATAACCTTCTCTAATGTTTGCTATTCAAGCATCATCATCGTCTCCCGTCTTGAGGAGTGTGTATGAAGGTGGATAATTGTTCTGTGTCTGGGCTTAGTCCTGCATAAATGAAATGTTTTGTCTCGCCCCCAAAGTATATATCATGTTAAGTTGTGACAATCACCTTTTCTTTATAAGTAATGTTTTACTGGGGCATTGGCACAGACCATCTTTGATTCATTGTAGCACGTATATAGATGTAACAATATATGTGATGATGTTACATGACACTACTGATGTTAGTATGGTACTACTGATAAGTGCAGAGCCATATATCTATGATTGGAATTCAAAGACAACTATATAGAATATGGAAGGAGGAAGGGAGGAGGGAGAGAGGAGGGGGGAGAGGGAGAGGGAGAGAGGGAGGGAGATTATTATGGCAATGCTTGGAGTGCTTGCTGGTAGGTCCAGTGAAATGTAAAACTCACCAGATGATGTGCATCACAGTGATTCCTGTTTATAAACTTGCTATCTTTGCTGACCTCTACCTGCACTAGGAAGGGAGGGAGGGAGGAAGAGGGAACAGGGAGGGGGATGTATTACAGCAATGCACGAAGGGAAGGAGGGATATACTAGCATGTAGTGAGGAACAGGGAGAGGGAGAGCTCACTGATACAATCATGTATGTCCAGTGAACTGTGCAAGTAAAACTCACTAACAAGTTCATATGATGTGCATCATAGTGATTCCTGCTGGTCGACCTGCAATCTTTCTTGACCTCTACTGCATGAGGAAGGGAGGAAGGAGGGAGGGAGGGGGAGGTGGGAGGGAGGGAGGGAGAGAGGGAGGGAGGAAGGGGGAATGGGGAGGGGGATGTATTACAGCAATGCACGAAGTGAGGGAGGGAAGGAGGGATATACTAGGACAACGCAAACAGGGAGAGGGAGAGCTCACTGATACAATCATGTATGTCCAGTGAACTGTACAAGGTAAAACTCACTAATGATCCGCATCAAAGTGATTCCTGCTGGTCGACCTGCAATCTTTCATGATCTCTACTGCATGAGGAAGGGAGGAAGGAGGGAGAGAGGGAGGGTGAGGTGTGAAGAAGGGGGGATGGAGAGGTAGATTCAATGCATGGGGGTATGTAGTAGGGCTAGGGCTATCCATGAAGTGAGCAACAGGGAGAGGGAGGGAGAGCTCACTGCAGATGATTTTGCATCAAACAATGATGTTAAATAAAGCCATAGTGGTGAGAATAATACTTATAGGCTCATTTCGTAAGCAGAATAGGCACAACACACATAAGAATAACAATATAAAGCTTTACGCCACAGGGCAGAGCTGGACACATCCCACTAATATTTCAAGGCCCTACTCATATATACCGTATGTAGTTATAGCACCACTGGGAGGGATGTTGCTGGTTTATGAGCACAATACCCGAGGGCGAGTAGTGCCCAAGGGGGAGTGCTTATAAACCAGCACTGGGCCTACATCAGATATTGCACCAGATATTGACACCTTCACACCAGATATTGACACCTTCACACTAGATATTGACACCTTCACACTAGATATTGTCACCTACACACCAGATATTGTCACCCTTACACTTCCTGGAGGGCTGTAGTTGATTTATTCCACTACAATAATCTTAGCAACCACCTAGCAATGGGCTATAAAACTGTAGTATAGCAAGGGGCGCACGCTAAGGTCACTAGCCTTGTGCGTTTTGTGTATCACCAGGCTCCGCAGCTGGTAAGTGACTGTAGGGTTAGGATAGGATACTGGGGCTCATTTCTAATTCAATATGGTAGCCTTGGGGGTGCTGAAGCACCTCCAACTAATAGCTTCAGAGCCATACCCATATATAACTAGCGCAAATGTGCGATACCATGTGCGTTGCGTTTTCAGAGCCCAATTAGCAACCCGGATAAATCAAGATTTTGGGCTGGGGAAAAAAAAACATGCTAGGGCAACAGGGCTCGTTTGGGATTTTCGTCTACTATCTTTCTCCACAGACAACATCCAAGAGGACAAGGGAACAGACCGTCATGGAGGGTAAGAAACGTTGCTGATCATGTTTGAACGACAATATTCACCTAGTGTTTGTGCAGAATTCCTCCCTCCTCACATGCCTGAGTATTCCCAGTGAGGATTCAGGTGATGCAGACTACAGTGATGACAGTGAAGAGAGTGTCATCTTGGTCCCTTCTGAGCCAGGTATGTGTATGGGTAACATTTGTCCTCCTAACCCTATCAGTTTACTTTACAGTCCATGAGTATCAATCCTGACGAAGAACTACTAGAGGTTTGATGATAAGATGGTGACGATACCTTAATGTTCCTAGCTATAACTCCTCCTCCAGATGATTCTAGAAAGCTGGCGAGACTCAGCAGCAGTGAAGACGAGGGTATGTCACATTTCAATAGTATCCTCTCTCATGGTGTTTCCTTCTCTTATTTAGAAACCTTTAGTATCCACTCCAGTGTGGAGAAAGAAGAGATCTCTACGAAACAGATATGCAGTGAGAAGAGTGAATGTCTAAGGTTTCCACTTACCTGATATACTCTACAGCACATCCTACCCCAGCAAAAGACCACCACAGGTTCAACAGTACTTCTCTAATTTTTCTGACATATCTATTCCTTCTTTCTCAATGACTGATGTAGATTGAGTGCAGATAAAAAGGACAACTAACAAAGGTTTGTATCCCACTCAAATTGGCACAGCAGCAAAGTCACTAGGGCACAACCTCCCCTCAGCAACTGAGTTTAGAAAGGAGATAGAGATATGCAATAAGCGACAGGAGGGGCAAGTAAGAGATGCCGTGTCCCGTGCCCTAGCTCACTCATTGAGTACTGCACAGCAGTACTACCACGCTCCTACACTGAGTGACACATTCGAAACCTACCGGGGAATAGATGAAATCATGAGAGGAGAGAGAGCCAGAAGCCCTAAGGTGGAGAAGGCAAAGGAGAAAGAAGTGAAGGCAAGCAGCTGTGATACTGAGGAGCAGAGAGACAGCTATTTGCAGGATGACAGAGAGAGTGGCGAGCAGACTGAAGAAAAGGGGAAAGGGAAGAAGAAGGGAAAGGGGAAGGGGAAGGAGAGGAAGTCATGGCAAGAAATAGTGACAGGCGGGAGAGCTACATGGAGGAAGAGAGTGCAGAGATGAATGGTGATGAGGGGAGATGGGGAAAGAAGAGGAAGCAACAAAGCCCAGAATCTGGACCATCTTCGAAAAGAGTGGCTCCCACCCCTAAAAGGAAGGCCTTCAAGAAAGAAGAGGAGGAGAGTATAGCGAACTTTTTCAGCCAACATATCAAGAGGCGACAATTCCCCACTGCTGTGGAAGCAAAGGAATTTCTTGATCTTTTTCCAATGAACCGGTCACCCAAAGACATCTATGATAAATGTAGAAACCTTGCAGGCAGGTCCTAAGCTCAGGTGACGTCACTCTCAAATAATGATTTATACCTCCTTTATGTCACAATATTTGTTTTCATTCAGAGCATGAGAGTTGCAAAATGCATGTGCAACTGGTGAACGTATGTAGCGGGTTGTAGTGCATGCCGAATTTTTCTGGTTGGTTGTCCAATTCTGAGTTCAATGTATCATGCAGGTGCACATGGACTGGCCTCATGTATACAACAGCAGAGTGTATACATCTTCTAAGTGTCCTACTCTAAAGAGTAGGTAGTACGTGCTGCCACCCTAGCGAGTTCCTCTGTCATGTTGCAACATGTACAGTACTTACACTCAGAAAGAATGAGGATAGTACAACTACTTAGGCCACACTGTCTTTGATGTCTTGCCTTCAGCATCCTCGTCCTCTAGGGTAGGAAGAAATTCTGACCATTTCTGGCCTACAAGAGTATCTCCTGGCAGACATCAACACTGCTCAGGCTGTGTGAATCCATACTCCATGTCCTCCAAAATCTGTCCTCTGGGGCATGGCATCACATCCCTTTTGTAGGGCAAGACAGAGCCCTGAAATATATATCAACAATGTCCTCAAACACTCGCATTAACCTTTCTGCCCTACAGTATTACCAAACTGTTTTTCAGATGTCCTCTACAATCCTAACCCTAGGGCATGGCATATTCTAATATTGCATCGTCAAGACCAATTGATTTTGGAGACCAATTGTTGCCTCAAAACAATACTCGCAAATGAATATATACGATCACACACTACTCATCCTACTTGAATCCACAGATATCAGATGTACATGTCCTCTATAACCTGTTGTCCAGGGCGTAGCACATTGCATACTCTAGGGCAAGATGTAACACTGAAAAGTGTCTGCCCTACAAAAAGTCACACATTGAGAGGTTCAGAATAATCACACACTACTCAGCCAACATCCCCAATGTCCTCCACATCTGTCCTCTAAAGGATGGCATTCTCTTGCATTGTTTCCTCTGGGGCAAGATAGAGTTTTCTTCCCTAAAACAATACCCACATGTGGAGAGGCTCTACATCATTGTACTGTACTCAGGCCATGTTAATCCACACTGTCCGTGATGTCCTTTCAGTTGTGTCCTCTGAGACACAGCATTCAAAAATGTCCTCCCAGACGTGCCCTCCGGGGCACAGCATTATCCAAAAAACTTTTGGCATTATAGCAAAACTGAGGGAATAGTGGCTCAGGAAAATTCTACAGAAGTCAAGCCATCATTATTGCCATTGTCCTCCTCAAGTCCTCCAACCAAGCGTCCTCCGGGGCATAATTGTCATATAGGAGGACATGGTTACAATTTTGCCCCAATTATGTGCCCTAAGTGGAGGACATGTCCAGTGCTAAAAACATGTCCTCCAAATGGCATTTTTAAAAGATGTTTTATTGGGAAAGGAATAATTTTTCTGCAGGCTAAATAGGTGAGGCTTTATCATGCCGCAAAGTGTAGTATCATTACAGTCTTTTTAGATTTTTATAAACCCAAAAGGTTCAAAACTGTCCTCAATATGTCCTCCATAATAAATCCTAAACAAGAGCAAAATGAGCCAAAAAAAAACACATTATTGCAAAAAGGTATAAAGAAGAAAGTACAGGCATATGAAATTCCAAAATAAGGAAGAAAAGAGGCAGGGAGAGAGAAGTGTATGTCCAAGGCCAACTCGCATCCATGAAAGAGGAGATTTCGCAAGGGCGCGTGGAAGCTGACGAGAGGTTGGTGAAGCGGCTCAAGCTGGACAAGAAAACGAATTTCAAAAGGAAAGGGAATGAGCTTTAACACGCTTTCAACGAGGAGGTCAGAGACAAGTTGTGCGTCGCTGGCAGTTCCATTGAGGGGAGCGCACGAGATATTGAGAGAGCAAAGAAGGCGCTGGAGGAAGGTGAGGCATTAATTAATGAGAGACAGAAGTTGATTAAGATAGCGGATAGGTTAGAGCATGGCTGGGCCACTGTTGAGGAATACGTGACTGATGAGCTAGCCGACAATTCAGATGATGAGAAACGATTGTTTAGGGCTGAATCTAGAGCGGGGAGGAAAGTGAAGGCTAATAAAAGACAGTCTATAAGTGGGGGCAGGACTCCATATTCATTGCTGGGTAGGCCTTTTTCAGGTCCTCAGTTGTTTTCCAGTACTGGAGGTGTTTCAGTACCTGGCCAACGTAGTACTGCTATGCCATTTGTCAGAAATGAATTACAATCAGCCACAAAGTCTCTGACTCCTCCAGTGTTTGGGCCTTGTTTCAATTGTGGAAAGTTAGGCCATTTTCGACGGGCATGTCCATTGCTTAGTTCTAAGAGTTAGTAGTACATACGTTAAGTAGAGCTACAGCTGTGAACACATGTGTTGCGAGAACAGTTTTTTGATTGCTGTATGGTACTTGTGAAATAGGATAGATGTCTGTTGCTAACTTGTCTATTGATTAGCTTTGTTCTATTGTTTAGTCGTTAGTTAAATTGTCTCTGTTTATGTAATGTATATTGTCCCTGTTAGCATACCGGGATTGGGCATTGTGTATGGCTTGATGTTAGGTGATTTGCTGGTTGCAGTTGATCAGATCCATGAGTGTTTGTCAGACGATGGTCTGGGTGGCAGCACACCTGATCCTCTGTTAGCTGAGCAGGAATCGATGGTGGGGGTGGTGACCCATGAGGGGGTGAAGGGCAATTTAAAGAGCCATGCTGAGTTCTGGATGACCCAGCTTGAGATTTCCTCGTTTGTGAGAGGCATCGTGTTGTCAGGGTATCAGTTACCCTTTGTGCATATGCCAGATCCCGTGTTCAGATATAATCATGCTACTACCTGGGGGGAGGAAGAGTTTGTTAATATGGAGATAGGGAGGCTCCTGGAAACCTCCTGCATTATTGAGATACAAGAATGCCCCAAGGTGTGTAGTCCACTAGTAGTTGTGTGCAATGAGAAAGGGAAGAAAAGATTAGTAATGGACCTGAATGGGTATATACCTAAACAAAAATTCAAATATGAGGGCTTGAGTTTGGTCCCCGATATGTGTGCTGGTGGTGATTATTTTATCACATTTGATTTAAAGTCGGGTTATCACCATGTATCCACCCTCATTGTTGGCAGTATCTTGGATTCTCATGGGTGGTCAATGCGGTGCGCAGGTTTTACATGTTCACAGTGTTGCCCTTCGGTTTGTCTACAGCATGTTACGTGTTCACTAAGCTTCTTAGGCCATTAGTAAAACGTTGGTGGTCTTTGGGGCTTAGGGCAATCCTCTATATTGATGATGGTATTTGTGTGGCAAGTACAGTTGAAGCCTGTAAACAGGCACGGGATGTTATTCTGGCAGATTTAAAGCAAGCAGGTTTGGTTATCAATGTCCCTAAGTCCCAGCTATTGCCGCAGCAAGTGGGTGTTTGGTTGGGGGTTGTCATCAATCTGAAGGATGGTATGTTTGTTGTACCTTCTGAGAAGATCGTTAAATTACAGCAGGCTATTGGTAGGGTGCCACTACATGGGTTGGTACCTGTACGCTTGCTTGCAAGCATTGTGGGTCAGATTATTGCCAGCCATTGGACCGATTGCTCGTTTGCGTACTAGGTATGTGTATGATGTCATTAACCACCGGCATGGCTGGCATGCTAGGGTCAGTTTGACAGAGGGTGCTAGGGAGGAGTTGTTGTTTTGGAAGGACAGCATTGGTAGTTTCAATGGTCAACCAATTTGGTTCAGTGCGGGTGCAACAAGAATGGCGTTTTCAGATGCTAGTGACACTGGTTATGGAGGGTATGTGGTAGAGTTGGGAAATAGAAGTATCCCATGGTTTATGGTCAAAAGCAGAGGCTTCCTTGAGTTCAACTTGGAGAGAGCTTAAAGCGATTCACAATGTCCTGCTATCCTTGGCAGCAAAGCCATAAGAGATAACCAAGCTGTTCAGTCTATAGTTGCGAATGGTAGTAGGCGACTTCACTTACAAGATGGGGCGCTGAGCACATTTGAATTATGCATGAGATTTTCCATCAGGCTCGAAATGGAGTGGATACCAAGGGGTGAGAACGAGCAAGCAGATTTCATTAGTAGGATAATCGATTTTGATGATTGGAAAATTGATCCACACCTGTTTGAGTATTTTGATTTGTTGTGGGGCCCTCATTCTGTGGATTGTTTTGCATCCTTCTATAATGCACAAATACCTCGATTTTTTAGTCGTTTCTGTAACCCAGGCTCTGAAGCAGTGGATGCTTTTATGGTGTCGTGGAAAGGGGAGATATGCTGGTGGGTGCCCCCTTTACATCTAGTAATAAGAGTTATTAAGCATGCAGGAGCATGTAGTGCAGGTGGTACCTTGGTAGTCTCTGCATGGAAATCAGCACCATTTTGGCCAGTTATTTGCCCTGATGGAATTCATTTTGCAAGTTTCATTCATCAGTGGGAAGGTGTGAAGTATTATGATGGCATGTGTAGTAAAGGGCGCAGTGGACATAACATTGGTTCTGCATTTGATGGGAATACGCTGGTCTTAGTGCTGCATTTGAATTTCTGTAAGTCGCCACGTTGTTACAAGGCTGGTTTCTGTACTTTTGATTCGTCTGGGAGTTGCGATGCCTGCACACTTTCTTGGACACCTACAGCAACGAAACAGTAGTATAGTTATGTGTATTTCCTGTATTTATATTATAATTATAGTG
Organism: Theonella swinhoei; assembly: GCA_963970385.1. NCBI lineage: Eukaryota > Metazoa > Porifera > Demospongiae > Tetractinellida > Theonellidae > Theonella > Theonella swinhoei. Next base: position 10,429,357 of record OZ019948.1, on the reverse strand, counting down.
ATGTGTTATTGGGGGATGGTAGTGCGTTGAGGAGGGGCTAGCTTAGCCAGGCACACATATTATCAGTACACAGTTCATTGCAACGTATAGATCAATATGGGGGTTGTGCGTTGAGATCCTTGTTATAGGATATTTGTGAGCATGTTGGATATGAATTACTGAGGTCATAGTGACCATGAGTGTGGCATTGGTGGCCATTGGTAGGCCATGGTGGCCATGAGTGTGACCTTGGTTGTCATTGTTAGGCCATAGTGGCCAGGAGTGTGACCTTGGTGGTCATGGTTAGGCCAGAGTGGCCATGAGTTGACCTTGGTGGTCATTGTTAGGCCATGATGGCCATAAGTGTGACCTTGGTGGTCATTGTTAGGCCATAGTGGCCATGAGTGTGACCTTGGTGGTCATTGTTAGACCGTGGCAGCCAGAAGTGGGACCTCGGTGGTCATTGTTAAGCCATAGTGGCCATGAGTATGACCTTGGTGGTCATTGTTAGGCCTTGGCAGCTATAAGTGTGACCTAGGAGGACAGGCAGTAATTTGGGATGTGATTGCTGAGTTTTTGGGACGGTAGGAGCCTGTGGCAGCCCTGGGCTGTCTTTTGCAGTGTCATTTGACAGTGTCTGTGTAACCTTATTTTATGCCTTAATGGCTAGGTTTCTGACCGCAGGGGTCACTGTAGGAGATAGGTGGGGATGGGTTGTGTTATTGATCATACATGTACCTCATGTTGGATTTGTCCTTCTGCAGAAGTATTTGGGCAGGGTATGTGGTCTCAGCTGAAGGAGATAGAGGACCCAGAGCTGAGAGAGCTTGCTAGTGCACTGCCAGATATAGTACTCCAGGTAAAGCACCAGCGACAGTCAAAAAATATAGCGGAGCTTTTTTACGATGGAAGCTGTGGGTAGAGAGAAAGAAGGAGGTATGCGTATTTCCAGCCTCAGCGTTGCATATAAGCCTGTACCTGAGCTATCTAATTCAGAAGGCAGACTCGATTGCACCAGTAGAGCAAGCTGTATACGCCTTAGCATGGGTTCACTCATTGGCTAGTATCGAGGACCATCCACAGGTAAAGCAGGTACTAGCCGGTGCAAAACGCATACTAGCTAGAGCTACGGAAAAGGAGACTATTTCAGCTGGGATTCTACAAAAGCTGGTATGCAAATATGGGGGAAAGGATGCTGGCCTCTCGGACATTCGCACTCTGACCATCTGTTTGTTGAGTTTTGCTGGTTTTCTGCGTTACAGTGAAATAGCAAACTTGTAAGAAGCAGATGTTTCAATTTATGAGGATCACATGGAGTTATACATAGAGTCCAGTAAAACTGATCAGTTTAGAGATGGAGCATGGGTGGTGTGATTGCCCGAACTTGCAGTGAGCTGTGTCCAGTGGGCATGTTTGAGTGATATGCTAAGTTGGCATAACTCACCTACTAGAAGTAACACCTCAGAAAATCAGACACTCTGTGACAATGATGGGAACGTTGGGGCAGGACCAGGAAATGTGCGCATACACTACCGAGATCCAGAAGACAGGTTTTACTACCAGTCCTCACAGCCATTCTTTTCTTAACACCTACGTGTATAAAGGCCATATGTCCCTTGTGGTGAGGCTCAGAATACTTGTATTTTGTACAGTCTGTAATTGACCTCTACACTCTTGTAGATGTCCATTTACTGAGGTGTCCTAACTTCATTGAGTCATATTTAGAGGGCTCCACTGGATTTTGAGACTGCTGTAACATAATACGAGCCAAAGTATTGGTCTATCCTTGTAGGTAAATCGGATGGAAGCCATGAATGTATTCATACAAAGGTTTGTGTGGCTGCTACTTGATGGTGGTCACAGATCTAGAGCACAAGCGTAATGTTTCCAGGCTGCTGAGTGACATTATGCATTCTAATGAGACACAATTTTCTAAGCTCAATGAGAAAAGCTTATACATGACTGCACTTTGATTCTTTCTTTTGAGAAGCTCAAAACATATCTTGCATATATACATGACATCGTATATTTATACAGGATATTGTTTTGCATGACTCATTTGGACATACTTCACAATATTTTGACACTGACAGCAGTGTATACATCAGAGTACAGTTCAGTGTGCATATAATAATGCAGAATGGTGTCAAGGAGTACTGTAAAAAAAAAAGCACCTGAAAGAACTATTTTACATGCTGTATATACAAGTATCAAATTACGGCAGTTTGCAGAACATAGCTGAATGGAATATTGAATACACAATTACAAGCACAACCAACTGTACACAGTGGAACCCCTCAAGGACACCTCAGTAAACAGACGCCTTTTGTCCCACAAGAGTGCAGAGGTCAGCTACAGCCTGTAACAAAATACAAGTATTCGGAGCCTCCTGGTAGCCATCACACAGCTCTGTGACAGTGCTCTACAATGATCATCAATTATGAGCCACATGCAATCCGACAGACGTAAAGATAGACTTGTTCCCGACTGTTCACCCCCCATAGAATCCAACCCTGCCCCCTCACACAGAACAGATGTTTGTAATAGGCACCTCTCAATTATATAATAATATATGCTGTATTTCTTCCAGAATCACCTGTTTTGATTACCCAGACCAGTGAAGGAAATCGTGGTAATGCATATATACATGTACGTGTAGTGTGGTTAAATGGTCAACTCTCATGAACAGCCACATCAGATAACTCACCTACTAGAAGTAACACCTCAGAAAATCAGACACTCTGTGACAATGATGGGAACGATGGTTAGATACTTATGTATGTGAATGGGCATGGCACACTTTATTGAGGTGTTTCACCCATTAATAATAGAAGATGAGGACCTCTCTGACTTTGAGGGACAGGGTGAAGGTATGGTCCTAGTGGAGAAGTTGACTTTATTGTACGTTTCTTTTTCATTTAGACTCGCCTATCAAGAAGGGACGCCGTAAGAGGGCAAGGGTGGTGATACAGTCCTCGTCTGGTAGGGTACATTGCCATTTTTTTCTTTGTGGTATTGATGCATAACCTGTTCTGATTGATGCAGAGAGTGATTTCGACTTCAGTGGTGAGTTAAGTATAAGTGTGCTTCTTGTGGTACGGCTGTTATTTAACACTCTATTACCTAGAACCAGATGAGAGCTTTGATTGCAGTGGTAAGATTTTTGAAAGGATTATATACTTTTCATAATGTAAGTGTGGATGATATGTTACAGATTCTTCTAATAGCTCACCTTACAGCTCTACTGGGGATGAAGCTCCTCGTCCTAAACGAACAAAGGAAAGACACCCAGCACATCATTTATATGCTTTAAAAAAAGGGACGTATGTCCCTTGTGTGTGTGTGCTGTGTCGACATGCAGCTGTACGAGTCCTGTTTATCTGTCTACCCAGGTTGATGTCCAAGAAAGAAATTGTCTTGCAGGGGTTGCAGTATGGTCTAACGGCTTCACTAGAAGTGAGGGATGCCGGAAGGAAAGGGAAAGGTATATTTGCCAAGGAAGATATCCCTAAAGGAACATTTCTTTGCGAATACAGAACAAAGCGAGTATACCATCCCAAGAAACGAGAAAGCACGAGAAAGAGTATTTAGCCAACAATGAGGGGAACTATCTGCTGGAGACGATACATGGTGAGCGCTTAGTATTCGATGCAACACGGGTGTATAACCAGATTGGTCGTTACATTAACCATGGAACCAAAAGCTCCAATTGTGTTTACCATGCACCCCTAATGGTGCGGGGTAAGAAGAGAGTAGGATTCAGTTCTACTAAGATTATACGGAAGGGAGAAGAGGTACTGTACGACTATGGCATACGGAGAGAGCCTTGGATGGTGCCTGCAGAGAATGCCTGAATGCAGCCATCTAGAAAATTTTCTTTGGAGTCATACAGGAAGTATAAATACTGTCCTGTACCTGGGTGTCCTCTTAGAAAGCCCAAGAAGAAGTTAGCCAATCACATTTCCATGTACCATCCTGAGATTTCGAAGGCTAGACAGCTGAGGTATCTGAAGGAAGCTAAGGTGGCAGGCAGCAAGTTGGGTCAAAAACAGGTTCCTGGTCCCAGTCAGCCACGTATTGAGAAATATTTGGGTGATAGTGGCGGTGACCATAGTCCAACTCCTGAGGCAAAAGGAAAAGGAAGGAAGGCTTTGGGGGGGAAAGGAAAAGGGAGGAAAGGTGGAGGAGATGAAAGGAGTTACTGAAAGGGAACAAACAGTTCCAAAAGCTGCTGAAGGAATGGAGGATGGAATGTGAGAAATGGAATGTGGACAGAATAAAGGGAAAGGCAAAAAGAGCAATGAAAGAGGGTTGGCCAGATGAGGTCCTAAAACAAGGAACTACCCAAAGTATGATGTGAATGAGTCAGACTTCCTTAAACACTTACTGAATCATGCGACCAGTCGATTTGGTTTGAATATGGGTCGAGCACCTGCAGAGGAAATGGTGGCTAACATTAACAAATACTTGTTTTTTGCTAGTGAGGGTAAGGGTGAAGATGCTCATGCACTCTTTGATACAGATAAAGTTGAAGCATACCTACGAAAGTGTGAAAATAATGATGTAGAAAGTGCAGGATTGCTTGTAAAGTTGAGCCATATTCAGAAAGGTCTGGAGCATGCCTCTGAGAAGTATGGGTGGGAAAAAGGAAAAGGATTTGTGAATGCAGCATTATTGAAATATGAGCAATGGAAGAAGATGCTGCAGAGAGAGAGAAAAGTTTTGAACGAGAAAACAGCTAGTCAGAGGTGTGATGAAGTAGTGAACACATCGATGAAAAATTACTGTCAGGTTTTGACAATGTCCCAACCTCGATTAGATGCATTTGCGGCACTTGAAAAGGGTAGTGAGATTAGTGCTGCTGAATTTAGAAATGTGACCTCTTATATTGCTGTTCAACCTCTCCTACGCCATTCTGCTCGGGTATCTGCGGTTGAAGGAATGACAGTGGAGGAGTTTCGCAGAGCAAGGAAAGATGAAGAAGGTGACAGATCAGGGGATCAAAATGGCCATTCAATTTTGTGGATAACACACTGTGCAAAATGTTCTTTGCCTTAGTCAGCATTATTTGATTTTCTGAACATCACCTTTAGTGCCACCAAAATTGAGAATTTTCTTTTTGCATTGTCAGCATATTTTGCTTTCCTACAATTCAACTTTCTGGTTCTTGCGTTTACGTGTTGCTGGGTTTCGAAAGCACTAGTGTCATTTTCAGAATCCACTGTACAATCAGTAAACAGTTCAAAGGTCATGCATGCTCTAAAACTAATTTATGCCCAACACCAGGATTTTACCCCTCCTCCCCCTTATGAACATGTGCTTAAGAGATGCAGTGAGCACACTTTACATTGTTATGCTGCATGCAATCCATGATTTCAGGAGGGCTTTTGTGATCTATCATGTAGAAAGTCATATCTGTATGCACAATATGGGTAATTGTTTTGATGACCCTGTACAGGTATAATAAACATCTAATCTAATCATTTTGAAACAAATGGAATAGTTTTCAGTATGATCACAAGTATAGTAAACCCAATTGATATGAGTGTATACAAAAGTGAGAATGAAATCTCCATAGATCATAATTGTGTCATGGAGTCATGACAGTTCTTCTGTTATTGATATGTACATGAGTATAGCTTCTTCAAAGGGAACAGCATTTCCGATCAGAAGTAAGTTTTCAGTATGATTACAAGTATAGTAAACCCAGTTGATATGACTGTATGACAAAAGTGAGAATGAAATCAATTGGCAATCAGTCCAAGCCACTGCATACCAAAAAAAAACAATATAAACAGTTCACGCATAACTAAGAAATGTAATGATGGGTAGAGTAGAGCCGTGTGTTGTGTTGACTTAGTCACTGCTAATGGAGTCATCGTCTCTAACAGATGCCAAACTAGACAGAGGTCGATAAGGTGGAATTGGCAAACAAATATCAACAGAGATTGATCCACGGCATTGGGGGCAGGTGGGACTCTGCTGAATCCACCCCTCAAGACACAGCTTACAAGCGACAACTCCACTGCAGCATTGTGGTACAAGAGGGTCTTTATTGAGAGCCAACTCTTTGCAGATAATGCATGAAAAAAGATTAAGCATGGATGCTGAATCAACTTTACGCCGCTTACTACACTGTATGTTATAAACTGAATCAACTGAACGCTCCAAAGAAGAAAGCCTGTCATCAAGCTTGACTTGTGAATCGAAACTCCGCTTCTTTCGAATCAATGGTCGGTTGCTATCAGAATCGGAACTAGATGACAAACATATTGGTGGATTTTTGGACACAGATGTTTTTTTGGAGGACTCCAATTGTCGGTACTCATCTTCTTTTATTGCTTTAATAACCTTAGAAGACTTCCAAAACTTTGCTCCTGTAAATGGGGGTGACACTTAGTCTATCGATTTGACACTGATTTCAGGCTATGACTTAATAGTCAAGGAACATGTAAACAACTAATGATGCACATGCTTGAAAATTACACCAATAGTATATACACTGAGGACTGTTATGTAATATTGGGCAAGAGATATGTAGCTGTTACTTGGCATGCACTACTATGCTTTACCTTTAGTGCCATCTATATCATGAATTAAAAGATTCTTGGCATTTAGTAAGCAGACAGCTGAGCCTTCAAATGCCTCCTGGCTCACTCGGTTGCAAACTGATGTGACATTAGCTGTTGCAGAGGTCAGTGTCACTGGATGCTCTGCAACAGCAAGAACAGAACTTTTAATGACACTGCACACAAGTATAGACTTTTGCCATGACAGCTCTGCAACCTGTAAGGAAAACGAGGTGTTCCATGTGCATTATAGTATACATTCGTAACACTGGGCAAGATAGTAATTTGTTGTGACCACATGTATTATAGTTGCATGGGCCCTGAGTGCCAGTAAAGTTGCAAGACATCCATTGCACAAAATACACATGCACGGATGCTACAGTGCTAGGCTTCACACTAAGACACTGACAGGACAACAGCATATTTAAGTAGCTGTCTAGAAGCTGTAAAGTGCATTCATGTTTGCATGCATGTGTTACATGCCATTGATAGAAAACCATGGCGACTGTGCTCCCTCCTCCTGTTCCTTTGCCTTCAATAAGCTATGCAGGAGGTGACTCTTCACCATGGCTTGAAATATTGTCAATATGTGCATGCACAACAGTATATATACCAGTGGAGAAGAGGAAGATATTGCAAGATTACTTCTCCCAGAGAATGACGATGGTTTCCATTTGCTTGTGCTTGGGCCAGGACTAGGCTTCCTGCCAACCAAGTTGAAAGATCCAGAGGTCCTTTTCGTGCTCTCCGAACCCTCAACATTCCATTCATCGGATTCGTCTATATCACTAAAATGACCATACTCGTTAGGTAGGGCAACTGTCCCATCCGTGGACACCAGCAGAATGGTGTCCGGAACCAAGTTGAATATCTTTGCAACGTTCTTCACTGTCAGTTGCTCCTGGCGAAGTTGGTATGATTTGTCGAGGTGCTTGAGCTTAACACAGCCAAAGCGTGGAATACCGAACGAAGACGACATTGGTGATGATGCGCTCTTCGATCGACAGGTTAGTCTGTGTCATATGCTATCACTGACAGTGTGCGTGGTACGTGCTTTATAAGGTGAAAAGGAACTCACTTCTTCTTTAGCAGTTATCAGAGGCACGTTCTAAACACTGAACCACTCACTCACTCACCACGCGGACAATATTGTAACTACGCATGCGCTTATATTAACCTTTGCACCTTACACGTGAGGTAGCCTGGCCATGGACGGTCCTTTTATACAGGAACTCCTAGATAAAGGGTACTCTTACACAGAGATAGCAAGTGAGTTGCAGAGAAGGAATGTGGGGAACACTAGAGGACTCTCAGAGAGAAGTGTGAGACGGTTTGTAAAGGGGAACCAAATGCGCGCCAAGAGCAAAAGCCAACAAAGAAGGAGCACTGATGACTGCTATAGAAGAAGTGAGTTCCTAGCCTTATAAAGCACGTATATACCATGCACACTGTTAGTGGTAGCACACATAATATAATTGCTGACACAGCAACCTATTACTCATTAGAATGTATAGCATGATATAGTATCTGTTGAAGCAACACAAAGTGAAGATCCACGAAGGCTAGTAGCTAGTTGTATGCACCTCAGCCTAAACCTCCAGAAAGAGGCTACCCCTAGACTTACAGCTGGAAATAGTAAAGGTTGTGTATCGCTTCATGGATATCAGTTGCACCCATCTTTGGCCTGTACTCTACCCTCTGCTGAATTTCAATAGTCCAATACTATATCTCTGCCCAACTATTCAATGAACTGAATAAGTCAATACCTTGCCTCACAGTACAAAATAACCTCTTTGCACACATCTTCGCTTGGCCATCCCCCAAGTTGCACCAATTCAGCATAGGCAATGCCAACTTGGTCAAGTTGATCGCACTAATCCTCACCTGTATCATGATGGAGAAAAAATCCATTTAGATCAAAATGAAAAATTATGTATGTATGGGGTAACGTACGTTTTAGCAAGAGATGGCTACTCTGGGAGAATCACAGCTGGTGCTGTTATGTCACAGAAAAACAATATTGCAATATACGATGATGTGTATCTGCCAACTGTAGTGGAAGACAGCCTTTGGGATCAAGTGCGTGTCGATTACGGCAGAGAATTTTACCTGGTTTTGTATATTCAGGAGAAACTGAGGGCTCAACGTGGCAACTTTGAACATGTTCCTTATAGGCAAACAACATCAAGGGCAAATCATGTAATTGAGCGTGTATGGGTTGAACTAAACCGACGCGTTTCCTATCCAATCAAACGGGCAGTTTCTTCAATGGTGACAAGGAATATAGTTGACCTAGATTCTGAAGTTGTGAAGTTTTGTGTTTCAACAGTCTTAATTCTGTTATGCAAAATTGGCATGGAGAGGTTTATTAGCGCATGGAACTGTCACCATCTTCCTTCTCGAGGCATTCCTAACTTGCTGAAGTCACATCGTAATGGAACAACACTCATTCATCCTCATGAAATCCCATCAACTCAACAGGCTACAGATGATTACAGACAGCAAGGTGGCACCCTTTCCGAACCTGAGCCATTTGGTTATGACCCATTAGCGAATAATGTGATATTACATGATCAAAGAGATGTCATTTTTTTAGAGAGAATAGGGACACCTATTCTGAGATTTTCAATCAACTTCTGATCGGAAATGCTGTTCCCTTTGAAGAAGCTATACTCATGTACATATCAATAACAGAAGAACTGTCATGACTCCATGACACAATTATGATCTATGGAGATTTCATTCTCACTTTTGTATACACTCATATCAATTGGGTTTACTATACTTGTGATCATACTGAAAACTATTCCATTTGTTTCAAAATGATTAGATTAGATGTTTATTATACCTGTACAGGGTCATCAAAACAATTACCCATATTGTGCATACAGATATGACTTTCTACATGATAGATCACAAAAGCCCTCCTGAAATCATGGATTGCATGCAGCATAACAGTGTAAAGCGTGCTCACTGCATCTCTTAAGCACATGTTCATAAGGGGGAGGAGGGATAAAATCCTGGTGTTGGGCATAAATTAGTTTTAGAGCATGCATGACCTTTGAACTGTTTACTGATTGTACAGTGGATTCTGAAAATGACACTAGTGCTTTCAAAAGCCAGCAACACGTAAATCCAAGAACCAGAAAGTTGAATTGTAGGAAAGCAAAATATGCTGACAATGCAAAAAGAAAATTCTCAATTTTGGTGGCACTAAAGGCGATGTTCAGAAAATCAAATAATGCTGACTAAGGCAAAGAACATTTTGCACAGTGTGTTATCCACAAAATTGAATGGCCATTTTGATCCCCTAATTGTGACAGTTCACTGTGGGCAGTTTCCGTGCAAAACAGCCGAGTTTAATGGCCCTGCAACATTGTTCCTCAATGAAGATCTACATGGAATCACAGTTGCATCCCTTGGCATACGGGAGGGACTTGAAAGAAATGCCAATATATTGTTAACTACACAGGCAAACCACCTTCACGCCTCTCGAGGCAAGTTCGTTTGTACGCAGCGCAGTATGGTGTGGAGCTACCTTCACTCACCCTACACAGGAAAGTTGTAGGAACAAAAGCTTGTGTTCTTCCCCAGGAAAAGCAGGAGAAGGTGGCAGCCTTAATGGCCCACTCCTTGCCTACTCAGAAACGTTACTATCGCATGCTTGAAAACAGAGACAATGCTGCTGAAGCGTATGAAATAATTCAAAAAGACTTGCTTTCTGTGCCTGATGTCAGAAAGCAACGTTACACCTTCTCTAAGAAAACAACTGATATGATAGAACAATACTTTGAGAATAATATTACAACTAGGACACTGCCAAGGCTGGCCGAGTGTGCACGTTTCCTTCACGATAACCCTATTGAGAGTAGGAGTGCGAAAAACATTCAGGATAAAGTTAAGACTTTAATACGACAGAGAAAATAACTTTGTAAGTATGACACTGTTATTGCTGGTCATTTTTCACTCAGCACTCCATCAGACATTGAGCATAATATGTATGACACTGTTTTTCTTTTTTCACTCAGCACTCCATCAAACATTGTGCATCTCTATCAACACACAGATAATACACAGATATTTTATATAGATATGAGTTCGCAGATATTCTTAATTTTTGTATATAAATATGAGTTCAAAGTGTGAGTAGGATTCTTCACAAAGAAGCTTAGCATGTGCATGTTGGAGATAAAGTAGCAGTACTAGTGGTAGTGATCATCACATAAATAGTGGTATATCATCAAGCCTTATCCTACAATTAAGATTGTAGTTCTAATCATGCAAATCAATTTTAGAAAAGTAGGACTCTATTAACTTGACAAAAGGGACATAAAGGGGACATAGTATGTATATTTACCACAAAAGGTTATTGTGTACAGTGACCGCTACAGACCTCCAACTAGAAGCTGCATGTTTGAGGTTAGGGTATAGGGCTAAGGCTGCTAAAAGCAAAAAAAAAGACAATTATGTCCCATTTATGTCCCCCTTCATCAAGTCTCATCCTACAATTTAGATTGTAGTTCTATTCATGCAAATCAATATGAAACCAATTCATCTAGAAAAGAGGGACTTGTATTATCTCGACAACAGGAGACATAAAGGGGACATAGCATGTACATATACCACAAAAGGTTATTGTGTACAGTGACTGCTACAAAGAGGTTAGGGTATAGGGCTAAGGCTAACTATGCCCCATAGGGGAAGAAGACCTTTCTATTCTCTTACGTGATACCTGACTGCAGTTGCTGACATCCATTAACCCTTTCACCGCTTAATTGTCAAAGGAATCATCAAAAACGTGAAGGTAACGTTATACAGAGTGAATTATAACCCAAACCATGCAGTAAAGTCCTTAGAAACCATATATATTTCAGTTTCATATTTGTTAGCCAAAATGTTGTGGTGATTGTTGTTACCATGGCAACAACAACAAAACTACACCACTGATAACTCTAAAGAAACACATATGTATGTATCTTGTTACTATCATTAACATTAGAAAGTGAAAGTTGACTTTGGTTACCATGGTAACAGCCACGGAGACACAATATGTACACATACTAACACATACATGGCATTGTGATCGGAGTTGTGAGACTTGTGCATGTTTACTAATATAGTTCAGTTCCAATAACATACTAAGGTGTGGTATTTCGTAAAACAATTACGATCCTTGTCAATACAAAGATGTATGTCACAATAGGAACACTTGAATCTTGTTTCATGTCTAAATTGAGATCTCGATAGATTTTGCTTAGCTCTTTTTTACGTTGCAGGCAACACATTCACGTTTTTCAGGAACTTGAATTGGCCAATGACCAAGTTCCACTTTTAGTCTATCCATTTCTGATGACCTCCGCCGACCAGCTCGCTTTCGGCTTCTAAATGTTCCTATGAGTTCCTCTGCTACTTCAATTCTAAATCGCATGAAATCTCGCTTTTTGTGCCCTCTAAGTTGATGTTCTAATGGTTTGACATGCCTTTCAAGAATGTAAGCGTTTAGTAATGAACATTCCACAATGTAAGCGGAGATTCGCTTCCAGCATTTTTTGGATCGTCTACCTATGTTGTAAAATCGATCTCCCCGATCCACTCCTCGCATGTATTGTTGGTAATCAGGCAGCAATGGGGGACATGAAACAGCAGTTTTAGAGCCATCTGGATTACGGCAATCCACAAGTGTAGGTGTAGCACTCTCAGCACAGTGTAATGTGGACAAAAAATGAATAAACCTTTTGTCAAACCAAACAGCTGCTAAAACAGGTCCATTGCTGCGGTAGTCATAGAATCCACATTGCACATTCCTCGTACTTTTATGTACTAGATCCTTTGGAAAATATTTTCTGTTTACTCGAACTGTTCCACATGCATTGATGCCTCTCCTATACAATGCGAGATATAACTCTGGTGAAGTGTAATAGTTGTCTGTGTACAAACTCATACCATAATTTTCAAGCCCAGACATCAAATCCAGTACCACACGTGTACATAAACCAGCAGATGCATTAGTTTCAGCATTTTTTCCTGTGTATATTTGTGAACGGTATACATAGCCATTTGTAGCATCACTTAGAACAAATGCTTTTATTGCCCACTTTGTTGTCTTATTTTTTATGTACTGCTTGAATCCCAGCCTGCCTTTGAACGGTATCATAGCTTCATCAATAGTTACAGACTGGTTAGGAGTGTATTCCGATTCAAAGGTAGGGAGAATCAAATCCAAAAATGCTCTAACTTTGAACAACTTGTCATGACCTGGTTGACCTGGAGGAATTTGTAAATTTGAATCAGCCAAGTGCAAGAACCGATATATTTGCTCAAAACGGATACGACTCATTATGGAAGATACACCTGTTGTAGCGAATAAAGGGTGCATCACTTGCCAATACATCTCAAGGCGAGGGAGGTGTATTATTATCAATAAACCAACAAAAGCTTGCATTTCAAGGATTGTAACATCCTCCCAGGGTCGAGCATGAGGAGCGTCAGAGTGGTTAGCATTTGCATGTTTGTTTGTCTCACAAACAATAAGCTCCCATACATCAGTAGTAAAATAACGGGAAAACAGTTGAGAAGGGGAGAGATTAGAATCTAACTGAGAGGTAGGGCCTGCAATTTTTGTGTATTGGTAAAGGCAAAGCGGTAGATTCCTTTTTTTCCCTACCAAATGGTCCTGGTTGACCCCTGACTCCAGATTGGTAACCACGCCCCCTTTGTCCTCCAGATTGGTAACCACGCCCCCTTTGTCCTCCAGATTGGTAACCACGCCCCCTTCTTCGCACTCGGCCATCCCCCCTTACATTGGTCCCTGTAGTACATTTCCCTCTATCCTCTCTCTCCCTTTCACACTCCCATAGGTAGTCACTGTCACTCCCCCTATCACTATGTCTCCCTGTAGAGTCACTGTCTGTTCCATGATCACTCACAGTTTTTTTCTTTCCACAAGAGAATTATCAGTGCGTTCCTGCTCGCTCTCAGTCACTGCGCAGAATCTTAGAGAAGAGGGTTGACTACTTCTACCGTCAGTTGGGCTGTAATAAGAATCCAAATCGCTGTCTGAGCTGTTACAGTCAGACTCGCTATAAGTGGAGTTTCTGCGATCGACCACATCTCGCGTTAGAGCGTCTATAGCGCCACGCTTCACGATTGGGTCGCCCAGGTAGGCATATATATCTTCTCCATCCTCTTCATCACTTGATTCTTCCTTCGAAAGTCCGAAATCGTCGTCAAATACAGCATCTGCTACCTCACTTATAGTGTACCGCCTAGTTGCCATTGCACACGTGCTTTGAGGTCACAAAGGTCATTTCGCTGACTCGTAGCGCTTAGCAACCGATCGCGCAGGCCTCATTCAACAGGCGCTAGGTAAAGCAATATTTATTAGCTTTGCAACGATCAATTAGTTTCACTGTCCAAAAACAGGAAATACTGGATATTAGGTGATTTCCGGGGTCATGACCTAATACTGCCATATGGCGGCTACAGCGGTGAAAGGGTTAAATGAAAGGCATCTATGAGTAAGATGTAAGGTGAACCTTGTGTGAGGGAGACATGTATGTCTCCGTGACCACCATGAGGGGTGTCTGTGAGGGAGACATGTGTGTCTCTGTGACCACCAGCTTCCTTCATCAAGCCTCATCCTACAATTAAGATTGTAGTTGTAAATAGTAGGACATGTCTCGACAAATGAGGACATAAAAGGGACATAGATATGTACATTTACCACAAAAGGTTATTGTGTACAGTGACCGCTACAAAGACTTCCAACTAGAAGCTGCATATTTGAAGTTAGAAGATATCTCTGTCCCATTTATGTCCCCTTTTCTTCATCAAGTCTCATCCTACAATTAAGATTGTAGTTCTATTCATGCAAATCAATATGAATCCAATTCATTTAGAAAAGGGGGACTCATATTATCTCAACAAAAGGGGACATAAAGGGGACATAGTATGTACATTTACCACAAAAGGTTATTGTGTACAGTGACCGCTACAAAGACTTCCAACTAGAAGCTGCATATTTGAGGTTAGCATATAGGGCTAGGGCTGCTAAAAGCCAAGGACATATCTATGTCCCATTTATGTCCCCTTTTCTTCATCAAGCCTCATCCTACAAATAAGATTGTAGTTCTATTCATGCCAATCAATGTGAATCCAATTCATTTAGGTATTATCTCGACAAAAGGGGACATAAAGGGGACATAGTATGTACATTTACCACAAAAGGTTATTGTGTACAGTGACCGCTACAAAGACTTCCAATTAGAAGCTGCATTCAGATTAGGGTATAGGGCTGGGCTGCTAAAAGCCAGACATATATCTATGTCCCATTTATGTCCCCTTTTCTTCAAACCTCATCTTACAATTAAGATTGTAGTTCTATTCATGCAAATCAAATATGAATCCAATTCATTTGAGAAAAGAGGGACTCGTATTATCTCGACAAAAGGGGACATAAAGGGGACATAGTATGTACATTTACCACAAAAGGTTGTGTACTACAAAGACTTCCAACTAGAAACTGCATATTTCAGGATAGGGTATATGGCTAGGGCTGCTAAAAGCAAGACATGTCCCATTTATGTCCCCTTTTCTTCATCAAGCCTCATCCTACAATTAAGACAGTAGTTCTGTTCATGCAAATCAATTTGAATGGAAATTCAAAAAGGAATTGGCATTATTTCGACAAATGGGGACATAAAGGGGACATACTTATGTCCTTTTTATGTCTCTTCCCATGTCAACCCCCAAAAGTTAATTGAAAAGTGTATGTAATAAAACCTTCCCACTAAAAGTTCACATTTGGGGTTAGGTTATGCCTAGATGCAAAACTTCAAAAAGGGACAGAAAGAGGCCATATGTCCTTTTTATGTCCATATTTGAGTACTAAGCCTCAGCTTAAACGACATTCACTAACCCATTAAATGAAAATATATGGTGTAGTATGTGAGGTATGCTATAGCATTATGTAAAAAATGGCCATAGAAGGGACATAAAAATGTGTACCTTTTATGTCCTTTTCTAACCACAAGGGTTCAATTCCAAAAATGCTAGCAACTGACAACCTTACAGAAAAACAGCAGATATTTGGATGGATGCAGTACATGTTTCCTTTAAGAATTTTAAAAGGGGACAAAAAAGGACATTTTAGGGCTTTCCCCAGGGCTCAGGTATAAAGACGTGGCAAACGAGGTATTCATCATGGCAGAAGAAAACAGAATGGTCTCCACTTATAAACAAACTAACAGGCCTTAAACATTTCAATCTAGAATTGTGCAGATGAACAGTCTGAAATTTGTAAGAAAAATTACATTTTTGGATTGGAAATTATCACGAAAGCAAAGGAAATCTTTTAAATATTTTTTACATTTTCAAGCTTAAAAGTGGTTAAAATTTCCAACAAATACATTGGTCATAATATATAATGCATTCTAGGATATTTTAACATTTAAGCACAACACTTGGCGAGGCCAGGGCTCGAAAACCTAAGTCGGGCAATCAAAACTATTAATAGGGCTAGAAAGAGTGGAAATTGGTCTATCATATGAATACAATAGGACGTTTACATAATGGATTGAAATACCAGAAAGTTGGCCTGAACGATGGCAAGGAATTTTTATAGGGCTAAAAAGAACTATTCTTCTAAGAAAGAACGAAAGAAAAATTTTACTTGGAAGAGGAGATACATCACTGCTTGTTTGTGCAAAAAAACTGATATTGAGATTTTATTTAATTATAGTTACTAATGAGGTAAAGGGCTATTTTAGGAAATAATTTTTACCACAAAAATTCAATTTTGACCAGAACCTGGGCTAGGGCTCTAGGGCCATGCTAATGTCCCAAAATGGGATATTTTTTGGTGATTATGGGACATTTTTTGCTTTTTTGGGACATTTTAGGATCAATTTGGGACAGTTTGGAATATTTCGGGACATTTTCCTCAAAAATCGGGACGTTCTTTAAATATTTCGGGACGGGACGGTAAAACCTTTGGGACGGTGAAGCCTAAATCTCGGGACATTCTGAAATTTCTTGGGACATAACATATCTCTTTGGGACAACTTGTAATGATCCCTAACCTCATGGCTGTTTTGGGACATTGTACTGAGTAGGAATATACCTTCATCCCCCCTCCCCTCCCCCCAGTCGTAAACCTCATGGCTCTTTTGGGACATTGTATGGAGTTGGAATATACCTTCCCCCACCCCCGGTCGTAAACCTCATGTCTCTTTTGGGACATTGTACTGAGTAGGAATATACCTTCCCCCCCTGGTAATACACTGTGAAAATATCCACATATAACCAGTCTTAAAAGCAGCTTATCAACAGCTTATACTAGAAATTTAGTCCTAGTATACCTCTGCCTTTTATTATCACTAGCTTATAACTGGAGTATTGCTACACTATAAGCTACCTGACATAAGCGGCTTAAAACTGTGTTATAGAACTGGTTTATATATTATAGTGTAGGTATATTCCAAAGCTTATTCTGTTATACTCTGGGTTGACCAATGGCTTATAATACGTATAGATTACACCTTCGCCCCCCTTGTCGTAAACTTTATGGCTCTTTGAGACATTGTACTGAATAGGAATAGACATTCACCCCCTCCCCTCCCCCAGTTGTAAACCTCATGGCTCTTTGGGACTATGTTTGGACTTGATCCAAACCACTAACTGGCTACATTGTTCAATCTAGGAAATGTGGGCGCCTAGAGTAGAAATGGAACCTAGCTTAGAAGTAATAGTTTTCCAATAAGAGCCCCCAAAGTTTACACAGTGTAGAACTGTAGGGGTTAATAGTTCATGCCCCAAAGTTTGTACATGTATTGTCAGATGATGCCAAATTACTACAATCTAATTAGTTGCTATGGTAACCGCTCACGTGATCAGCCACGTGGGATTTTGCAAGTCAGCAGTTTTGAGTGGTTAGTCTATTGCTTACTAGGGACCACGAGTTAAAGTCTTTCTTGCTTTTGTGGGGCACTGAACAAGCCATGGAAGGTGTGTCAGCTATTGAGGACTCTGTATCAGCTCTAGAAGAGTCAGCTATGGAGGAGACAACGAGTGAGGAATGGGCTAACGAGGAAGGCCAGCCATCACCTTCTTCTAGCTCCTATGAAGAAGAGCGTGGTGCTGGAGCAAAGCGGCGGCGAAAGCAGAGTATCAAAACATATTTTGAAGGTAAAGCTCGAAAGCCATATCGCATACGCAAAAGTCTATGTCGTTCTCTGGAGGATAATGACACTGCTATTGATGGCGTGTGCAGCCAGTGTGCCCCAGCACTAAGCAAAGTCATTGGGGGCTTTCACAAGCTAAGACAGCAAGGCTCCGAGCTTAAAAAGCGAAAGAAAAGGTATCCAGTTCCGAAAAATCCCGATAGAAATCACTATCGAGATCTTGTTGCCCAAAATGCATGGATCAGGGGAAATGTCTTCGATCCCATGGGTAATTACCTCTTCTGTCATGCCTGTGTCTGTAATTCCCTTGGAGTTAGTAAGCAGCGCCTCTCTAGACAACGTCAAGTCAAGCGCAAGCTTTTTCAGCAGCAAGAAGTAAATATGTCCAAGGAACATGTGGATCAGCAAAAGCTAACTTCATTTGTTGTTATGCCACTAGAAATCAATATTTGTTTCAACGTGTGGTGGAAAGCTTTGCCAGACGATCATGAGGTTGTTGTTCGCTATCCCTTTGAAAGGCATGGTTTGGCTGGAAAGGTATCAAATCATGCTAAATCCAACAGCAAAGAAACATTTTTGGAATTTGTGGACACTAACTCTCAGCCAAATGGTCGACGGTTAGATTCTCGTAATCCCACTCACTACTTTTTGCCAAAATTTACCACAATATCTGCACCCAAAAAAAATGTGCATAACTATGACAGCCGATTAGCTACATCACTTGTTGGAGAGTTTAATAGAATTCAAATAGAGGAAGGTAGTCCTACTATTTCAGATTTTTCTGCCCTTACATGGCTCAAGAAAGAACGTCCCAAACATGCCATATACCCTCATAAAACTGATTACTGTGATTATTGTGCTAAGGTTAAAGCAACTATTCAGGAAAAACAAACTTCTGTGAACAGAAAACTTCAAAGTGGAAGTGCAGATGTTACTGAAATAGCAGAATTAGAGAAAGAAAAACAGGCCTTGGAGGATAAACTACAGGAACACAAAGATGTTGCTCGTGAGTCACTACAGTATTATAAGGAGATGAAGACAAGGTGCTGTGAGCAGTGGGAAGAGATAACTACCCTAGAAAGCAAGTGTGACAGAAGTTCTGCTGAAGATGAACAGCTTGAACAATTACAACATTGCTTTACCCTAGTGATCAGTGCAGACTACCAGATGCAAAAATTGATTCCATACTGGGGAAATAGCCCACAGCCAGGGTCAACATACTACCTACAAAAACTGTCGTATGATCTTTTTGGAATCGTTGACCATCGGGATGAATCGTCTGCTGTGTACATCTTTGATGAAAGGGTGGGGACCAAAACAGCAGACCATACTATCTCGTATATCCTTCACTATTTGAAATCAGCTGGTATAGTACCTTCATGGGTTAATCGACTTCATGTGTTCCTGGATAATGCAGGTTCCACTAATAAGAATCAGTATTTAATGGCATCATGCATGGAGCTAGTACAACACCGAGTGTTACAATACCTACGAATATCATTTATGGTCCCTGGACACACTAAGTTTGCACCAGACCTACTTTTCTCTCGAATTGCCAAGTCGTACTACAAATCTGATGTGTTCAACGAAACAGATCTGCAGCTCGTAGTTGAGCAGTTTGGACGGGTAATGACCGACAGTGGAGGAATAGTACGCATGTGGAGAGAGAAAGTGAGTGAAAAGTACTCCAACCTACCAGGAATTAGAGATCTGCATGATTTTTTAACCACTGCAGTCCCACCAAACAAAATTGTTATGAAGGTACGTGAAAAATGCTACTCCGGAACTTTGCGCAATTCTACTACCAAGGTCAAGAAAGGCTTTGTTAGTACAGAATCATGCATTCCTAAAGTGACAGATTCATACAAAGCTAGAGGAAACCTTAGACTTCTAACTGAAAGCAAGACTAGCCATCTGAAACAAATGTATACACACTTTATCCCAGAGGATAAATGGCCCGACTTTCTTCAATCATCCACACAATAAAAACGTCTATAGTATACTGCATAATTATGTGTATATCTTTACCAAGATGTTTCATTTTTGAACTAAAAATTATACCTACTAATTTTCCTATGGTTCAGGATTATGAAAATGCCAAGAAGTCAATTTGACCAACAGTTTACTAAGGTTCCATTTCTACTCTAGGCACCCACAAATGCAATTTGGGACCCTATATATATACCCACAGACCACAACATCCACACCTTATGCTATATAAATGTACTGACATAGCAAGACTTTGCATGTTTTGGCCTCTGATTCCAAAACATATACAGGACACTGAGGCTCCCAATTTGCATTCCTAGATGGGACAATCTACCCAATTGGTGGGTGGGTTAACAACCAGTAATGTAGTGCTCAACTTTAACAAGAATGGTACACAGCATATAATGTGTTTGTGGTTTGACCTCTGGATCTAGGAAATATACAGGACACTGAGGCTCCCAAATGAGAGAGAGAGAGAGAGATCGGAGGCCAAACTGCGCACACCTTATGCTTTATACCATTCCTTTGATAGATATAGTTAGTAAAGTGGAGCAGCCTCAATTATCGGGACTTGACTAGTGTTTACCCCATCCACCAACTGGCTAGTATGTAGGAAATGCAATTTGGATATTATTATTCTTGTTTAGGTCCTTCTGTAAGTAAAACCTGTTATTGGCATATCATTAATTGAATGAGAAAATTCAAAACATCCATGCTTGTTATAGCCTTTAGTTCTCCAAAATATTTTTCACTTTCAATAAACATTCATTAAAACCAACTGATTCTCTACACCAAGTTAAAGTCGACTCATTTGAAAAGTCCATCTTTAACTTTCTGACATCAGTGTCTCCACTTCTACAGTCAACAAGCATTACGTATATTATAATTTGCGAAAATATCTTTTTAGATCGAACAGCCTTGATGGCTAGTTCTGCAGCCAGTTTTTCCATGCATGCAAGAAGTTGCCACTTGCGCGCCTCCTGTGAGGATACTTTCAACTCCACTGTTGAACCTGAAATGACGTCATTGTCATCCTTGTTGCTGTCATCCCTGTCACTGTGACCACTGATGGAGCAGGCAGCACCACTAACTGTCTCTTTCTGCACAAACTTAGTCTCATGATACATTGAAAGGTCTTCCCTCGAAGAAAACGAGCGACATAATGGAAGCTTACCACTCTGATCTTGACCTTTTTATCACAAAATTGGCAAACAACGCATGGTTCTTAATTCCATCGAACAAAAGTCTATTTACTGGTAACTCGTGGTTGTGGAGTTGAGGAAAATTCTAGACTTTTCTCTACGTCTTCCACTTCCAATTCTGATCCTGATTCCAATTTCTTTTTCATCGCTGCCACCACCACTTTAGGAATACAAATCCATTCCATATGAACCACTGTATCAGCAGGGTGAGAAGATTGTGGGAAAACTTCAGCTAAAGATTTGGTGTGCACAGAAAAAATGAAGTCTTCCTCTACTGCACTACTTGCAGGTCTGCAGTCCTCCTTTGCAAAATGAAAGAAGAATGTTTTTGGCTTGTGCAACACTGATCTATAAAATCCTTGATAGTTTTGTGCAAGATTTTCACAAAGTTCAGTAGGAAAATATTTTGTTTTACAGGATCCAGCACATTTAAGGTTTGGAGTCTTTTCGGACAGTTTATATCAACAATGTAGAATGTGGTTCTATATAGAGAGAACGCAAGTACAGTTAACTTTACTGCCATCAAATTACATGAAAGTACGCTTACATTTCATTACTGCTATCCACCTCTGGTTGAACTGTGGCTGTATAACAAAAACAATTCCAAATATCTTGTAACAGTATCCATAGGAAGATGCAAGACAGGGCACACAAAGAACTACAAAAGTAACACCATCCCTACATTTTGGTATGTGCATGATATCTTTAGGCTGTGCAAATGAAATGTAGCTAAGTACTGCAGGGAATTTAGCTCCATATGTACATACTTACGTTTAAAATCATGCTTTTGTAGGTTAAGCAAACATACAAACACTATGCTTATAGTAACTGGATGAGAGAGAGAGGGGAGGGGGGGGGGAGAGAGAAAGAGAGATTACTGTATTACATGTATATGAGTGTGCCTAGGTATATGTGCAAGATATTCATCTTATGCTTGCAACTAGCCTAGTGCATTTCGTCATTGCCCGTATCAGTAAACCTGCTCCTATATGCAGATGACACATGTCTTATTACAAACTCACCCTCATCATGCCAGCACATACAAAGCTGGAGTGTGCCCTTGATTGACCTGGCCTTTCCTCATCCAGGAATATACCATCACATGGGTTGAGCGGGAGCTAGATACTATTACTACCCACTATCTGAAGCGATGGGCCGGCCTTCCTAAGGCTGCTAACACTGCCATCTTATATCTTCCTCGTTCAAATGGTGGCTTCAATCTTCCTTATCTGTCAACTCTACATAAGAAGCTAAATGGTATCACACCAGTGTCAGCAATGAACATCACATGATGGCTGTGTCGGTTACCTTGCTGGAAAAAATTTACAACCTGAATTGTCTCTACCAAGAAAGAAGTTTTGACCAAGTACAGTAGGAAGGGATACTCTTGCTGAGTATCCCGAGCACAATCGCAAGTCTTTAGCTAAAGTAGCTAAAGCTATTGTTGCAGATGAGGCCTTACTAGACAGCTTGAGTCTTGTGAAACAGGGTCAAATGAGTAGATGCACTGTATAGGCCCTTCTAGAAACAGCTGCAATAGGAGCAGATATAGTTCTGACCTAGTCCTAGCTCTACTGCTATTTCGTGTTGCTGGATCCAGTATTGCCTCCACACCATCTTCTCTATCTCACCATGGATGCTGCAGTGCACCCTCTCATGCCATGTCCTTTCTGTGACCAAACATATAAGAAGCCTGGAATCCATCTAAAGCACTGTCCAAGGAGGGAGGGAAGGGACTATTCCATCTATCTGTCAGAGAAAACCCTTAGCAAGATCTCTAACCATCCCTGGTAAACAGTTTCTCAGACTTGACACACATCTTAGAGCTAGTGCCAACTGCATCATAGGTCCACTGCAGAGCCTGAGTCAGGTCAACAGGTTGATGTGCAACGTTGCATACCCAGATGAGCTCTAGCCAAAACGCTACAATATATAACCCCCACACTTCTTCAACCATTTAGTAGCCCTACCTGCACTGAGCAGTGGGAGGAGACAAATGATGAGCTTGCTCCGTACATTGTTCCTGCTGTCTTAAGTGCAACATCTCCTGAGGAAAAGAATTCCATTCTCTTTGTTCCTGCTGTCTTAACTGCAACATCTCCCAAGGAAAAGAACTCTATTCTCTTTGTTCCTGCTGTCTTAAGTGCAACATCTCCCAAGGAAAGAACTCTATTCTCTGCTGTGGAATCTATGACTAAATGGTCAGTAGATTTGCGGTGAAGAAAGTATGCAAAAACAAGAAAAGGAGCAGCATTCATGAGAGGAAAATGAAGGAATTGAAGAAAAAGAAAATGAGGCCAAGAAAGCTCTAAGGAAAATCCAAAATCAGATAGAGAATGAGGAGACAGTTCGTGAGCTCTCACGAAGTTCCAAAGGTTCCTCAGACTGCACAGCAAAACCAAGAGCCAAACACTGAAAGCCCAAATGAACATGGAAGCATTGAAGGCCAGAAGAGAGTGCCAACGATCCTTGAGGTTTGCATCACAGCTGTTCAGTGAGGATGACTCCCACACCACCTCCTGTTTTGACCAGCAGTCAGCTGAGTCATACTTCACTGAGGTGTATGACAGTGACACCAGATTGTTCACCAGGCCTACCAGCATTGAACGGCGTTTACTATGTGCCTGGTGGAGAGCAGCACCCAGTTTGGTGGAGTGTTCAATACACCCAGGTAATCTAGGTACAAAGGCCTTCTGGACATCTCTGTCCATGTATCCATTGGCCATCATAAAGTACAGGCAGCGGCATTTTAGGATGAATGAAAACACCTTTCCAATGACCGACGTTAGGGCAATGGGCCTGACGTGACCTGGCTCAATAGGGTCCTCCTTTGCTGCTGCTTTGGGGAACTATAACTGTCTCCCAACACGAGTTATACAAGTTCAGAAGTGCAGGAAGCAGAGAGGGGCAGTGTTTTAGAACCTTGTACAAGATGTGATCAAGAGGGCTGGAGAGGAGTATGATCTTGAGTGACTAATGACTTCCTCAACTTCCCTTTGGCTAATGGGATCCTCATTGAAAGTGGTAGTAGCAGGTGGGGGTTGGGCAGCCAGGACAAACTGATACCTGGTACAAAAGCTACTTTTGGTGGCAAGTGATGGGGACAGCATCCACTTTCTCCATCATGGTGGTTAACTTGGTGGGCAGACTCTTCCTGCTGGACTGAGAGTCAGGTGGTATTTGGATCGTTGTCCCTAGGAACGTGATGGCTTGATTTCCAATGAAATGGATTGGCTGGCCATACAGGGACAACTTGGGGTCATATATCTTGGCTGTAGAGGCATGCAGAGCCAGACTATGACATTTTGGTACCTTGGCCTTCATCCCACTCCAATCTAGCCACTTCTGTACACCCTCCAGCAGCTTGTTGCAGCTCGCAGGACCATCGCCAATCAGACATGTATCATCAGCATACTGAAGAAGGTGAATGCCTCTTTGACTTCCTGAGAAGTGGTAGCCAAGATGTTGCATGGACTTCAAGGAGTCAGCCATGGTACACACTACTGTGTTAAAGTTGACTACTGAGAAGGGGGCATCCTGGTAAACACCAGGATAGGACGGAAAACCCAGTCAGGGGAAGTGACAAGAACCTCATGACCACAGTACAGGTTGCCCACTAAATTCCTCAGTTTCAAGGGAGCATTATAATGCCGCATTGCAAAATGAATGAGGTCATGATGGACACGGCTGGAGTCATTTGCCAGGTCCAGCCCAGGCTGAACTGGGACTTCACAGTCAACAAGTCCCGGGTGTCAACACTGAAGGCAAGAGCAACAAAGTTTCTGAAGAAGTTGATTGGGTTGGCTAAAGCAGCGGATCCTTCCCAGACTGCATTTACCAAAATCACACGGAGGCCTGCCATCTACCGCAAACCACGGGCATCTGTGGCACGTCTGCTCCTCACCTCACCTGACCCAGTTGTCCAACCCACAGCCAAACTAGCTATAAGGAAAGAGGAAAGTCTGTGTAGACCAATACACCAACCAATGCTGGAAGTGAGGGAGATCTGGCAACATGACCCTGGCACTAGCAGGAAGTCTCTCCTGAAGAGAGCTAAGGCTCAGTTTGCGATTTTGTAGTGTTAGGATGTTAAAGTATGATAGCAGATCCGTGTAACTTGCATTCCATTGCTTATAACACATACGTAGAGCAAATTTTTGTACCTTCTCAAGCTTTTCTTTTTCTCATAACATGAGGGTGACACACTTGGCAGGCATATTCTAGGTGTGGTCTTACCAAGGCAATGTATAAGATTTAAAGAGGGTTGTCCGATCTGTGTTTGCATAGAAGTGTCTGTATAGCACACCAATTACTTTTTTTGCCTTTATGCACACAGAGGTTATGTGCTCGGACCAAGAAAGATTGGAAGTAATTAATACTCCAAGGTATTTATATGCATGTACTCTCTCAAGTGTCGTACTTTCAAGATGTAGAGAGGGAGATATACAAGAATGTCGTTTATTTGTTATTACCATATATTTACATTTAGATACATTGAATTTCAGGAAGTTTTAAAGCTGTCCAATGATGGAGTAGGTCTATATCATGCTGTAGCTCATTGTAGTCCTCTAAACACTTCATTTGTTTGTATAAAATAATATCATCTGCGTAAAGTATCAGCTTAGCTCCAGTGGATAAGCCAACTCTTGTAATACTGTCGATATATATAAGGAATAAAAGAGGGTCCCAGGACTGAGCCTTGTGGGACACCTGAAATGACAGGAGCAGGGAGTGATGTAGCACCGTTCACAACAACTCTTTGACTACGTCCAGTTAGGTAACCACATATCCATCTAATTAATGAAGGGCTAAGGGCAAATTTCTTCAGTTTTTCAATCAGGATGCGGTGAGGAACTGTGCCAAATGCCTTTTTTAGGTCAAAAAAGACTGCACTAATGTCAACTCCATTGTCAATACTTTGGAACCAGTCATGTGTAGCACTGAGAAGAGCTAAAGCAGTACTCTTCTTGTTTTGAAAACCCCACTGCTCTTCTGATATAGGGGACAGGTGCTCAGTTAGTAAAGAACACACATGATGTTCCAGTACTTTACTCAAAATAGGGAGTAGTGAAATTGGCCTGTAATTATTTGGGTTGGTGAGATCATTGCATTTAAGTATGGGTACTACATTTGACGATTTCCAAAGTACTGGGAAACACCCTGATGTTAATGAGATATTGAAGAGTTTTGTCACTGAAGGGGCAATATTTGCTGCAACCCCCTTCAGCATTCTTGCCGAAATTCCATCAGGTCCATTTGACTTGGAGACATCCAGGTTTTCTAAATTTAGCTTCACTTCTTCAACAGTACATAGAATATTGCTAAAATTGTCCTCTACTGGGTCTAGTTCGTCCAAATCAGCAAAGTTTAGAGGTGGAATTGAGCAGTTGTAGCTTTTGTTACAGATAGAGTTGAGCATCTCTGCCTTTTCATAGTTCGTGGATGCATAGTTACCATTTTCTGATAGAGTTGGAATTGTGGTCTTCTTCTTGTTTAGAGATTTAACTATTTTCCAGAAATGTTTCATGTCACAATATTTTAAACTATTCATATACTTCCTTTTGGAGTACTTGAGTATAGTTGATACTTTGTTTCGACATCTCTTGTACTTTTGGAAATCTATTTTATGACCTGATCTTTTAGCTTTCTGAAAGAGATATAATTTCTTTTTGATAAATTGAAGTAGTTCTTTCAATATCCCTGGAAGTTTCTTCTTTTTTGACAGTGAAACTTTAGGAATGCATTGATCCATAATGCTTAGAAACCTCTCTTGCCAGAGTATGACTGACACATTTATGTCATCTGATAATAAACCATCCCAGTCTGTCTCACCAAATAGGTCCTTGGCTCGGTTGTAGTCAGCTAGAGTGTAGTTCCAGATACTTCTTTGTTTTGTCAACTGATCCATGTTGTTTTCCTGCTTACACAGATTTAGATGAATTCCATTATGATCGGAGTTCCCTAGTGGTGGAACAGTGTTACAAAAATGAAGTGATGATATATTAGATAAAAAAATAAGGTCGATAAGAGATGAATTTCCATTGGCTCCAGTGTGGGTGACTGAGTTTACAATTTGATGTAAAGAGAATGATGCAAGTGAATGTGTGAGGTGCCTGTACAAAACTGACTGGGTATGAAAATAATTAACATTAAAATCTCCAATGAGTATAAAATTATTAAAAATATGTGGTTGCTGGCTATGTAACACTGTACAAAGGCTATCAAAAATATCTATGTGAGAGGATGGTGGCCTATGAAATAAAGCAACATAGTATTTACAATGACAATGGCTGTTCATATGCATTACAGAAACAATAAGTAATTCGAGATCATTGGCGCCTGCAGACATGACCTTAACAGGCAAACATGATTTAATGTACATGAGAACACCTCCTCCATGCCGATTCCTGTCAAGCCTAGTGATGTGATAATTGTCAATTGTAATTTCATTGTCCTCTATCTCGGGTGATAACCATGTTTTAACAATGCAAACAATGTCAGGGTTTTCTGTCTCAACCAATGCACACAATTCTTCAAATTTTGGAAGTAGACTTCTTGCATTCTAATATAAAACATTAATGATTTATTATCAATAGTACGTGGATAAGAGTAAGAAGTAGTGTGCAATGGTGGATTTATGTCTGCCGGTTTTGAGGGGTGGTTGGGAATAAAAAAGAGTGTGAGTCACTGAAGTAGGATCGTTAAGTGCAGCATTACACAGCAAGCTGTTATCTTCAGTAGGAGACTCTATACACTCACATGCAATGTGTGTACTGTTTGATGGTTCGTTGGTTTTGAGCAGGGATTGACTTTCTACAGTTTGGCCTGTTATAGGTAGCATGGATGCAGGCTTAGTTTGTGGCTTGGTACAGGGTTCCAAACACCAGCCAGTCTGGAGTTTGACATTTTCCCATTTTAAAACTAAATCCTTCAGAAGGGTGTCCTATGAATTAAGAACCACCATATTTCTTTTCCTAATGGTGTGGTTTTGTATTTCCTTTTAACTTGGATGCTGTCTGGATTTTCAATTTTTGCTACCTTCACAATTGTGTTGTTTACAACCTTAAGGTTCCCCACACATGCCTAACTCCACTTACAACTTCTCGATGTGCAGCTCTCTTGCTCTGTGGACTACTGGGACTCTCCAATCGTTCAGCACCTCCAGGGATCATCTTAGACCCTTTTCCACTGGGAAATCTTTCTTTACCTTCTTTATACCTCTTGTGTCTGCCTCCACCAGTAAGTGGTCATCTGTACCAACCTACTGATCTAGTCTTCTGGAACGGGTCCAAGAAAACAATGTGCCTTGTGGAACTGACTATATGATTTGAGACCAGGTATGAAGATGCACACAGTCTCATGGAGAATAAGCACATGGACCTTTCAGAGGGACTAGTGGGTACAGCCCAGAGCTCATCACCGTGGAGGTTGGCTGTAGAGGTCCAATACATCCCACTGGGTTTGACCACCTTCAAGTCTACCTGGGTGCCCCAAACAAAGAATGGGACAACATGTCACCAGAATGGTCATCATTGAGTCATATAAGATCTGAAACTGTAGGGACCCTACCACTAACTAGTACATTGTATTTACATGTATCATAATTGTATGTAGTCTGCCATAGCTAGGCACTTCATCTGTGCCATGTTTTAGTCAAACATATAGACAGTGTCTGGTTGTTTTGTGCCCCTCTCGGCACTTCATCTGTGCCATGTTTTAGTCAAACATATAGACAGGGTCTGGTTGTTTTGTGCCCCTCTCGTTGTACATGTATGTGCATCTCAAAACAGATTATTATTATTACTACTAGAGAGAGAGAGAGAGAGAGAGAGAGACTCAAGGGCATTAAGGCCGGGGTGGACCAGAAAAAATTGGGTAACATAGCATTGAGGAGTTACTTTTTGTTCAATCTCATTCATCACTTGAATCATGTTTGAAAGTGAAAAGATATATGCTCACTGACAGGTCATGTGACCAATCTGTGGCCGTGGCAACATGTTTTAGGGCGTACAAAAGAGGTCCCAGGAACCATTTCTTTTTCTACAATAGGAAATACAGAACAGCAATGGTCTGATCAAGTAAAGTCGAAACTACAAAAAACTCGAATGGGAATGCAGTACATCATCAGGCTAGCAAGAAGTACATGGTTCATCCCATAAACAGTTCACACGTACATGTGTTCAGCATCCTACCTTAGGCTGTCAGTAACACTTCATCTTCCCAAGTTAGATTTAGACAACTATAATTGTTAAGTTGACACTGAAGCAGTATTGAAGCGATTCCGCGCAAGAGAAGAAATGGTTCAACCCGGTTTGTTTTAATATGCCAAAGGCAAGCACTATATTACGCGCGTCTATATATGGTATCCAAATTAACCGGGCGCTGGGTGCGCAAACTGTGCGGGTTAATTGAAAACTAAATAGTACAGGCGCACATCCACCTGCCTTTATATTCTTGAACGCCGTAGCTGGTGAGTAAACTATATTATATCAAGTACTTTACCATACAATCATACTGTTACAAAACACATGCATATAATAGCTGGATAGATGGAACTCCTGGTGAACTGTGGCTTTGCTCGGGTGGCCATACGCCAGTATTCTGAGGTGGGGAGAGGGAAAAATTTTACAAAACTTCATTCTTTGGAACGAGAACAGAATTTTAAGGACTTATTCAGTCCCTTACCACAGTATGGAGTAGAGAGTTCCATATTTGAGCATACTAACAACAGAGAAAGTACATTTGATCGGTATTGTAAGAGAATCAATGGTGGTTTTATGAAGTGGAAAAGAAAAAGGGAAGAAAAATCTGAGTATTTGAGTACTTTCTCGATAGATAACTGTAAAAAGTTATCAAGTGTTGAAAAACAAAGGCATACTCTTGGAAGATGCAAGGAATGTGAACTAAGTTACACAAAACAACAACAGAGTTTTCCTGGGCCAATCTATTCTCCAGCACATTCCTTAGCACAATCTGCAAAATCACTTATTGCACATAATTCTACATAAAAGGCATCTGAACAAACTACAACACGGCAAATGCAAGGGCACATTTATACAGAAAAAAACTACAGAAGCAGAAAGAAAGAACCTTAAACGTAAATTTCAACGCGAATGCAAAGCTTACATTGAGAAACAGCTACAAGAAAATGATGCAATGAGTGTATTGTCCGAAGCCCAATCACTTGCATCCTATAAACGATCACGACTTCTGCAATCATTTGAGTCCCCACAGCAAACTCAACAACGAGCAGAATCAACTAAAACGAAACACAAAAACACTCCCCTAATTTTGAAACTATCACTTGGGACAAAGTAGGTGTACTAAACAAACTCAGAAACTGGATACCAGGACAACCAATTAACTGGACAGCCATTGGTAGAGAATTCAATGTACCGGGTGGTCAAGTAGTCAAGGAATGTGCTATGGAAAACAACATTAATGTGTTTGAACTTGATCATCGCCCTGCTGGGGTACGAATGAGAGCTCGAAAACTTCGAATACCAGGAGAAGTATCGGTTCCTACCCACAAAACAGTAGAACATATAAAGGAATTTTGGCAGAAGATGATAGAAAGTGGTGAACTTACACTTGGTGAGCCCTGCTACCCACACACAATTAAAAAGTGTAGGGTCAAGGATGGAGAAATACAGGCAACGGAAACTGTGGTGTATGCACGAAAAATTCCTCTTTTACAAATACGCAAGAAACTACTAGAAAAGCACAGGAGCATTATGCACTTACATACAGATGAAGAACTATCCAGTTCACAAAAAAAACTGAGCTACTTGATGCATTTTCATCTCGCAATATTGAACTTCCTCAAGATCTCTCAGAGGATAATCTTCGAACTAAGCTAAAAGAGTTTGAGAGAACTCGCACTCTAGGAATATGACACGATCATTCCTCCATTCTAGGAAAAGGATACATTCTACTCACAGTAAAATATTCTTTGATTCTGCCATTTTCAAGCAAAACACAGATAAAAGAGATACACAAGCATTTGTGGAGGAGCCTGAAATCAGCATCATAGCAATATCATGGTCCTCAATACAGGACCAAGCTGCACTAATAGGAGACCGTGCAGAATGTATACAGGAGCTAAGTGTTCCGCTTAAAACAGATAATAATATACCAATCACAGATAAACAAAAATTTGTTTATGGCGATAAACCAGCAGCTCAATTTGAGCGAGGAACTCAGATAGGTGGGCACAACCCATGTGGAGCGTGTGGGGCACACATAACATGTTTCGATGACTTTGCACATTGTGTTCAATGCAAATGGAGATCTCTGGAGGAACTTTAACAGCTTGTAACACAAAGTAGGAGCTATTCTAGCACTATACACATGTACACGTATCCTGCACGTGTATAAAGAGGAGGTAATTGACGGTGGAGCACTGCAAGTGGTCTGTTTATGGGTCGTGTAGATGTACATTTACATGTACATAAGCACAACTATACTCACCACACAGAGTACACATACATGCACATAATTATACCTTAAATCTTAACATGCAGGTCTATCAGGAAAGAAAGTAGGATGTGCTAAACCCTTTGATTACGTGAATAACACAGAATTGCAACAGGAACTTCAATTACAGAATAAATTTGTCTTTGGGAAAACAAAAGCTGAATTAATACAATGTCTAGATCTACACTATGTGGGGCTCAACGTGTCCCTTCACTACTATTGATGAATCCAACCCAATCACTCATAACTTCAAATCTCAAAAAAGAACAGTGTTGGATTGTGAACCCCTCCATGACTTAAAGGGGCACATTCAAAACGTGTTTGACGAACTACCAGCAATCCTAACTAAACCACTTGGATCAGAAGTGAAGATGTTAATGATGTAAACCTAGGGAAGGACATGAAGACTGGAGGTGACTATTGACTAGCTGCAGTACACCTTCTCACACTATTGAGAAAAGGAGATGTACCAAAAATTCTCCAGTTAGTTGAAACCCTAGTTCACATATCACAAATTCTCTATGCCAGTGAAGGTGAAAGGTCGATGAAATTAGTACTGAGACTCTATAACCTCACTTGGGTTCATTTTGAATTATGCTGTGAGTTATTTCACGTGGCCAAAAAAGTCTCCCACCAGAAAATGTTTGGGATTTATCTCCATGCACTTACACTACATGCCCCATTACAATACGAAATTCTCTGCCTAAAGTCTGCAAATACTGAAAATGAGGAGAGGCTGTTCGGTCAGGCAAAGAATATGGTTCACAGTGCAACTAACAGGCAACCCACAACAGTTATTCCTAACATATTGCTTCGGCTTCAAGCAAGACAAAAGAAGGGAAACCTTTACAAGGAGTATTACAATGCTTCAAACAGAATATCAAAAGAGGTTCAGCAAATGGGGGGAGAAACACAAAATACATACATACCTGTTAGTTTCCTTTCTACTCACATGAGTAGTTGGCAAGCTCACCTTCAACGTATATCTGCATTCTTAACAAGAGGGGAAGGTGTATGGTGGCAGTGCAGAGATGATGGGTACATGTTCATGGATGGGGATAAAGAGCCAGAAACACGACTCCAAGGTCCACTACTCCACCACTTACGTGACACCACCCTGCAGCAAGTATATGACGAGAAGGAAATAGCATGGGCACATATAGTAGAAGAATCAATCAGAATCAATCAAACTTTACAATACCAATGGTGAATGCATTGGAAGACGAGTATTTGAAACAGAGCAAGGAAATGAGACCACACAGTCGGAAGAATGGAATTATAATGAACCACAGGACAGAGGTGAAGAAAAACATGGAAGTGTGGAGGAGAACAGACAGGAGGAGAAATTGGAGAGTGAGGAGGAAGTGAGTATGGAAGAGAATGAAGATGTAGAGAGAAGGGCGGAAGAGAATGAAGATGTAGAGAGAAGGGCGGAAGAGAATGAAGATGCAGAGAGAAGGGCGGAAGAGAATGAAGATGCAGAGAGAAAGGGAGAAAATGAGGACGTAAAGGACCATGAATACCAAGTGGAAATCGTTAATGATGAGGTTGAAACTGAGCTACCAGAAGAACATTTAAAAACAAAACTATGTAAAGCACTCAGAAATGCTATAGGTCAAATGTCACCAGATTTAGCCTCCCTTGATTCATTACGATATGAAATCAAACACTGCAATGAATCTGTTTCACATGGAAATGTGGCCAAGCACAAGCAGCTTGTGAATGACTTCAAAAGGCAGCTTTTGAGAAAACAGGGGTAACTTAAGAAATCTCTAAAGGAGTTTGAACACAGATACTTCACCAAATACCATCATCTTCCTAACCAACTCACAGAAGAAAGCTACAATGCACTACTCAAATCACAAAACTCATTTCATCTCAAGATTTCATTCTTTAATATACCTCTAAGCTCTGTCAACAGACACCAGTATAGATAAAAATATGTGTTACCATGTCATATGTAATGGTCCTTCCTCTTCTCTTCAACTGTTCACGTTCAACTGGGTAGTACATGCTGGGCGCTGTGGTTAGGTATGTACGTGTAGCCACAACAGCACGTCGCCGTGTGGCCAAGTGAATTTCGATATTTGATACGAACGAATAAATAGGTGTACGTGCAAAATTTAACAGACGCGCCTTAATGCCCCTGAGGAGTGAGAGAGAGAGAGAGAGATAGATAGAGAGAGAGACACCAAAAGACGACAACATACATACAAACAAACACAGAACATGTAAGCTAGCAGTGTAACATACCGACTTTTGTTCTTTTTACAGTAGGTGGTTGTAATCCAAATTTTCCAGGTTCACAAGCTGAGAGAATGAATAGAACAAGGGGGGGAATGGCTAAGTTTGAGGTCAAGGGAGACTTTTACACAGTAACGATTGATATACTGAGAAACTAAGGAGTTGTATAGTTTAGCTAGGGTTGAGAGAGAGCGAGCGAGCGAGAGAGAGAGAGAGAGAGAGGGAGGGAGAGGGAGGGAGGGAGGGAGGGAGGGAGGGAGGGGGGGAGCGATGGAGGGAGGGAGGGAGGGAGTCAATAAAAGGGGAGACTAAAGCAAGTTGAGGTAATGGGCAGTTACATTTCTGGCACAAGTCTAGTCACATATCACTGCCTGCTCCCTCAACTCACTTCAGTCTCCCCTTTTATTGAGTGAGTCTTCTCTCTTCTCCCTCTCCCTCTCCCTCTCTCTCTTTACCTCTGTCTCTCTCTCCTTCATTGCCATTAACCCTAGCAAGACTATACAACTCCTGGCATAACTAGCTATACCTCAGAGGTAAAGTATGCATGCATAAAACCAGTTTCGTGTTTGCAACCAGTTGTCTTAGGACCATATATAGAAAGTTAGCACTTATATGTGAACATTAACTGGTTATATGCGTGCAGGAGCTAGGTAGCCTGAGAAAGCTGCGATGTATATGCTTAAAGGCCCGAAGTAACAGGATTTAGCCTTGCAATAACTAGTTATAGCCCAGTAAGTAACCTGTTATAGTTCTCAGATGACTACTTATATCCATTCTGTATCTAGTTATCGGTGACACACTAATTATACTTAAGATATAGGCCTGGTGTAACTAGCTATCAATCAGAGGTAACATGTTATACTCCTAGGCTAACTGGTTAGGAGTATAACAATTTACTTCAGGCCTTTACGAAGATACATCTCATCTGAAGCATAACTAACTTTCGAATCCTTCAATCTTCCTTTTCAATTCTTCATTTTCCTTTTTCAATTCTTCATATTGCCTTATAATTTCCCTTCTTTCTTCTTCTTTACTCCTCTCCACCTCCATTTCCTCGTGGTGTCATTGCTGGTGTGAGAGAGAGAGAGAGGGAGAGGAAGAGGGAGTGGGGGAGGGGGAGGGGGAGAGGGGGAGAGGGGGAGAGAGAGAGAGAGAGAACGAGGGAGGGAGGGGAGGGAGGGAGGGGAGGGAGGGGGAGAGGGGGAGAGGGGGAGGGAGAGAAGGGGAGAGGGGGAGAGGGGGAGGGAGGGAGGGAGGGAAGGAGAGAGAGAGGGAGAGGGAGAGGGAGAGAGGGAGAGAGGGAGGGAGGGAGGGAGGGAGGGAGGGAGGGAGAGAGAGAGGGAGAGAGAGAGAGAGATATTATTGTATTACATATATGTGAGTGTGCCTAGGTATATGTGCAGCATATTTGTCCTATGCTTGTGAGAGAGAGAAAGATTACATTACAAAAAGAGGTTAGCAAACATAAAAACAAACATCCATGTCCCCCAACAGGTCAGGTACCCCCATACCCATACCCAGGCTAGACTCACGCATGGCGCAATGTGCCGATAAGCGTTGCAAAGTGTGCCCTAATGCTGAAGAAAGACGTATCCTATTTTCAGTGGTGTCCAAAACACCATACACTTTCCATGAAACTTTCACATATGCAGATACCTCTCTCATTTACTGCATTGTATGCAGCAAATGTGAGAAACTGTACATAGGCCTAACTTGCAACAGCCTTATGGTGCGCTTCCACATGCATCAGCATGCTTCCAAAATAAAGAGGTGGGTCCCCCGATACCGCTTTTCCACTTTGCTAGGAAATCGCATGACTTCCTAGCAAAGGGGCAAATCAACGTGCATCCCTAGACTCTGGTACTCCATAGCTACAGAAATGACACAATCACTGTCCCCTACATAGTCTGTTCTGTCAGACTGTCATCACAATAGCTATATAGCCCCTTATATCCTTTTCTTGCTGACTTTGGTTGGGAGGAAAAAAGGGCTATGGCTAAAAAACCAGAGAGGCTAGCTTGCTAGACTAATACATACATTGTGAACTAACCAATACCCCACTCTTACTAACTAATGCCTAGACAAGGCTATTGTATAATCAGCTCTAAGTCTACCTGTAGGGCTATACACAAACGAGACATTACATGTTTAATACCTAGAGGTGAGAGAAGAGATGCGCATCATGCACTACTGCTCAATTAATGATTCATATGTGCATGCACACTTCGCATGTGTCTCTATACCTACGTAGCTTGGGCCCTCCCTTAAAATATCCTGGATCCGCCACTGCACTCTTAACTAATACTACCTGTGAGTTAACCAATACCTTGTTTCATGGACCTCGCAGCAGGAGGTTTAATGAGTTCATCCAGTTGTCCTATCTGCTGTGGTCTGGGAGGGAGGGAGGGAGGTAGGGAAGGGGGGAGGGGGAGGGGGAATGATGAGTGCCGTGATTGAATCCTGTTGCCCAGATGATAGTGAGTGTATTTTCCCTATCTCTCTCTCTCTCCCTCTCCCTCTCCCTCTCTCCCTCTCCCTCTTCCTCTCTCCCTCTCCCTCCCCCCTCCCCCTTCCTCTCCTCATTCCTCTGACATAAACCAAACACTTCTGAGAACACAACAGCCACCAGAAAGGGAAAGCAACATACTCACCCCAAACAGAACTTGGCAGTTGGCTGCCGCAGGTGGGATGCAACAAATAAGGTACAGCAACCGCCGCCGAGGAGGTTGTTCACGATTAGTTAGGCACGCGCGCAACGTGATGACTTCATCACAGCTATTGACCAAGGTGTCTGTGACCGTTTGGAAGTGATATTCAAGCAGCTCGGACTCCCTGGAAAAGCTACAGCTGTCTGATTTAAGAGGTGGAACGTGGAAAACAAGGATTTATAAATGTATATACGGCTTATCAAGCTCTCAAACCACTGCTAGACGGAACAGGGGTAAGTCAAATGCAGATACTTACGGCGAAATCGAATAAGTAGGTAACTTTGGAGGCCGTTTGCATCAAAACACGAGCGTATGTATATACAAGGTTTTTTCAGCTATATAGAACAGAACTGGGAGTTTCTTAAACTTCACTTTCCCGGGGTGACAACCCCCCTAAGTTTGGAGTTATTAAGCTTTGAAAGTAGTGAAAATTGGGTAAAGGCAGTGTATTTGAGGCTTCGTTGCCATCCAAAGGGATTGCATGTGGCTGATAATTGATGGTCATGACAGAGCACTGTCATAGAGCTGTATGATGGCTACCAGAAGTGTGGTGACATATAAAGGCCTGAAGTAAGAGTATATATATATATATGCCTGGTGTAACTAGCTACAGCTTAGAGGTAACATGCTGTAGTCCAAAGATAACTGGTTATATGCGTTCACTCAGGTGTACTTCAGCCTGTGTAAGAAGTTGTAGCTGTGATGTTTGAGACAAAAACCCCAAACCTGTGGAGTCTTGCTACCTACATACGTATACAAGCCCGTAGGCTGGGGGGGGTTCGGGGGGTTCGGACAAACAGCCCACATGCAGGCGAGGGTCCACCAGTCCGCGCAGTGAGTGGGCGTGGTAACATCGCTGGGCCATGGGACGCCAAGAGTAAAAAGAGAGAGAGAGAAGTGCACCCACTTGTCTACGGCCTTGATATTAAAAGAGATTATTAATTGGAAAGAAAGGTAAGCTTTGCCAAGTATGAACATGTTTCTAACCTGTTAGTTGGTGGGTGGGACAGCCAATAGCCGATAAGAGAGTGTGCTAAAATTAAATGAATATTAAGAGAATAGTACATATGGCATAAGGCTAGCATGATTTGGCCTGCAATTCCGAGGTTTACACAGGACACTGAGGCTCCCAAATTGCATTTCCTAGATTGGACAACCTAGCCAGTTGGTGGGTGGGGTGAACTCCAGTCAAGTGTCGGAATAGCCGATAAGAGAGGCTCCCCAGTTTCTCTGAGTGTGTAGGATTCCCATTAAAATCAAACATCATCTCTAATTGGCTATTCAACGATTTGACAGGAGTTTACCCAACCCACCAACTGCCTACGTAGGGCTCAGACTATGTAGGGGACAGTGATAACACTCTCTTATCGGCTATTGGCTGTCCCACCCACCAACTAACAGGTTAGAAACATGTTCATACTTGGCAAAGCTTACCTTTCTTTCCAATTAATAATCTCTTTTAATATCAAGGCCGTAGACAAGTGGGTGCTTGGGGGTGCTGAAGCACCCCCAAATTTTTAGTAGACCTAACACCTGACCTTGTCTCTTTACAATACTTGTAAAAGCTACAGTGTGCATGGTGTGATGTGCACGCAAAGATTATAAGAAGTTGATTAAAAAAGTGATTTTTAAAAGATTTAAATATGAGCTTTCAAATGAGGCTCCAGGGGTGCGTTTACTGTGGCCAACTCGTTGGACTGTCCGAGCAGCAGCACTCTCATCAATATCAGAGAATTATGTTACTTTACGAAAGAATTGGAGTGAAGCAAAAGAGGAAAGTAAAGACAGTGAAATACGTGCACATATAGGAGTAGCAAAGTAGATAATAGGAGTAGCAAAGTAGATTGTCTCCTTTAATTTCTAGCTTGGCCGCAAGATTATGAATATGGCTGACAACCTGTCTGCATCTTTGCAGGTTCTAATATGTCTACAAATGAAGGACAGAGTGTCATGAAAATGACAATCTTGACTTTAGAAACTATGAGATCAGAAGAATCTTTTTGGCTTTTTTGGACAAGAACTGAGCAAAAGAGGCAACAGCTTCGAGTAGAAGCACCACAGCTGCCTAGACCGAGAAAGGTGCTAAGACGACTTAAAGTGGGACTTCAGTTCCTGAGACAGGAAAGTCAGTGGAAGAGTTGTATCGGAGAACATACACTATGAAGTGATCGACTATGTGTTGCATGCCATTTGTTCTAGATCCGACCGAAAGGGATATAGAGTACTGGGAAGGCTTGACAGTCTACTGTGTGAGGCTGAGGTAGACCTGAATAAGTATGATGATCTGCTAACACTGTATGGAGATGATTTTGATAGAGATCGTTAGTTACATGTCCTTCACAGTGAGAGTTAGAAAGGAGACAGATGGTATGAAACTAAGGAGTCTTGAGTTTTTTTTCCGACATTGAGCCCAGTAGAACATCAGTTTTATGATAATCCTTAAGCCTGCGATTAGTGAGAGGAGTTTTAGTGCTCTCAGACGTTTGAAAACCTGGCTAAGGAGTACCATGAATCAGTCGAGATTGAATTGGTGCCTGATTCTGCATATTTATAATGATGATACAGATGAACATAATCTAACTGATGAATTTGTTGGTAGAAACTCAAATAGACTAAACAATTTTTGTTATACATTTTTTATTTAAATGGCCTCTGAATGCATCTCACACCCTCAAAACATTTCTGGAAATTTTTTAAGAGCTTATAAATGCATCTCACACCCCGAAAAAATTTTTGTGGGAGAATTCCCCCTAGCTGCACTGGTCGCTTCCCTTCCAGTGGCAGCATATGGCAACTAACCTAAGCACCCCCAAATATCAAATGTTGTCTACACCCAAATATCAAATGTTGTCTACACCCCTGAATATAATTGACCCTATTAATGACCTTTGCAATGGCGACTGCTGCTCCTCATCAGATGAGGAAGAGGATTTAACCTCAGCAACAATTATCGGGTTTAAAGGATCTGGAAACATACTCCGCATATATCAATTGCAGCAAGGTTGTGACTCCTAATGATCAGCATGTGGGTGGGTGTGATAACTACAAAAACTCAAACAGTGAGGCTTATTATTAAGTCATGACTGTCAAAGGTCACTTTAAAGGCCTTGGATGAAGTCATAGCACAATGCAGCACTTCAGAAGTGTCTGCAAAGGAGCTGCTGTTTGCTCCCATTTTTGACTGTGTTCATACATATCATAACTCAAGTAAATTACCCTCTTCTCATTGACTATGATGTCTTCATACCTATGATATCTTCGTCAATTCATTATGAACTTCACCACTGTATCCCTTAAACTCTGTACTACATACTTTCAACCGCTTCTCATTGACTAATCATATACTTTTCACCCTAATCAAACATAATCCATCAATTCATTGAAACTTCACCACTGTAGCCCCTAAATTTGTACTGCAGTGTTGACAATACTATAAAAGAACAACGAAATTATCCAACAAGCCTTTTATGGGCACCACATTAGTAGTGCTTAGAATAATGGTTGCTTAATAATGGTTAGGACAATTGCCTTGAGCTACATTCATAAGCTTGTGTTCCAATGTCAGTACGTCTCTGTTTGTCCGTGCTTAACTTGCTTGTACTTGGTTCTACAAACAATGCAGCTTACCTAATGCAAAATAAAAGGGGAAAGTTTGTGGGATTATCTCTGAAACTGCTCTGTTGCAAAGCCAGAGCATTGTACAGCCATAAGCATATGTGCATCCTCCAACGCAAGAACCGAGGGTTATCCACTTAAGTGCATTTATTCTCCTATGTTCTTGTCTATGGAGGCTGTGGGGTTGGACTTGTATGTTGAAGCGTCTGCTAGGTGTGAGCTGCCTTCTGATATATAGGTGGATCGGTCTTGAACTATGATGCAACTTCCTTTATCGGCTTTCTTGATTACCAATTCATGTAGA
Organism: Theonella swinhoei; assembly: GCA_963970385.1. Classification (NCBI taxonomy): domain Eukaryota; kingdom Metazoa; phylum Porifera; class Demospongiae; order Tetractinellida; family Theonellidae; genus Theonella; species Theonella swinhoei. Next base: position 10,389,091 of record OZ019948.1, on the reverse strand, counting down.
ATTCTTCTTCGAGAGGTTGGTTGAACTATGGTTGCTTCAATGTAGTCCTCTAACACTTTGTTAGCTTTACGCGGTATCCATTGTGACTTTGGCTTGAAAGGATGTTTATTACCTGGCCGTCTGCTGTTCCTGAAGTGGTATGCTATGCGTATGTGTCTAGCTAGGGCCAGCAAGTCCTCACTAAGATTAGACCTGTCAGGTGGTGCAGGGACTGATGCATAGCCTAAGCCTTTGGAAAGTAAATTAACCATGTCCCAGGTTTAGGTGAGAGGTTGACCACATTGACTTCCATCACCGTCTTTGTTCATTGTAGAGACTTGCTGGGAGACGTGGCCTGTGTGTGTGTGTGTGTGTGTGTGTGTGTGTGTGTGTGTGTGTGTGTGTGTGCAGGCTGTGGATAGAATGGGGCAGAATTATTGGTGTAGTGGGCGGTGTAGACACTGTGGGAGGGGTGGAGATGGGAGAAGACCCTGCGGGCAGAGGAATGTGAAGAGACATGAGGGGGGAGGCGTGGCGAGGAGAGGGGGTGAGGTACTAAGTGAAAGATGACAGGAGGGGTGGGATTGGTGGGCGGAGAGATGGAGGAAGGTGAAGAGACATGAGAGGGGGAGGCTTGATGAGGCTGTTGGCAGGAGAGATGGAGTGGGGGATGACAGGAGGGGTGGAAGCTGGGGATTGCTGGGTGGAGATAATGGATGATGATTGTGAGTATAATGAGGGTGAGGGAGTGATGAGTGGGGATGGCAGTGGTGGTGCAGAGGGTGAGGAGAGTTGTGAGAGTGATGTGTGGGAGGGAAAAGTAGGGGGGTTTAGAGAGAGGTGGGTAAGCATGAGAATTGGAAGGGATGATACTTGCGTGGTTGTGGTAGCTTCCGTCTCTTCTTCTGGTGAGTGTGCATCTGTAGGAAGGGAGGAGAGCTGTTGGTAGAGGCTTTGGTGTGGTAGTGTAGATGTTACATGTATTTGTTCCATCAAAACAAGATTATTCTATTAGACATGATAATTATAGCAACACTATTCCTTTATTATGCGATTCCTAACCTGAAATCACTATTGAAACTATACAAATTTCTGACACTTATCCATCCCCTGTGAAAATTCAATCAAATGTGGAAGAGGTCATCAACACAACAATCCCTCACATCTCTCCCTGAAAAGACACTTAAACGTGGAAGAGGTTGTTCACGTAAGCAATCTCTCCTCACATATCTCCATGAAAAGAGGATTAAATGTGGAAGAGATCATCCACGTGAGCAACCACCCCTCACATCTCTCCCTGTAAACATGGAAGAGGTACACCTCGCAAATGGGCATCTTCACCCTCCTCTGAAGAAATCAGACATAAACAAGCATCTTCCTCCCATAAAAAGGGTAGTCTATTCAAACAAACTCCACCTTTTCCTCTCCTAATGTAACGGTTAAATGTAAAAGAGACTACTCAGCAGCATTAAGGAAAGCATACAAAATGTTCTATGTGATTATTGCATTTTTGGGGCATGCGCCTTACGTGTTAGCTAGGCATACGGTAAATGTTAGCGTGTGAAAATGTTTACTGCTATAAGTAAGACCATAGATATAGGAACGGTCAAAACTACCAGTCTATGCAGCGATGTAGCTGAGAAAGGGGTGGATTGCAAACCTCCAGCTTACACTACTTGTGTACGCATTTCTCACTGAGTTCACTGTCGCACTATTGTGCATGCGCACTAATATTGGTCACCTTCGACCTTTACATTGAAGAGTGAACACTACTGTATACAGTTACTTTTGGCAACTTTTAGAACCTTCGTTTCTGAAGTAACATTGCATAGTGCCTTCAGCTACCAGAATGGGAAGAAGTACCTGTCAGTTTCCACGGTATGCCTATAAATAACACTTCAGGGGCGTGCTGAACAGAATACATACTTAACTCTAGGGGGCCGAATTACGTAATGACTACACGTTGCAGAAGTGATGTTTGATTACATTCCGTAGTTGTACGTAATTCCGTAAGGGCTCCACAGGTAGACGCCCGCGCTCAGACATGCACTTTTATGGCCTGTATGTGGGATTTACAGTCCCTTTTCCTGAACTAAGTCTTGTCCACCTGATTAAGCTTCTGTCATGCCCAAAACGCAGTTTCGTTGTTCCCAGCTGGCTGGTACTTTTGAAGCTCTGCGGATGACAACAAAATGGTAAGAATATCGCTGTGTCTTAGTATGCTGAGTCTCCATACATATCAACAAGTGGAAAGGCCCCGGTAGAGAGAATATGTGGATTGTGTTGTGCTCCAATTAGAACTGTGAGCTACTTGTGAGTGTCTAAAGGTAAGATCACTACAGGCACTAGAGCGAACTAAGCCATTACAGGCATTGAATTATCTTACACACAGTATTGTGTGTATTGCGGTTGTGTAATTCCATGACATGCTGATCACATTTGTAGGGAATGCTTCTTTACAATTGAGTCAAACTTAACAATTCTCTTGCATTTATTGATAGTCAATTTTCCCTCTTTGTAATTTCTGAAGAAGGAAGCGGGAGAAACCTGTATATGGAATCAAACAATAGTCAATTTTCCCTCTTTGTAAAATACCTGCCTATCTTCAGTCTCTAGCAGATAGGAGAGTGGTCCATGTCTAGCCACAACTGTTGCTGATACCCACTTAGGTCCTGCACGAAAATTCTTACACATCACCAAATCCCCCACTTTGAACTGACGATCTCGAGAATGATGATGGTGATCTGTCTTCTGTTGATCTTGCCGGTCTTTCACGTGAGATTCCAGATCAGGGCGTAGTAAGTCAAAACAAGTATGCAGCTCCCGTTTCAAAAACAGAGCGCTTGGTGAAACCCCATGAATGGTACTCCGGTATGTCATCAGGAAATTGTTCAATCGGTGAAGAAGAGGCAGTCCAGATGACAAACTACCCTTCAGTCCTTGCTTCATACTCTGGACAAAACGTTCGGCAAGTCCATTTGTCGAAAGGTGGTACAAGGCGCACTTCGGGTATGTTTGATTCCATTACCAGCCATAAATACAGCGAACTCTTCAGCCGTAAACTGTGGGCCATTGTCTGTCACGACATGTGCAGGAATGCCAAACATGGAGAACATTTGTCGTAGAACATCAATAGTCTTAGTCACTATTGTGGACTGCAGTATCTCAACAAATGGCCACTTAGAATGGGCGTCCACAGCTACCAGGAAAGTAGCGCCTTGGAAGGGTCCTGCAAAGTCTATATGGACTCGTTCGAAAACTCGCAATGGCCAACTCCGGGGTTGCAATGGAGCCACAGGAGGAGAGTTCTTTGTAGCCTCATACTCACAACAACCCTTAGCTACAGTTTCAATACTAGCATCGAACCCAGCCCACCACATGTAGCTACATGCAATATGTTTCATCTTCTGAATACCTGGATGATCCCGATGTAGTTCGTACAACAATTTCTCTTACCACTTCTCTGGAATGATTACACGCATGTCCCACAGCACAAAACCTCCCTCCACTGTCAATTCAGCTCTCATCGAGTGAAAATGAAGATCAACTATGGCAGGCCAACCCTTAGTAACAAAGCGGTAGACTTGACTGAAAAGTGTAGTGAACTGAGCTTCTACCTGGGCAAACCAGACCTCTGGGTCAGCTGGCCAGAAGGGCGGCAGTTTGACACTAACAGCGGCAACGGCAGGAGTGAAGCCAGCGGCATCAAGGGCCAAGTATTGAGCTACTGTATAAATGTGTGATTAGTACTGAGGGCGTGGTTTGGTTGCAACCAGCAGCTGCGTACACTTCAGTTTATAAACAAACCTGCTAGCAACGTACTATCAGTCACCAGCGCTTTGGCTTCGTGGTAGAATATCGTGCCGTTTCTCCAGCAGACGGTATATAAGCCTAAATACTACAAGTAAATAAAAAATTTAGGAAATTTGAAAGGAAATATAGGGATTGCATAAAAAGGAAAGAGACAAGATTGGGACACAGACATATTATGTTATATCAACGTAACATTATGGGTACATCGATATATCATAACATGTCTGTGTCCCAATCTTTGTCTCTTTCCTTTTTATGCAATCCCTATATTTCCTTTCAAATTTTTTATTTACTTGTCTCCCGTCTTTTTTTTTCTGGAACTAGGTACATGCATTTTTGCTATTTTGCAGTTTGCTTGGTAGCAAGCATATTAGCTAATAGAGCTTGTAGCACATTTAGTACTACTTTTGTTAGCGAGATATAGCTAACTATTGCCTGAGGCTATTTTGTTGTTATAATATAATATTTACATTGTTTACAGAGATTTTATCACAACATTGATCATTGGGGTAATATGCTTTACCATTACACCAATTTTCACATTTAGTAGAGCTTCTGTTAGTAAGATACAGTAATGCTAGCCTCAGGCTATTTTGTACAAGCTTTACATGGTTTACAGAGATTTTATCACAATGTTGATCTTTGGGGTATAAAGCTTTACCACCATACCAATTTTCACATTTACGCTTTTGTTGATGAGATACAGTAATGCTTGCCTGAGGCTATTTGTTGTTGTATTACAAGATTTACATTGTTTACAGAGATCTTATCACAATGTTGATCATTGGTGTATTACACTTTATCATTATACCAATTTTTACATTTAGTGGAATGTTTGTTAGTGAGATACAGAAATGCTTGCCTGAGGCTATTTGTTGTTGTATTACAAGATTTACACTGTTTATAGAGATCTTATCACAACATTGATCATGCACTTTACCATCGCACCAATTTCCACATTTAGTTGTTAGTAAGATACGGTAATACTTGCCTGAGGCTATTTTTTTACAAGATTTACATGGTTTACAGAGACTTTATCACAATGTTGATCTTTGGGGTATTAAGCTTTACCATCACACCAATTTCCACACTTAGTGGAGCTTTTGTTATTGAGATACAGTAATGCTTGCCTGAGGCTATTTGTTGTTGTATTACAAGATATTAAGCTTTACCATCACACCAATTTCCACATTTAGTGGAGCTTTTGTTAGTGAGATACAGTAATGCTTGCCTGAGGCTATTTTGTACAAGATTTACATGATTTACAGAGATTTTATCACAATGTTGATCATGGGGGTATTAAGCTTTACCATCACACCAATTTCCACATTTAGTGGAGCTTTTGTTAATGAGATACAGTAATGCTTGCCTGAGGCTATTTTGTACAAGATTTACATGGTTTACAGAGATTTTATCACAACGTTGATCATTGGGGTATTAAGCTTTTTACCATCACACCAATTTCCATATATAGCAGAGTTTTTTTTAGTGAGATACAGTGATGCTTGCCTGAGGCTATATTGTACAAGATTTACATGGTTTACAGAGATTTTATCACATGGGGAATAAAGTTTTACCATCACACCAAATTCCACATGTAGTGGAGCTTTTGTTAGTGAGATACAGTAATGCTTGCCTGAGGCTATTGTGTACAAGATTTACATGGTTTACATAGATTTTATCACAATGTTGATAATTGAGGTATTAAGCTTTCCATCATACCCATTTCCACATTTAGGGAAGCTATTGTTAGTGAGATACAATTGCCTGAGGCTATTTGTTGTTTTATTACAAGATTTACATTGTTTACAGAGATTTTATCACAATGTTGATCATTGGGGTATTAAACTATACTATCATACAAAATTTCACATTTAGCAGGGCTTTTATTAGTCAGATATAGGATTGTGTGGCCTCCACTATTTTACATGACCTGAGGCTATTTTTATGTATTTTACAAGAAGTACATTGTTTTAACATGACGATGCACTATTCCCACAGTGGAACCATATCACTGTACCAAATTTCATGTTTAAATGTGTTACCATTAGTGAGTTACACTATTTCAAGTGGAAGAAGTAGTGTCGGAAGGTGAACAGTTTACAAAATAGACTTTTGTTAATTTAACCCCTTTATCGACCATTTTATAATCACAGTTAGTTTCTACATACAGAAATCCAGTAAGCAGCAAACTGAAAGTGAAAGTGATGAAAAAACCTTATATATTGTTTTAATGAGGATAGACCATATCCCTATATACACAGTACTACTGTGTGACATATAGAGTGTCAACATCAGTATTACAAGAATCACAAGGGTTAACAACAAATACTATTGTTATGTTGCTATTAGCGATGGTATCTCTGACTTTCAGGTTGATGGTTACCATGGTTGCCGAGTTTTGCTCATTAGTTATCCTCATTCATAATACATTGCTGGGAGAGATAACAATCAGTAGTACATGAACTACAAAGGTTAACGAAAAAATTATACCTCTATTCCCCAGTACGTATTGATTCATTTCTACATGCAAATATTCAACTTCATTGATTTTACATGCAAATATTCAACTTCATTGATTTTGTGGTTGTGAGTTACGCTTCTTCAAGAAGAAGAAGAAGAATAAGAAGATGGAAAACATGGACAAAATGTGAAAAGCACTTTTTAAGCTATTACACACATTTTACATCACAACACAACCAATTTTAGTATACTTGTTATTTTTCACACATTCTTCACCTCGATATCATTAAAAGTGAAATCAACTTCAAATTGAAAGTGAAAATGAACATAATCCTTATATATGGTTTTCAATGGGGATAGACCATAGCAATCCCTATATACACAGTACTAACGTACTGTGTGATACAAATCGTCAACACGTTCTCCATCAGCCAGTTCACTCTGTGCCTAGTTGTTACACGCTAGTTGCTAAGCTTTTGTGCATGTGGGGCTGGTGTAAATGACATCATTAATGAGTCTTGTCTCATTACATAATCGTTTTATTGTATAACGCAAGCTAACTATATACGTAAAACGTATGTAATATGCACATACATTCAAAATGAAATTACGTAATTGCTATATACATGTACATTTATTGCATTGTGAGGAGTGTTAACATCATTATTACAAGAATCACAAGGGTTAATATCATATGCTTTTGTCATGTTGCTATTAGCGATGATATCTCTACAAATGATAGCTTTCAGGTTGCTGGTTACCGTGGTTGCTGAGTTTTGCTCATTAGTTATCCTCATTCATAATACATTGCTGGGATAGTACATGAACTGTAAGTGTGTAAGTACTATAAGTACATGAACTATAAGAGTGTACGTATTGATATATTTACACATGCTAAGATTCAATTTCATTGATTTTATGGTTTTTGAGTTACGCTTCTTCAAGAACAATAAGAACATGGCAAAAATGTGAAAAGCAGTTTTTGTGATATTACGCTTATCTGATCAACCATTTTTTGTTTCATGGTTATTGTGAAATCAACTTCAAATTGAAAGTGAAAATGAACAAAATGATTATATATGGTTTTCAATGGGGATAGACCATAGCAATCCCTATTTACACAGTACTACCGTACTGTGTGATTATTACTAAAACATGTAACGTCAATGCGAACATACCTAGTAGAGCAAGAGCATCTTAGAGACAGGTAGACTTTCCAGTCTGAGATTTACCCTCAGCTACTACTACAGGGCAATCTATCGAATCCCTTGACTTCGTCACAGCATGACTGTGCAGAGTCAAAATTGTCCCGGCACACATGAAGGAAGAGAAGTGTAGTGACGTATGATTATTTGTGTGGTTATTATAGTTTTCGTCTATTTGTTGTCATATATTTCCAGTTTCTTTCTATAAATACTACGTGCACAATAACGATAGTAATTCATCTATTTTTTCGTGGAGTAGTGTCATTGAGCATAAATCGAGGTTCATCAGATATTGGGCCCTTCAACAGCTTCTCATACTCACCAGCACTTGAATTGCGAAACATAACACACTCATTCACACAGCAGTGATACTCTTTTATTGGAGACAGAAACGGCTTTAAATGTTTGAGGGCTGATGCATAGGAAGTAGGCAGGACATTTCCAGCAGGCAAAAGAAATACATGTAGAACTGTTAACAAGTGACTAAACGATTCTTTGCTAATACCCATGAAGGCACTGAACCATGATAGTAACAAAGAAAGGGCTTGAATGAGTGAAATTGAGGAATCCAGATAGAGCTTTTCTGCATTACTGAACTCTGGCACGAATTCTGACTCTGTACGGTCTTTTTCAGGCGGAAATGGGTTTTCACGTACAATATCAGGGACTTCTGCAGTAGAAGTCTTTCCAGAACACTTTTTCAGGCGGAAATGGGTTTTCACGTACAATATCAGGGACTTCTGCAGTAGAAGTCTTTCCAGAACAGGTGCCATGGGCCAGTCCGGGAAAGGGGTCAGTAATCACAACACTGTGGGCTGTGGGATTACTCACAGTCTGCTAGTGAACATACAGAGAGTTGAATAAACGAATAACCCGCTTTTATGTGTAGCCATACCACTTTTCTTCGCTTGGTAGGTGGTTGTCCAACGGGCCCTTTATAAGGTGAACACACCAGTGCCTCTCCTCGACTACAAACATCTCTTGTAATATCATCCACTGTGTTGGCTAAATCGACTGCTTCACAAACGATATCTGGGATAACAATGTCCGAGGAATCCATGTTCTTCACGCTGACGCATACATAAAAACTCCATTCTAATCCATTTACCGCACATTAGCAGTTGAATGTACATGCGCGCATGCAGCCTGTAGTTTGAAGCTCCATGTACATGCAGCCTGTACTCAAATTATGTCAGTCGTACAGGCACGTGTTTGTAGCGGTTGTGCACCGACTGTTATAGTATTAGACAGAGTAACTAGTGACTCAGGGACGCCAGCCATGGACGAAGACAAAATGTTTGCTTTGTTCTCTCGGTTTATGGCCACTATGTCTGGTAATAGCATGCCTGGAGGAGGTTCTACTTCAGCCGCACCATCCGAATCGACACTTCGTGAAAGCGCTGGTTCTTCAAGCACGGCAAGAATGTGTGTTAGTAAGTCTGTGTCCACATTTTACAATTTTGGACTTATTTACTACAAACCTGCGTTGAAGCTACTTTTTGATATTGCAGGCGATGATATTCAGACTGAACTTGCGGATACTATTCCAACTGAAATGGAGACTCAGGAACAAAAAGAGAGTAGTTCAAATTCAGATACAGAAAGTGAAGCATCTCACATTGGACTAAAAGAACACTTCACCTAAGGATATACCCTCTCTCCCACCCAATAGTATGAAACATGCATATTATTTATTGGTGCATATTATTGCCTCTGTGTAATGCAAGGACACTAGTGGAAGTGATAATGCAGTGGAGCAAGATTCTGTCCAGGCCAGAAACCATCCAGTGCTAGCAATAAGAATCAACCTGCTACCGTGGAATTGTAATTTGCCAAAAAAATGAACCCAGAAAAGAAGGCATTAAGGGTATGTATTTATACATGTACGTGCATGTATTTACACAAACTTCATTACGTATATGTACATGTATATATATATATATATATATATATATATGCTACCACAGCACCTGCTTAGAAAGGCATCAACTGAGGCTAAGGCATATGGTACTCTTACCTACAAACAACTCAATCCAGCACAAAAGAAGTACATATATGACAGGGTATGTTTTGTTTCTAAGGTACTACCATAAATCTTCAGGTTTTGTGCATTTATATAGGTGATTTCGGAGTTACCACAACTGCGAGGTTGTGAGCATAACATAGATGTAATTTTGGCGAAGTCTCTGATTCAGGCCAAGCATTACAGATCTAAAGCAAATAGGGTATGTATGTATATATGCAACTGCTATGTAGGTTCAGAGTTATGAGTAAATAGGAGTTGAGACAAAGATTCCAAAGGGTTGCCACTCAATTGGGTAATTTGTTTACACAGAGGCCATGAGCCATGACTATATACTACAGTTGTACTGTCTGTTCATATCAGGTGTTAAGATCTGTGTAGCTATATCAGCTAGCCCACCTATTGCTACCTCTAGTAAGGTTTCAACACTTAATGTATTTGTATTTGTATATAGAGTACTTGTATTTCTGAGAGTGGGTCTATGGGGATAAAATCAAATGCAGCAATTAAAGATTTACCATACCAGGTAGTATGTGTAGTATGTGTTCACTTGAAATGCCCTACACTAGATTGCCTTTTGCAGCGTCACTCAGTGAAGCAGAAAAAAAAGGAGAGGAAGAAGAAGAAGATGACATCAGAAGTAGGGATATCTAATGTAGCCATTTTTAGCAGTATTTCACTCCATCGTGACATATTGTTACAGCCCAAGTCTGTGTATGAAAAGAAAATAGAATGAAACAAGAAGGTAGTGAGGCTCATCCAGCAGGCCATTTTGACCACAGTTAGTATATATGGCAATGTTGTTGTTGCTTTATTTTTATTGTCATTTAGCCTAATGATGCTAGTACTACAAAGTTGGAGTGTAGTCCTGGGTAAGTGATTTATTTTATGATGGATGTATATGAATGAAATTGAGTAATTGCAGTGATGGAGTGGTCCTTATGCATAACGGACTTGAGGTGATGAGATGCATGTTTGTCAAGGTTGTTGACGGTAAGATAATCCTGGAATATTGTGCATGCATTAAAGTTCTCCCCTTGTGCAGATATGTATGCTGAATTTGCATTTGGAAATCACTTGGAGAGCTCAAAGGGTGACCCCATTGATCTCCCATTACCTGTTGAAAGTAGTGGTGGAAAAAAGTATTTTGTCAGCAAGCTTGTGCTTTGTTTTGTGAATACCTTGCAAATGCAGACAATAATTTTAACTTCTATGAATTACAGGAAAATGATATTTTCCGTTGGAAGATTGAAAAGATCAAGAAAACCCGAGCCCGAAAGACAGTTGAACGCTATATGTAGTAAGGCTATCATGATCAACACTGACTCCTCTCTTCCACATATATATGCTTTTCTTTTGATTGTTTCATATACATATATAATAAGATTCGAATTAAGATTCGAATGAAGTTTCAAATGATATTTGGATGATGAATTAGTCAATTCTTTTCCAACCATAGCTGTATATATAAATTACGGTACTTCTCTGATCCATCTCAGATCTTTATGCCATGCTTTTCTGCTACTTTTCCTTCATTTTTCCTATGATTTTTAGCAAGAAATAAGAGAAATAGGACCTTGACTTTAAGATTGGTTTCCAAAATATCTGATTACCATGCACAGAAATAAAATCTGATATTATTTAAGTAGCTTTTGTATGCATAGTGTCTAGTAGTGAGAAGGGGAGGGGGAAAATCTTAAATAAGCTGGGGAGGAAATGGGGTGGTGACTACATGCATGTGAAACTAAGGGGGAGGGGGAGGACAGAGGTGGGAGAGGCAAGATCTTGTCACCTGTCATAGTTGGGGAGGGGAGGGAGCAATATATTTTATACAATACCTTGACTGCTGGAGTGTATCTTAATTCAGGTGACAGTTAAACTGCTGACTGTATGTTCTGGAAGGGGAGGAGGGAGAAGGGAGTAGGGACGATGTGGGGAAGTAGGAGGGGGAGGAGGAGGGGAGAGGTGGGAAAAGGTGGAGAGGAGGGAGTAGGGACGATGTGGGGAAGTAGGAGGGGGAGGTGGAGGGGAGAGGTGGGAGGAGGTGGAGAGGAGGGAGTAGGGACGATGTGGGGAAGTAGGAGGGGGAGGTGGGAACATCTTAAATAATTGTGATGATCATTATAGTTGGGGAGGAAAGGGGTGGTGACTACATGCATGTGAAACTAAGGGGGAGGGGGAGGACAAGATCTTGTCACCTGTCATAGTTGAGGAGGGGAGGGAGCAATATTATACAATACCTTGACTGCTGGAGTGTATCTTAATTCAGGTGACAGTTAAACCGCTGACTGTATGTTCTGGAAGGGGAGGAGGGAGAGGGGAGAAGGGAGTAGGGACGATGTGGGAAGTAGAAGGGGAGAGGTGGGAGGAGGTGGAGAGGAGGGAGTAGGGACGATGTGGGGAAGTAGGAGGGGGAGGCAGAGGGGAGAGGCGGGAGAAGGTGGAGAGAGGTGAGAGGAGGTGGGGAGAGGTGGGAGGGAGAGAGAAAGGGAAATGGGGATGTAACAGATGGGAAGTGGAGGGGAGTGCAGAGTACATGTATGTAGTACATACATTTATAACCCTCACACATGTGGGAGGAAAGAGGGGGGGGGGGGGGGGAAGGGGAGAAGGGAGACAGAAGGGAAGGGGAAACATCTTAAATAATTGTGATGATCATTATAGTTGGGGAGGAAAGGGGTGGTGACTACATGCATGTGAAACTAAGGGAGAGGGGGAGGACAGAGGTGGGAGAGGGAAGATCTTGTCACCTGTCATAGTTGGGCAGGGGAGGGAGCAATATATACGTATGTACTCTACTATATGCCTTATATATATATACGAGGTATATAAATGCTGCACCACATGTTCCTACACTGTGTGGCACGTGATACATATAGATCCTCCAATACATATATATATATATCACACCAAGCTTTTGTACATGCATCCCACAATTAATATGCCACGAACATACTATTTATCCATCAAGGGCATAAAAAAGATTGCTGTCGAGGGGAGATAGTCTATATAGACATGCACACATGTGTTCATACCTCAATTGCTCCCCCAGAGAAATGCATATATGGATGGATCGAGTCGACTAGCCACGTAGGTGAGGATCGATCGAGGATCAGCCCTATAGGGAAATGAGAATATGAAACTGATATACATATTCTAATACTCACAGGCCGGCAACGACGGTACATGATTTATAGCACGTACGTTGTACAGCGGTTCTCATTTAATAGATCTGAAAGCGTGAAGCGACATGTGCATGCGCGCAATCCCTTTGAAGATTTGAATTCTGCACATGCGCACTTCGAAAGATCAAAGCTCATCCTGTCGGTTTGCGCATGAGACTGCAAGATCTGAGGTTGGAAATGGTGTAATTAGCGATCACAAGATGTGGGTGTGGTCTAAAGTTATACATGAGTTTTAATAATTGCCATTCACATTGGATGCCAGGATGGGGACTGTAGCTGAAGAACTTCGGAGAATTGAGCTCTGAGACTTGAAGCAGATGGCTAAAACAGTAAGAAAAAAACATTCGCGTTGCATGAGTCCACATCCGTCCGCCCCTCAGATTTTGTAAATGAGAAAGTTGCTTGTGCTTCTCTCTACGGAACAGTAACGATCACTTGAAACCCTTGTCAGGGACTACTTCGACAGTATGAACTGCTACTAAGACAATAAAGCTTTCAGCTTGCTAGGGAAAGCAAGAAGTGAGGGGTGGAGCATAACTATGGTAATTGCATTCTTTGCATACTTAAGACCGTACGCGCATTACGTAATAGAGAATGAATACACTGTAGGTTGGGGTAAATGAGGGTCAGTATGTTTTTGCATTTATAGCCCTGTATGCACATGGGCACCTGCATTCCTCTTGATTGTCCAGAGGTATTGCAGCCAGCTAATTAGAATTGCCACGCTATCCCTGTAAAAAAAAGGTAGGTCTCATCAGCTGTGCTGTGGCACAGTTCTCTACACTTGTGGTTAATCTTGGACGTCCGTGTCTTCGTCTCCCACGTAGTCTCCAAGTGGAGGGATTTACAGTGGGCAAGTGGAGAAGGTGTGCATCACTGCCAACATATGTGCACGCGACAAGCAAAATGCATGCTACTAGCTGATACACATGTGCATGAACTCTGTGCTTAGAGAATTGGAGCACAAGAAGAGTATGCATCATAATACCTGAAATGGCTCGTTCTCCTTCACAGCAGATGGCTCTGCAGCACCTCTCGCCTCCATCCCCTAGTTTCTCCATTCTCTTTTCCATCCAAATATTGCTGTTGTGTTGTTCCTTACCTTATCTAGGCATCTCTATATATAGCATGTATGTTATGTCCTAGTCCTCAGCCTAACCCTTGACTATGTAACACATAAATGTCATGTGATTGCACAGATAATGGTGAGGATAAAGTAATGAATATAAAATTGACGTTTGGTTTTGTATGTGGTGTTAGGCTGTACATACAATACTACAAATACCAAGTTGAGTTCACCTGTTCATCAGGTTGAGATGCTATGCTGATTTGTATGCAGGACTCGGCCCAGCCAGCTGAGTTGCCTTGGTAGCTTAGTCGGTAAGAGCATTGCCTGGAGAGCTGATGGTTGTGGGTTCAAGTCCCACCCAAGGCAACCAATTTTTCTTTGAAAAATGAATGTTTCAGGCGAGTTGTGTTGTGTTGCTTTGCCTTTCTGTTGTTGTTGCTTTCTCAGCATCTCTTGAAGTGATTGTTCATGCACAATACTTGGTTTGGGGGTTGGTGTCTAGCTGGTTTGATTATTGTGGCCTTCTCCTAAATACCAAGTTTGAGTTTGTAGTAAAGTTATATTTGTACACTTCTATATTTAGTAGTCCTTATTTATAGTGCTGTAAAGGAGGCACTATCACTTATTTTTGGAGTCAAGAAATTCCACCAATACCTGTATGGCAGGAAATTTCAACTCATCACTGACCACAAGCCTCTCACAGCAATCCTAGGCCTCAAGAAGGGAATCCCTTCATTAGCTGCTGCACGCCTACAACGCTGGGCAATACTCCTTTCTGCCTATCAATATGACATTGAATTCAAAGCAACAAATGATCATGCTAACGCTGATGGTCTATCACGACTACCTCTTCCACTCAGCCCTGCTGATTCAAGACTCTCTTGGCTGAATAGCCCATCTCTGTTTAACCTCTCACAGTTAGATGCATTACCAGTGACAGCTGCACATATTGCTGCAGCTACAAAGAAAGACAGCACCTTAAGCAGAGTGTTAAGATATACCAAAACAGGATGGCAACTAGCTAAAGAGGATGTTTTGAAGCCATACCAACAGAGAAGCCAAGAAATTACTGTGGAAGGAGACTGCCTTTTATGGGGAACTCGAGTGATTATACCCAGCAAATACCAAGGCCAAATCTTGAATGAGCTACACCAAGACCATCAAGGATGCTCCAGGATGAAGAGTCTGGCTAGAAGTTATGTCTGGTGGCCGGGTATGGACAAAGACATCGAGAACATTGCAAAAGCATGTCGTTCATGCCAAAGTCACAGAAATGCACCTCCACCAGCTCCCTTACATCCATGGACATGGCCAACAAAACCCTGGCAACGCATCCATATCGACTTTGCAGGACCGTTTCTGGGCAAGTCATTTTTAGTAGTAGTTGATGCTCATTCCAAATGGCCAGAGATATTTGACATGTCCACCACATCAGCTACCCAGACTATTGCAACTCTACGACAACTCTTTTCAGCATATGGTCTACCAGAGCAAGTCGTATCAGACAACGGCCCTCAGTTTATCTCTGAAGAATTTGCTGACTTCATGAAAAAGAATGGAATCAAACACATCCGATGTGCACCATACCACCCAGCTTCAAATGGTGCAGTGGAACGATTTATTCAAACCTTCAAACAAGCAATGAAAGCTAGTGAACACAACGGACGAAGTGTAACCCATCGAATAGCCAATTTTCTCCTGAGCTATCGCGCAACTCCTCATTCCACCACTAATCAAGCTCCCAGTTCTCTCTTTCTCAATCGAACTCTCCGTACTCGACTCTCCCTGGTTCACCCTGACACTGGGCAACATGTCCTCAAGAAACAAGCAGAGCAAGTAGTGCAACATGATCAACATGCCAAGGAGCGTCAGTTCATAGTTGGACAGCAAGTCATGGTCAGAAACTTACGACCTGGGGACAAATGGGTTCCTGGAGTCATAACAAAACAACTGGGACCAGTGACATTCCTAGTGGAAACTGCACCTGGAATTGTTTGGAAACGCCATGTTGACCACCTCCAGGACAATACAGCTGCTCAAGAACAAAATGCGGAAATAGAGACAAACGTTGAAAATGATACCGACAGTTTCTTACCATCATTCCCAGCTGTGAATACTACTGAAGACACTGCTGAAGAAACTGATACTATACGATATCCATCTCGTATAAGAAACCCTCCGGACAGATATATGTAAGAACAATTAAGTGTTTAATTTTTGTAACCTTATATTTAGTGAGGGAGGAGTGTAGTAAAGTTATATTTGTACACTTCTATATTTAGTAGTCCTTATTTATAGTGCTGTATGATTTCAATATTTACTCCTCACACCTCATTATCAACCATTCACTCATAGACTCATTTCTGTACTTAGAGGATATTGATGTTAGGTCACCTTCATTCACCTCACTCTAGAACATTCTATGTGCATGTACCAATTGCTATATAAGATGTATGCTTACTGTAAACTATCAGAGTTTTAACCAGAGATTCAAGGTTGTCTTACTTAGCGTAGTTACGATACTACAGAGTTCACCTGTTCATCAGGTTGAGATGCTTTGTGATTTGTATGCAGGATTCGACCCAGCCAGCTGAGCTGCCTCGGTAGCTCAGTTGGTAAGAGCATCGCCTAGCTAGAAAGGTGGTTCAAGTCCCACCCGAGACAGCCAATTTTTCTTTGAAAAATGAAAACGAGTTGTGTTATGTTGCTTTGCCTTTCTGTTGTCTTGTTGTTGCCTTACTTTTCTCAGCATCTCTTGAAGTGATTGTCATGCAGAAGTCTTTAAACATGAAGTGGCATACATAATTCATGCCTTATGCATGCACATGTGCATGGTAGTATAATTTTTAAAAAGATATGATATTGATGAAGTAATAAGTATTACAAAAACTTTAAAAAAAGATGCCTAGGTAGCAAAAGGCAGTCCAGTTTCTCCTCCATTCAGTCCAAGGCGGTGGCCATGCTGGTTTTTGCCTCTTCCTACATACCGCACATGCTCAGTTGCAGTTAAGTTAATTTCCACCCCTGTGATAATAAAGGTTAAGTAAAGAGGAGTACTGGCCAATGTCAATTGGAGGGCTCTATAGCTACTCTGAATCACACATACAAAGCAGCACAACTCAATGCAGAGTCTCAACTTGAAGACCAGGTGAACTTAAACTTTGTATGTATCACATGTTACGTGTACATGTACTCCTGTATGTTATCAATAAGGTGTTCCCATACATATACAAGTACATGCATGCTCACGTACTCAGTAGGGTGTGTTTCTGCATCATCCCTCCTTCATGTGCATGTAGACCTGTCTGTAAAAGCATGTAACTCACAGAGATGCCTAGGTAGCAAATGGCAGTCCGGTTTCTCCTCCATACAGTCAAAGGTCGTGGCTGTGCCAGTTTTTGGCTTCTCTTGCATACCGTGCAAGCTGAGTTAGTATCTTGAAGGTGTATTGTTAGTTTTGCAGCAAAATGGGCATGGCTAAGCAAAAGCAGACCTGGTCTGCATGCACTAGCTAATGCAGCACAAGAAGAGTATGCATCATAATACCTGAAATGGCTCAATTCTCCTTCACAGAGCACCTCTCGCCTCCATCTCCTGCAAACAGTCCAGTATCTATTCCAAACACTTTAGTTGCATCTCCATACAGTCTAGTTGGTCCACTTTCTTCTCCATCCACCTTACCTTCCTTAGAATACAGTTTAGAGAATACAGTTTGAGATGCACATGCTACTACAGAGATGTAGTCAGTATATGGAGATGTATAACCATGCAATGTGCATACCTTGCCTAGTGCCTTCTTCTTAGGGGCCTAGGTAGAGGGTGTTGTAGGGGCCTAGGTAGTGGGTATTGTAGGGGCCTAGGTAGAGGGGGTGTAGTAGACACTGTTACAGACCACTCAGTATGATAACTGTTATGCAGGGTTGGTAGCTGCCTGCAGGTGCTCTCTTGTATCTTAGGTGGTTCTGAGAAGAACCGTTAAAAAAAATGGTGGTTCTGAGAAGAACAGTTAAAAAAAAATGGTGGTTCTGAGAAGAACCGCAATGGTGGTTCTGAGAAGAACCAGTTAAAATGGTGGTTCTGAGAAGAACCGATTAAAACGGTGGTTCTGAGAAGAACCGCTTAAAACGGTGGTTCTGAGAACCGCTTAAAATGGTGGTTCTGAGAAGAACCGCTTAAAATGGTGGTTCTGAGAAGAACCGGTTAAAAAAAGGAACTGTATGGCACAGCAGATGCATGGGGAAAAATACATTATATTTTAACATCTCTACACTTCTGATTGATCTTGGATGTCAGTGTCTTAATGTCCCACGTATTCTCCTTAAACTTCCGCCCCATCAGTGCTGTGATAATAAAGGTGAAGTAAATAGGAGTTAGTAAATAGTAAATAGGAATACCTGTGCACACAGCTTGGAATGGATACTTGAAAACACAGTGCATAACAATAACTTACTGAGAAGTCTCTCCACCCTCTCTCCATCCAGCCCAGGTTTCTCACTCTTCTTTGATGAAAAGAGGAGTGAAGAATGCAGCTCCTCCTTTGTGAAGAGGATGGAGACTGCTAACAAAGCCCAAGAGTAGGGATTTGCAGCAGGCAAGCGGAGAAGGTGTGCATCACTGCCAACCTATGTGCATACCTATGTGCATGAAACAAGCAAAAAAATATATGAGAACATGTGAACTCTGAGCATGGAGAATTGGAGCACAAGAAGAGTATGCATCATAATACCTGAAATGGCTCGTTCTCCTCCTTCACAGCAGATGGCTCTGCAGCACTTCTCGCCTCCATCCCCTTCAAAAGGCAGTCCAGTTTCTTCCCCATACAGCCAAGTTTCTCCATTCTCTTCTCCATCCAGTCCATTCTCTTCTCCATCCGCCTCAGTATCTGCTCCAAGACATCCTATAAAATTTCCTATTGCATATGAAATAGCAGGCAGTACTCTATTATTTTATTACTTACAGCATCTCCAGTCCTCTGCCGTTTAGGTAGTTCCTGCAATAAAAATGTATAATTCAACTACCAGCCTCAAGTGCACTGCATGGATGGATGGATGGATGGATGGATGGATGGATGGATGGATGGATGGATGGATGGATGGATGGATGGATGGATGGATGGATGGATGGATGGATGGATGGATGGATGGATGGATGGATGGATGGATGGATGGATGGATGGATGGATGGATGGATGGATGGATGGATGGATGGATGGATGGATGGATGGATGGATGGATGGATGGATGGATGGATGGATGGATGGATGGATGGATGGATGGATGGATGGATGGATGGATGGATGGATGGATGGATGGATGGATGGATGGATGGATGGATGGATGGATGGATGGATGGATGGATGGATGGATGGATGGATGGATGGATGGATGGATGGATGGATGGATGGATGGATGGATGGATGGATGGATGGATGGATGGATGGATGGATGGATGGATGGATGGATGGATGGATGGATGGATGGATGGATGGATGGATGGATGGATGGATGGATGGATGGATGGATGGATGGATGGATGGATGGATGGATGGATGGATGGATGGATGGATGGATGGATGGATGGATGGATGGATGGATGGATGGATGGATGGATGGATGGATGGATGGATGGATGGATGGATGGATGGATGGATGGATGGATGGATGGATGGATGGATGGATGGATGGATGGATGGATGGATGGATGGATGGATGGATGGATGGATGGATGGATGGATGGATGGATGGATGGATGGATGGATGGATGGATGGATGGATGGATGGATGGATGGATGGATGGATGGATGGATGGATGGATGGATGGATGGATGGATGGATGGATGGATGGATGGATGGATGGATGGATGGATGGATGGATGGATGGATGGATGGATGGATGGATGGATGGATGGATGGATGGATGGATGGATGGATGGATGGATGGATGGATGGATGGATGGATGGATGGATGGATGGATGGATGGATGGATGGATGGATGGATGGATGGATGGATGGATGGATGGATGGATGGATGGATGGATGGATGGATGGATGGATGGATGGATGGATGGATGGATGGATGGATGGATGGATGGATGGATGGATGGATGGATGGATGGATGGATGGATGGATGGATGGATGGATGGATGGATGGATGGATGGATGGATGGATGGATGGATGGATGGATGGATGGATGGATGGATGGATGGATGGAAAGCAATCTACATACCTCACTGCCATCACTGTCATCGGATATAATCTACAGGGACAGAAACACTGTGTAATAAGCTCATGTATGTTTAATAGTATGAATGTGTAATTATACGGAGAGGCTGTAAGTTTAAGACTGGCAATACTTATAGTCCGTCTGTATTTATTGGGGAAATATGCTACAGATGTAGTCATGCAATGTTCATACCTTGTATGGCATCCTCTTACGTCTCCTTCCCCCCAGCTCATCATCCTCAGCATCCAATTCTCTTCCCCCCTTTTTCTGTAATTAGAATACAGTTTGAGATGCTGTGCATCACATATGCTACTACAGAGATGTAGTCAGTATATGGAAATGTATAACCATGCAATGTGCATATCTCTTCTAGTGCCTTCTTCAGTCTCTCTCTCCTCAGCTCGTCATCCATCAACATCCCCTTCTGTATTTGGGAGAGAATATGATTGAGAGGGTGGGTATTGCACATGCAAACAATCATGTAATGTGGTATGAAATTATAATGAAAGTAAAGATTATAGTCATGCAGTGTGCACCCCATGTGTCTTCTTCACTCTCTCCTCCTTCCTCTCCTTCCCTCTTCTGTCTGCTGATAGGAAATAGTATTTACACGTCATTCAGAATGAAGAGTGCACTTCATAGAAACACATTGTATACATAGCCTCACACCCCTATGTCATAGGGGTACGTGTGAAATTCCTTAGTATATGCTGGTTGCTATTATAAGCAGGGGACAGTCTGCCAGCCAACGCTGGTAAGATATATAGTCACACGGCCATGACAACATGTAGCAAAGCGTTTTCACTCACTCTTGTTAGACGCCGCCGCCTCCATCTGCTCATCATCTTTGGGGGGAGTTTCCTCGTCCTCTGCGGGCGAGTTAGGGGCAGCGGAGAGGACGACCGCAACGGGGACAGTAGAGTAGACCTGTCTACTTCGCTATCAGACATGGTCACTTGAATACCGAAAGTCTCAGAAGAAATTTCACCGTGGTAAAATAGTAGAAGTGTGCACTGGGCGCCGCGACTCCCGCTCTTATGGCCAGTACAGTATGGGCATGCGCATGCGCATAGAAGTACTTGTAACATGATTTGTCAATTTTTCTCCCAGAACCTGATTGGTCAATTGGTTGGTGATCCTCCCAGCGCATACTTGGTGACGCAAACTCTCTGGAAACTAAGCATTCCCATGAGGTTTGATGTAAGTAGTGAACAGTTGTGTGTGCTATTGTTATGGATCATATATTACCATGTTCCTAGAGTAGTTGTTACAGCCGGGGAAAAATATGGAAGCTTGTATAATATTTTATGCAGCTTTGTGTGGGCAAGGTCATGATGAGTGCCTTGCTTGTGGAGTCGGTGTTTTACATGTCTGGGATTTGAACTCATTCCTTAGGATATTAACATCAATCCTACACTCCTCTGCCACAATAGATCCAGTGGCTCAGTGGTAAAGTGTCTGAGTAGTAATCTGAAGGTTCTGGACACAAATCCTAGTTGGATTCTGGATTTACCAAATGACGTTTGGCATTGATGTTGTATTCGTCCATCATTAGGCTAATTGGGAATGCATTGTATGTGGCTTATTGGTTGGAATTACTGTGAAAAGTACATGTACATGCATACACATTGCTAGAGTGCTTCAAATACTGGAATGCACTGCACCATGAAATATGGGTGGAACTTGAAATCAAGGGAGGGTGGAGGAAAGAAAAAGTTAGCAACTGTATCACGTCCCCTGGAGTTTACGCTTATTGCATACCAGCAGTTCGTTTTATGACATCCATAACTATAGTCTCTATACTAACCTTCCTCTATATCTGAGACACCTGTATATGAGACAAATGATTTCCTACCCATGCCTTTTATCTACCCCACACTAAGGGATAATTAAATGTCAATTCTAGTTGGGATGTTCTGGTTTAATTTATTGGCCCTCAACTCAAACTTTATAGTACAGACTAATTTACACATGCAAATGTCAGATCTTCAAAGGTTCTGGAGCCCATATGTTAGCTATAATGACATGAGTGAATATGAGGTGTGTGTGCTATCAATGTCCTGTTTATTGATCTCTTAATTGTGATGTCGGAGACAGGGCACTTTTGAAGTGGTCAGGTGGATGGGGGTGGTCTAAGCCCCGCTTCTAAACCACACCTCCCGCAGCTATTAACACTAGCGTTTGAGCTGTCTCATCGCTACAGCTACAGCTGTTGATTGTAATCGCTGCATCTCACCTAGACTATTGGTTTATGTCAACTCCTTATTTATCACCTGCGCATGCGCAGGCCTGAAAGCGACTGTTAAACTGCATGGTCCGGCCAAAACCGGACCAGCCAGACCGCTTGCTACGTCCATGATAGATGAGGAGAAAGATGCTTCTTTTGCTGTATACCATGGGAGTCCTACTGGTTCGGCTCTGGTAAGTACGTACGTACATATGTCACTTTTGTAGCTAGCTACCTTCGTGCATGCATAAAACCTTTCTCCGCCTTCACAACTATATACATGGAGTGGATTCCACATCCGATAGCAATTGTGGAAATGGAAGTACGAGGCATAGAAATGTACTTTATAACAGTTTTCTCTGACAATCCTGTGTTATATGTTCATTACCGTGTACTCATGGTTACAGCTCTGGCTTTGTATCGTAACTACTACGCAGCTACTGTCATACTTATTCTGCCGACCATGTATTCATCAATCTCTTGATCGTTCTACATGTTCTCATATATCAGTTTGTGGACAGCATTGTTACGCGTGCGCACACGGCTTGTTGTGTTTATGCTGAGACGCAAGCTGATCCGGGCGATCGAAGCACACACAGACAGAAGAAACTGTGAGTCTTCCATACAGTGAATATTGTAAGAAGAGCACATGGCTTCTTGTAGATTACATCATGCACTTTGACCTGTAAGGAAACATGTTGAGCAGGTGCATATTATCAAACACCAATTGCAACTGTGACAATTGATCAAGCTCACACAGTGGCAACTTATGGACTATTTAGCATACAATATCTGTACCATGCACATTGTGAATTTCTACCCCAGTTGACAAATAAACAGTATAGTCCAACTTAGGTTTTGTAGTTAACCTGTCCAGCAGTGGTAAATATAATTTGATAGGCATCCTCACATTTCGTGTTCCTCTAGCATTTCCACTCATCTTGCCTTTTCTACCTTTTTCCTCTCTAGTTTCCTTTTCCTGCTCATTATCTTGCTCTCTGTGGTCTCTTAATTCATAGGGATCCTGTATAGAACATTTAACAAAGCAGCTTAGAGTCCTTGCTACCATTGTGTTAGTGTAGTACTTTAACCAACCTTTGTAAGTGATTCTCCTGCAATCTTTTGGATCTTAACCATCTGGAGTCACCCGGATGCTGATGAACCAGTGGCTTGATTCCAAGCACCATAGGAGGCATACTATATACCTGGTGTCAAGTATTTACAGTGTGCTGCTGCAACAATAACCTCCATTGGAATTTGGCCATCCCCATGGTCTATTAGAAAACACTTGAATTATTGGAAGGCATCAGAGTTAGGCCAAAGTCATGTAAAGTAAACTCTCTAAACCTTGGCACATATATTGCACTGCAATCTGTACACTGTATACCTGAAATCTCTCCAGTTTAATGTAACATTGATTATGTTGGCTACTTAACATTGTTGGGGCCGTATGGTTCTGAACCAACTTCACAACAAGGAAATTTCTTTCCAAAAAGAGCAGTACTGCATTGTCATTAAACACCGCCTGTATTGCACTCTATACATGATGTAACAAATTGTTAGGTAGCCTGGTGATGTACTCGATCAAAACCTCTCTACAGTATTGCACTCTACAAATCTTCCCCATGGCCTAGCTGTGTATCTGTCTATATTCAATGTTCCAGCACACGTATTCATGAAGACGGGGAATGTGTTAAAAAAGTGTCATAATTGCGGAAGTTACCGTGACAAATGATATTCCTACAAAACCTTTTTCTCTCACCCCGAAGTCATGTAAACTTTTCTAATGATGTCTATGTATATATGTTGATCTAGTATGACACAGGTATGTTAATTCGCCCCATTCTTAAATAGTGTCTACCGACTCTGCATAATGCCTTGAACCTTCTCAAAGGAGAGCTAGCAAGGTGTGTAGAGTTTAAATTCCAAGGGGAGGCATGGTGGCTTTCTCTAGGGTGGAGTAGGGGTGGCTTTCTCTGGGGAGGGGGGGGCTTTTCTCTAGGGTGGAGGGGGGTGGATTTTCTCTAGAAGGGAGGAGGTGTGGCTTTTCTCTAGGGGGAGGAGGGGTGGCTTTCTATAGAGGGGAGGAGCTAGAACTTGAAGCTGGTTAAATTTGGTCAAGTCATGCTACTGCTTCAGTCAAAGGTTGTCGTGTCTCCCTCAAATCCGCCCTACCACTAGCTCCTGAGGGGCAGCGCGATGCTTCGCTCCCATCTCTTGGACGCTGTATTGTTAAGGCTTACACACGTGGATACTACTGGGCAGATTTACGCATGTGTACATGAAGTCTACATATAAGTGACTGGAGGTGTTAGAATTGGTGTGTATTAGTATGTCGGTGTATCAGGATATGCCCTATGTGAAGTCTTATTTTCCATAGGCATTTTGTCCTAAAGAGGCATGCAAGGGCTGTGGAGTTTCTATCCCCCTTAATCAAATAAGGGATCACATGAAGAAATGCCCCCAACTATCTAAGTAAAGCATTTTGCCTGTCTCACTAATGTGCTTTTATGTGACTTGGTCCTATTGGCATCAGGATTAGCAGCAATGTTGAGAGTAGTGATAGTTCTCCAGACCAGCAGGACTGTCATAATCCTTTGCAAGACTGCAATAGTCCTAGTCCTCCTCCTTATTCTCCATTTACTCCAGTGCCTTCCCCAGACAAAACCGAGAAGTATGAAGAGGTATGCATAGTATCCTACCTGGTTGTAAAAATGACACAATTTGCAAGTTTACACTGTGTCCAATCCATTTTCTATGTAATCATTATAATTATATCTCACTCACTTACCACAGAAATGTATTTCTGTAGTAGGATATTACTCAATTGTGTGTGCCCCCTTTTTCAAGGCACCAGTTGAAACAGTTCATTTAACAAGTGCTAATGATTCGGGAGATAGTGCAGATGCTGCAATGCTTGCTAAAGCAGTTGAAGAGCGTCTTCTGAATCATAGGTAAAATTCATATCAAAGCCATATATATAGCGTGATGCCATCCCTAGGACAGCCCAATGTCCAACTATAGGAGTTCCCAATGCAAAAGGTGGGTTGGATGTTTAACACATGCAACATAATCTTTCATTCCTCTCACACAATGAAGGCCCAAGTTGCACAACATGAGGGTTATATGTGTAGTATATTATATATGCCCTGGTTTGTAAGGAGTCATGACCATATACATGTTTTTATCCATAGTGTGTCTTCACCGAGTTCCCTGTCAGATTGTTTAACAATTCTGCGTCAGAAGGCAGGTCTGCCATCTCCATCTACAATCCATGAGTGGTTCTCTGTAGAACGGACAACTATAGATGTCTGTCGATCACACATTCTTTCTTACAGTCTGAGAGAAATGAAGAAATCAAGATTTCACCATGGATATCTGCTTAAGGTTAGGAGATCTTGGTTTTGTTCAGGTTGAAGAATAGTGGCTCCTATACTTTCAGGTTTGCTTTGTTGGAGAGGAAGCAATAGATACAGGGGGTCCAAGTCGAGAATATTGGAGACTACTGGTTGAAGAAGTGAAGAGAAAGTATTGTCGAGGAGAAGAAGGAAAGCTGGTGTTTGACCAGAATACTGCACTGCGGGTAGGTTCATGTAGTATATAAAGGTGCTCAACTTATAAAAAAAGCACATCATTTTTTTATGGCAGAATTCTGAATTTAAACTGGTTGGCATCTTGATTGCAATGTCATCTCTTCAAGGAGGGCCTGGCTTTCCAGTTTTGCTTCCAGCTCTGTACAATTATGTAGCCAGGGGACTCTA
The DNA here is from genome assembly GCA_963970385.1 of Theonella swinhoei. Lineage (NCBI taxonomy): Eukaryota > Metazoa > Porifera > Demospongiae > Tetractinellida > Theonellidae > Theonella > Theonella swinhoei. The sequence goes on along the minus strand of OZ019948.1, from coordinate 10,363,141 downwards.
TTGTCTAGATGATGTGTCAGACAGTGATGTACCTGACCTACATGTGCAGGACTTGCTGTCACAAGTACATAAGGGTGTTTTTGTCCATGTTATAATTAGAGAGAGACTGTTGTTTGTACAGTAGCTATAGTTTGATGCATACACAGAAGACTGAATGTAAACTAGAATCTGATACTATGATTCAAGTCATATGACATATGACATTGTTATTACATGTTTAGTGGTGTGCCATCTTTCACAAAGCTGATGTGCCATATGACATTTTTCATCCTAGTGATGTATGAGTGCCCCTGTACTAATACATGGATGTGATTTATATATTAGCACATGTTATTGATCTCTAGTTAAACATAGTAAAATATCCATTTAATACTCTGTGTGCCCACTTCAGTACACTTGCTACATTCTGTATGTGTTACATATTGCGTTTCTCTACAGATACACACAGCTTCCACACAGGGGAAACTAAGAGAGCTTTTCCAGGATGACGATTATTCCAGTCTTGTAAATGAAACAGGGTTTCAGAAACCCCTCCCTCTCCTCACTCTCGGTGATAAAAGTGAATTAGTACACACGCTGCGGCAATATTATACCTTTTTGAAAGGCCAGTTTGAGCTCAACCAGTTCATTGAGGGTCTGAAAACTTATGATTTAATTGAGTCAATTCAACTATACCCAGAGCTCATGAAGCCTCTGTTCTGTCAAATGGATTATGAGCTTAATAAAGGTCAGTGCATTAGGGATTGGTACTGCCAATAACATGAGATGATGTGGGTGCATGCATAAAACAACTTTGGGCAGCACTTTTTCAGACATGGTCAATGAAAATATGTATGCAGATGTCTTCAGAGCCATGCTAAAGCCCAAGTACAGTGAAGAGGGGAAACCCAAGAGGCGGGTAGAGGAAGCAGCTTTCATCCATTTCATGGAGTTTTTGGATTGCTGTGAAGGTAGGTATATCTGCCATTTAATAATTACAACTTTTATTATGTTTAGATGGTTCTGCAATGACATTTGATGGTGATTGTGTAACACTGAAAGATGTACTAATATTTTTAGTGGAGCTCCACCACTGGGATTTCCACGCCCACCCTCTGTCACATTCTTACACGATTCCATGTTCCCCACTTCATCTACTTGTTCTCTGGAGCTTCGAATACACACTGTGCATACTGACTATGAGAGCTTTGAGGCAGAAATGGTCATGGGCCTTAAAGGACATGATGGTTTTGGTGTGATTTAGTGCATGATGCACTCATGAATAGGAATTCTGCGGATTCTCCCTAGCCTCATGATCAGTTACATAACCAAGAATATAATAATGTACTCTTCAGTTATACGTACATGCCTTTCAGTTATATGTACATGCCTTGACTTCTCTGTTGAGCTGTGGTAAACTATGTAATTTTGTATACTGCAATAATATTGAACGGCCAGTTATGTAACATGCTTGATCACCACATATATATATATATATACTTGCCTTTCAGTATATACCTCTGTTGATCTGTTGCAAACACTTTTTATCATATACATGTTGTCATTGATCACTTGTATAGTATATAGCTGCATGATTGGTGCTGTGTGGCATATGCAAGAATACACACAAAAGATGGGCAATACAGGCTTAAAATATCATCACTACTAAAAAAAATAATTTCACACCAGAAAATTAAAGTTTGGAATGTACAAATTCAACACTCTCAATGTAAACATGGATTCCATAATCTTCACATGCTTCTAATGGATTAATAAGTTCAACATAGTCCTGGTGGTGAAAAGGCAGAGGTGGAGAATCAACAACAGCTTCTTCACTTGGTGGGGTGGATGGCAGAGGTCCATCCCAGTCCACACCAAACCAAGCATCATCCTAATTAAAACAGCATTGATATGTAAAGTATGTATAAGTAGTGTAGAGTTGCAAATTGCAATTGATCTTAACTCAACACTAGGGTCACTGGGATGTTCTCCTGTCATCCAGAGTTGAATGGGTGATCTGTTCGATGCTGTTCCTAGGGGATGATTGTTCCAGGTTGATGCAAATAGCTGTAGGCTCTGATTAATGCGTGGCAAATACACATAGTGTAAAGAAAAAAGATGGACATCATTTTCAGAGTCTACTATACCAATATCTTCCATGTAATTGAACAGCTGATAAAACAACACTGTACACCCATTATATACGTCTCGCCACAACCGTTCGATACGTTGATTATGGACGCTTTGTCCACACAGAAAGCTACCCCTTCCTTGTCCCCATTGTGCAATTATGTAGTCTGCAACATTGACATTTTCACCTCCACGATCACCTCTTACACGACTTGGTAACCCATACAGTTGTACTGCTTCATCTAGTACTGTACTAGTAAGTTCTAGCTTGATTGTTGTCAGCACAGTGCAAATACACTATAAGGCGGCTCTAACCATATGAATTATGAGCTTCCATTTAGATAACAACTAGAGTTGATATCATTCCTTTCTGCACCTCCCATATCCAATATCTCATGCATATAATGACTGCATGAACTCAGACTAATCAGTGAGGTGTTTGATTTCGACATAGCATGTATGCTCAGTTTAAGGTGTCAGAGGTCCACATTTAAATAGCAGCACACAAAAAGCGACAGCTTGCATATTTTGACCTTTGAACTGCCACCAATTAGGGGGTTCAAAGATCACAACCTGCATGTGCCACACAAAGAAGTCACTCAAACTTCAGACTAGGATGGTACCTTATCAACTTACGATTTCCATCGATGTGCCGTAAGTGCTGTGGCCCATGTACAGAGTGGCGCCTCCTCCTTAAACAATGCAAACAGCGCATAATAGACCCCTCTGGATCTACACGACGTTGTGATTCTCTGACTCACGCAAATCTGACAAACGCAGTAAGAAAAGGAAAATAGCCACGTGAAATCATACATCTGACGACTCCCCCAGCCTGGAAACTGCATTTGCACCTCAGCAATTATGCTCTCCAACTCAGCATCACTTATACGTGAATAGGTTGCTCTTATGGTCCGATGATAATCCTGCATTCGTTGCCGTACTATACCCCCAACACACGAGCGATCTGGGGCACAGAAAAGTTGGCATACACTAGATGCTCCAGCTGGTTACGTGGTATGATAAAACAAGGCCTTCCCAAAGAGCCATCGAGTAAAATATGCGCTTCAAATGGTGTTGGAAGCAGCTCAGTCCTCTCCACTAGGCGCCTTATCCGGGCGTACGCATCTGCAAGTAATAGGAAGACTTCCCTCTTATCCTGTTCTATTTCGCCACATGCTTCTTTAACAAGTAAGTCCCTATACACAAGTTCCACCCTCCATTCAAGAGCCTCTGCTTGCTGAAGAGATAACTCTGATTCTTCTCCAAGGCCTTCAATGTCTGCAAGAACGCTTGTGAGGGTCTGCATAATCCAAGTTCTAGCCATCACATGATCTGTTCATTGCATGGGCGGAGCCTCTTGGTGTGCATATGCGTAATAAACACGCACGCGGAGGGGACTGCACGCGCTAATACTACCCGCCCAGGCCTTCATAAATGCATGTTGCGTACGCTACTTCTAAAGATAGGCTTATGGTTATGAATGCATATTATGTGTAAACAGCCAAGTGTGTAAGTGTGTTGAAAGAATGCTACATATAATGTAATATATATATCTGAAAAGAGTACATCTGCAAAAGAATTTACATGTTGGTAAACAGATGCATCTATCTAAAAACATGTATCTGAAAAAGGTATAAAAAGAGGTCTTCGCAAAAGTGCATCTAAAAAGATGCATCTGTATGTATCTGATAAAAGATGCATCTGTCTGAATAAGATGTATCTATGAAAAAAGGTGTACCTAAAAATGTATATGAAAATGTGTGTCTCCATCTGAAAGGGAAAGATGCATTAAAAAAGTGTATTTTATGCTGTATCGGAAAAAGTATGTGAAAAAAGGTTTATCTATATGAAAATTTGCATCTAAGATGAATCTGTATTAAATGCACATGAAAAAGGTGTATTTAAATAATGTATCTGAAATAGTGTGAAAAGTGTATCTAAACTGGTATATCTATCTCAAAAGTGTCTGAAAATATGCAGAGGTGTATTAAATGCGCATGAAAAAAGATGTATCTTAAAAATAATGTATCTGAAAAAGTGTATCTATCTGAAAAGTGTATCTAAAAAAGGTGTATCTATCTGAAGTGTGTCTAAAAAAGATGTTATAGTTTTGACACTAATCTCCCTCCATACAGAATCTCTGCTATGAACGAATGCTGAAGCCCTGTATTCTTGGGTATCCTTGTTTCAGGTAACCACTTATCTCTGATTGGGTCCACCGTTCCTCTACACAACCATCTAATAGCTGTCATGGAAGAAGGCCATGTGTTTATGCAGATGTGCTGAAAGGATTGGATGAGTTTCTGACAAGTGTTAGACCACTAATCAACTGTACTGGAACCAACACTGATCAGTCTGACGATGAAGAATTGCCAGCTGTATCTCTGCAATAATAGTATCTTTTACGAAACTCAATATCATACCTGTGATATGTCCTGTAAGTATAGAACTGACAGGTATGGAATGTAGGTGTGCGTTATTTAGAAATCGAGGCTACTTTCATTTGAGTTATCAACTTCGACTCAGTGCTAAGGTTGTGCTAGTTTGTTACTTTGATGTTCTTTTACATAGTTCCTCCTGTTTTCACGCGTTGCTAATCTCCAAAACGCTTTCAGAATCATGAGGGCCTGGGCCGAGTCGGCCTAAGCCGGGGTGTGTAGCTGATGTGTACAGTCGCCAAGACCTGTACAGTACTTCTATTAAACTAAGTCATTACTGCTAGCTCCAGTCAGTCTCCTAGCCTGAACTTGCTGCTCCAGTCATCTACCATTTTCCTAGCCTGAACTTTCTGACTAGTTAGCTACATGTACACTGAATCAATGACTAAAACTGCGAAACCTCCGCATACATTACACACCTTTGTAGATAAGAACCATATACACATTTATGGACACCATCGTCGGAGAATAGCGGTAAATATAGAATAGGTTTTGCATAGTTAGCTTACACACGTAATACGTACTTACATGTATGTTACTTATTCAACAAAAATTCAACCGGAAGTTAATTACAATCTAATTAAAATTCGGCGGGAGGTTGCCGCTGCTATTTGGAAGCAATGGAACATACATTTAAAGTAGGAAGTGCAGAGCTAAGCACTGGAAAGGGAGTGTTTTCACGAAATCCAGTGTGGACACTGATAATCCCAAACTCCCTGTTGCTTCATCTCCACAAAGACAGACCTGCTGGCTATACTGATGGAGTCAATAAATACATCAAGGAGGGTATAGTCACTCTTGACACATCTTGTGAGAGACTGGAGTCCGCTCTGCATAGATTGGCTGGAAAACGTGTGTGTGTGTGTGTGGGGGGGGGGGGGGGGGGGGGGCAAGTCATGTACATGTATGCTGCAAGTTTGTGGGAGCATAACACCATTACAATAATATGACAAGTAAATAAAAAATTTAGGAAATTTGAAAGGAAATGTAGGGATTGCATAAAAAAGAAAGGAGACAAGATTGGGACACAGACATGTTATGTTATATCAACGTAACAATATGGGTACGTCGATATATCATAACATGTCTGTGTCCCAATCTTGTCTCCTTTCTTTTTTATGCAATCCCTATATTTCCTTCCTAATTTCCTAAATTTTTTATTTACTTGTCTCCTGTCATTTTTTTCTGTACCTAGGTACATACAATTGCTATTTTGCAGTTAACTTGGTACAAACGTATTAGCTAATGCATTGTACATCAGTTAAATTGAATTAGCAGTACAGATAATAGCGTGTGCATGAAGCTCTGTGTAACTGCCAGTACTATGTAATTGCCAGTACTTAGGTTTACCATCATACAAATATTCACATTTAGTGAAGCTTTTGTTAGTGAGATATGGTAATGCTTGCCTGAGGCTATTTGTTGTGATATTACAACATTGTTTACATAGATCTTATCACAACATTGATCATTGGGGTATTAAGCTTTACCATCATACCAATTTCCATATATAGCAGAGCTTTTGTTAGTGAGATACAGTAATGCTTGCCTGAGGTTATTTTGTACAAGATTTACATGGTTTACATAGATTTTATCACAATGTTGATCATTGAGGTATTAAGCTTTACCATCACACCAATTTCCACATTTAGTGGAGCTTTTGTTAGTGAGATACAGTAATGCTTGCCTGAGGTTATTTTGTACAAGATTTACATGGTTTACAGAGATTTTATCACAATGTTGATCATTGAGGTATTAAGCTTTACCATCACACCAATTTCCACATTTAGTGGAGCTTTTGTTAGTGAGATACAGTAATGCTTGCCTGAGGCTATTTTGTACAAGATTTACATGGTTTACAGAGATTTTATCACAATGTTGATCATTGAGGTATTAAGCTTTACCATCACACCAATTTCCACATTTAGTGGAGCTTTTGTTAGTGAGATACAGTAATGCTTGCCTGAGGCTATTTTGTACAAGATTTACATGGTTTACAGAGATTTTATCACAGTGTTGATCATTGAGGTATTAAGCTTTTCCATCATACCAATTTCCACATTTAGTGGAGCTATTATTAGTGAGATACAGAAATGCTTGCCTGAGGCTATTTGTTGTTATATTACAAGATTTACATTGTTTACAGAGATTTTATCACAACGTTGATCATGGAGGTATTAAACTATACTATCATACAAAATTTCACATTTAGCAGGGCTTTTATTAGTCAGATATAGGATTGTGTGGCCTCCACTATTATACATAGCCTAAGGCTATTTTTGTTTATTTTACAAGAAGTACATTGTTTTTAACATGACGATGCACTATACCCACAGTGGAACTATATCACTGTACCAAATTTCATGTTTAAATGTGTTACCATTAGTGAGTTACGCTTTTTCAAGTGGAAGAAGTAGTGTCGGAAAGTGAACAATTTATATAATAGACTTGTTAATTTAACCCCTTTATCTACCATTTTATAATCACAGTTAGTTTCTACATATTTATTTCAACAGAAATCCAGTAAGCAGCAAACTGAAAGTGAAAGTGATGAAAAACCTTATATATGGATAGACCATAGCAATCCCTATATACACAGTACTACTGTGTGACATGTACATGTATTACATTGAGAGGAGTGTCAACATCAGTATTACAAGAATCACAAGGGTTAACAACAAATACTTTTGTTATGTTGCTATTAGCGATGGTATCTCTACACATGCTGACTTTCAGGTTGATGGTTACCATGGTTGCTGAGTTTTGCTCATTAGTTATCCTCATTCATAATACATTGCTGGGAGAGATAACGATCAGTAGTACATGAACTACAAGGGTTAACGAAAAAATTATACCTCTATTCCCCAGTACGTAATGATACATTTCCACATGCAAAGATTGAACTAAATTGACTTTATGGTTATTGAGTTACGCTTCTTCAAGAAGAAGAAGAAGAAGAAGAAGACAACGACAAAAATTTGTGAAGCACTTTTTAAGCTATTACACACATTTTACATCACAACACATCCAATTTTTGTATACTCACTATTTTTCACACATTTTTTACCTTGGTATCATTAAAAGTGAAATCAACCTCAAATTGAAAGTGAAAATGAAGAATATCCTTATATATGGTTTTCAATGGGGATAGACCATAGCAATCCCTATATACACAGTACTACCGTACTGTGTGATATAGAGATTGCATAAAAATGAACAGAGACAAGATTGGGACACAGACATGCTATATACATCAATGTATATAGCATATCCCCATTGAAAACCATATATAAGGATATTCTTCATTTTCACTTTCAATTTGAGGTTGATTTCACTTTTAATGATATCAAGGTAAAAAATGTGTGAAATATAACTAGTATGCAAAAATTGGATGTGTTGTGATGTAAAATGTGTGTAATAACTTAAAAAGTGCTTTTCACATTTTTGCCATGTTTTCCATCTTCTTCTTATTATTCTTCTTCTTGAGGAAGCGTAACTCAATAACCATAAAGTCAACGAAGTTGAATGTTTGCATGTGGAAAGGTATCATTACGAACTGGGGAATAGAGGTATAATTTTTTCGTTAACACTTGTAGTTCTTGTACTACTGATCGTTATCTCTCCCAGCAATGTATTATGAATGAGGATAACTAATGAGCAAAACTCAGCAACCATGGTAGCCATCAACCTGAAAGTCAGCATGTGTAGAGATATCATCGCTAATAGCAACATAACAAAAGCATATGTTGTTAACCCTTGTGACTCTTCTAATACTGATGTAAACACTCCTCTCAATGCAATACATGTATACATGTGTATAGTGATTACGTAATATCATATTGAATGTACGTGCAGAGTACATACATTGTACGCATATAAAACCATGCGTCATATAATAAACCGATTACGTAATGACAGAGTACTCGTTAATGACGTCATTACATCTGCCGCGCATGCGCAAACGCTTAGCAACTAGCGCGTAGCAACTAATAGGTACAGTGAACTGGCTGCTTGATAATAGAGAAATGTGTTGATGATTGATTGGTTTAGCAACTAGCGCTTAGTACTACATAACAAAAGACAGAGGTGTTGACGATTCTTGTGCTACTTCAACTGTCAGAATACTGCATACGCGTACAGTGTGTTGCTCTCTGCCAGGCACTACTCTACGTATGTACCGGATGTTGGAATAGCGGCATGCTACCAAGCCAAAGCGCTGGTGACCGACAGTACGTTGCTAGCATGTTTGCTCAGCCAATAGTACGTTGCTGCTCAGCCAATAGTACGTTGCTAGCAGGTTTGCTCATAGTTCGTGTACGCAGCTGCTTGTAGCCACTCCCTACTAATCATACATCTCAGTGTGTGATTATTAGGGCCTCTAGCAATAATGGGCCAGGTATTTTATGGATATGGTGAGCATGTGCTAATGGGAATTATTGCTTACAATTGTAAAAAAAATGATTAGAGACAAGTAAATAAAAATTTAGGAAATTTGAAGTGTATATAGGGATTGCATAAAAATGAACAGAGACAAGATTGGGACACAGACATGCTATATACATCAATGTACTAAAAGGTATGTTGATGTACATAGCATGTCTGTGTCCCAATCTTGTCTCTGTTCATTTTTATGCAATCCCTATATACACTTCAAATTTCCTAAATTTTTATTTACTTGTAATAAGAAGATGAAGAACATGGGCAAAAATGTGAAAAGCACTTTTTTGATATTACGCATATCTTACATCACAGATCAACCAATTTTTGTTTCCTGGTTATTTTTTCACCTTGATACCATTAAAAGTGGAATCAACTTCAAATTGAAAGTGAAAATGAAGAATATCCTTATATATGGTTTTCAATGGGGATAGACCATAGCAATCCCTATATACACAGTACTACCGTACTGTGTGATATTAGGAGAAGGTTCAAACAGCTGAAGCAGAGAGGGAGGAGATTAGGGCACACCTTGAGCAGGAGCAGGCAGTTACAGAGGAGGAGAAAAGACGAAATAAAGCTCCCAGGAATGCTCTCAAAGCCTCTCAAAACAAGGGCAAAACAATTGAGGAGGTACATAAAATATACATGCACATACATGCACACTAGTGTAGGTACTTACATACGGTATATACCTCTTAAAGGTGGGTGAACGACAGAAGCGGAGAAAGATGGCACAACTACAGGCTTTCACTGACAACACTCTTCAGCCGTGTATGGCAACCTTATGGCCTCACACCAACATCAGTGATGGCTTTGAGTGATGCAGGGACACCTGTCACTCTTGCACTAGCCGGTGGCCCAAGTGCAAGTTCATCTTCTGCTGCTTCATCACAGGTTGACAACAGCGAACGTGTACTCCACCTACTGGATCGCTACCATGAGCTAGCTCAAGTGAGATGCATACATTGTACACATATAGTATATGTGCATGCATGTACATACAAACATACAACATGTAGACAATACTAGAACTCCCTCGACTCCATCACGTCAAGAAAGTCAGACGGGAACTAAACAGTGGAATTGACCATCATCGTCTTCCAGCACCATACAAGGGAACGTACCTCCCATTTCGAGATCTGCTGACGAAGATTCTAGCCAAAACTGTAAGTATTGACTTCAAAATAATTATATTTTACTTTGCTCGAATATTGACAGTTGGAGCAGGCACCTACGCCTCACAGCCAGAAGGTGACAGTAAAGCTGTCTGGACATGGAGCAAGGTTTTCTTCCGAAGCCTCACATGTCTCTTTGACGTTTTCTTTTCCTGGCCTTGCAAGTGATGTGCTCTCTGCCTCAGGTATGCATACGTAAAATGTAACATGAAGTGTTGTATACTTACAAACCACACTTGTAGGAAACCACACATATGGTCCTGCAAAAGGTGGTGAGAGCTACAACTTCTTGCAGCAGTGTTTTCAACCAGGTGAAGGAAGTCATGGAAAACCCAAGTGTCACCATAGGTAGTCAGCTCTATCACATCGAGTTTGTTTGCGGCTGACTATAAGGTACATATACAAATAACTGTTGAACTTGTTCATTTGTACATGTACGTGTATATGCACGTATTTTTACATGTAGACTTGCGCATATGCGTATACATGTACATGTACAAGTACATGCACACTTGATACTATATTGACCAATAATCTGCACTTACAGTTCTCTTGTTGCTGATGGGGATGAACAAGGCCTCCTCCACTTACGCCTGTCTGTGGTGCACAGCATCATCAGAAGAGAGGTTACCATATCTTGTTAATGATTGAATATTTGTGTTGGACATGAAGATCATCACTTTAAGGAAGTCAATTTCACACCTATAGGTGGAATATGGCAGTACCAAAGGAGGAATACACTACTCCTCCACCCCATAGGAAAGCTCGAACCTTGATCACAGCTACCATTATCTTTAATTTGTCTTTTTTTTTTTAATAAGACACAAGATGAGAATGGGAGGTTGGTGTCTGGAAAGTTTGAGTGGACAGCTCTAGATTGCCAGCAGAGACTGAAGGTGCTCCGTAGACTTCCGCCCAAGCTCCAAGCCCTCCTTCCCTCCGAAGATGCAACACAGATTGCCCAACTGTGGACAGTAAGTGTTACTGAATACCCTGCAACATCATGTAAAGCATGTACTTAATACCTTAGGATTTTGTCTCTCTCTACAAGCTCCTCTCGTCGGAGTCAACCAGTGCAGATGAGCTGCATGAAAGAGTAGGTGACAAAATGTGCCTACCTTTAGCTACACGTATATGCATGTACATATTTGCAACTTTGCGTAGGCCAAAACATGGGTCAGAGACTTCTTGGCACTTGGGAGGCATGAAGGCCATCAGAGAAGGCACATCACACCATATATGCATGCTACTGTCTATCATGTGCCCTCAATGATAAGACAGCGTGGCAACCTACTGATGTTCAGTGGACAAGGTACAATGTACACATGTGCATGAATGTACACTGTGTGATATATAATACACGTATATGTTTTCAAACAATACTCCAATACACAAGTACATGTACATACCACTGAATGTTGTGGTCAAAACCTTATGCATAAGGATCTGTAGTTAAGGTGGAAGGTCACTGCACTTGGTGAAGGTCTGTGCTCCTTTTCACAGGGGTGGAGAAAAACAATGACACAGCGAAGAACTTCTACTCCTCTAACCGCCATAACCCATGTGCAGAAGTCATCATGTGCGAGCAGAGACTGGAGGCACTACAGGATTATAAAAGACAGAAGAGAGCTTACAACAAGAGGGATGAGTCTTACTGGAGTACAGGCATCTTCGACAAGCGTGCCAGGGCTGAATAAACTCTCTGCTCCCCACTACTTTTCTTTTTTAAACAGTTTTTTTCAAAAACACCCCTACTTCAGAGGGGGCACCTTTACTGAACTACTTAATGTTTGGGGGATATACATGTATGGGCCAAATGTGAATAACAATAAGGAGTTCATGATAAACTTTCTCTTCCCTTTCCTTGCAGGTCAGATTGCAATCAGGTTTGCGTTCTCTCTCTCTCTCTCTCTTACAACATACCTTACAATCGTTGTCAGTCTCTTCGGTAAGAACCAGTTTCGTAAATTTCATTTGTCGCGGGCACACAGTGCTATCCCTGTCGAAGTCTACGCATCCTCATAGCTTGTCGCATGTCTGATCGATCGTGTGCTCACGTGTATATATTGGGGTCTATATTATTGCGGTCTTTGTTTAGAATTCAAGCGTGCACAGGTTCAAAGAGCAACATCTGAACATGACGGGATAGCTCGTGTCACTTCCTAGGTACTGTAAGGACTTTCACAGGTATCTCTTTGCGTAGTAGATTTATGTTCTGTTCTGTGTACGTACATGCCTGCATTCGCATTGCAGATTTGCCAATAGCCCAAGTGATATATATGTTCACAACTGTTGATTATGGTGTGATATTATGCAGAATCGAAGGAGAGAAGAGTGTAAGTCTCTAACAACGCTTTTTGAGCATCCACAGTGTACACATTTCTAAATAGTGTTTTGGTTTCTAATTACCACTGCAGGTGTATACTGTTGGTGACCATTTTATGCTACTCCACATGCGAAGAGGAATTTCGATCTCACATCCATCACCCAATCGATCATATATCCGGAACCAATCTTGTGGAAAGTGAGCTTCGTTGAAGTCTTGGATGGTGTAGAGATGTCCTCTCCCATTCTCATAAGCACTTCCCTTATTTTTAAATAGAAAAGTGAAGACATCTGTGCGAAACTCCACTGTTATTTTGCAGCTCTGATTAACACCCTTCTTCAATGACTGGTGTACAGCATTAGTAAAAGAACTAATACAATCCAAAATATCCCTCTCCGAAGGATGAGGTTCATTGAAGTATCTGTGTTTTTAATATATGTATAGATATTCACTTTATGAAGAGCCAATCAAGCGCATGCTATACCCACTGAAGTACTGGGCGAGTTATGTCTTCCTCTTTTACCCACGTAGCATCTTCCTTCCTGTACCCCGCCCATAGTACCAGATATTTGACTCCACCCTAGGAGTAAATTTGGTACAATTCTGAAGCGCGCTATTATGAGGGGTGACTAATCTTCCTTCTCCGGCACGACACAAGACGCTCGACCTCGTAAACGTCTAAGTCGTCACTGCAAATCACAGACTGACTCGATGCTGGGTGGCCTACAGCACGATCGTACATGTCGGCCGTACTTCTTTGATTCAGTGTGCGGTAGAAACTGACAGGTCTTGGAAGAGCGCGTGTAAAGTAAGCCATGGTATTCGAAACGATGCGTAACTAGGGAAGCTAGGCAGTGGACGGCGTAAAAACAAGCAATTTATAAAATTAACACCCGATTGTTTACAACATTACAAATTATTATTACACATTAAACATGATGACCGCTAAACAAGGCAAATTGCTGGTAACGGCAACATGGACTGAAAAGCGCTAGAGTGTATCAGCACAGAATAACAGCGCAATTTGGCTACACATATACAAACACCATCTGCAGCTCCCTTGCTCTAGCTGTGGATCATCTCATATGCAGTTTGTTCACATGATCTTAACATCATGGAACCGACTTCACAAAATTAGTGTGGCCAGGGAAGAGAATACATTAACTTTATTGTTTTCTCACATGTGTACAGCTTCATCCATCTACTGTGTGGCTACGAGAGGAATTTGGAAGCCATCCTTTTTTTCCAGATGCGAAAACTCTTGTTTGATCTCCCCCATGATGTTGCTCAAGTCTCAGTTAGTTTAGTATAAACATGCCAACTGGAAGTACCAAGTCTGCTCTGTTCCACTACCTGCAAGGGATTGTAGTTCGTGTGAGAAAAGCTTGTGGCTACAGTGTTCGAGATCCAGTGTGGCTGCTCGGTGATGCCACTTGTGAGAAGATGGGAGATCTAATGGCAGCCAATGGAGGCCGTCTATTGGGGCTTTATGATGAGCTCTCTACTTTTTTGACCCAGCTCAACCTTTACCGTGGAAAGGGGCTGACTCTTTCACATGAATTGGCTTCAGTTGTTCAATGGCCATTCATGGAGTAGGACTACAGGTAGATACATATAAATGCTCTTTTGCTATACTGCCTGAGGGACAGTATCGAAATGACCTGAGTTCCCATACAACCTTAGAACATTAAAAACATGCTTGCCACAAAGTTTATTTACTGCCTTACCTCTGTAAGGCCTGTTTTCTCACGACTTTCTATTTCCTGGGAAATATGTATATGCCATCAGGGATATTGGACTGGGTAAGGCATTAGGAAGTTCGCAAGAACATGTGGACATATTTTATATTAAAGAGGGTATTTGCTTGCCAGCTGTTGATGGGAGGTTGGTGGGTGAAATTTAGTTGCCATGTACGTAACTTTTATGGGAACAGCAACCACACATAATCAGATAGTGGCTTTGAGTGCAGCATTTCAGTTCTTTAATGAGCACATATATCATGCATATATATACGCCTAGATGCTGTACAGTATGTATTTCTCTAGGCCTAGAGGCTGTAGTAAGTATTCTATAAGCCAGGAGGCTGTTACTTTATTTTTCTAAGCCTAGAGGCTGTTACATGTATGTGCATTTATATACTTAGTACACCTGTATATTTTTTAAGCCTTGGGCTGTTTATGTGTAATGTTATGTGAATTTGGACACTGAGTGTGTGGGGAGAGTTGGCTAGCCATAAAAGACAACTGCCCCAGTTCTCAAGGCTGGGCATCCGGTGTCCTGCTCCAGTCTGTGTATGTGTGTTGTGTGTTGTACATGTATGTCCTGTGTGTATTGTTTGGTTTGTTTCCAGGTCTCCTTTGCTTCTTGGTGTGCTGGTGTGCTATACATATATTTAGTATGCAACATCCTGCTCAACTATATAACACTCATATACATGCATTGTCCTCTTTACTCTCGTACTTTTCCTATGTGTAAACTAGATCTTAAACTAATGAATTTTTGTAGTGACTGGTGATGCCAATTTTTCAATGGAAACCAGGTTGGGGGTTTTAGCCAGCCCTCTGTTGCTCGATCGCTAATTGAAGTGCAGAAGTTGGTCTAACACAACGGTTTCTTTGGAACTTTCCAAAGCCTACCTACTCCTGTTTTTGCTCTTTGGAAGAAGTTGACGAACACTTTACTGGAAGTGTTGGTAAGATGTAGAGTGAGACTATTTTACTTGTGTGTATGACTCGGATTTACACTATGGTTTAGTAAACTATCTTAAGGAGCTGTGGATGCCAGGGAAAACTAAGAATCCAAATCCTAGAGTTTTAACTAAAAACTCTGAGGCTTTCAGGAGACATTTTGATCAGGTACAAGAGCAGCTGGAAACATTGGCTTCCATGGATGACCTCCTTTCACTTCATGCATTTCTACATACTCATTTCTCCGATCACCTCAAGGCACAATAAAATGGAAGTTACTGACAAATGAAGACTGTGGTGAAGGGCTACGCAGAAGCCCAAGAAAGACCCCTTGTAAGGTACAAAACTGACTCACCCCTATCTATACATGTATCGTATTATATCACTTTGCACTTCACTTTATCATCAATCACTCCAATGACATAACATCTACCTATACCTCACTGTATCGTCAATCACACTAATGATATAACATCTACCTATACCTCACTGTATCGTCAATCACACTATCACACCAATCATATAACATCTACCTATACCTCACTGTATCGTCAATCACATCAATATCACTTAATGCATTTACCTCACTGTGTTGTTAATCACATGAAACATCCACCTATACCCTAGCATTTACATACATAGCTAGGATTAGTACTTCAACAGTACTGGACAGTGGTCCAGTGTGTGGTATACATTGGGATTGTACTCCACAGTCCCATAGCGTACTATGGTACAGGAGTACAGTACAGGACAGTGGGATTTAGCTAGTCTGTGTGTAGTACACATTAGGATTGTACTCCACAGTCCCATAGTGTACTGTGGTACAAGAGTAAAGGACAGGACAGTGGCTAGTCTGTGTGTGGTACACATTGGGATTGTACTCCACAGTCCCATGGAGTACTATTGTACAGGAGTACAGGACAGGGCAGTGGCTAGTCTGTGTGTGGTACACATTGGGATTGTACTCCACAGTCTCATGGAGTACTATGGTACAGGAGTACAGGATAGGGCAGTGGCTAGTCTGTGTGTGGTACACATTGGGATTGTACTCCAGAGTCCCATGGAGTACTATGGTACAGGAGTACAGGACAGAACAGTGGGATATAGCTGGTCTGTGGTACACATTGAGATTGATACCATATAGTACAGAGTACAGGACAGGACGGTGGGATTTAGCTAGTCTGTGTGTGGTACACATTGGGATTGTACTTCACAGTCCCATAGTGTACTGTGGTACAGGAGTACAAGACAGGACAGTGGGATATAGCACACAGTTGGATATAGCACACATCTTGGTAAAATCACAGCACATCGAAAAAGCCAAGGAGATATTTAAAGGCACTTCAATTACCATATCTGATGGAGGAGAGCGATATCTAGGAAGTGCAATGGGTAGAGACGCCTTTGTCCAGCAATTTGCTCAGAAGAAAGTGGAAGGGTGGGTAAAGGAGATTGAGAAACTAAGCAAGTTTGCTGAGACACAACCACATGCAGCCTATGCTGCTCTTAGTCATGGCCTGATATCAAGGTGGAACTATTTCCTACGAGTTGTCAATTGGGAAATGCTCTCACCCGCCGAACTCCTACAACCACTTGAGTCAGTCAGCCATTCAGTCACAATTCATTCCTGCAATCACTGGTCAACATCCTCCTGGGAAGCAAGTTCGAGAAGTTCTTGCAATGCCTGTAAGGCTGGGTGGTCTTGTTATTAGGAACCCCATCAATATGGCCATGGAACAACACACTGCCTCACATCAAATCTGTGCTCCACTAGTCGATCGAATTGTCCATCAAGACCATCAATTGGGCGATTGTTCTGCTGTACAACGAAGTATCAAATCCAGACTTAACTCCCGTAAACGTACACAGCAAGTGGAAGAAGCAAAGTATCTCAAAAACCAATTGCCATCTCCTCTCCAACGATCAATGGAGCTATCTCAAGAAAAAGGAGCATCTACCTGGCTTACCTCTTTGCCGATTGATGATCATGGGTTTTCCCTGCACAAGTCTGCCTTCAGAGATGCTCTCTCACTCCGGTATGGATGGTCACTCCAGAATCCACCCTCTTACTGTACCTGTAGCCATCCATTTAGCATTGATCATGCACTGACCTGTAAAACAGGTGGCTTTCCTGTCATTAGGCATAATGAAGTGCGAGATATCACAGGTTCCTTGCTCTCTGAAGTTTGTCATGGAGTGACAATTGAACCTCATCTTCAACCACTTGCAGGGGAGGTGATGTCACACAATTCAGCGATTACTGATGATGGAGGTCGCCTTGACGTTGCCATGTATGGTTTCTTGGGAGGTTGTTTCGAGAAGGCATATGTAGACATAAGGGTGTTCAACCCCTGCGCCCAATCGAATCGCCGGAGTCCCCTTCCATCTGTATACAGGCGACATGAGCAAGAGAAAAAACGTCAATATGAGCAGAGAGTGCGTGAAGTGGAACATGCTACGTTCACTCCACTTGTCATGTCTACTACTGGAGGTATGGGCAGAGCAGCTACCACATTCTATAGGAGACTTGCCCCCATGATCAGTGAGAAAAGGAACACTTCATACAGTCAGACTGTGAACTGGATTCGTTGCAAGTTGAGTTTCGCCTTGCTGAGAGCATCAATCATGTCAATCAGGGGAGCGAGGTCATCAAGACATCATGCAGCATATGAGACCACCCAGGGACCAATTGACCTTCAGCTAAGTGAAGGTCAAGTGTATTGAATACTTGTCTTTTCTTTTTTTTTCTTAATTATTTTTTGTGTGCCATGCATGTACATTCTATGCTAGAATATTTTTGTATAGCACCTAATCTTCCTGTATGGGTATTGTATGTATATACTTCACATAAAAAAAAAGGGATATAGCTTGTCTGTGTGTAGTACACATTGGGATTGTACTCTACAGTCCCATAGTGTACTGTGGTATAGGAGTACAGGACAGGACAGTGGGATTTAGCTAGTCTGTGTGTGGTAAACATTGAGATTGTACTCCAAAGTACCGGAGTACAAGACAGGACAGTGGGATTTAGCTAGTCTGTGTGTGGTACACATTGGGATTGTACTCTGCAGTCCCATAGTGTACTATGGTACAAGAGTACAGAACATGACGATCTAATCAGTGTGTGGTACACATTGGGATTGTACAGTCCCATAGCGTACTATGGTACAAGAGTACAGGACAGGACGGTCTAGTGTGTGTGTGATACACAGTGGGATTGCACTCCACAGTCCCATAGCATACTACGGTACAAGAGTACAGGACAGGACGGTCTAGTCGGTGTGTGGTACACATTGGGATTGTACTCTTACAGTCCTATAGCATACTGTGGTACAAGAGCACAGGACAGGACACATTATAAAAATGTAGGTGTGGACACTAGGAATAACTACTACGAGATGACCTTTACCCCCTCTGTAGTAGATAATATTTGGTATACTTTTTGTTGATTGATATAGTAATACTTTCTGTACTGGTACAGGCTGACACTAGCTTGTAGGCAATGCAATTTGTGGTGCAATGTAGGAATACTTTTCTGTGATGTTGCACTGGTACAAGTTAGGACTTCTGGTACTGTTTGAGACACTTGTAGGCAATGCTAGACATGTGTGAAAGATCAATCCATGTGTTTCAGAAAACTTCTCTCTAAATGCTTCAGGTAGGGTATGCTTCACTTGCTCTAAGGTTGGCGCCCACTGTAGCTCAGCAAGATGATTGTGCAAGAATGAGATCCAGGTGATGAAGTAGTAGGAGTAGAGACATACCAAAATGAAAAGCAATATCTTTTTCACGAAGATTGAGTTGTAATTTTATCAGCGTAAGAAAAAACTGGTCTAGTGGATCTAACTTGGTCTTTCTCTTTCTACTAGCTTTCCCTTGCTCCCGAAGTATTCCAAGTGATTTATGACAGGACCAAGAAAGTCAAAAAGGTAAGCAACAGGTGGAATCCCATGAACAAGGGAATTGCAATGAGCAATGACACTCAATCAAAACGATTTTGATTTAGAAGACACTTGACGATGAAGACCTTTGTTTTCAATCTCAAGTGCTTCAATCCTTGCTATCAGTGCAGTGTGAACTATCATATTAGTTGCAGATTCATTAGCTGATAATCTAGATGTATCCAGTGCTGACTCTTCACTACATTCACTGTAAACCATAATCACTTAAAAGAACTTCCCTAATAGGAGTAGATAGAGCTGTACTGGCACCAGACTTCTCTTCGTCACTACGATCACTTAATGTGCGTGTTCTAGTGGGACTTGTACTGTACTATAAATGACGTTTAGCACATGGACCAGCTTTATCAACAGTGTTGGCCCTTTTTCTCTTTTCTGCTCTTTGCCATCTGGCTGTCCAGTTTTTTTTTGGTGACCTGAACTGCTTATCAAGATATGACGGTAGTTGAGTACAGTCGCCATTGGGAAAATGTTGGCTACAAACTCTGTGGTGATCAGCCATATCAGAATCAGAAAGACCAAGGGCCAACCACCAGTGTTTATGTTTAACTAGTTCACTTCTAGGAGGAAACCGGTGAACGATACACCAGAGGCACGTTGTTAACTAATACATTTACATATGAGACAAGTAGAAGGCATGATTATATCAAATACTGTGTGGGGAGGGAGAGAGAGAGAGAGATTCAGTCAGTTATTGCCTGACTGGTAGTATCCATGCCTCCTCTCCTCTACACTCTGTACTACATCTACATTCACCGAACACACTGAGATGAGCTGATATTCAGCAGGTACAACCATACGTTACCTGCCGTATCTACGGAGCCTTGAGGTCCAGAAGTGGTCAACTTGGAATGGTTGTTTCTCCCTCTACAATTGCTTTTAGGAAGTACAACTTGCACGTAGTCAAAGACAGATTGAAGTTTCACTAGGTATTCGTTGTATTAGGATATCCAGTCTAACCACACCATGCATGCGCCCTGTAATTAAGCTAGATTCCCATAGAAATTTATGTAAATTGGGCATTGGGCACGGCTTAAACGTACTCCGGATGTAGCCCTGCGAGCAATATCCATTCCTCAGCATGCATAACTAAAAGGACTATTGAGAGTACACTGGATTGTGTTTACAAATGTGCCATCGGTTTCTTAATGGAGTCCAATCAGATGTTGGCAGCGTCCACATGGCTTAACCCTCCGTTAAAGAAGGTGACTTTTGCTGATGGAAGAGCAGCTGCTTAACAGACTAGTAACACTAGCCAAACATGTCATCATGGAGTACACAAAACAGTAAGGACGCAAGGAGTAGTGGGCTGTGGCATGCTTTCAATCAACAGGTTGCAGAGATGAATACCAAGTACTGCCATGGTTGAGACACAACAGTACTTGCAGCAGAGGAACATTGGAATAAAGGAAGACTTTCATGGTGGCAACAAAATGGTAGCCATTATCCCCAGCTGGCACTCTTGGGAATGAAGTACTTGTGTATTCCTAGCACATCTATACCCACAGAAAGACTGTTTTCCAAGGCAGGAGAGTTAGTATCAGCACGAAGAAGTAGGCTCAAGCCTAAACATGTAAATATGTATCTCTTTCTTAACCAGAACCTTTGACTTCCAACTTCATGTGTTGTGTTGTGTAGTGCTGTACTGAGCCACTTGGCTGTGAAATTATTTGGTGGACATGTGTCCTGCTTCAACCCACATCTGGTATTGTATCGATTCTGTAGCGATATCTCCAACATTTGTAGTCAGAATGCTATGGTATCGTATTGTTTTGTAATCTCCAGTATCACCCACCACTAGTCTCATGGAAAAGTTGGGCCTATTACCCACTTCAACACACCTCTGATTTCGTGAGCCCTATTGCCAGCTTTAGATGGCCAGGCCTGGCCATATGTAGACTACCAGTACCCTAACAATTGTGGTGTACAATAATTATATTCATGTATCCATTTCAGTTGTGCACCTTATACCCACTCTCCTTGGACAAGACAAATATAGTATAGATATCATCTTACAGCTTACCTTCTGCGGATGTATTAATTTTTATGATCAGGACACCTCACTAATCGGGGACACATTCCCCTCCCCATGTTAATTTACATGATCAGGACACCTCACTAACCAGGACACTCTCCCCTCCCCATGTTCATTTACATTTCAACCCCTACATGTCTGAAGGTTTTCATCTCTAACCCCCCCCCCCCCCATGCTATTTTCTGCCAACTTAAACAGGAGGTTGGGTTTCAATTATTAGCATGCATCCATGTATGCAGACACATACATGTACTTATCTAGCCACACTGTGGCAAGGGTGTGCACTTCCAGTGCTTTTCATTAACCCTCGGCGTGCATGCGCAGCGAAGGTTACCGTACTTGGTTTGCCTCTCTGTGTGTGTGTTTGTGTGTGTGCCTATTTCTCACTATTCTTGTACTAGAGGGAAAGATGCAGTATCAGGGTGATACTAAAAGCATCAGTGCAAGTAGCGCTTAAAATGCATAAAAAGTTATGGTAAGGAAAAAAGCCAATTAATAGGCCAATATGTCCGCACTGGCTCACCGCAACTACAATTCAGGCACTGTGGAGGCATCACAAGTTACACACCATGGAAAAGCAGCTAATCCAGCACTCACACAGCCCTTTCCTACCCTACACAGCTCCCTCCCTCCCTCCCTCCCTCCCTCCCTCCCTCCCTCCCTCTCTCTCTCTCTCTCTCTTCTCTCTCTCTCTCTCTCTCTCAACTCTTCTACATAACCGTGGATCTAGAAACGCAGCATTCAGCATTCAAACAAAACGATCATTTCTTACTCAAAGGGGATGCTTGTTCGTCTGATAAGTCATTTATGCAGAGAAAGCCACTCTCAAGGCTCTAGCTAACTATACATGCTGTCGATCGTATGGCGACCTAAATATTTGCCTATTATTCTTTTCCCGAATAATGTGCGCATCCCTATCAGGGAGAGCTTGCTGGGGTACATATACAGGCCTGTGTGTCTTTACATAGCTGTGACACCCCTAAAATATTTATTAACCCTTACTGTGCATGTACAGCCTAATTTATGGAGTTGTCCCAACTGGAAAAGTTTGTTGATTCCATAAATATAATCAGGAGTTGCAAAACCTCCAAGTGTGACCGTAATTTAGTTCCCATGTTCCCATCCACAAACTAGGGTCCAACACGAGTAGCTACTGTAGGAGGTGTGGGCACATCTATATCACATGTATATACTGGTCCAGGTGCTGCCACTGTTGGTTTAAAATACTATGGAGATGTAATCTATGTAACTGCTCATGATTAGAAGTCTAGCAGGAGGTTGTAATGGTTGAATGATGGTCTTTGTGGAAAAAATGAAAAAGTAATAGGTGAAATAGAGGAAAAGAAAAAAGAATTTTGAGAATAGAATAATAAGGTTTTAAATGTGTGCATCCCTACTCTCTGACCATTGCCACCAACCCACATCCAAAAATACCTCTCAGCACAACCCCCCCCCCCCCCCTCCCAATACACCCCCCCCCCAGATGAATCCAATAACGCACCACCCAGTTCCAGCCACAGGACAATGTTTGCTAATGCTACACATATTTACAGTATGGTGTGCATCCACCCGACCAATATATACTATCGAGACTATACTCAACCTGGTGAAATCAAGCCCTGGAAAGCACAATATACATGTACATGTGCCAAAAGAAAGAACAAGTGTGTAACCCCTTTCCTACAGCCCCCGATAGCCCTTTCCCAGCTCCCAATGGCCCTTTCCTACCCTACACAGCTCCCAATGACCCTTTCTTACCCTACACAGCTCCCGATGGCCCCTTCTCCCAATCGCCCTTCCCTACCCTACACAGCTCCCAATGGCTCTTCCCTACCCTACACAGCTCCTGATGGCCCTTTCCTACAGCTTCCGATGGTCCTTTCTTACTCTACACAGTCCCAATGACCCTTTCCTATCCTACACAGCTCTCAATGGCCCTTTCACAACCCCCAATGACCCTTCCTTACCCTACATAGCTCCCAATGGCCCTTTCTCCCAATGGCCCTTTCCTACCCTACTCAGCTCCTGATGGTCCTTTCTTACTCTACACAGTCCCAATGACCCTTTCCTACCCTACACAGCTCTCAATGGCCCTTTCCTACCCTACACAGCTCCCAATGGCCCTTTCTCCCAATGGCCCTTCCTACCTGACAAGGTTACACAGCTCCCAATGGCCCTTTCCTACCCTACACACCCTACACAGCTCCCAATTGCCCTTTCCTAACCTACACACCTCCTGATGGTAGGCTTTGCACTTTAGTGCTTTTCTCTCACCATTCTCTCTGAAACAGTTCTGGTGCACAGGAGATTCCGAAAGGTAGCTTATTAAAACGATATCTCCCGAAGGGGGGCATTGGCATTCACAGAGGAGGAGTCTGCACCTTGCCAGTTGATGGTAATTTGCATCCCTTCCTCTTTAGCTCTTTGGAATGCGACAAGTAGCATTTTTGCTATGCCACGCATTGTGCCACACCCCATTGGCAGCTGTTACTGCACATGTCCACAATCCAAGCTTATCACGATCTACCTCCTTCATCTCTTGTTTGGCCATTTCACACACTTCGTCCAGCATCCTTGCACAATCGGAAACAATAGTCTAATGGTGCACATAAACAGTGGCCTGTTTACAGCTTAAATACTCAGTGCGTGTCTCAGTAAGTAGCAAGTGTACAACCAGAAATAATAAATGCCACCTGAGCACACCTATGTAACAAAACACATAGCCAATATAGTGAAGAATTGGGCTGGTACATGTACAGAGAGAGAGGGATGTCCTCAGGTACAGTAGAACCTCTTAATAAGGGACACCTTCGTAAAGAGGGCTTTGACCCTTATTCGGAGGTTGTTCTTTGCTGGGAGGTTTTTAATAAAGAGCTATTTATTGCACTATTGCGGTTCTTTACAACATATCTCAATGATTATGACATGAAACCACTCTGCCTTAGACTAGAAAAACAGTCAGAAGCAACACTGTTCAAGAGCACTAGTAGTATGGCCCGACTCAATAAATATCTACCGATCGCGAGAGTTAAACAGAGGGACTGTATACATACATGAACATGTACAAATGGTGTCAAGGATAAAGAAAAGCACAACCCAACTGTATAACAATTCAGAAGTGTTTGTATGTGCAACATGCTACTGAATCATTTAGTGAATAAAGAAGAGGAAAAGGCACTAGCTTACATTGCATTCAAGGTAGCATCACACGAAACTCAGTTGTCGAAAAAGCATTGGATGTCATGAATGAAGCTCTATCAATTCTTAGTTGTAGCGTGTTGTACACACACACACACACATGCACACATTATTTTAATACACGTTGGGTCCGTACAGTAAGTACAGTTGGAGAATAACAAACATCACGTGCACGTGTGCATACAAACACTATTATTACCGGTGTCTGTAAACGATGGACTCTGGCTGGACTGTGAACTAGACTATGGACTGGACTAGCGCATGTGGACTGACTTTGAACACGACAGTGGCTATATAGCCTTTGTTCACTGCTTGCCAGCAGAGCCAGTCTATCTTTGCCCCTCAGCCACTAGACCGAGACCCTCCCCCGCATGTTTGTGGGTATTACGTAATGTGATATTTTGACATTCCTCTGGAACAAGTTGTGTATAGGCAATTCACCAGGCCTTCTCCCCCCCTGAGAAGGCGTGGCTCCACAGGCTAGATCTAGCGACTTTTCAATTGAATTCGCAAAACCGACCATGCCCCCTAATAGATGTAGTCATGCCATGATGCTAAATGAGATGGTAGAAAGTAACTTCACAAAGCAATATTCAATGCTGAATACTGTCCAAAGTGTGTTAGAGACCGCAGCACTACTTTGTTGCATGTAATTGTCACAAAACTGATTATAGCAATTTAAAGTTAGCTGAATTTTTTGGGGGAATTTTTCTGGTTAGGAGTCTGACGAAAAGAAAAGAATCAATGTTGTTCCCCCACCTGCCTGTCATTGTCAGAGGGAGGGAGGGAGCACATGAAGACTGGAGAAGTGTTATGTCTGATAAGAGACACAAGATGGCTGGCCATCTCTCACTGGTAAATGTCCACAAGTGGAGTTGGAGCAATATGTACATGTACATTTGACATCCAAAAAGGTTTACATACAGGAGAGAACGTAGACTATATAGTCAAAGACCACAGTACATAGAGCCATTTAAGAATGTAATTTTTAGATATTTGCACTGTTTATTTGAAGTGTTTTAAACCCCCTACTGCCCCTCGAACTGTTAACTCCCCCTAAATTAGTAAAAGCACACATGTAGGTGTTAAGGGTGCTCACCAACAGTCACGAAAGGACATCCAAAATTAAATTATGATAGAAACATACGTGGATATCCCAAATGCAAGACCCAGATGGTTACGAAGGCCAAGTGATAGTCAAAATTAATGGAAATTACAAATTTCCGCCTCAATCTTCTCCCAAAACTGTAAATTGTACATACAAGGGCTCGGGGGGTCCTTTCAAAAACATTCCTGCCAACCCCAGTTAAACAGATGCAGTCAAGAGGAGTCAATTAATTACAGTGTGTTAAATACGGATTTAAGTTGGTGTTCCAGTTACATTGCTGCTGCCAAACTGCTGAAGAAACTGGCAGTAGTACAGAATTCCTACTGGGAAAAGACTGTTGCTATCACATTGCAACAAAGGATATGATGAATGAATGTAGTGGACACAAATGGCGTAGTTAACGGGAAAAGAAGGCCCAGTGATGCCCTGATCCTGCATTTTCTTCTGGTTTTCATTCTTTATTTTACTGCAAGTTAATATATACACAAACATGAACAAAAAATGAGACTGGTGTAAGTAGACAACTTTCGGGGATACTTCAAAACCTGGACTGTGGACCGTGGACTGGACCATGGACTGGACTATGGACAGAATTCGTTGCCTCCTATTGCATACATTTATTTCACCATGTACCCGCATTTATATAGCGTTACCTTGTACCCAGGTTAATCTCATGTAGGATGTATCTCTAGAACTAGATAGGGCTGTGAATGTTACTGACGTAATAGACAGCGCGCTTACCTCTCATTTCCACGTACCTTGGGCCAAATTTCTTCTTGCTCAATTATACAGCACTTCTGGGCCTGGCTTTACTCATGACGTCATGGGAGTGCTTACTAGAAAAGGCGAGCCCTCCTAGTTATGCAAATGGGAAAATTCTGTGTAGTTTAAAAAGCACATATAATGTTATGGGTATATATGTGCACACAAACTGCCACAAAGTGGGACGTAATCACTTCACTATAATGGTTAAGAGCAATTACATAAACTACAGAATCCATGTTAAGAGTGACAACATTGGCAATATCCTGATGGCGTACAATCTGCAATCCAAATTCCAGCTGAAGATGCTGATGATGCTGGGGAGAGAGAAGACCAACCACATCATTAGGAATATGAAGGGCAGTAGGCAGAAAATTGGGATTACAGGCACGAATACATGCTAAGCGAAAATGATAATGAGCTGCAGAGTGTTTAGCTGGAATATTGAGCATACCACTTGCGTCATGGAACTGTCTTTTTTCAAGATGAGCTATGACTACATCATAAGGAGGGATTGGAACCATTCCATTCTGCTAGGCGAAGACTACCCCGGCATCCTTGACAAATGCGAATGTTACCAGCAAATAGAAAGGGTTGACATTTTGTGGAGGAAGGTTACTAATGAGAGGAGGAGGTCCACCAGTTGTTGATCCATGAAAGGGATTGTGGTAACTGAATTTGTGTGGAAGATTCTCAGTTACTTAAGAGTGTTCAAGTGGTCTGTCTGTAACCTATGACAGCGAAGACCACACCGTGCTTTGCCCATGCCCATCTCGAGGGAGTGAAGTTGTACCATGTTCCTGTGTTTGTTGAAATGCCTGTGACTGATATTGTGCTGATATGTCATGGTCTTGCAAATTTACACCACTACTTAGAGAGGTAGATGCATTGAATGACTCTTGAACCACTCCACTTACATTAACATGTGAGGTTTCAGGTAGAACAGAAATGGTAGTAGACACATTCAGAGGCTGGTGGTGTTCAGAAACTTGAACTATGGATGACATAACTGCATAACCACTTTTGAAATTGAAACCAATCCTGCATGGTGTGTAGTTTTCTGGAGTAATAGGAGGCACCTTTGATCTCTGTCTCTTTGGTTTACCACCTTTTTGGCCTCTACCACGAGGTAGGCCACTAAAACCCAAAGCAGAAATGTTGGGGTTCTGACCAGATTTGTTGTACCACTGCAGAAAATTCATTAAGTCACCATTGTTAGGGTTTCCACACAAAAAAAATCTAAGTTCATAAAACTTGAGTTTTGAGCAACTATACGTGTTAACCTATCTGAAATAGGAGCTCAAATCAAATTTCACCAGCTAAAATCAAGGGAGCTTTGCGATACAGACACTCAAAGTTAAGACCGTAGAGGTCAAAGTTCACTCGTTTAAACGCCCTAATTAGAGAGCACTCTACACGCACATCTGTGGATCCGCTGCCAGTGAAAGTGCACTCAAGGTAAGCCTCCTTTTATAGAGAGTATTTGTAGCTGATATAGACTTTCTGGTGTCTCCGTAGGCTAGCCGATTTCCTGTTTACCCAGTTAGCATAAAGCCATATTTTGGCCACAATGTTGCACACTGCATGCAAGCTGGTTCCTCACAGTGAATATTTATAGAGGGTTGGTGGATGTGTATGCAGCATTAATGAGAAAAATGTCTCTTGCTTCTTGCCACCTGGGTGAAGGTGACATATTTGACTCCTCTCAGACTTCTGTACATACGTCTCAGCATGTCTTTTTATGTGAACAAACATTAGTGTTTCTTGCGTTGTGTCTCTCTAGGTCTACTGTAGTAGTCTCTGGAGAAATGTCCAGAAGATCTCTTAAAGGTATGTATATCTAGTAGTAACCTAGCAACCAAAGTTACCTGGAGTGTTGTAAGGCTTGGCATGGTATGTTGCAAGTATGTAATTCAAGTCTACATTGTGCATAGGGTGCAGCCCCACATATGGGGAGCTTTTTGAGTGATTGAAGGGAAACCAGATGCAGCAGATCATATTACCGTCGGCTGGCCATCTAGACAGTCAAACGGCTCATAGCACCAACACAACTGAATGATTTGGGACCGGCAAAACTTACAGGATTGCCTTTGGCACGCATAAGAACTACTGGCAGGGGTGAGTTGTGTAATTTCAAACTTAAATGTGTGTAGTAATGCAACCTCACATAATAGGGGCAGCTTCAGTGTTCCCACCTGAACTGGCAGATGAAGGACTCTCCAGAGAAGTTTTACTTTCCACTCTTGAGCAGGTGAAAACTGGTCGCACTGATTGCTCGTGGAAGCTCCATGACACTCCTACTATTGGGTTTTATCGACAACTACATACTTACCTGAAATCTCAGCACAACCTTTCTAAGGTGACAATTGGAAGATTCTATTCTGCTATTGACTGTAACTTCCAGCAGAAAGGAAGCAGACCAGATAATACCTATAGGTTTGTTGAGAACATTGTATCATCTGAAAGGCAGTCCGATAGCTCAATGCTATACAACATCCCTGTACTAAGGAGTACTAGCTCGATACTGAAGCAATGTTCTCAACAGGTTCAAGGGTTGGATGTGGAGTGTGCAAAGTTACGCAGTAAGGTTGAAACGTCACGTGCTAAGTTGCATGCTGCTAATTGTGCCTTGTGTGATATTACCAGTCAAAAGCATCAACTCGAGAAAAAGTATGAGCTTTCGAAGTCAAAAGCTAGCAAGCTTAAGGACAGGAATACACAGTTGGAAACTGAATGTGCATTGCTGTTCAAGGAGTTGGAAGAAGAGAGTGATTCTGACACTAGCTTTCAAGCGGTTGATAGCTACTTTACAAGACATAATTGGTCATCAAAAGAACTCTGCTGAGATTAGGATACTTTACTATAGCTTGTTGGCTGACCGCGTTCCTGCATCCAAAATCGCTGATGTCATAAAAACTGTTCTTAAATGCTTCAATCCCTTCTTGAACCCGGAAGAACTCAGACTGCCTAAGAAAACATGCACTGGGTACATGCGTAAGGAGGAATTGAAGACCATCAATGATGCCCGCAAAGCTCATGTGCTATGCAAGATACCAGCAAGGGAAAAGGAATTTCCCTTAATACCGATGGGAAAACTAAGCATCAAAGGAAATTGGGTGAGGCTGTAGTGAATGGTCTGATATTGTTTAGGGGGCTTGAAAATGTGATGGCATATGTAATTGAATCTTCGGCATATAACGGACGATCCAGTAATCAGCAATGGTAATTGTAGATGTTGGGAGTCCTTGGGGTGAAATGTCTTGCTTTAAACTAGCAGGAGATAAATGCGATTAGTCTGGTATGGACTTGCTCTCATGTTAATATTACCTTTGTTGACATCTGATCTTTGGTAGTAAGGCACATACGACACTTTCGGAGGGAAAATCCCACGCCTACTTTGAATCCTCCGATGCTGTGAGCAGCCAAAGTGTCAGCCAATAGAAACAAAACTCCCCCATGCACCAGACGTTTCTCACCTCTTATCAACATTGTGACACCCTAAAGAAAAAATGTCAACTGACCATATCAATACCTGTACATGGATCAACACACAAAGTATAATACCTCGTACAATTTGTTGGCATCTGATATAAATGGCTTTAAAATCATATCATAACCATACTTCTGTAAATTTGGAACGGACACACAGGCAATCAGTTGAATACACTTCAGAGATGAACGCAAATGAGGTTGGATGTTTCCAAGAATGTAGTAGAACATGCCTGTGCACAAAGGACAGTAAGTAATGATGTAGTTAGACAAAGATATCATTTGTAAGTAATGATGTAGTTAGACAAAGATATCATTTGTGCAAAACATACATAGCTTGTGATGCCACGATAGGAACCTAGAGGGCTGTTTCGATCTCGTCTGTATATACAATCAGTTGTAGTCAACAGAGAAAAGTGGATGCTCTTTGGCCAGTTGGCCATCACAAAAGTCATATAAATAATCAGTGGAGTTGGTTCGTTTCCTAAATACCTACACATGTACAACAAAAAATGATTGAGTTGCGGGAAATGATACCAATATCACCAAACTTTACCTCATCATATATTTCTCTATTCTGCAAAATCCTTGTCAATCAATGGTACATATTGGAACGTTTCAGATTTCTCTACTAGGGAACATTTGGCACCTCTCTTCTTATAGTGATATGTTGTACCCAGTTCAACAGTAACTGACTACGTAAGTAGGATATTACATATGTAGGGGGAGTAAATGCAATGTACATGTACAGAAATATCTGACATGGAATTGTAATATGCTCCCTAACCGCCACCCATCACATCATTCTCTGTCTAGTATGTAACACAACTAATCCAAATACATCTCGATAAAATTTGAACTGCTTATACTCAGATCCCAGGGAAGCAAAGGGGTCTTCCCGTTCATCAAATGCTGACATCTTCCAGTGAACGCTTGATGGACTCACAAACTCCATCAACAATGGTACTAATTGAGCCAACAGCAAAATTAATCCTGGAAAGTAAGCAAAAACATAGCTGCTGTCCTTTGTGCAATTGATGATGCAGAGCTAGCTGAAATGGAGACTGCTGAATCAGCTGCAGTAGAAGCATCAGATCCACCCCTACTCATAGTGACATCTCTAATCTCAGTTATGTCTTCTTGAAGGGTAACAGGAATATCTTCACTTTCTGGCATGGTATCTTGACTTGGAGTTGATCCAGTCTCAGCACTCAAACACTGCTTCCAGTTAGGATGCTTTCTGGAGGCATGGGTCTTGAACGAAGAATAGGTGGAGCCATATTTAAATGAATGCAAGCACCCCTTTATACCGCACACAAAGTGAAAAGTTGGCTCTACAGAATGGGTCTCAAAGGTGTGTTTCAGCAAGCTAAGTCACGTGTTGCAGCAATATGAACAAAGAGAGCAAGTAAACGCTGAGCCGTCCATGAAGTCTATATAGAGCCCACTAGTTAAGTAGTCTCGAACCGGAACCGGATTTAGATGTTAAGCCCGCGCGCGGCATTTTGTTTACTGACTTGTGTGAGCTGCCTGCTTGCTGATCTCACTACCTAGATCTGAGCTACAGACCACTGTTCAACCAGCGTTCTATGGCTGAACCGTTATCGTGTGTACGTGACTTTTATAGCTGTTATGGTGTACTTTCTATTGGTTACACTTATCACCTACTGTTACTGTAGCACTTCATTCAGTGCTCATCTTTTAAACATTATGCACATGAGTATGTTACTTACTGAAGCAAAACGGGTAAAACTTGGGCAATGTGCCTGTTACTAAAGCTGTGTTCTTTTGACCATCATATTGTTAAAATAGCAATGAGAGCTCTGCAAAGGTGAATGTTAAAATAGAAATAGTGCTTCTACTTTTGCTTTGTTAAATTAGCAAATAAGTTGTAGTTATAAGAGCATAACACATTTGTTGTTTTAAGTCTTGCATTTGTCATCTTAAGAAAGAAGGGTTCAGCTTTGTTTCAATAACCAATTAACCTGTGTTACTAGAACACATGTTAATGTTAAATGAGCAAGTATGTATTCAACAATCTTAATGTTAAATTACCAAAAGTGGTTGCAATTTTGCATGCCATTACAACCTACATGCATGCAAAATGGACACAAAAAGATTTGTGTTCACAACACAATGAAATCTATGTTATTTCAACTCAATTTTTATTTGTTATATAAGATTCATAGCTGTAACCCATATTTTTTGTTAAAATTACAAAGGTATTTTTGCAGGGTGCAGTCTCCATAAGCCCCATGATATGTTGAATGCATGTGCATGTACACTGGTATGACATGCACTGTGTTGTTTCAATGATTCTTAGATTTTTCATATCTGCTTTTGACTACATGTAAATGCCGATCTTCAGGGGAGTACCCAAGCTACTCTATGCCATCCATGAGTTTCGGCCCCTTTAATCTCCCGACTCATGGCCAGCAGCAGCAGGGGCAGGACCACTTCCAAAGGAGTCCGGCAATTTCCATCTAGAAACTCACATGCCACACACATATACACACATACACACACACACACACACACACACACACACACACACACACACACACACACACACACACACACACACACACACACACACACACACCTACACACACACACACACACACACACACACACACACACACACACACACACCACCTACACACACACACACACACACACACACACACACACACACACACACACACACACACACACACACACGCACACACACACACCACACACACACACACCACACACACACGTCCTCATGACGACACTGCCTTGCCTTCCGCAGCCCCTTCTCTCTCTGTTGAAGACCAAACACGTCAATGTGGTGCGGCACACCTCCTGCGTGTGGAATTGATCATAGGCAGTCCACCAAAATACATTCCGCCATTTTTTCTTCATTTAGTGAGAATCCAATATTTCATCTTATATGGTGGAAGTCTAAGAACGGAAGAACGAAGTGAAAAAGTACGTGCTAACTGTAGTGGCATGTGCTGGCAAGGTGGTGTTAATTGTTGGCCACCTTTGTTGTGCAGAGTATCGTTTGTGTGTCCTACAACCCATGTGCTGATAAAGGGTTGATTGCTAGAAAAGGTATAGGTGTTTGTTGAGGAGTTGGGGAGTGTGAGTATTGTTCTGCTTGCTGTTTGTATTACCAACAACCCATGAATTGATTTTTGACAGGTATGCATGCTGTAGGTATCCGTAACTAGGTGGCTATCCGCAACTGCGTGGTTGTTGGGGAGTTGGGGAGTGTGAGTATTGTTCTGCTTACTGTTTGTGTGCCCTACAACCCATGCATTGGATTGCTTGGTACATGTGCATGCTGTACTACTGAGGTATCCACAACTAGGTAGGCATGATGGATCAACAGGTTAGTCCAGCAAGTGTCTTTTAGCTGCATGAAAATAATTTCGTGTGCGTCTAGGTGACTCACTTATCTGCTGCTGGAGTGCCAGCAATACGGGCCGGAATTGGGAGATATTCTGATGCATGTGAAGGAAAATATCGATTTGGTGTGTGGTATAGAGTGTTTAGATATAAATATAAAATATAGAAGTACTCTCTTGTAGGGGTAAAGACTTTAGGAAATCCTTTTCTAAAGTGGGTGGATTGCGGGCAGTAACAGTGGCCCCTTTCAACAGAAATAGAGTCAGCAAATTGCCAGTCACTGCGCCTTAATAATATGCTGCTAATGTCATGCTCTTTGAACCACCCTAATATTTATTATTCAGTGCAGGATATCGAGTGAGTACATGAAACATTTCACTGCGATACCTACATATACTTACATATGTTTTAGACTGACCTGGCTGGGATAGCCAAGTGGCTGATGTCATCAGAGCCTTCTTTAATACCAAAGACACTGATTTTCACACAGACCAAAAACATTGCATGCAAATTTTATTCATGGCTCTCACAGTGTGCAGCTTTGAGGGGCTACGTGAACATGTACCATGCAAGCCTCACCCATACCACAAAATCTCACATCCAAGTTTCATTCACATCACAAGGAAGCCTGAGATATCTTCTATCTACTGTGGCATTTGGAATGGTAATGTATATGCCACTGATTAAATACATGTACATGTATGTGCTTCTAGGGTATGGATGTTATGGATGTACAGCTGGTGGTGGTTTATGACACACCACAGAGCATGAATCAGCTTCAACAGGTATAGGGCTTATCACTATTATATCATGTATTGTATACAAAACACCAGTTATGTGGACGAGCAGGGAGAGGAGGTATGGCATCCAGAGCACATGTGTTCTTTATTTCCAGGTAACAAGTGTGATGATCAGGTCAAGGAGTTCTGTACATCAAAAGAAAACTGCCGTCGCATAATGATATTGCAGGCTCTTGGTGTCACAAAGACCCATCCCATGACTCTTCCATGCTGAGATGTGTGTGACAACAGAGCATGTCCACAATATCTGAACTACGACGTACCGCTGTGAAGGTTATTGATGATATTTGCAAGTTGGAACTCAAAGCAGCCTTACTGAGGGAAGGTCA
This sequence comes from Theonella swinhoei, assembly GCA_963970385.1. Lineage (NCBI taxonomy): Eukaryota > Metazoa > Porifera > Demospongiae > Tetractinellida > Theonellidae > Theonella > Theonella swinhoei. The sequence continues at coordinate 10,328,890 of OZ019948.1, read as the reverse complement.
TATGTACATTGAAGAAGATCCGTTACCGAATGTTGGGGAGTCGATTGCCTATCGGCCGCTGATTAGCGCGATGCAATTATAGTTGCAAGATCTGCAGCCAGGAGGGAGTTATACAATTTTGCTCTGAGACTTGTTTTTTCAACTCTGTTGATGACTTAAACATTGTACTGCTGCGCCCTGAGCTTAAAATGCTTTTTTTTAAAATCACCTTTACACAAGAAAAGACACCGTATGTATATGTAGTTATTTAGCTGTTTCGATATATGTTTGCAAGAAAAATCTTGTTAAGCAGATGAGAAATGCTTGCAGTACGGTAAACAAGATGAAAAAGCAGAACGCAACAACCTCTATGTAACTCATAATCTAAGTGGACTTCTTCATGGTCAACTTGTATTTCCCCTTCCTCCTCTTTAACAGATGCTGTCAGTCTTTCCTGCAGCCATGATGTGTAGTATATATGCACAACTAATGAAGTCTCCAGTACATCTATCCATATTTGAATCTTGTGTAACTTGTTGTAGTCCGTGGGTGCACAACTGATGAAATCTCCAGTACATGTATCAATATTTGAATCACGTGTATATATGCACAATTGATGAAGTCTCCAGTACATGTATCAATATTTGAATCATGTGTAACTTGTAATGTGTGTGCACAACTGATGAAGTCTCCAGCACATGTATCAATATTTGAATCATGTGTAATATATGCACAATTGATGAAGTCTCCAGTACATGTATCAGTATTTGAATCATGTGTAACTTGTAATGTGTGTGCACAACTGATGAAGTCTCCAGCACATGTATCCATATTTGAACACAGTGATGACAAACTGGGGCTAGAGATGAGTGACAATGAAGAGCGGTAAATGCTGTACAATTACAACTACTGTATGCACAAAAGTAATGCTATACTGGTACAAGAGCAAATGCAGCATAGTAAACAAAAGCATGCAGAGGTAGCTAACTCAATATGCCAAAAATGTATACAGAACATCCGAAGACGATGGCTCCGGTTTTGCATCTGTCGGCGACAGTTTATCCCGTCTGCAGCTACCTAGGTATGGTAGAAGTAATGTACTGTGTGTTGTCTACATAACGTGAAAATGTAAAACACTTGCATAAAGGTATACATGCAAATAAGAATAGCTCTACAAGCTTATGTAGTGCACACATGTATATATACATGTGTGTTACTGCGTAGGCACATTGGGTGGGCCTCAGACCAGAAAATGGCCAGATTACATAGGTAGGGACGGTAGTAACTTGTTTGGTACTGGGTGGGGTAGGAAGGAGTGGTAGGGTAGAATTGGTACTGGGTGGGGTAGGAGGGGAGCCGTAGAGAGCTGAGTGGGGATCGGGTGCTGGACACTCTGAATAGGTAAGGACACCCTGAAATGGGAATGGGCACCTCAATAGGCAGGACACCCTGAAATACATGTAGGTAAGGACACCTCAATGGAGACCTGAAATGGGTAATGGCACCTCAATGGACACCCTGAAATGGGTAAGGACACCTCAATGGAGACTCTGAAATGGGTAAGGACACCTCAATGGAAGCCCCTCAATGGACACCCTGAAATGCGTAAGGATGGAGACTCTGAAATGGGTAATGACACCTCAATGGACACCCTGAAATAGGTAAGGACGCCTCAATGGAGACTCTGAAATGGGTGAGGACACCTCAATGGTCAGGACATTCTGAAATGGGTAAGAACACCTCAGTGGATACCCTGAAATGGGTAAGGAAACCTTAATGGACACCCTGAAATGGGTAAGGACACCCTGAAATGGGTAAGGACACTCTGAAATGGGTAAGGAAACCTCAATGGACAGTAAGGACACCTCAATGGTCAGTACACTCCTGAAATGGGTAAGGACACCTCAGTGGACACTCTGAAATGGGTAATGACACCTCAATGGTCAGGACACTCTGAAATGGGAATGGGCACCTCCATAGTCAGGACACCCTGAAATAGGTAAGGACACCTCAATGGACTCACTGAAATGGGTAATGACACCTCAATGGTCAGGACACTCTGAAATGGGAATGGGCACCTCAATAGGCAGGATACCCTGAAATAGGTAAGGACACCTCAATGGACACTCTGAAATGGGTAATGACATCTCAATGGTCGGGACACTCTGAAATGGGAATGGGCACCTAAATAGCAGGACACCCTGAAGTAGGGAGGACACCTCAATGGACTCCCTGAAATGGGTAAGGACACCTCAATGGAAACCCTGAAATGGGTAAATAGTCAGGACACTCCTGAAATGGGTAATGATACCTTAACTCTCTAACCGCGGGAGGCATATATATATGCACGCGCGCCCCTCCCTCTCCCTGCGGGAATCATATATATATGCACAACGAACGTACCATATGCTAACAGCTTTCTTTACTTACCGGCATAGTAAACAACCTTCCTTTACATCTTGCAGCGAAGTGCTGACTCTTGTGTTACTCGCACCAATATATAATAGTTCAAAGGTTACAGTGATGCGCGGTCCATGACGCAAGTGCGCAGCTGTTATCGTCAGCCCCTCCCACGCGCGTGCAGCAGTACAGACAATGGCTACTAGGCAGGTAATGACAACAGAGGAGGTGATAGATGAGTTAGATGTGAGTGACAGTCAGGATGCAGAGAGCAGTGGAAGTGAGGATGACTTTGGTGGATATTTAGATGAAGGTGAGACAGAGAGTGAAGATGAGAGTGATGATGAAGATGGGGAAGGGGACAATGGAGAAGATCCGAGTGGAGACTTGATGGAGACTGAGGCACCACTAATTCCTCCATACACCCTTCAGCCAGGAAGTAGTATGATGGAGATCACCAGAGATGTTCCACTCGACTATTTCTCCCAATTTGTTGATGACAGAATGCTAAGCCACATTGTCTCCCAAACAAATATGTACGCACAACAATACATGGATTCACATACACTTGCTCCACATTCTCGGAAGAGACAGTGGCAGAAAGTAGAGCACACAGTGGATGAGCTACGGAAATTTCTGGCGTTGATTTTAGTGGTGGGGCTAGTAAGATACCCAACTATCGAGGGACACTGGTGTACAACATGGCCATATGCTTCTGAAGCTTTTTCTAGTGTAAGTGTAATATAAAGGAAAGCATCTCTAAATCAGAATAACAAATTTCACCTTACAGGTCATGAAACGAGACAGGTTTTCCCTCATTCTGAGATTTATTCACCTCAATGACAACAGGCATTACAAGAAGAAAGGGGAGCCTGGTCATGACCCTCTGTACAAGTTGAGACCATTTTTGACCCCACTGATCGCCAACTTCCAATCAGCTTACATTCTCCATCGAGAAGTTTCAGTAGATGAGACGATGATTGGTTTCAAGGGGAGGTTGGGCTTCATCCAGTACATGCCTAAGAAACCAACCAAGTGGGGGATGAAGGCTTATGTACTGTCAGATGCCCACACAGGATACATATATAACTGGTATCTTTACACAGGTAAGTCCAAACTAAATACAACACATACATAAGTTACTGTATCAATGCTACCTCAGGGAAGGATGACTCTATTAGCGCAGGAGAGAATGGGATGACGCATGCAGTTGTGATGAAGTTAGTGAGCCCACTGAAGGACAGAGGTCATCACGTGTATACTGACAAGTTTTACACCTCCCCTTGCCTCTTCTCTGAGTTGAGGGAAAGTGGTTTTGGAGCTTGTGGCACACTCAGGATCAACCGCCGCGGTCTTCCTCCAGTCATCAAACAGAAGATCCAGAAGGGAGACAAAAAAGTTATAAAACTGGACAGGTCCATGATTGCCATCAAATGGCATGATAAGCAGGTTGTTACAATCCTGACAACCATTCATGAGGGTGGCAATAGCAGTGTACAGAGGCGGTCACGCCATGCACCTGGAGGAGTGGAGACAGTGTCAAAACCCACTGCTATAGTGGAATACAATAAGTATATGGGAGGCGTGGACACCGCTGATCAGCTCCTCTCTTACTATGGTTTTAGTCATCGTACAGTTAGGTGGTGGAGACGAGCTTTCTTCTTCCTCCTTGACATGGCAGTGGTGAACAGCTATGTGCTTTACTGCCAAGATCATCCTGAAAAGAAGGGACGACTCACCCATGAGCAATTCAGAGTGCAGTTGGCAACAAACCTCCTTTCTGCTACAGTGAAGGATACTGGCACACCTCACGGTCAACAGAGGCAGTCTAGGCAACCTGCTGCTCGTCTAACAGAAAGACACTTTGTTGAAAGTCTGGGAAGAAATTCAGCAGGCCGACCTGCTCAGCAAGATTGTGTTGTCTGCAGTAGGAAAAAGGGAAGGAGTAGAAAAACAACAACATACAAGTGCCGGGAATGTAACCTGCCTATGTGCATTATTCCATGTTTCGAACTTCATCACAGTAAGCAGAACCCCCAGAGGTACTTATAGATGAAGTTTGGAGAACACTAGTAGTCACAATCGTATGTACATGTATCCTGGAAACATAAACGTCTTCTACAGGTGGTACAAGTTGTACAAGAGTAAATAAAAGGCTGGGTTTACATGTTTGCATACGTACATGTACCTGGTAATCCTGAAGACAACTTGACGTACGAGTTTGGCAACGGCAAGGGCTCCGTGGTAGTCAAACACGACGAAAGGTCGGGCGGGCGTAAGGGTCACTTCCTACAACGCGCGCCAGACTTTGATCAAACAAAATAAGGGCAGAAAACAAAGCAGACATCCCTTACTTCTCTTTTGCAAGCAACGAAGCGCCTTCTCCAACGCTGCAGGTCAGAGTAAAGCTCGCCGCGTGGCATTCGTCACTGAACGGTCACCCGCACGTCACACCCCTCGCGTGATTCAATAATTGCGTACGCGCAGCGCCGCGGTTAAAGAGTTAATGGTAAGGACACTGAAATAGGTAAGGACACCTCAATGGTCAGAACACTCTGAAATGGGTAAGGACATGACATTCTGAAAACGGGTAAGGGCAGTAGCCGAGGGGAGTGGGTAGAGCATTTTTAGCCAGCATTAGTAGCTGAGGGGAGTGGGAAGAGTATTTTTTGTCAGCATTAGTAGCCGAGGGGAGTGGAGTATTTTTCACCAGCATTTCAGCCTCCTTTAGTAGCTGAGAGGAGTGGGTACAGCATATTTTTGACAGCATTAGTAGCCAAGGGGAGTGGGTAGAGCATTTTTCACCAGCATTAGTAGCCGAGGTGAGTGGGTAGAGCATATTTTTAACAGCATTAGTAGCCGAGAGTGGGTAGAGCATTTTTAGCCAGCATTAGTAGCCAAGGGGAGTGGGTAGAGCATTTTTCACCAGCATTTCAGCCTGCTTTAGTAGCCGAGAGGAGTGGTAGAGCATAATTTGCCAGCATTAGTATAGCCGAGGGGAGTGGGTAGAGCATTTTATGCCAGCATTAGTAGTTAGGGGAGTGGGTAGAACATCATTGGTAGCCGAGGGGAGTGGGTAGAGCATTTTATGTCAGCATTAGTAGCTAGGGGATTGGAAAGAGCATCATTAGTAGCCGAGGGGAGTGGGTAGAGCATATTTAGCCAGCATTAGTAGCCGAGGGGAGTGGGTTAAGCATTTTTTGCCAACATTAGTAGCCGAGGGGAGTGGGTAGAACATTTTTTGCCAGTTTTAGTAGCCGACGGGAGTGAGTAGAGCATTTTTTCCAGTATTAGTAGCCAAGGGGAATGGGTAGAGCATTTTTTGCCAGTATTAGTAGCTGAGGGGAGTGGGAAGAGCATTTTTGCCAGTATTAGTAGCCGAGGGGTGGATATACATGTACTTCAGAATAGTTAGGCTTCAGTCCACTTTTACTTGGTGACATGCACACACACGCACACACACACACACACACACACACACACACACACACACACACACACACACACACACACACACACACACACACACACACACACACACACACACACACACACACACACACACACACACACACACACACACACAATGAACATACCTTACAGTTACTGCTGAGTTTCCCTCTCCCCCTCCCTCTGTCCCTCTCTTTCTTGGTACAGTGGCACAGGAACTACAGCAATGCTACTGTGTATGTACATGGTGGTGGGCATTTAGGGATGCTATATCAAGGTATGCAATTCATAGCGATCTGGTCATTGATACTGTTTCCTACCTATGCAATCTGGTCATTTTCTGGTCTGAGGCCCACCGAATAGCCCTTGCCTATACTACATGTATGCATGTGTATTCAGTGCAAAGATGAATGTACATTTAGCTTATGCGTGGAGGCTATACATTAGGCAAGTATAATCAAAAAAGTGGTGAGAGGCCAATTTGAGGATGATGGAGAAATTGAAAAAAAAAGCGCCAAGGGTGGGATGCATGCACTATACCATTAAGGCCCCCATGGCACTTCTGAAGAATGAATGCTGTTTATAGTGAGTAAGCAGCCCACTTTCCCCCAATGCCAGCATTAGTAACTCACAACGTCTGTGTCTGTTAAAGTCACATCTGACCTCTGGAGCATCTGTTTGTCCTGAAAATGCTGTCACTACTCAGCAGGCAACAGAGGTCAAAATGATTGTGGAGGTTTCTCCAAAATGGCTCCGTTGCAGAGATTCGGTACTCCCTCTGTTTTATGGACATATGTACGTTATATCGTCAGCCATTTTCCTGTGTTATTTAATGCCACATGCACTTTTTCTAAGATATGCGCACACGCGCGTTATCTACCACCAAGGGTTTAGCACTAGTGTTTTCTTTGTATTCCTTTTTTTCTGCAGGTTCTGAGGCAGATGAGTTTGCTCAGACTGATAAGTAAGTTTGTTGTGCTGTTTTTCCTCACCTCTCTTACACCGTATTGGCCGTAATAAACTTCTGTTGTCTGATTAACCCTTTATACCCGATAGTGCCGAAAAGCATTTTCCCATCTCAACCTGATAAGCGTGCGTTTCGGCATTGTTTTATATTCACGACTGTCACAAAAGTGTTCGAGGTGTAGATATATAAAGTATATAACGCTAAAGACAAAAGTTGAAATTACCTACGTTGCTCATATGAAGCAGTAGTGATACTATCTATAACATGCGGTGGCCCTGAAGGTCGCGCGATGCGACGATATCGATGCGCCTATGGACGATGTCGATGCGCCAATGTCGATGGCAGTAACCATGAAGCGTGCCACATGCGCTAACTTGTATTTGTGCACCCGTTTGAACTTTGAACTGCACTTTGAACTATATAGTCAAGGGCCATGTGCAGTACTCTAGTATGGTGGAGTGTCTTGTGGCTGCCTTGAAAGAACTTGCTGAGCAAGACAAATTGGAGGAGACTGTGGAAATTCTTGAGAAGTCTAAAAGAACAAGAAAGGATGAAACCGGTACGTGCATGTGTTGTTTCTCAAGTACATTGTATCTCTCCCGCCGGGCCCTTTTCACTTAGTATATTATCCCCTGCACATCCTCTGGTTTCAGAGTGTGTCAGATCTAGTTAAGCGCTATCATAAGACGCAAGTAGAACAGCGGTTGCAGCCAGAGACTAAGTCGTTAAAGCCATTGGCAGAGAAAAGGGGCACTAGTCAAACCAAATTCATATCTGTAAGTCCACTCTTCCTATATGCTGCTTTTCAGGAAGTATATGTCTACACTATAGTTAAATTTTGCCAAGTATCGCAGGTCTGGTCGGTTTGGATATCAAATGGTCCCACCTGGGAAAGTTCAGATCCCAGGTTTTTTAGAGTCCGATAGTCATTTAGACGTAATCCAGAAAGGTGCCCGTGGATTGGGGATTAATGCAGAGCCAGAGCAACTTTCCCTCTTGGTGTCTAATGGGCTGGTACGAGATTGTCTTCCTAGTGGCAATCAGTGGACTCTTGGAAACTACACTGATGAGTTTGGTGGGACACAAGTGCGAGGAAAACGCACATTGGTTACTCTTGATGTAGAGGAAGAAGAGGTATGTTAGTGTCCATAGATTATACAGTGGAAGGTTAGTTGTTCTGTGTATTATTCATCTTTTATGTACAGACTGAACCTGGGCCCAGTCAGGTCTCTCGGAAGACCACTCTTGTAACTGTAAATGACAATTGATAAAAACTGCTGTTTGCTTTTACATCAGTTTTCTGCTGTTTTTCACAGAAAGCTCTGATACACGAAGAAGACATGATACTACTGCACCAAGTATGTCAGCTTTGAAGTGCGTATTACAGTACCATATAACTATATATTATTGGCTGTACAGAAAGACCGAAGACAATGGACCCTTTTGCTGGAACTTTACGTGACAATCCGATTTTATTGGACGATAATGCCGAGTCTATTGAGATTTCATTTAATGAAGAAAGTTGCTCAGGTATTGGCAAGAGTCCTTGTGAAATGTCAAATGTAACATCTGCTTCCACATTGCACCAGGAATCTATTGTCCAGTTACATGTGACAAGCATGTGGTACCCAGTATTAGAGTAGCTGGAAGACAGGGCGTATGGCGCATTGAACATTGTGAAATTCGAGCAATGGATGAGGATGTTTTAGAGGGCATGAAAGACGACTTCCTCAGCATCCAACCGGAATGTCTAGATTATTTCTTATTGAGCTGCAGTCAGGTTAAGGATTAATTGTCTATTTATCTTTAAATTCCATGCTGTGTGCTTATATTGCAGATAGTGGATCATTGTTTAAGCCATGTACTTCACTTACACAGCTTACATCTATTATGGACGTTTCCTTTTCCATGAAAGGTAACAATGTGCTGTTTGTGTTTTGTTTGTTACCATTCTCTTTATTGTAGAGAGTCGACTGGTCCATAGTTTAAGAGATATGTCTTTGGAAGAGGGAGTGGTTCCACTGCTGGTCATGACACCTAAACATGGGAGTGTTGAATACAAGTGGGAGAAGAAGAGGCAGTGGATGGATGACTGGAATTTGATGAAAGTACCCTCTTATACGTGCCTCGTATATGTTGACACTGCAGCACAATACAGATGCACTGTTGACAGCAACACCATTGAGTTCAATGTCAAAGGTTAGAATCTGCTGCATTTGGATACATACATATGTTTTTGCATGTCCATGTCACAGCTCGTAAGAATCCAAAGTGCCATCAGCCAAATAGCCGTAAGGCCATGCAAACTACATTGTTAGTTTCTCGCCCACCTACAGCCGGAAACGGACGCGGGAGGGAGGTCATTATTCATTATTCATTATTTTGCTATGAATTTTTTTGAGAAACATGATAACATTCTAGTATAAAAAGGACACGTTTTGCAGTATAAAACATAATACAAACTTTCCAGTACAAAAAACTTCAGTGGCAGTCACTTCCGTCTCTTATGAACAGGTTGGTTTGTTTCCTGGCAGCTAGAACAGATAGGGTACACTGAGTCAGTGAGAGACTGAACTAAATCTGATGCTGTAGCACAGAAAATACATATATCTTCATAGCCAGCTGAGTAGTAGAGTCGTTCTATTGCATCTCCACATTGGTGGCTACGCACCACCACAGATGACAAGCTATCAGGGAAATCCAAGTCATCAAGTGATGCTCCACATGTGTACGAAACGTCTTCCAAGATAGTCTGCCGAGTATTACGCGCTGAAACTGACAGTTTCCGCTTGGAAAAGACAAGACGCCACATACAGCACTCGTCACACTGAACCATTGTATCAGTATTTCGAGCATGCTGTACACTAGGACTAAAGGACAGAGGCTTTGCTGCTTTCTTTCCCTTTAGTGAAGGACGATCTTGTTCAGTGGTGTTCAGAGTGAAAGCCTTTGCAAAAGGCATGTAGTGACCATCATTAGAGGGTCTGGGAGAAATCTCAGTTTGGGAGAAATCTCAGTTTTTCGAAAGTTTCATTCTCCATTCTAACTGGCTTACACACTTTGCACCCTTCTTTCCCACACTTCTTGATGCAAAACGTGTAATGTCGTAGCTGACAACAGTGGGAAATAAACTCCTGCAATGAAACCTTGTCTTTGACCTTATCTCAAGTAGTGTCATCAGGAGAAAGCGATGATTCAATCTGCAGCAAAATCTCCCAAAACGATTCCAGTTCATTGTCAGAACACGCTGTTTCAACTTCAAATTTCTTGCCATTCAGTTCCAACCTTCGCATGATGTCAGATAAAAGGTCAACAGGTGCTTTCACTGACTCGGCTATTTCTGCTTTTATGCTGCCTCCAGCTGATCAAATTTGCTTTATTGAATTACAATTCTTGAGCACTTTCTCTGCTTCGGCAGGCATCTCCTTTCTCATAACACCCACGGACTGCAACCCAATGTTGACAATGCTCAATAATTCGCTCTACTGGATTTCTCCACGATTGGTTTGGTGCTGTCCGAGCTGCACACAACAAGTCCAGGTTCAGATTCAAAAACAAAGCGATCAGTGACAACTGGGTAGAAACGTATGTCAGGCGATGGTCAGGTCCGCCATCAGTGTAAAGCAACAGAATTGACTTGCTTCCTAGTTGTGCAGTGAGCCAAGAACTCAGTTCTGCTCCATGTCTCATCGGTGAGGATGGTTGAAACACCCCCTCCTTGAAAGTGATACAAACTTGCCCACTGTACCAAGAACCTTCGATATCATCTGGTATATCGATACGAAACATGACACTTGGGATGATGCTGAATCGAGTGAAGTCGTGATCGCCAACTTGGAACTCTTCATCAAGAGATACGATGACCCTTCGACCTCTCTCTGCTGCTGCCACCGGAAAACCTGGTTCCCCACATTTGATTCGGTGCTTGTCGTCGAGAAAGATAAGCAAGCTTTCGCTTCTAAATTGCAAGGCATATTCGCGCAAGTACCTGAAAATAGCTGCACAATAGTGCTCATCCACGTGACTTTTTCTGAATTGTCTCTTTTGAACCATCATCTTGACAGGTAAGCGCTTACGGTACAGAGCAGCAGTCTTGGTTCGGGGGTTTCTGGGGCAAAACTGTAGACGCACCCACTGCTGAGAAGGTATGGGAGTGCCTGGGGGACAGTTTTTGCTGACTTGCTCTACAAGGTCCCTCACTGATAGTGCCTTAGCGAGATAAGTAGCACTATCATGGCGACGCTCATGAACAGCTGTGCATTCCTGCAAGTATGAATCGCATTCCTTCCAAAACACCTTGTACCTGTCACTCTGGTTTGAATTCAGTTCACGCAGATCAACGAGTAAGTCAGGGTCTTCCATCAAAATTGCTTCTTGTAACCGTGTATCTACTTCTTCTTCATGGGTGCTGAGTGATGCGCTGCAATCACCTAGTGTGTGTGTGTGTGTGTGTGTGTGTGTGAGTGAGTGAGTGAGTGAGTGAGCGAGCGAGCGAGCGAGCAAGTGGGTGGGTGGGTGGGTGGGTGGGTGGGTGAGTGAGTGAGTGAGTGAGTAAGTGAGACTGTGTGTTGTGAACACACAATGTAGTAAGGTAAACAGGAAACCACATACAATCTGTATACAAATACTTACCAGTCAGTTTTCTGTATATCTCACGGAGAACAAAAGGTTTTGTTGTTGGTGACATCCTACCAAACTTGCTAATAAACTCTCGCCTCATACATCGAGTATGATACGTTGGAATATCGTGCAAGATTTGGCCTACGACTCGCTGATTCTCAGCTAAGGCATTCTCCAAGGTAACATGCTCCGGAATTTTCTCAATAGTTGCCAACGTTTGATCCGAAACTTCTTGTGATCATGACACACCGGACAGAAAGCCCTCTCTCCAACTGCCTAATGTAGGCATATCGCTCTCGTCGATCAACGGGTGCAAAATCCTGAACAGAAATGGGGTCGTAAAAATCCTTCCCTTTCAGTGCTTCACAAATGGGGCTCAGTATTACCGGAAAGTCACTTTTCACCTTCAAAACACTGAAAGCAAGGTCGTCAGAAGCAACAACAGGAGTATCATTGTGAATTTTCATTGCCTTCTTCTCATCCAAGTCGAAACAGTAGCTTTCAATTGCCTCAGTCAGCTCTTCAATGCCTTTTCTAACAGTGTCCCACACTGGTCTCTTCATCCACGGACTCAGAAGAAAGGCCTTCAGGCAACTTGCATGCCCCTTCAGAGTGTCTGAACTAATGTTGGTGTGTGACCTCTTTCGGTGTTTTGAAAGCTCAGGCGTGTTATATCCAACAAAACTCTCGAAGAGAGAAGGTATGGGATGGGATCGATCGGCAAAGATTGATGGTGTCCATCGATGTACCACAGTGTTTCTTGCAATTGCTGCACGAACTTCTTCCCGTGTGAATCACCTCCCGTGGTCCACTCCCATCCATTCTTTTCAAAAAACGAAACAACGTCATTGTACAATTGGTCTTTCTTTGTTCTCACTTCGATTCTAGGCGGTAGCTTCCTCCCACCTTCCCTAGCGCTACACATCAAAACAGTGAATGCATTTCTGAGGGTTTGGGATTGCGGCGTATCCTGCAACGTCACTTGCAACTGCACTAAGTACTTTATATGGGAGCCAAACAAAGAACATACATCATTCACCCCAAGTTTCTCGTCCACGACACTCATGGCCTCTTTGGAGTGGCCAACGAAAACTTTGTCCAGCGTTGAAAGCGACAACTGTTCATCTACTTGGAGCCGTGGATGAGCACCCGCTAAAATCTTCTGAAAGAGCGTCACAAAGGTTAGCCCATCTTCTACCTGCACAACTGTCCATGGAACGTGAGTTTGGCAGGGACTAACGAGCGTCAAGTTCATGAGAGGCATGCTGTTCTCTCGTCCAGGAAAAGCTAGCTCAGCAGGAAAGAATCAGGTGGCAGCTCACGTGACAGCCAAGGGGGTGGAGACTGAAGTTTTCGCCAATAATGAATCAGTATGCGGGTATTTTTTGTGCACGCGGGCGGTGACGAGAAACTAACAATGTAGTTTGCTTGGCCTAAGTATCTCAAAACCTGTTTCATGGATATGTGTATAATGTGTCATACTGACTTTTAGAATTAGTAGTGCCATATAAAGACATCCACTTTGGGAATTTAATTGGCAAGGGATGCTATGGATCTGTGCATAAGGGCTTGTGGGAAGGCCAAACTGTGGCTCTAAAGAGAATTAAAGTTCCTTCTGGGACAGATGCAGAAACTGTGGCTGCTCACAGTCGTGAGATTGCAGCATTAAGGTACACTATAAGCATATGCAATGATTGCTACACTACACGCATTATGTTTTAGGTTGCTGAAGCATCCAAACATTGTGAATCTGTTTGGGTATGCTGTCGGTGTTCATGAAGTTGTAATAATTATGAGTTATATTCAAGGGAGGAATCTTGATGAACTCTTATTTGGAAAAGATAAGACCTTGAGCAAGGTGTGCTGCACTACAGGAAATGGTCAATGAAGAGTACATGTAGATTATTTGTTGTTCATACTGTTTAGGGTACTGAAGAGCAGCGTCGATATGTGGGTGTGAAGATTGCCACTGGGGTGCAGTTTATGCATAGCCAGGATCCAATAATAATTCATCAGGATTTAAAACCTCTGAATGTTATGGTCAGTCTGGTATTGCTTACCAGCCTCTATAATTAGAGATATTTGCACTATTGCAGGTGACTGATGATATGCTTGGTGTCTTTATATGCGACATGGGCATATCTAAACTAAAGTAAGCTTCTCAGGCTACCATGACCACAGTATCACAAGGACCAACTGGAACTTTCCCATACATGGCACCTGAAATGTTTGCAACTACACGCAGAGGTGCTGCTGTCGACATATATGCTCTAGGGTGCTTGTATATAGAACTGTTTGGTGGGAGACATGTTTGGCCTGGAATAGATGGGATACAAATAATGCAGAAAGTTTGTGGATCATTTGGCCAGCTACCCGAAATGCCCTCAGTTTCTCATGTACCTCAGTGTTTTAGGGAGGTGTGTGAAGCATGTTGTCAGCTTGACCAATACAAGCACCCGAACATCTCCCATGTTCTCTCTCAACTAACTAATGAGAGTAAGTAAATATCTTTGCAAATCAGACAGACACATACATCTGGTGACCACTTCACCCAACTGTACATACGAATGGGAAAATCTACTGTGCATCCGTCACCTAGTCTGTCGTGTACTGTCTGCCAGTCTCGTGGAAAGTATGTTCTATCAAAGTCGTCAAGTGTGTAGAGACGACCTTTACCATGCTCGTATGGACTACCCTTGTTTCCAAACAGAAAGGCAAAAACATCAGTGCGAAAGTCCACAGTGAGATGGCATGCTTTATTTACTCCTTTCTTCAGTGATTTATTCACTACATCCATAAACGAACTGACACAATCCAAGATGTCTCTTTGTAAAGGATGAGGATCATAAATATACCTGCATATGTGTTTATAATGTGTGTTAATTTTGAAAATAATAACGTGGTTACTTACTGAAGTGGGGCGGGAGTTATGTCTTGTTCCTTAACCCAAGTTGCTTCATCCTTCCGGTACCCCGCCCACAAAATCAAATATTCGATCCCGCCCTGAGAACACGCACAGGGTAAAGAGGGTTTTTGTGCTAAAATATAGCGACGAACCTTTGATTTCCGAGAAGACACAAGACGCTCGACTTCGTAAACGTCTTGGTCGTCATAGCGAACTATGGAACTGCTATGGCCCACAGTGCAGTCGTAAACATCAGCTGTACTTTGACGATTGAGGGAATGGTAGTACCCACTGGGTCTCGGAACAGCACACGTGAAATAGGCAGCCATATTCACAAAATCAAGCAGAGAGAAGGACTGCTTCAATGCGTTACTAGGGAAACTGACGTCGTAAAACAAGCAATTTTACAGGATTAACAAGCCATATACGATCACAGCATGAACAATATATACAAGCCATATACGATCACAGCATGAACAATATTACAAATCGTTTAACATGATAAACACTATTACAAATCGTTTATACATATTTAACATGATGACCGCTACACTAGGCAAATTGCTGGTATTGAGCCAAGTCTACTGCTTTCTGTTCGCGCGTGCGAGGACTCGCCCATTCCGTGATTGACCGCACCCATCGTATCCGCTTACAATGGCTACCGGAAGTAGTAGGTACCACACTGAGGAAGTTTTGGAGATGCTGGAGGAGATCAATGAACCTATGCCTGATGGAAGTGATGATGACTGGTATACACACCCTGTGTCCTTGAGGTGGTGGTGTTTTCAAGTATTTCGGGATATTAACTGGCACTTCCCCATCCACACAATTAGAAAGGCCTGGGAACCACGCTAAAAGAAACCCAGCATATGTACACTATCCCACACACTATATCTACACATGGGAAGTGTCAATTGACCATTTTCCAGATTCTAATCTAAAGTAAAATCTCTCAGTAAGTAATCCAACTCCCAGAGCTAGTACTGTATGTTGCAGGTTGCTTGTCAGTGTATAAGAGAAGTAGGCGGGAAGTAGACAGCCTCTCAAGTGGCATGTGGCCACCTATGTAAACTTGTATAATACACTCAGTTATAGGTTTGTGACTAAGTTAATCACAGAGTCCGCCTACAACTCCGGTGCACTTGACAACCATCTTGCAAGGCACAGTACACACTTGAGATCAGATCACACCACACCACACCACATCAGATCACACCACACCACACCACACCACACCACGCTCCTTTATATCCATACATGTGGTGTATTGTCTGCACATGATCTACAGCCTATTTCACCATCAACGTACTAGACACAGTGTGTGTTTGACAGCCCTGACTGCACAATTGAGGACCACAACAGCTGTGGTCTGTCAATACGTGCACACTAACTCAGAGCTTGACTGATGCCAGACCAAGAAGCAAATCCAAACTAACCTTCATTGAACTAGGATTTCCTGGTTTCTCTGTCAAGTATGACACTCTTGAACTTGGCTTCCTTGGACACACCCTACAATCCTACCCCCTGATCTACTCTGTGCCCAAACTCACCAAAATCAGTGTCTCCTGTCACCACCTCTCATGACACTCAAGCCTCAGGCCACCTGTAATTTATTTGCTCTTGCCAAGCCCTCTTCTGTTCTGTCAGCTGTAGCTTGAGATCTGAGTCTCGTATTGCACTTCACATGTTGATGCACAATTGATTACCCTATCCCAGGCATGACGTAAGTGCGCCAATATAAATAGCCCTAGTCCGCTTCCGCTTCAGTCGAGTGTGGAGTAGAAAAGTAGAAGAGAGGACCGCGGAAAAGAGAAGGAACGAAGAGAAAAAGTACGTGCTAACTGTAGTGGCTACTTACATCATGTGCTGGGGCAAGGTTGGGGAGCTTTGTCTATGTGTAGTGAGAGTGTGAGCATTGTTTGTGTGTCCTACAACCCATGCGTTGATTGCTAGGAAGTGCTGTAGGTATCCACTGGGTGGTTGTTAGGGAGTTGGGAAGTGTGAGTATTGTTCTGCTTACTGTTTGTGTATCCTACAACCCATGTGTTGATTTTCCGCAACTAGGTGGACCTTTGTCCATATCTAGTGTTGTTGGGGAGGTAGCAGTATTGTTCTGGTTACTGTTTGTGTCCTGCAACCGGTTGCTACAAGGTACCCACAACTGGACGGTTTTTAGGAGATTAGGAAGTCGGCTTGCACATCGAACCTCATCGAACCTAGAGATAGCAAGGTGTGTAAGGTGCTTATGCACTAGTTCGGGGTGGTCTAAGCACATAATAGTAAGTCTGGAGCTGTATCGTCAGAAGTGTATCAGTTTCAGGCAGCGGTTTTATGCCTGAAGGTGTGCATTAACCCAACAAGCATGACTTGCTGTTAGCATTAGCTACAAGCATGCAGAGAGTCAGGAGCTGTAATTGGCGAGCGTAGCGACCCACTAGCCTCGTTCCCAGGTTCTCCCTCCGTGCGCAGAGGAGGTTGGAACCGAACGTAATGTTACGTAACTGTCATGTGATTTACGCACGCGCTATTAGATGATCGCGCCCGCGTAAGCTGTAAAGAATGTACGCGCATTGATTTACTGGTAGGAGATTCCGATCAGTATTTTAGCATAGGAGTTTGGCGAAGAAGGCTCAGCGATCTCAACAGTTATACCAAGGTTTGGTAGAACTAGGCAAGGGTTAACTGACTAACAGTTCAGCTTCCTGTAGGAAGACCGAGTAAAAACGCTCTAAGGCTTGTAACAACCAAACCCGAAGGGTACGCTTGGGGTACTGGCCATATTTCGAGTATACTCACCTAGTACTTTCAGGTGATATGCTTACATTTACACTAGCTACCTTGTAGACGGAGAAAACATTTCCATACAAAACTCCCATAGACAGTGTACGGCGCATGACCTCTCACGTGATGGGTTCCAACCTCCTCTGCTCCGTGCGTATATGAAATGATGACCTTTGACCCCACGTAAGAAAAATCGGATTTTATCACGTGAGTCATCAGACGGTGCACTTATTCAGATAGGTTCAATTGAGTCGAACCTCGATCAGACCGCTCTCTTTGCTGCTTGCTCAGGCTGTGCAGAGGTTCGGAGATGTTCGAATTCGTTTTGAGGAAGGGATAAGGAGTAAGGTAAAGCTTGCACTTTATGCCACCTTTTCTAAAGTGATAGAATTTAAGCAGTATTTGCATGGTGTTAGTGATGCTGGCTCTAGGTTAATGTTTAAATTCAGGTCAGGGACCCATGGGTTAAACGAAGAGTTAGGTAGGCATAGGGGAAGGGAGGGTGCAAAAGAATGTGTGTTATGTGATGCAGAGTGTGAGAGTGTTAGTCATGTGTTGTGGGAGTGTCCAGCCTATAGCAGTGGAAGGGAAGCTTTTATGTCGAAGTTGAAGGCAGCATTAGGAGATGGGTTCAAGCATTTCGAGTTGCTCGATAGCTTTGGTAGGTCTTCATTTGTCTTAGGGAGTGACACTTGGGAAGAGCATTCTACTTCTTTGTTGAGCCTAATCAAAAACTTCATACTTGATGTTTGGGAGCTCGGAAAGCTTATGTTGTATGGCGAAGATGACAAACATTCTCAGAATGCTTCTGGGGTTCATGGTGTTGCTGGGGGTAGCGGTAAGTTGGGGTGTCTGAGTGGTAAGGCAGACACCATTACGAGTGTATGTATTGGCTCCGCCCAGCACGTTGGGTGCGTGGTCTATGGCCAGAGTGCTAGGGCAGCCACCTGAGTATTATTATTATTGCACATGGACTGTCTGCCATTCTTTGATGTCTTGGGAAAAATCAGTCCAACACCATCTAGGGGGTGCTGCCAGAGACTGCAGAGTACATATACTCTACCAGTACCACTACCAAAGCTATGATAAATTGCAGCACTAAATAATTATTGATAGTCCTACCAAAAATCTCTCCCAAGACACACAACCTGTGTGTGTGTGTGTGTGTGTGTGTGTGTGTGTGTGTGTGTGTGTGTGTGTGTGTGTGTGTGTGTGTGTGTGTGTGTGTGTGTGTGTGTGTGTGTGTGTGTGTGTGTGACCGAGTGTGTGTGTGTGTGTGTGTGTGTGTGACCGAGTGTGTGTGTGTGTGTGTGTGTGTGTGTGTGTGTGTGTGTGTGTGTGTGTGTGTGACCGACTGACCGATGCTTTCTGAATCGTATAGTTGAACAATATTGTGGAGTCTGTTATAGGAGTGATCCACCCCGGCTGCAGGCATTGTATGGTGGCCAAAACTAGTCAGCAACTCGCTGGAGTACACACCGAAGACCTAGCCTCTGGTCCACACACCACTTTCCGTGACGCGCGTGTGCTTCTACTAAGCACCCCATGCACGCGGCCGGGAGTCTCGATCTCCGCGATGGGCGGCATTCCAGCGCAACCATTATTTGCATATTTTTGTCAGCTGTTCTCTTGATAATACTGTCCCAAAAGTGCCTAATTGAGGAGTACCACAACTCACCACTTCCTCTCAGCGCATTCAGATTACAGAGCCTATACTGTAGCCCATGACTGACCCTTTCCCCCTCTTTGGAGAGAGGAAAGAAGGGTGTGAGGACCTGTGGACCGCGCAGTCCTGCCCGTTCATTTACTACGAGGTTTTTCCTGGGTGTGGTGCATGACCCTGCTAAAAACGTGCCCCCCACCCTCTTTTGTGATATGTATCAGTTATATGTTAATAACTGAGACACTGTTATACCTGCATTTTCACTGTGTTGCTGCGTCGCTAATAATGATACCCTACTTCTGATAGTTTGACATAGCTTGGAGGTCTTTGTGGACTCTGTGTACTACCTGCATGAATAAGGGCTATATCACCCAACCAACACAACTACCCAGCTTCATAGGCCACCCAGTCCTTCCAACTGCCAACCTCCTTTCATAGGCCACCCAACCCATCCAACTACCCACCTCCCTTATTAGACTACCTACACCTAACTACCCACCTCCCTTCATAGGTCACCCAACCAACCCAACTATCCCAGCTTCATAGGCCACCCAGTCTGTCTACCCAGTCCGTCCTTCCTGTGTGTGTGCGTGTGTGTGTGTGTGTGTGTGTGTGTGTGTGTGTGTGTGTGTGTGTGTGTGTGTGTGTGTGTGTGTGTGTGTGTGTGTGTGTGACAGGGAATCTGATTTGAATTCGGAAAATGATTCAATTATATGTTCTCCCTCCCCCCTTTTCAGATTTTCTTTCGAGCTGCGAGTGCGCCCTGGGTTGCTGACTCCCCTTGTTTTCCAATGGCAAGGAAGCCTCCAGAGCACCGTTATAACACCAGGCAACAACCACAGCAGCACATCCCTGCAGATTGTGGCCGGGACGTGTAATGAGCCGGCAGGATCTGTCGATGCCCAGCAGGCATTTTTGCAAGGAGTGGGCATGATCCGTACCGACGTGGAGGCCCTGGAAGATGTGCTTCCCACAAGTAATGCACTTTTACTGACCTGCGCACTGGAGCACCGAAGGATAGAAGACAGTAACCTCACAGACCCGTATTTCACGGAGGAAGAATGGCAGTGTGTACTGAAAACCCGTACCCAGCTACTGGATGAGGCTGATGACATGCTCAGTGATGTCGTGCCGACTTCCAAGGAAAAGGCAAACGATTGGGTACAACGTAAACGGTCCATCCCGCTTTGCAACTGTCAGGTGCATCAGTGCGACAATGAGCTCTACCTTGATGTCCTGAGTGTGTTAGTGTCGTTGCCGAAACCGCTCAATGACGACACAGGGAACACATTTGCACAGGTGTTCTTGGCACACATTCTGAAATCATCAAACCTAACAAGGTTGACAGTACGAGGGACGAGGGGTGGGACGATAGGGCGGGTTCATTTCATCCTCAGACTGCCAAGCGGCGCAGAATACGTGTACACTGGTTGGCCAGACTTACACCTCATCCAACGTTTCACTCAGGAGGAACGCCGGCTAGGGGTTCGGTTGGGCTTAGAGGAGACGGTCAGGGCAATCGGAGAGGTCCAGTCCCCCCCAGGGACATCGAATAGTGCCAAGAATAGGGCATTTGCCCAAGCCGGTATATACACCCTCGGCCATTTCAAGAACACCCACTCCATTAGCAAACTCGCAACGGTAATTTTCTACAAAGACCTTACTGCCCACGTGGCATTAGCCACAATAAATAGAGTGCCCGAGGTCACAAGCAGTGGGGTGATTGGAGATGTCACCTACAAACTTGTCAATGGGGTGAACCCGTATGATCTCAGACTAGTGGAGGATATGAAAAGGTTCGCGTCTGTATTCATCGCAACGCTAAAAACCTATGGTATGAAACAGTTTGGCACTGAGTCAGTTTTATCTTTATCCTCTTTTTCTGTATTTACACACTTAGTCATCTAGACTTTCACTTTTACACACACTTTCAATGAAGTTTTCTCTCTGCACCCCTGGTCAATAGGTGTTGCCTCGTGCACTGTTAGCACTGAGTCAGTTTATCTTTCTCCTCTTTTCTGTATTTGTGCATTATACACACTACACTTTCACTTGTGACACACACTTTCAATGTTTTCTGAATATAATAATCCATTACATTGTCTGGGATACCGAACCTTCCATACGAGTGATGCGTGGGCTGCATAACGCATGGTGGTGTGTGTGTGTGTGAGATCACACTTGATAGGAGGGCATAAAAGTGTGTCATCAAGGAAGGGGCAGAGGAAGTGAACGAGCGTGACAAACAAGAGGAAGTCCATCATTAGGTTCCACATTCCACAATTCAAAGCCTACTTGTGTAAATCTTTTATTTGGCCACTGAGAATGCTGATATAATGATGTCCGTATATTCAATGAGAAGCTGAAAGTGGACTATTGGTTGCGATCCCTAATGCACAGAATTGATGTATGCATGTGAGTGATTCCATTTGCACTACTTGCGCATATCTTGAATTATGTAGATCATGACGGTATTATGGAGACAGCGCCCGTATAGGGAAAAATCAGCTGTTTGGACGACTAGGTTATACGTTAGTATATACAAGCAAGTGAAAAATCCTGTGGATTCAAGAGAGGAGAATTAGGGATGGTATAAGAAGGGGAGAGACAAGCCAGAGATGGTGGTATAGGTACAAATGTCATGTGCACTCACCCCATTGTCATATCCATTCACGACAATGACATCATCCCTATATCGTTGCCTCGGTGAATGGACACTGTGTGATCCGTGTCAATTCACCGAGGTGACTATATAGGGGTGATGTCATTGTCGTGAATGGACATCAGTTATACCAGTTTTCAGTCACTATATACAGCTTCTAACCTGATGATGACTGTTGTATGAGGGTCGAAACGTCAGTTTATATTATTTTGGCTAGAGCTTTGAATTCAAAAAGCAATTTCGCCAAAGTCTTGGGGAGCGGAGTGCCCCCTCCAAATGCACCCCTGCTCAGTATCAGTACCATATTTATTTGTGGAAAATAGCCGTCACCTATATGTGCGTATGTGCCATATGGTATTGTCATAAGAGAAGCAAAGGCAGAAACTCAGGAGCAAGAAGCTTGCTACCTTACATTGACTTGTATTCAAGGTAGCATGATCCTCAGTCATCGAAAAACCATAGGATGTCATGGTATCTTAGTTGTAGCATGTTGAGCGCGCGCACACGCACACGCACACACACACACACACACACACACACACACACACACACACACACACACACACACACACACACACACACACACACACACGACAATCACTCTAAGAGATGCTGACAACGGCAAGACAACGCAACACAACACAACTCACCTGAAGCAGTCATTTTTCAAAGAAAAATTGGCTGCCTCAGGTGCCAACGGCCATCAGCTTTCCAGGCAATGCTCTTACATGTACCAACTGAGCTACCAAGGCAGCTCAGCTGGCTGGGCTGAATCCTGCATACAAATCAGAAAGTATCTCAATCTGCGTGTACTATATACATGTACGTGTATATAGTACACACAGGCACCTACACAAAAACAAGGCATGCTTGTAATTACCACAAATACGGATACGTGGTCATGTAGTCAAAGACTGAATGCATCACTAGTGGATATAACCAGGGTAGAATGCAAAGCATTTGTGGGCGAGCGCAACGACCGGCAGAGGCAAGACCGGCTACGTTTGCGCGTTGCGCGGGGACGCATGCGCACTGACCGCGGTCGGTTGATGACATATAAACGTACATACAAACAAACAAAATTGCCATTGAGTTCACTAGTACGGGCTCGCTGCGCTCGCCCAATTATATGCGTAAAAATAGACTAAAAATAACTGCATGACTAAAGTAAATCTATTTACACACATTTTCACTTGAAGTTGTATTCTACTAGGAGAATGCAAAGCATTTGTGGGCGAGTGCAACGAGCGGAAGAGGCAAGGCCGGCTACGTTTGCGCGTTGCGCGTGGACGCATGCGCACTGACCTCGGTCGGTTGATGACATATAAACATACATACATACATACATACAAATTGGCATTGAGTTCACTAGTATGGGCTCGCTACGCTCGCCCAATAAACATCAAAGAACGTCCTCTGCCAACTTGGGTAATTCCACTACATTTAGAAGGCTCCACTACATTTAGAAGGCTCTTCCACTCTTCCTCATCAGTAGCACTCTTTGAGTGGGTGGGCAGTCGATTCCACACTGCTGCTGCTAGTATGGTGGTATAACGGAACAGAAAATAGAAAGTGTGTACCCCTGGCCTTCAAGTATGTATCACACCTCACACACCTCTATGGCTATAAAATCCACCAGCAAAAGCTTATTTGAGCTCTTGTCCATCTTCCTATTTTGAATGCACTGCAGCTACAAGTAGATACCAATCTCTCCATAGCCACACTTTAAGGCCACAGAAATTCACCTCTAATTCACATCATTCTCAGGCACAACTAGCTAGCTGTCGATGCACCCTCAACCTAATGTGATACTTTTTGCCATCACATCGCATCCATAGTAATCACGAAAATTAGCAATTGGCTACTCAAGAGGTGGCTGTTGCAGTTTCATTTGTTTCTACTACAAACTAATGCTGCTCTTTCAGATTTTATAGTAGCAGTTGATGCCTGAAACCTCAAAACAGTTGAGGTTTCAGGCATCAACTGCACTTCCAGTGCTATGTGCTAATTATTTCTCTACATTTCACCAACTATGAAAGTCTTATCTTGTACATAGAAACAGTCTAGGCTATGGTATATTCCTTCAAAAAGCTTTTTACCCTTGGTGCACATGCGCAGCGAGGGTACTGTAGTTGATCGGTCTGTCTGTCTCTCTGTGCCCAAACTCACTAGTAGTAGGTTTATTCGTTCTACAAACAACAGTTTACCTAACGCACCAAAGGGGTGGGATTTTCTCTGAAACTGCTCTGTTGCAGAGCCAGAGGTCCTTCCAGCATTGTAAGGCTACTACACAAGTCAGCTATTTTCCTCTCCACTGATAAGTGCATGCGCATTCTGCGATGTATGCGCCGAGGGTCTGCACTGTAGTACATTCATTAATCCTCAGCGTGCATGTGCAAGGGCTACGGTACTTGTCTCGTGTGCGTGCGTGTGTGTGTGTGTGTGTGTGTGTGTGTGTGTGTATGTGTGTGTGTGTGTATCAGTTTGCATTTTTGTTCAACACCATACATCAGAGCAGCGAAATGAATGCACTAAAGTGCAGAACCCTTGGCGTGTTATACGAACGGAGATGGTACGCATGCATGAAACATAAACTTTGCCTCATGTAGGCCTACGCGCATGAGCGTAAGAACTAGCAAGCGGCAAACTACTGACTACACTGCTGGAAGTGCCATAGTTTTGACCTGAGCAGTGCTTGTACTCCCTCGTGCTGTAACTGCTGGTGCTTCGCTGTACATCAAACAGGAAAACTGATCGCAGGTAAGCCCAGAGTAGGCTAGATCTAATTAGCATATTGGCTCTTCTGCTTGTATTTCACACTTGACACACTTGAACGCAGTTGTCCCCACAATATTTTTGATGATCGTATGCCACTGAGCATGTACTTTTTTTTATAGCACAATCGCTCATTCGAGAAGTGAGATGTTGAGTAAGAGAGAGAGAGACACACACACACACAAACACACACACACACACACACACACACACACACACACACACACACACACACACACACACACACACACAGGTATGCATTGGTTGGAAGAAGCGGCAGATCAAGAAGCGACAATGATTCTAGGAAGGAAGGATCAATAATTTAGAGGATCTTGGAAATAATAGTTAATAAGAATCTGTGTGCTACTTAATGGCAGTGCTTTCCCTGTAAAGTCAGTTATATTAAATAATACTGTAATGCAGTTTTCAAGAAATGGTTAAAAGTTTATCAGTCTGCTAACATAACTGATTTTACAATATCTGCATTTTGTCTGGCTTACACTACACACCAGCTGTGTTTAGACAAACTATTAGCTGGGCAGCCCATAACCTCATTTAGGCACAACACCCCACCCTACACTTACCCTAACAATGATAGGAAGGGTCAGGCTACTGAAACCACACATGTGCTTCTCCAACAAGTAAACATGTAACAAGAGTACTACCTACTGCTAAGGTACAAATAATACCCAAGATGGCCCCTGGAGTCCTCCCATTCCGTGCCCCTGGAGATGTCATCATCCCATTCTGGGTCTGATGATGACAACGATGACAAATCTAAGAGAGAAGGGGGGGGGAGGGAGACAATACAGGAGTTGCTTGACTAATGATGGTCACTGTACTAGTGTTCCCTGTTCCCAGTCCCTCTACAAATGTGTATCTCTCACAGATCATCATGTCATGTGACCACTTTCAACAAACTATGCAGGCCACCAGCTGAATTTACCACTGCTTATGTACCTGAAGTACATAGATAATTTATGGGAATTACAGGTGCATGAGTGGCATGGGAATTACAGGTGCATGAGTGGTACTACACATTTGTACATGTTCTGGTGCTATGGGTATGTACACTAGTTGTACATGTATGGGAAAACAACACTGGTACATGACCTTTGTAGGTATATGTACATGTACAGAATTACTATCTGTTTAGCAAGTCTTACCTTTTTAAGACATTCCTTTTTACACTTCATTCTTTCTTGCTCCTTCTTATTATTTTTCTGTCGTGACCTTTCATCATCGACTCTAATGAAGTGAATACATATACAGAAGACTACTCATACATGACCGCACCCATCAATGTGCACAGGAATATGTGTATGTGTGTTGTATGTGCATGCACACATGCATGCACCACACTTGACTAGTCCTATACTTTGGGGGGAATTGTACTTTTCAGTGTGTCAGTAGACCTTCTGTGTAGAGATGGTGCCGACACATCTACCTCAGAACTAACGAATACTAAAGTAAATGAATGCAGTGAAGTGCAGAACCATGGTTGTACAATTCAACCCCTGAAATCAGGACACCTCACTAATCAGGACACTATCTAGTCCCGCATGTGCATTGTAGTGTACAGTAAACATACTTGTTGCCTGGCTGAGTAACAGATCAAAGGCTAAAGTGTGCCAACATATCATATGTGGCACACTTATTAACATCACTAATCACATAAGGCTAGTAAGGGAGTGGTTTGTGGCTGTGAAACCATAGAAATGGCAACAAATTAGTTGTTGCATGGGCCCGAGTGCCACACAGGATATGTTGGCACAGTTATGATGTACAGCCCGAGGGCCGCAGGCCCGAGGGATTACATCATAACTGCACTCCCCTATGACAGGCAATACATGTACGGCACAGCCTAGCAGTATGCGCAACAAAAGAAGGTATGATAGCTCACCTGCTTTTTGGTCTGTCCTACTACAGCATCTCTTGCCTGTCCATCTCCAACTCCGTCACGGTACACTACAATCCTCTCTGGCAGGGAATTATTGATGCTGTGGTACACTTTGAGAGCATTGGTCATGCACAGCTTCAGGTCGTCGGCCAACTCCTGCCCAGTGTGTTGAAACTTGCACTGAGTGTAAGTACCTGTGTGTGTGTGTGTGTGTGTGTGTGTGTGTGTGTGTGTGTGTGTGTGTGTGTGTGTGTGCGTGTGTGTGTGCGTGTGTGTGGCTTTGTTTCACACTGAGGAATAACTGGACTAATTTTTATTCCTCTGCCACCACAGGTAGAATGGCTCAGTGGGTACTATATAGAACTCTACTGGATTAGCATAGGGTCTATTCGTCTGCAACACTGAAGGACACATTCCCCCTCCATGTGGTGATACTCAGTACATGTGGCATCACACAGGAGCCAGAAGTAGGGAGAGATTAAAGGCCTTCGACTGGGTTTTCATGACACCACTCAGGCATGTGCATATATGCATGTGCATATATGTAGACTAATGCCTCTCCTGAGACTCATTTCTAGTTACGCTCCTGAATAGAGAAATGGTTCAAACTCCCACATGCTGCAGCTGCACATGCAAGTCTTTTTAGATGCTATACATGGTAAGACTGACAATGCTACAGTGACATGCAGAAAATTGCTTATTTCTCCCTCCTCATCATCATTATCAAACAGCCTGTCTCAAAATTGGCACTTGCTTACTGTTTACTGTGAGACTACAATACGCATGCACATCTGGTTAACAATACGGGGGGAGTACAGGATAATGGTACACAACAATCATATTATTGACACTGGTATTTTCACATTTTAACTGTTATGTGCTGGGCAGAGCTTCACTAAATAGATGAACTCAAATGTTACATTGAACCTCATTAGTTATTACATACACGTACAGTCCACAACATACATGTATGGTAATCTGTTTAGCAAGTCTTACCTTTTTAGATATTCCTTTTTACACTTCACTCTTTCTCGCTCCTTCTTATTCTTTTTCTGTCGTGACCTTTCATCATCGACTCTAATAAAGTGAATACATATACAGAAGACTACTCATACATGACCGCACCCCAACGGCCCATTCCTACCCTACACAGCTCCCAATGGTCCATTACTACCCTACAAAGATCCCAATGGTCCATTCCTACCCTACACAGCTCCCAATAGTCCATTCCTACCCTACACATCTCCCAATGGCCCATTTTTACCCTACACAGCTCCCAATGGCCCATTCCTACCCTACAGAGCTCCCAATGGTCCATTCCTACCCTACACAGCTCCCAATAGCCCATTCCTACCCTACACAGCTCACAATGGCCCATTCCCACCCTACACAGCTCCCAATGGTCCATTTCTACCCTACACAGCTCCCAATGGTCCATTCCTACCCTACACATCTCCCAATGGCCCATTTTTACCCTACACAGCTCCCAATGGCCCATTCCTACCCTACAGAGCTCCCAATGGTCCATTCCTACCCTACACAGCTCCCAATAGCCCATTCCTACCCTACACAGCTCCCAATGGCCCATTCCCACCCTACACAGCTCCCAATGGTCCATTTCTACCCTACACAGCTCCCAATGGTCCATTCCTACCCTACACAGCTCCCAATGGCCCATTCCTACCCTACACAGCTCCCAATGGTCCTTTCCTACCCTACACAGTTCCCAATGGCCCATTCCTACCCTACACAGCTCCCAATGGTCCATTCCTACACTACACAGCTCCCAACGGCCCATTCCTACCCTACACAGCTCCAAACGGCCCATTCCTACCCTACAGAGCTCCCAATGGTCCTTTCCTACCCTACACAGCTCCCAATGGTCCATTCCTACCCTCCACAGCTCCCAATGGCCCATTCCTACTACACAGCTCCCAATGGTCCATTCCTACCCTACACAGCTCCCAACGGCCCATTCCTACCCTCCACAGCTCCCAACGGCCCATTCCTACCCTCCACAGCTCCCAATGGCCCATTCCTACCCTATACAGCTCCCAACGGCCCATTCCTACCCTACACAGCTCCCAATGGTCCATTACTACCCTACAAAGCTCCCAATGGTCCATTCCTACCTCCCAATGGTCCATTCCTACCCTACACAGCTCCCAATGGTCCATTCCTACACTACACAGCTCCCAATGGTCCACTCCTACACTACACAGCTCCAAACGGCCCATTCCTACCCTACAGAGCTCCCAATGGTCCTTTCCTACCCTACACAGCTCCCAATGGTCCATTCCTACCCTCCACAGCTCCCAATGGCCCATTCCTACCCTACACAGCTCCCAATGGTCCATTCCTACCCTACACAGCTCCCAACGGCCCATTCGTACCCTACACAGCTCCCAACGGCCCATTCCTACCCTACACAGCTCCAAACGGCCCATTCCTACCCTACAGAGCTCCCAATGGTCCTTTCCTACCCTACACAGCTCCCAATGGTCCATTCCTACCCTCTACATCTCCCAATGGCCCATTCCTACCCTACACAGCTCCCAATGGTCCATTCCTACCGTCCACAGCTCCCAATGGCCCATTCCTACCCTCCACAGCTCCCAACGGCCAATTCCTACCCTCCACAGCTCCCAATGGCCCATTCCTACCCTATACAGCTCCCAACGGCCCATTCCTACCCTACACAGCTCCCAATGGTCCATTACTACCCTACAAAGCTCCCAATGGTCCATTCCTACCTCCCAATGGTCCATTCCTACCCTACACAGCTCCCAATGGTCCATTCCTACACTACACAGCTCCCAATGGTCCACTCCTACCTTCCACAGCTCCAAACGGCCCATTCCTACCCTACAGAGCTCCCAACGGCCCATTCCTACCCTACACAGCTCCCAATGGTCCATTACTACCCTACAAAGCTCCCAATGGTCCATTCCTACCCTACACAGCTCCCAATGGTCCATTCCAACCCTCCACAGCTCCCAATGGTCCATTACTACCCTACAAAGCTCCCAATGGTCCATTCCTACCCTACACAGCTCCCAACGGCCCATTCCTACCCTACACAGCTCCCAATGGTCCATTACTACCCTACAAAGCTCCCAATGGTCCATTCCTACCCTACACAGCTCCCAATGGTCCATTCCTACCCTACACAGCTCCCAATGGCCCATTCCTACCCTACACAGCTCCAAACGGCCCATTCCTACCCTACAGAGCTCCCAATGGCCCATTCCTACCCTCCACAGCTCCCAATGGCCCATTCCTACCCTATACAGCTCCCAACGGCCCATTCCTACCCTACACAGCTCCCAATGGTCCATTCCTACCCTACAAAGCTCCCAATGGTCCATTCCTACCCTACAAAGCTCCCTATGGTCCATTCCTACTTCCCAATGGTCCATTCCTACACTACACAGCTCCCAATGGTCCACTCCTACCCTACACAGCTCCAAACGGCCGATTCCTACCCTACACAGCTCCCAATGGTCCATTCCTACCCTCCACAGCTCCCAATGGCCCATTCCTACCCTACACAGCTCCCAATGGTCCATTCCTACCCTACACAGCTCCCAACGGCCCATTCCTACCCTCCACAGCTCCCAATGGCCCATTCCTACCCTACACAGCTCCCAATGGTCCATTCCTACCCTACACAGCTCCCAATGGTCCATTACTACCCTACCAAGCTCCCAATGGACCATTCCTACCCTACACAGCTCCCAATGGTCCATTCCTACCCTACACAGCTCCCAATGGCCCATTCCTACCCTCCACAGCTCCCAATGGTCCATTCCTACCCTACACAGCTCCCAATGGTCCATTCCTACCCTTCAAAGCTCCCAATGGTCCATTCCTACCCTCCACAGCTCCCAATGGCCCATTCCTACCCTACACAGCTCCCAATGGTCCATCACTACCCTACAAAGCTCCCAATGGTCCATTCCTACCCTACACAGCTCCCAATGGTCCACTCCTACCCTACACAGCTCCCAATGGCCCATTCCTACCCTACACAGCTCCCAATGGTCCATCACTACCCTACAAAGCTCCCAATGGTCCATTCCTACCCTACACAGCTCCCAATGGTCCATTCCTACCCTACACAGCTCCCAATGGCCCATTCCTACCCTACACAGCTCCCAATGGTCCATTCCTACCTCCCAATGGTCCATTCCTACCCTACACAGCTCCCAATGGTCCATTCCTACACTACACAGCTGGTCCACTCCTACCCTACACAGCTCCAAACGGCCCATTCCTACCCTACAGAGCTCCCAATGGTCCTTTCCTACCCTACACAGCTCCCAATGGCCCATTTCTACCCTACACAGCTCCTAACGCCCCATTCCTACCCCACACAGCTCCCAATGGCCCATTCCTACCCTACACAGCTCCCAACGGCCCATTCCTACCCTACACAGCTCCCAATGGCCCATTCCTACCCTCCACAGCTCCCAATGGCCCATTCCTACCCTACACAGCTTCCAATGGCCCATTCCTACCCTACACAGCTCCCAATGGTCCATTCCTACCCTCCACAGCTCCCAATGGCCCATTCCTACCCTCCACAGCTCCCAATGGCCCATTCCTACCCTCCACAGCTCCCAATGGCCCATTCCTACCCTACACAGCTCCCAACGGCCCATTCCTACCCTCCACAGCTCCCAATGGCCCATTCCTACCCTCCACAGCTCCCAATGGCCCATTCCTACCCTACACAGCTCCCAACGGCCCAGCTAAGTGTCCTGTTTATTGATGTGTCTTCATTTCAAGGTGTCCTGCACTGTAATTGTAACTCTAATGCAGACAGAGTACAGAAAGTGAGGTGTTGGAACACGAACAAATCACTCCAAGAGATGCTGAGAAAAGCAAGGCAAGGCAACACAACAGAAAGACAAAGCAACACAACTTGAAGAAAAATGTGGCTACCTTGGGTGGAATGATACTCACATTCTAGGCAATTAGACGGTCTCCTGCTAATGGCTTCTCAGCCTTCGAAGAGCTTACGAAACGACTTAGGAAGAGCTACGTTAATTGTGCTACCTGTAGGGTACTCACAGAATGGCTATTCCAAAAAAGGAAATTTAGGTCATCATTACACGGAAGATTACAAGAGTATCCAATCTTCCCAGAATTATGGGAAATTACACGCATGCGCAAACAGTAGTTACCAGGCGTTCCTTTTTCCCCTCCCACCGAACGCCTGGGTACGAGGCTACTCCCCACTACACACAGGGGATAGGGGGCCTCTTGTTGCAACTACTTATACTAGCTTTGCATGTTACTCGCGTTGCTCCAACAAACACAATGGGTTGCCATGGTGTACAAATGTACATGTAGGTTATTCTACAGTAAACACACACACCACACACCACACACGTCTCTTCAGGCTGCCATTACCCCCAACTCTGCTACAGGCATTATCCACAAAAGCTAACTCACTTGTAGGTCCGCCCAGTGTTGGAACCAAACAGTTGCGCGGCCGTTTGACCACTGATGCCATTTGCTGCTTTGCTGACTCGTACGGCAACTGCAGAGAACAAGAACGGTACATCTTTGCACTCCCCTATGACAGGCGTTACATGTACGGCACAGCCTAGCAGTATGCGCAACAAATAAATGATAGCTCACCTGCTTCCTTGGTGTGTCCTAAACAGCAACTCGCTCCAATGTAAATTCACGTGATGACTGATGCATCACGTGATCGCCTCGTGGGTATTCTAAACAGGGGAACCCCTGCTATTATAGCATAAATGCGAAGTGTACACGCGAGGCTATGCTAAACTAATAGTAACGTATGACCTTTTGGCCTTTTTGTTTCTATGACCTTTAACCCCAAACGTCATTACTACGCATGCGCAGCCTGCAAAATAGGCGTAACTGGCGCGAAATACAAAATTGTATAACTCCCTCCCGGCTGCAGATCTTGCAAGTATAATTGCATCGCGCTAATCAGCGGCGATAGGCAATCGATCTAGCGCCTTTTCGCGCGAATTCGCGCAACACCGACCACGCCCCTTTTTGCCTACCTTAATTCCTAAGTCTCTATGTGAAGACATTCAATTTAGTAATTAAAGACTTCCTGTCTTCTGGTAAGATAGCCGAGGCTCTCTCTGCAAAGGCAACACAAAGGCAACACATTGTGCCTCAGATTTATATTTGTATACATGTACCTATCATGCAGCACAACACAAACAGGGTGTTGAAGGGTATATAGGGATATCGATGGTACATGTCCACTTGTCTGACTATAGACTTGATCCACTTGATAGCAAGCATGTTGTTAGTATGCAGGAATGTGGACTACACCACAGAAGGGTGAGAGCGGAGCCAACTTGGGCCTTTATTTCTCACCCTTCTCCATCACCTCCACTGCACACATGAGAAAAACATTGTGTGTGTGTGTGTGCTTCTTCACCATGCATGTATACATGACACAGCCAATATTATGGTCACTTTCAGGTCCACACTGGAGACTGTGACTACTCGGATGTGCAGTGTAAGATGTGGAGACGGCATGTGTCTCTGGACTCTCACCAGAAGACTGCCTGTCCAATGAGGCCTGAACTGTGTGTTCACTGTGTCAAGGATGTGGCAGTTCAACAAATGCAGGTATGTATATGGTGGAACCCCTCTAATTAGGCCAAACCAACATGGGAGGCCTTGTCTGAAGGCTGGTAAACAATCTCAATTGTAAGTTCAACCACCCGCCTCCCTAGCTCCCTCCCTCTCTCCCTCTCACCCTCTCACCTCCCCTTTGTTACTTCCTCTCATTCTTCCCTTCAAACCCTTTGTGTACATGCTGTAATGTGTCTGGTTAATGTGTCCTATTGCTTGATTGCATTACAAGTACACTGAGTGAGTGAGTGAGTGAGTGAGTGAGTGAGTGAGTGAGTGAGTGAGTGAGTGACACTGAGTGAGTGAGTGAGTTGGTGAGTAAGTAGTGGGTGGTTGAGTGAAAAGAGGGGAGGGGGAGACAGACAATGAAAATACTTGCAAACACTCTTTTTTACAGTCCCTGAAATCGGGACACTTTTTTGTTCTGTGAGTATTTGTGAATTAGAGATTTGCACCTGCATGATGCGTTCACATGCAGTAGTATATTTATGCATTCTTACCCTTTGGGAGGTCATGGTTAGAATTATATATGTACATACACCCCAGCATAGGTAATGAGACCAAACTATATAGTTGCCTGCACTGGATGACTCTTCGTGCATATAAGAGAGAGCGAAGGTGTCACTTGCATACGCTGCGCGTAATTTGCAACCGATTACATTCCTCCTAATTTACGCGTATAAGTAGTAGAGCAGTGTTTACAGCATTGTGGCCGTGACAGCTGATCGGCTGGCCCAACGCCTCTGGAATGTAAACACTATTCTACTATACAGTACTACATGTATATGTGCAAATCACAAGGAATGTATCACTTGCTATGAAGCGTCGCTAGTATGTTTGTGCCATTGAGTTTAGAGTAAGCTTATGCCCTGCTCTTTTATATACTAGTGGTTCTGTTCTAGAGTATATTGATGCGCACTATCACCTACTGGTGTTGGGGGGGGGGGGGGGGGGGGCGCAAGATACTGCATGTCCATAATTCACATGTGGCATGAGGTTTTCATTGGCCAGTATGCCTCGTCTGTGTGCATTGTCCTTTTCTGCATTTTCTGGCATGTTAGCATTTCGGCGTTTTGTTACGTGTGACGTCCGGCTAATGTTGTCTTATCCGTCTTCTCTTCAGACTTTGCCAGTCTTGGTGAGTAAACGTTTTTGCTTTGTTAGGAACTGCCACCAGCTCAGCTAGTAGCTAGGTCCCCTGGGCGGGCAGGTTCACTGGTCGGGGGAGCTTTGTTGTATCTCGTCAGTGAGATTAGTTTTGTCAGCATGAGGAGTGAGCATTTCTACCACCTGCGGGTGTTCTGTACGTTCATGCACCAACATGTGTGTACAGTGTATCAAGAAGATCAGTTTTATCAAGTGGTACTAGGTCAGGAAGTGTACAGACCCATACATACTGCTGTATACATTTGTATGTATTGGTAATTCTAATTAGAGCCAATCTGGAAGAATCTACCTGTAAGATATATAAAACTGGTGCTTACAGATACATGTGTGTGTGTGTGTGTGTGTGTGTGTGTGTGTGTGTGTGTGTGTGTGTGTGTGTGACTATTTCTCAGAATGTAGGTACCATGTTACTTTGCCACAACACGTATCAGAATGGATTTTGTTATAAATGCTTCATTCAGAAGTAATGGGTTACCTTGACATCCTATGGCGATACTACAGCCATAATCAGCAACTACAGAGCCTTCTAAAGCACAAAGGCTAACGACAGAAATGCTACTTGGAATGTTAGGCAGCAAGCTTCTTTCTTTTAGTCTCTAGCTGTCTTTTGCCTACAAATTTTCGTATACTTCTCGTTACATGTAATGATTCTCACACATGCATGTTTTATATACACCTAGGGGAGGATTGAGACTGCGCAAAGAGGGTATCACAATGTGGGTGGGCCAATATACTAGAACAAAATAAAAACTGGAGGGGCCATTAACAGAGACGCATCTACTTTGAGGAGAACACTGTACACATATACAACTTGACTACACGTGATATTGAACAAACACTGAAGTGCTAACCCCCCCCCCCCCCAACCTCTCTCTCTCTCTCTCTCTCTCTCTCTGTAAGTTAGAAGTTACACACTTGTTCTGTCTTTTGGCCACACTTACATGTATATTGGGTTTGACTTCACCAGGTTGAGTATAGTCTCGATAGTATATATTGGTCATTTATCTGCTTGTGTATGTGCAATGCATGAACCTGTGACATCCTCTTCAAGGAGCATTGACACCCAAGTGTATATACAAGCTTCTTACATGTATGTTGTTGTGGTTATCTGAACTTGAACAGTAAATGTACACGTGCATGACCCCAGCACAGCTGATGAGACCTGGTATTGGTTGAAACCAGTATAAAAACTGGTCCTGTGCACTGGGTGATGTATACAGACATTGGACAAGTATATGTAATCCTTGTTCACATTTGTCACTATAGTTTTTTTACAGGGAATTTTGACATAAATACAATATATACAGCCTTCTGTTTGCAGAAAGTTGCGAACACATACGAAAAGTGTTTGCAACTTCCTGCCAAGTGACACCACGTGGAGGTTGGGAGCAATACAATGTCATTACTCATATATAGGTGGATTCACACTGCACACAGAGAGCATTTGTAACTTTTGGCCTAATTGTCAAATTGCCACTTGGACAATAACCTGTAGAAAAAAAAGTCAGCTGAGACCCAGACCACTACTCTACACATCAATATCAGTGTACGACAATATATCTAGGAAGTTTATACACCTGTCACTTATCAGTATACAAGTAAATAAAAATTTAGGAAATTTGAAGTGTAATATAGGAATTGCATAAAAATGAACAGAGACAAGGTTGGGACACAGACATGCTATGTACATCAACATACCTTGTAGTACATTGATGTATATAGCATGTCTGTGTCCCAATCTTGTCTCTGTTCATTTTTATGCAATTCCTATATTACACTTCAAATTTCCTAAATTTTTATTTACTTGTCTCTTGTCATTTTTTTACTATTGGAAGCAATAATTCTCACTAGAATGTGCTCTCCGCATCCATAAACGTCTGGCCAAGTATTGCTAGTAACCACACTCTGAGCTACTGTATAAATATGTGATTAGTAGGGCGTGGTTTGGTTGCAAGCTATAAGCGGCTGCTTACACTTACAAATACTAGAGCAAACTTGCTAGTAAAGGTACTATCAGTCACTAGCGCTTTGGCTTGGTGGTATCGTGGTAGAAGAGCGTGCCGTTTCTCCAGCAGACAGTATATAAGCTTACCGTGGTACGTACATATACGTAGAGGCAGAGTTAGCACACTGTACGCGTGTGCAGTGTTCTGACGGTGAGAGTTCATCAACACATCTTTCTTTTGCTTATGTAGTACTAAGTGCTAGTTGCTATACAAATCGTCAACACATTTCTCATGTTTCTCTATTATCAGCCAGTTCTCTCTGCGCTTAGTTACTACGCGCTAGTTGCTAAGCATCTACGCATGCGCGGCAGATGTAATGACGTCATTGATGAGTCTTGTCTCATTACGTAATCGATTTATTGTATGACGCATGCTACTATATAACGTACAACGTATGTACTATGCACGTACATTCAAAATGAAATTACGTAATCACTAATATACATGTACATGTATTGCATTGAGAGGAGTGTTAATATCAGTATTACAAGAATCACAAGGGTTAATAACATATGATTTTGTTATGTTGCTATTAGCGATGATACCTCTTCACATGCTGACTTTCAGGTTGATGGTTACCATGGTTGCTGATTTTTGCTCATTAGTTATCCTCATTCATAATACATTGCTGGGAGAGATAACGATCAGTAGTACAAGAACTACAAGGGTTAACAAAAATATAATACCTCTATTCCCCAGTACGTATTGATATATTTCCACATGCAAAGATTCAAGTTCATTGATTTTATGGTTATTGAGGTACGCTTCTTCAAGAAGAAGAAGAAGAAGAAGAAGAAGAAGAATAAGATGGAAAACATGGCAAAAATGTGAAAAGCACTTTTTAAGCTATTGCACACATTTAACATCACAACACAACCAATTTTAGTATACTGGTTATTTTTCACACATTCTTCACCTTGATATTGTTAAAAGTGAAATTAGCTTCAAATTGAAAGTGAAAATGAACAAAATCCTTATATATGGTTTTCAATGGGGATAGACCATAGCAATCCCTATATACACAGTACTACCGTACTGTGTGATAGTTGATCCTATCACTCTGACCCCTGGGAGTTAATGACCTCCAGAGGGTTGAAAGAGCCTGCATGTCAGATGACTGAGCAAGCACACTTATGCAAATGGATTGTAAATGTATTGCCATACAGATATCTGCACCCAACACAGTAATTCTCATTTCTCCTATTACTTTCCATTCCCCCATCTTTCAGCACTTGCAAATTCAATGAGCCACACTGTACTTATGAGGCTTCATGTGGCTACCTACTTGTCCATGTGCAGGTGTATACATATTAATTAGGCTAGCAGTTACTCTAGTGTTGCAAGAGTGCTAAATCTGCTGTAAAGTGTGCCTTCTCTCCCACTAGCTATGTCATTCTGAGTGATCTGTACACACACCATAACTGGACCGTTTTAGGCATATCCTTACATTTAGTCACCTCTCCTCTCTTCTCTCTTCTTTTACTCTAACACTCCTAGTCTTGTAGTATATCCACTAGATTTATTGGTGGGTATAGTGTAACCTATATTTAGAAGCCAGTACACCACAAACTGGATTAGACTTCCTTAGAGGTTTAACTGTCTCCCAACTCCATTGCCAGTGTGTGGAGGAGGTGAGATGTGCTGTGGGAGGGTGAGAGAATGAAGGGCTAACCAACGGTCCACTCTCACCCTTCTGTGGTATATTTCACATCCGACATACAACACGTCCACAAACATATTTTGTTGTGAGAAGATGAGAGGTGTCCTTATTTCAGAGGGTGGTATGTGTCTGAGGTTAAAGTGTGCTGCTATACCATGTGAGCTCCCATTTTTGTGTAGCATGTACATGTAGGAAGTGGTGTGCCATGCTGATCAAGGAGAGTGTCTATGGGCATGTATGTGGGTGTTGTTTACAGGAGAGAATATTTGAGACATGTAAGTGATTATGTACCTATTGTGTGTGGTTACCTATACCTATGTGTAGTAATTGGTCTTGCCACTGTGTTGCACAATATATACAGACTTTATAAATAGTAGGGCAGACAGGCATGTATGAGGGCTTGTACAATAGTTATCATAGTCATCACTTTAGAAGTCAAAGTACATGATTATGAAGCAACTATAATGTGATTTGTTGGCGAGTGTAGCGAGCCCTCCTATTGATGTGAACAGGCGATTCTCTCTGTACGTGCTTCTAATTTTGCGTGCACACTCTCGATCCTGCTCGCCAACAATGTTTAGCATTTCACTAGTATTGAGATCAGATATTGGCTCCTCTCATTGTGGTTTGTATTAATTGGTCTGTGGGCTCACTCACACCTGCCCTCAGATCTCTATTAAAAGATGTGGGGAATGTGTCATTATGCATTGCTGGTTTCCCATATACAGTCCTATGGCATATGTAGAAAATTTGTAAGTCTCTATGTGAAGACTAGACTTCCTGTCTTCTGGTAAGATAGCCGAGGCTCTCTCTGCAAAGGGAACACATTTGTGCCTCGGATTTACATGTACCTATCATGCAGCACCTCACAAACAAGTGTTGAAGGATATAGTGATGGTACATGTAGGTGCTGAAATACATATGTCTGCATAATTTTGTCATGATTGAAATGCTAGCAGGTGCATGAACCTCCAATCATCCTTTATAAACAACCCGCCATGCACATTTACAAGCCCCGCTCTCAGTCCTGCATTGATATTTTTCTACCAGATCAGATCTAGAGTCCTAATTAGTAGTAGAAGTGTAACCTTGGCTAAAATACATGTTGCTGTGGGGCCAGTGGTGCTAAGGGTTTGTAAATATGTGGTACTTATGCATTGGGGCTGCCTGCTCATAGAAGGTACACATGCAGAATATATACCCTTGTGTACAGGGCTATGTATACTGTGTCTTGCAAGATGGTTGTCAAGTGCACTGGAGTTGCAGGTGGACTCTGTGGTTAACTTAGAGTGCATTATAAGATAGGTAGTCACACGCCACTTCTGATCATTTTGGGAGTAATGTGTCTGGGAAAGGGATAAGGTGGTTGAAACTAGGTGTATACAAGTGTTAGGGGCACTATACATACTGTAGTGTTATCATGAGTTCTATGTGCAGACTGACATTTTCTGAAAAGTCAGCCTGTTAACACAACTAGTTGCTGTATGAAGCCACTGCTGCTTGGAAGTGAGTTGCCCTCACAGAGACAGAGGCTGGTTGTTGATATTGTGGATTGTACTACAAGTTTCATGCAGTTAGAGTCAATACAACTTGGGAGAGGAGGCAATGCAATAGTGTATAAATGTTGTCTGAGGCACTCACTACACGGCACCTAATATGTCCATGACTCTGCCATACACACTCTGAGGGGAAGTGTTTCCCAAACAAACTCAGTACATGGACTGTGGTGTTTGTACAGTGGTGCAGGCATCTTGCCAACAGACATCGAGGTGGTAGTCAAAGACAATTTTGTAAGTTTTCTAAATATCGCCACTGTGTGTTACACCTTGTGGAATTTCTCTGTGCCAGTCGTTGTGTGCAGTTCTGCTGCTCTTCCATTCATTCTTCTTCCTCAGGAAAGTCAGCATGCTGGTAAAACAGGTGTTGTGAGGGCCCTTGCAGGCAAGATGGCCAGTGTGTATCTCTATGACGATGGACAAGAGGTGGACATTCCCACACGCTACCTGGAGCCTACCCCTCCCAATAAATATGATAAGGTAGACTGTGTGTGTGTGTGTGTGTGTGTGTGTGTGTGTGTGTGTGTGTGTGTGTGTGTGTGTGTGTGTGTGTGTGTGTGTGTGTGTGTGTGTGTGTGTGTGTGTGTGTGTGTGTGTGTGTGTGTGTGTGTGTGTGTGTGTGTGTGTGTGTGTGTGTGTGTGTGTGTGTGTGTGTGTGTGTGTGTGCATGTCCCTGTGCGCCTCTGTGTGTGTGTGTGTGTGTGTGTGTGCATGTCCCTGTGCGCCTGTGTGTGTACATGTGTATGTAAACACTTGTATTACATGTTCGTTAGCTTCAGGTAAAAGGAACCACTGGGCCCAATAAAGGTCTAATTGGCTCACTAATTAATATTGATGAGGGGGACGGCATTGTAAAATTAGATGCAGACTCTGCACTTAAGATCATCACTCTGGACAACCTAGCTAAGTATGTAGCCAAGCAACCATGAGTGCCCTAGCTCTGGAACATGCATATATACAAAGCCTTGATTTTATGTACCACATAATATGTGGTGTACCATTGTATCGCAATGTGAGTTTTTGTATGTCATTAAATTTCAAAATACTAGTACAGAAATAGAAACAAACCTAGACACAACTTGATCAACAAGTGCATTATAACTTACTAAAATCGTACAATGTTGACAAAAAACAAGCACAAATACATATACTGCGTGTGTTTCGTGATGGAGAAAACAATGGAAATTGTTATCTTATACTTAATGAGCATACTAATAGCATATGAAATAGCTGCTAAATTAATGCAGGGTGCAAAATTTAAAGTAGGTGGCACTTTCTGGTCTTCTTGCCTCCCTTGTTCTTGATGGTAGTGTCGTCGCTTTTGACCTCTTTCTGCAGACAGAGGGAAAATTGAGGAGAGAGAGTATAGTTTTCACACTTGGGGGTATGCGGAACCCCTCTAATAAGGACCCCAGAATGAGGAATACTCAACAAATAGGACACTAATGGGGGACTCCAAAGAATATTGAGGTTCCAACAGTAATGTACACAAGAAGTTCGACTTATGGCTTGTACACTGCACAATATTGTAAAGGGAGCAGACTAGAAGCCTTGCACACAACATGAGTACCAGCTAAAACACTTCGCAGCAGCTTGTGTACAGTCATGGGTCAAGTATATATTGCAATGAGATTACTCACCCAGCGTCGGATCTCCCTAACAAGACTGAAAAACGCATCTTCCACCCCCTGTCTAGTCTTAGCAGACGTCTCAATGTAGGGCATGTTGTGAGTACTTGCATATTGTGACGCTAGTTTCTGGTCCACGTCTCTACGAGGGAGATCTATCTTATTACCGACCACTGGTTGAAGACGGAGGGAGAGGGAGAGACATGTAAATTACAGCATTAGTGAACAGCTAGTGACTTAAAGAGCATGGGAATGTCATCGGCATCCTTCACCCTTCTTATCTGGCCTCTGTAGCAGTCTATGTCCTCGAAACTCTTCATGTCATCAATAGCAAAGACGATCAGGAACCCCTCCCCTGTCCTTACGTACTGATCCTTCATAGCGCTATATACTTCCTGCCCTGCAGTGTCCAGAATGTCCAGAACGCAGGTTTGGCAATCAATGACTACTTGTTGTCGATAAGAGTCCTCAATTGTTGGGTCATATTCTTCAATGAAGTGCTTCTGGATTAGTTGAATTGTCAAAGCACTTTTCCCAACCCCCCCTCCCCCCATTACTACAATTTTATATTCGTTCATCTTGTTGGTTGTTATATCCCAAGCTGATGAAGGCCACTGAATCAATTCGTTCATCTCTACTTTGGTAACCGCGTATTTATAGCTGCAACGCTATTGGTTGCGCAATGATAATTGCAGGACAAATAGACGTCAAAGTTGAGCATAAGCAAGCACCTTTTCTTTACAGGGGAAGCAAGCGACGCTACTACATTGCTAAATATGCAAGTGATTACTACCGGAGAAGTTATTGAGCCCGTCCTACCAGAATACAGAACGTTTCGGTCCTGGACCTTCATCAGCTGTAATGACTGCACAACTCACACAGGAACAACCTGTGTGAGTTGTACAGTCAGGAGAAGTAATGATGGTCCGCGGACCTGTATTTTCTGCTGCCAATAACTTGTGCGTAGCAATGAGCCGCTACAAGATGATTACATTCCTCATCATTTACACATATAGTACTGTACTGTAAGAGCTGTTTACATTCCAGAGGGATTGTGATCAGCTGATCAGCTGTCAAGCCTCCGGAATGTAAACACTGCTCTATATTAGCCAGAATGTAAACTATATGCAGCAGGAATGTAATCACTTGCATATTATGTAATGAGATATACATAGTGTTGCTGGGATTGGGTACACTGGGTCCATTGTTGAGAATTGATGTCACAGTGCAGGTGGTGACTGGCATCCATGCATACAGCTGGTTCAAAAAAGGAGAGGAGAGAGGAGAATGCAGATCCTCTTGTGCACAATGATTTAGTGACAAAATTTGGTTTTGAGGAATAAGGGATGGTGAAGCCGTAATTGCCTGCATGCATGGTCACATTTGTAGGTACAGTGAAGCTAAGTGTTGTTTATACAGGAGAGAATGAGATGTGCAAGTGATTATGTACCTTGTACTTGGTATTGTGTGTGGTTACCTACATGTATGTGTAGTAGTAGGTCTTGCAAAGTGAGAGGGCACTGTGTTGCACAATATAAAATTCGTAAATCTCTATGTGAAGATATTCAATGTAGTAATTAAAGACTTTCTATCTTCTGGTAAGATAGCCGAGACTCTTCTGCAAAGGGAACACCTCTCATGCAGCATAACACAAACAAGTGTTTAAAGGGTATAGGGATGGTACATGTAGGTGCTGAAATATGTCTGTCATGATTGAATGCTAGCAGGTGCATGAACCTCCAATCCATCAAAACAACTCAACAATTCTGCCTCATCAGCAGTCAATATGCCTTCCAATGGCTCAATCCCAGTTATTACCATACCTACCTCTCTCAAAAATGAATACTGCCCTCCTACTAAACCTGCTACAAAGAACTTCTGCTCCTTTGTAGGGGACCTTTATGGTCATTGATGGCCAATGTGTCACACAAAACAACACTCATATCCACTACTTGCACATGTATGTGTTCTGAAATAAGGCCACCACCTGTGATAGGGAGGATGTGTGGAGGTATACGTTATATCCCAATGATACCAGTTTCAGGTTTTAGTAGTTGAATCTAGAGATATCAGCTTTCAGTTTTAGGTTGGAGTGAAAACGGAATGGCCGGTAGGTACACTCACCTATGCTATACTGGACCCAAGTAAGGAGAATACAAAAAACAATGATGTAACCATCAAACTGAATTGTCATGTGATTGTCATAATAATTAACTCTCTATGTACCACATGTTCTTGAGGATGAGAGTCATGAGTTCTCGGCCAGTAAATTCTCTAATACATGTAGACTGGTCATCACTCCCCTGACTGATCCCTTCTATCGTACACTAGTGGGGGCATTTCATACATGTTCTGATATGTGTTCTGATGCATCATGTGTGGTGTCATTTTCTTTACTAGGCATACACGGCGCTGACGAGGGCCAATCAGCCTGAAACAGCTGATGAAGACCAATCAGCCTGAAAACAGCTGTCCGCCGTTTGCTCTGCTCACCTTATTTTCATGTACATAACATCTGTAAAACATTTTGCCTATGTTTGGCTTTTTATGTCCAAGCCTGGAGGCTTTTACATGTACATTGTCTAAACCCTAGAGACTGTGTATGTATATTTGAGTATATAGTTGTTAAGGCTTGGCTGTTTATATCTGTATAGTGTGTGAGTTTGAACACTGAGCTCACGAGGAGAATACCCACCATCCTCAGTTCTAAAAGCTGGGCATCTGGTGTACTACTAGCGTGCTATGCACATATACATGCATACAGGCACACGTACTTTAGTTCTTGAAGCCTGCATATAAGGACACCTCAGGTTCAGGTGCTAACTCCATACACACCATGCATACAAAATGCATGGTGTCGTTGCTCCACGATCAGGTTCTTTTAGTGTATCACACAGTACTGTAGTACTGTGTATATAATGATCTATCCCCATATATAAGGACTTTCACTTTCAGTTTGCTACTTACTGGCATAAATATGTAACTATACCCAGAAACTCTGATTAACCCTTGTCATTCTTGTAATACTGTATGATGGTACTGGCAGTACTGGCAGTTACATAGAGCCTATAACTCCTAAGCACATGCTATTATTTGTACCGCTAATTCTAATGTACAATGCATTAGGTAATACATTTGTAACCAAGTAAACTGCAAAATAGCGAAATGAAT
Organism: Theonella swinhoei; assembly: GCA_963970385.1. Lineage (NCBI taxonomy): Eukaryota > Metazoa > Porifera > Demospongiae > Tetractinellida > Theonellidae > Theonella > Theonella swinhoei. Next base: position 10,284,964 of record OZ019948.1, on the reverse strand, counting down.
GTAACTAGGTCCAGAAAAAAAATGACAGGAGACAAATAAATCAAAAATTTAGGAAATTTGAAGGGATTTCATAAAAAGGAAAAGAGAAAAGATTGGGACACAGACATGTTATGATATATTGATGTACCCATAATGTTACGTTGATATAATATAACATGCCTGTGTCCCAATCTTGTCTCCTTTCCTTTTTATGCAATCCCTATATTTCCTTCAAATTTCCTAAATTTTTGATTTACTTGTAAAAAATGTAAGCTTACGTGACTTCCGGTGTTGACTGGAGTGCCCAGCCTTCGTTCTGCACTGAATGCTCATGCGCACCACGCAGTGTATATATATTAGCAGGCGAAGGAGCAAACCAGTTATAGCCTATCGTTCGTGATGTACATAGTTGCGCTGATCATATGTACATGTACAATCGCTGCAGTAAAAGGTGCGTGGATAATATACTAATAAACGACTAACAGCGGCTGACAATAGCAAGTCAAGTACGCCTATCCTCGCAAATCACTTTTGGCAGCCTTTTTGTATCGTGCATGTTCGGAAATCTCTATATGGATCGTATCATTAGCTTTTGTAATTTTTTCTGCAGTGCTACCTTGTGACTGTGGCCATCATGATGGAAAATGCAGGGACATTCGGGAAGGTTAGTGTTGATAACGGTAGGGAGGTGGAGGGGAATAGACGGTAACATGTTAGGTGGTATTTTAGTTGTCATGGGGGAGGTTTATGAGAAGGTGAGGTGAGGCATATAGGAAGGGAAGGCTGTGAGGGAAGGTGTATGGGGGACTATATATGGACTGTACTGGAGGGGAAGAAAAAAATGGATCAGGGAAACCGTTCCCATGCAGCTATATCAACTACATGCATGTCAAATTATTCCAGCAAAGCTTGCCACAGTCTGGGCTTCTCTACACATGTATTAGATGAATCAGTGCATTACATATGGCCTATAAAGCCCGTATACACAAGAGGATAAAAGCTTTATGCTCCAAAATGCATGTGACTGCCATGATTCAATCCCATTTCCCACTGTGTATAGTACAGTATATAGTTCTGGTACTTAAGGCTCAGTGTTTTGCTGTGCTATTTCAGATTTTAGTATAACGCATGTTGAAGGACCTGTAAGGACAATATTATTGGCGAGTGGAGCAAGCCCTCCTAGTGATGTGAATGGGCGATTTTTCGATATATATATTTATATGTTTGTGACGGGCACTGTACATACCGTAATGTTATACGTGCTTCTAATTTTGCATGCACACTCTCCAACAATGCATTCAACTAGTAATTTATATAGCTAGAGGTTTTGTTGTGTATTAAGTGTATTGTGGTTACTTGATGATAAACCATTCACTTATCAACACTTATTAGGCCCTTTTATGAAGAAGCCCAATTTACTACTAGCCTACACACACACACACACACACACACACACACACACACACACACACACACACACACACACACACACACACACACACACACACACACACACACACACACACACACACACACACACACACACACACACACACACACACACACAGAGCTAGTTTTAAAAGTATCCACCCTATGTGTACAGCAGACTTGCAACACTCTACACTTAGGCCAGTAACACATTAGCACATTGAAGCCTAGTAACATGTAACAGAGCTAGCCACAAGAAGCCAGTGTGGCTCATTGCAAGAGTGCACTGCAGTTTTGCTGTAGTCCTCACCCAGACACATTACTCCTGGAATGATATCTGCTTGCTTCATTGCAAGAGTGCACTGCAGTTTCCTCACCCATACACATTACTCCTGAAATGGTATCTGCTTGCTTCAGCTGGTTTTATCTAGCCTAGTTCCCTGACATGAAGGTTTTTATCTGTATTAAGTATGAGCTAACCACAGTAAGCACTACACAGATAAAGCAAGCTGAAGCAAGCAGATAGTTAACTGATAATTTCAGGAGTTATGTGTCTGTGAGGATGAGCCACACTGGTTTGTGTGGCTAGCTCTGTTTACATGTTACTCATTCACATGCACCTGTAGGCTAGCTCTGCCTTCAGTGTTATTAGCCTTAGTGTAGAGTGTTGCAAGAGTGCTGAAATTTGTATACAGAATGGAGTGATGACTGTACAGCACATGTGCATATGCAGAGCGCCACATGAAGTCAGTGTGGCTATGCTGCTTGTTGCAAGAGTGCTGCAGTTTACTGTATAGTCATCACCCCATTCTGTATTCAACTCGTAGGTGAATGTAGTGTATTTTTGGCAACCAGGAGCAACCTAACTGTGGCTTAAATGTATTCAACTCGCTGCATGTTTTCGTAAGGAAACAACAAGTGCGACTCTGTCATATTCGCCCACTACGGCTATATGAAAAATTGTGCCAGCTGTACGACTAGGTTGGCTCACTCACGCTCGCCAATCACTCTACACTAGTGCCAATAACAGGTGCATGTGAATAAGTAACATATAAACACATGAAGCCAGTGTTGCTCATTGCAAGAGTGCATAGTATGACAGGTGCATGTGAATGAGTGACATGTAACAGAGCTCACCCCATTCTGTATACAATTACTCTACACTAAGGCCTGAGGCAAGAGCTAGCCTAGTATGCACAGGTGCATGTGAATAAGTATTGTAGAGTTGGTAGACTGTTGTATATGTAGGGATGGTGCTGACATGCCTATTAAGCCTTAGCAAGGCTCAGAACTCCTGAATGTGGGTATATTAAGCCTTTTCAAATGCTCTGCAAGTGCTTCATACACTATAATACTCTCAAAGTATGTGAAATATACAGCTACAGTGATTCTTGGAAATTTGTAAAAAACAAACCATCATCTTCATCTTCATCTTCTTCTTCTTCAGTTCAAACGGCCTACCATGAAACTGGGGTTAGTAATTGCTCTAATTCTTTCACGAAAATTATTTATACTGGAGTGTACATGATCCTTGATGCACAAAATCTTCTCAAAGCCGTCAAACTCCAGGTCTGCAAACTTACAAGTGTTAGTTTTAGATGCCATTTTCTTGCTTCCTCACGTACCGAACACATGTAGTTTGTTTTGTGCAGTTTCATCCAGACTTTCAGTGTTTGTCGTGCTCCCACTCTTTCAAGCGCTGTGTCATCTTTTTTGGCTACGTTGCTCTTTTGTGTCTGTTTCTTTAAATGACTAACTGTTGCAGGCAACTGGACCCGCTGTTGTACTCTGGCAATATTCATACAAGACAGGATGTAGGAGTCACTGACAATTGCTAGCTATCTTCATAGCCTCATTTCCAGGCCTTTCGAGAGGGGGGAAAGGCCTGGGGACTACTGCATGCCCATGCGCGAAATATTCCGATTATTTTCCGTAAAATATACCGATACTTTTAGAAATGATGTAATCGAATACAGAGAATCTGCATGGATTGAGTATGTGGACGGACATTTGTTTATTACCTAGATATGGCCAGCAGGCACTGCCGTGTGTGCCTAAGACAGTTGTTGATACACACTGTACCGCTCTCTTCAGCAAGACATGGCCAGGTCTAGCTTGGAAGCCTGCTTTGGGTCTTGTTCCCAGTCCTAAGCTGATGAGCGAAAATAGTTTCAAAAAAGCATGCAAAAGGTACGTGTGGTACTCTGATGTCTTCACACACCGCCGAAGTAGGAGAGAATAGACGCCACAGCATAGCTATACTACGTTTGTACGCACAAAAGTAAAACACGGAACCCGTATCTTGTAGTATACTGACTAATGTGACTAATGGCATCAGTAGGTCTGTTGCTACACAGTGAAACAAGTGTAAAACCATTTTCACTAAAATGTTGAAGGATGTAGGATTGAAGTGCCAAAAAGTATAGAAACAAGGTCAAAGTGCAGCATGCATGCAAACAAAGGCAGGGGATGAGAACATGCAACAACCATAACATGTGTAACCCCATATCCCTACATCTGTAAATACTCAAAGGGGTTACGCATGTTATGATTGTTGCATGCTATCATCCCCTGCATGCATGCTGCACTTCAACCTTGTTTCTAACATTTTAGTCTACCATGGGGCGAACGAAAAAAACGCGACCTGAAGTAGCGCGTAAAATGGCTGTGTCGGTCTTCTGAGTGCAGAGATACATGATGCCCAAGATATGCTGTCGATGTAACGCCAGTGGGCGCTGTACTAACTGCTCCTGTAAGAAATCGAACAGACAATGCGTGAACTGTCTACCTTTTCGCCAAGGACACTGCAACAACCCTCCGACGATGGCAACAACTGAAACCACAACGCAAGCCCTGTGGCAACCCTCGGAGAAACAAGACCGAGGCCAAACCAACTCTGGAAACGGAGATGGGGGGAGCAGACCAACGTCTATACAGACACCTTCACCAAACTTCACGCCTTCACCAAACTTCACACCCCGCCATCTTGACACGTCTCCAGCTTTAACAACCCAACCACCTGCACTAATACAAGATGACAGCATATCAACAATGGAGAACATGGAGAACACTGCCTTTGTCTTCACAACTCCAACTAACCATGAAGCCTTTTCTGCAGAGAATCCAAGCCAAGCGGAGCAGCTGGGACCAACACCCCTTCCAGAATACATCCCAGCCTCACACCCAACCTTCAGATGGGGCGACAAAGATGGAAAGACATTCACCATTGCCATAGAACAATGCTACAACGAAGTAGTTCACTGGAAAAAGAAACCATTCAAGCTACCCACTGGAAAGGTTGGAAAAACGTTCGTGTCGGAACTCGCACGTCTCTTCCGTGCATTTGCTGACAGTTCTGCCCTCGAATCCGTGGCCTTGAAAGCAGCCATGGTCATGCCAGGGCTACTTATCCAGAAGCCTCATCAGAGGTCCAAACCAAAAGAGCTCGTGAAACACCTGGAGCGACGCCTGAAACTATGGTCAGCAGGAGACCTAGAAGCTCTGATGGATGAAGGTCGCACCATCCAATCCAAATTTAAACAACACCAAGGATTCCAGAACACCCAAAATAAGCAAACGGCCCGAAACTTCGCCAAACTAGTCATGGAAGGCAAAATGAGAGCAGCACTACGCCTGCTAAGTCAAGACAATAATGGCGGTCCCCTTCCCCTGGATAGCCAAGTCGAAGCAAATGGAACACACAAATCTGTGCGCGACATTCTCCAGGAAAAACATCCCTCCCAACAACACGCAAATTTAACAGCCCTAATCGACCCAGACACACAACAACCAACAAATGAACCACACCCCATACTTTTTGAAAAGATAGATGGACAACTCATTCGCGGTATGGCCCTGAGAACAGACGGAACTGCAGGCCCCTCAGGCATGGATGCAGCTGCCTGGAAAAGAATGTGCACATCCTTCAATACTGCCTCCAATGAGCTCTGTGACGCAATGGCTAGAAAACTCTGTTCCAAATACGTCGACCCCAGGGGAATCTCAGCCTTTGTAGCCTGTCGTCTCATTGCCCTTGACAAACGCCCTGGAGTCAGGCCGATTGGTATCGGGGAGACAGCCAGACGAATAATTGGCAGGGCCATAGCAAGGGCTATAGGCGATGACATTCAAGAAGCAGCAGGCCCCCTCCAGGTATGCGCAGGCCATCTAGCAGGGTGTGAGGCAGCAGTGTCTGCCATGCACAAGTTGTTCGAATCACCTGACACAGAAGCAACCATTCTAGTGGACGCATCAAACGCTTTCAATTCCCTCAACAGACAAGTGGCCCTACGAAATATCCAACACCTATGTCCCTCTCTCTCGAAGGTACTTATAAATACCTACCGAGAGGATGTTCAACTTTTCATAGACGGGGAGACTCTACTCTCACAGGAGGGCACAACACAAGGAGATCCACTGGCAATGGCGATGTATGCAATAGCCATTACTCCACTGATTGACCATCTCGAAGACGAGTCAGTAAAGCAGATTTGGTACGCTGATGATGCCACAGCCTGTGGCAAGATCAGCAACCTCAGAACCTGGTGGGATCAAATCACCAACAAAGGCCCTGACTATGGGTATTTTCCAAATGCAACAAAAACCTGGCTTGTTGTGAAAGAAGAGAAACTTGAAGAAGCCCAAAACACCTTCCAAGGAACAAACGTAGCCATAACATCAGAAGGCAGAAAGCTCCTCGGAGCAGCCATAGGCACACCATCCTTCATTGACGCCTATGTACAACAGAAAGTAGCCGAGTGGACGCAAGAAGTGGAACAGCTGTCCAACATTGCAACCACACAACCCCACGCTGCATACTCTGCATTCACACACGGCCTGATCAGCAAGTGGACCTACCTCAGCCGAACAACTCCAGATATTGAGAACCACATGAAACCACTCGAAGATGCCATAAGACAGAAACTCCTCCCATCCATAACGGGGCAAAATGCCTTCAACGATCTGGACAGAAAACTGCTAGCTCTACCAGTACGACATGGGGGACTTGGCATTATTGATCCATCCAAACAAACTGATCTTCACCACTCTGCATGCAAGAAGATAACAGCTCCACTCGTTGAACTCATCCTGAATCAATCAAAATCATATCCATCCCAAGTCAGAACAATGCAGCAGCGTGTGAAGAACAGCACTCGCACACTACGAAGACAAAAAGAAGCCAGAGAGGCCACTGAAATCAAGGAAAAACTACCACCACCGATGAAAAGAGCTACAGATGCATCGGCAGAAAAAGGGGCATCAAGCTGGCTGACCACCCTGCCGATTACCGAACATGGTTTTGCTCTCCATAAAGGAGATTTCAGAGATGCACTCTGCCTTAGGTACGGCTGGCACCCACCAAACCTTCCATTACACTGCGTCTGCAACCAGAGGTTTACTGTTGAACATGCACTTAGCTGCCCCCGAGGCGGATTCCCGTCAATCCGACATAACGAACTCCGTGACATAACAGCAGAAATGATGAAGGAAGTCTGCCACAGCGTAGGCACTGAACCACACCTCCAACCAGTCACCGAAGAGCAACTGAGCTACAGAACGGCTAACCGAGAAGACGGCGCCCGCCTCGACGTTATAGCAACAAACTTCTGGGGAAGAGATCACCAGCGTGCCTACTTTGACATCAGGGTCTTCAACCCGTTTGCACCAACCCACAGAACATCCACGCTTAGCCAATGCTACAAACGGCAAGAACGAGAGAAGAGAAGAACATATGAAGAACGTATCCGAGAAATTGAACATGGCTCTTTCACTCCTCTTGTGTTCAGCACCACTGGGGGCATGGGGCCAACGGCAACGACAGCCTATAAGAGACTGGCATCACTCATCTCGGAGAAACACAACCAGTTGTACAGTACAACTTTACACTGGATGAGATGTCGGCTAAGCTTCTCCCTGATCAGGTCAGCGATAATATGCCTGCGGGGATCAAGATCCATCTATCACCATCCTACCATCTCCGGAGAAACAATGGATGTGGCGTGCTCAGAAGGCCACATCTCAACCCAAGACTGAACAACATATTTTATTATTTTATTATCCTTTTGAGACTGACAGTTGGATTCCCACACTAAAACTGTACATGTAACCCCTTTTATTCTATACTTTAGGCTTAAAGGGAAAAAAAAAAAAAAAAAAAAACATTTTAGTTTTTACATTTGTAACATGTACACGGAACTAGCCACATGAAACCAGTGTGTCTCATTGCAGTTTGCTGTATAGTTATCAGTCTACACTAAGACCAATAGGCAGCCTCTTCAATATGTTATTGGCCTTAGTGTAGAGTAATTGTTGTATACATAATGGGGTGATGGCTATACAGTAAACTGCATCACTCAATGTTATTGGCCTTAGTGTAGAGTGTTGCAAGAGTGCTGAAATTTGTATACAGAATGGAGTGACGACTATTCATGCAATGAGCAGCAGAGCCACACTGGCCCATTCTACGTTACTCCCTATTTTTATCTGGTTTTATTTACCCCTAAAGTGTGCTTGGTCTCTGTAAAACTGAATATCCCAATGTCATTACATAGTACATGCCATGTGGCTAATTGTCCAAGGGTGCTGTATCAGCATACTAGTATCATTGTCTCTCGGCTGTGCATGTGAATTATATCAAGGTTACACTATACCCACGAAGAGGTTTAGTGAATATACACTACGAGGGCGAACGCTACGAGTAGTGTATCACTAAACCACTGAGTGGGCATTGTGTAACCGGTTTGTACCACAGACACCATAGAGATCAAAAGTGTCGCACAGCAGAGTAATTCCCGGAAGACAACGCGCAAAGCAGAACAATGAAATTTGCTGACTCTCCACGTGTGGTGTATGACCATACATCATGCCGCAGTAGCTCATACACCACACATGGTTTGTGCATTGTCTTCCGGGAATTACTCTGCGTGCGGTACTTTTGATCTCTATGGCTTCTGTGGTAGAAATACAGTAGCCTTCCCCCTGTACACTATCCTCTCCTCCCTCCCTCCTCCCTCCCCCCTACAGACCCTGGTGAAGAATTTACGAAGGACCCAGAATCCCAGACGGCAATGCTGGGTGATAGGGTGTCCTTCATGTGTGCCTACAATGGTGGTAGGAGAATGTGGGTGTGGTAAGCTTATCGAGTTACTGGAAATTGATTTACAATTCGGGACAATTTTTCATTCCCGTAAGAATGTTTGCTCAACTTTAGTGGTGAATACACAGTGTGATTTAATTTCTATGCACACAGGCAAGACTTCATTATCACCAGGACTGGAGAGCTGACAATTCCTTTTGTCCAACATAATCATAGTGGAGACTATCTCTGTCGCGTTGCCCCACCCCCTTTCCCTGGGTGCAACATCTTCAGTCGGAATGCCTCTCTCTATGTCACCAGTACGTCCGTGTTGTTTAAGTAGCTGTAATGCACAACTACATGTGTGAAGCCCAGCAGTAAAAATCAAAAATTAAACACAATGATTTTCAGTTTTCTGTAGCACACACTTCACATGGGTGTAAAAACGTTCAATTTGGTTCAATAGAAGTTTGTCTTTAAGCGTAAATTGAGAGGGTTTCGAGTACTACTACCACAAAAATAATAGACTGCTGTTCACATGAATCTCTACTTTCCATTGTTTGTACCAAAACGGTCACAGAGTGAGCTGTTGTTGTGGTAATTGCTGTTGAAGAGGTAAAGACAGAAAGTCAGGACATCTCTTTTCAGTGATGAAATGGGAATACATTGTATTCATGGCCTGCACTTTCTCTGCTAAAACCTGGTGTCTTGAACTTGTGCGGCTTGAGGACGCATCAGGAAAAATTCAGTTGGACTAAGTTCCGTAGTGCTGCCCATCGGGTTTCTTGGAATACGCACATTATGATGATGCCTTACTTCAGTACCCTACTGATGATTGAAATGCATGCTTACGTGTCTCAACAACAGGTGCACGCGTAGTGCATCGCCCACTCCAAGATGAAGACACAGTTTCATCGCATTCCTCTTGCTGCACCACGCGCAGCTCATCCTCCAGATTGTTCCGTAGCTAGTGGGTCTTCTTTTCAAGAAAATTTGTGCACGCAGCTTCCTACCTCCTCTTTCTTGACCTAGTCAGGCCTAGAGAGTTAGTAAATCTCTTGGAGCCGCCTGTTGCCAGTTGTAAACTCAGCTACGTACAACGCACATGGCAGAGAGGTCAGAGGTCACAGAATAGTGTGCGTTATTTAGAATATCGCCTTAATTGATGATTGCATTCCGCTCTTGATCCTATCGCGTAATTCTACGATGGTGGTAGTACCACTAAATATAAGTAGCGAGGAACGCTACTACAGGGCCCGAGGCTTTCTAAATCGCGTAGTTCCCGACAACGAGCGCGTCTAACTTATTTAGAGTATAGCAACAGTAACTACCGACGCTCGCAATATTCAAATCACCGACAATAGCAGCAAACGAACGTCAGAACAATCGATGACCGGCGACCAGGAGATCCTACCTTTGGAGGCGTGGTTAATAAACTACGCTTATCGCTCAGAAAGGCTACCTTTGTTGCAATTCAATAGGTACGTTATACGGCTTGCGTTAGATTCAAAACCGTGGTTGTCGTGGAGTCAGCACGCTATAGACGCTGTCGCTAGGAAACTAAGCGATTTCGCCGTAGAGGATGGATTCTATATGTAGAAATCCACGCCCTGGAGGGTGGATTCTATATGTACAATCCACCAAGAACTACTACTGGATTTAGAACCCCAGTATTAACCAATCAAAATGCTTCATTTTTGAATGCTATACTCTAAATGCATTTATACTTGGGATGTCACATGAAAGAATTTGTTTATTAACTGTTTTCTCAATAATCGATACCAGAATAATATTTTTTTTACTGCCGGGCTTCACATGTATACATGTGTGTAATACATTTGTAACTGCTATATGGCAACTGTATGCTATGTGAGTTGAACTGTGAGGTATGTTTTATGTAGACACTGGGACTGCAGCTCACTTCACAGGATTTAGTAACTGTCTCTCTCCTCCTCCCTGTCTCCTCACATTCCCCCCCCCCCTCTACCAGACAACCCAGCAGTGTTCCCCAGACAATCCTACGTAGAAGGAATTGTAGGTGGACAAGTAGAATTAGCAGTATATGCCTTGTCCATCATCGGAGAGCCACCTCAGGAAGACATCATATGCATGTAGTTATATATGTAGCCTGTTATACATGTAGCCTGTAACTAGTTAGGTTCGTGACAGCAGTAAATGGTTATAGGCCTCCCATAACTGATTGAGAAAATCTCCGACCTCTGAAGAGCTCTTTACATCCAGTTCAGAGAGAAGTGCCAGGAAGTCTCCATCAAGATTGTGACACCACACATATGTGTTAAGGCTTACAGGTGTCTTTGAAGAGGAGAATGCCTCAAACCCAAACATGTTAAGTAAATTAAACACCAGCTTTAGTGCCGTGGCCTACACTGACTCGACATCCACCTGACTCACCTACACACACACACACACACACACACACACACACACACACACACACACACACACCAGTATATGCTACTATAGTCCCCATGCACCCTATCCCCAATGACCTGCAGAAAGAGGAAAAAATGATTTCTGGCAAGTGAGATGTCAAGGAGGCAGGCAAGCCCCAGGCAGTTCAGAGCCATGTCTCGTATTTCAGGCAACTCATTCTGAATAAATGGCAGAATCTAGAGAGAAGGATGGCCTGAGTCAGCAGGTGATGCAGCAGTTTCCACACATACCAATGCATTAACCACCAGTGTCTTTAGATTCACTGGCAGTGGTCTCAGTTGCACCAGACTATTGTCAGGTGCCTTTGAAGAGGAGGAGCCCTCACTCCACAGCTGATGAAGAACATGTGGAGTTTATCCAGCTCAGTTTTTCATGTGAGAAGGTAGTGTACCCCAGTTGTTGTCTTGCTGAATTGCACACACACAAACACACATTCAGCATGTGTGCATATGCCTGTGCATGTCTGTATGTGTATATGTATAAGAACATCCTACCTGCTACACTAGATCCTCCTGCCATCCTGTCAGGCTACCATGGATGGTAGAAAAATCTAAAAATAATACAATAGAGAATTTACACATGACAAATCAGTGGGCTTCTGATCCTATACTTACTTAATAGAGAAAGGTGAGTTACAACTATAATACAATAGAGAATTTACACATGACAAATCAGTTGGCTTCTGATCCTATACTTACTTAATAGAGAGAGATGAGTTACAACTATAATACAATAGAGCAATTTACACATGGCAAATCAGTGGACTTCTGATCCTAGATACAAAGCACACAAGTCAGTTACGTCTACTCGCGGCGTCTTTGTTCTAAGACGGCTTGTATAGATCTTCCATTGGGTATACAACCTTCGTGAAGGTTATCATATGCTCCATTGAATATCAGGCTACGGATGAATTGGTTGCTTTTTATTTCGTCATCCTGACTCTCCCATTTCCGATTGTGGTAATGACTCGAGGACCTGTCCAGCACCCACGCTACTAGCCAACCCAACTGGAAGTAGTCAGTCTTGCCACTTTGGAATGAGCATTCAGCAGAAGAGAGACGGTACATGCAGCTGTTCAAACTGCTGCTCTCCAGGAAACCTGGATAGATATCACTAGAAGAATAGCATCTGTCCATATCAATCAAGACAGCCTTGTACTGGTCGTTGAAGCAGATGTTCTCAAGCCGCAGATCATTGTGCGTAACCCCAATCCTGTGAAGCTCCTCGATACACTCGGATTTCCTTCACCAAGCATTTCAGGCATTCTCGGGCTTCCTCTCGGCTGAGGGGTGCGTATTCAACTCTGGGGTATTTGAATACATACATGCCAAATTCGATTCGATTCCTAAGCAGTTCCAATTTGATGACACGGTCCAGGTGCGAATGCCCACGTAGTTGGGAAATGAAGAAATTCAAAGACTCACTTTCTTGATGGCTATAAACTAACTTGATAACTGTGTTATTGTCAGTGATCATGACATGCCTGCTACTCGTCATCTGAATGAAGCCGACTGGCCGATCTGATATGAGTGTTGCCAGCACTTGCACCTCTTCCGTTGACAGCCTGATCATGGCATGGAAAGCGGGAAGACTATAAGAGGGGCGGTTTGCGTGCTGGAATATTAACGCACACTGACTATGGATGACTGTACGTAACCTCTCCACGCCACCTTGCAAGTCGGGGTATCTCGTAACTTTCGTAAAGAACCGAAAGTTCGTCCACGTGACTGTAATTTCAGTGAGGCAAGCGGGTGTTTGCATGTTCGGGAATGCAAATGATATGATGCAATCAATATCAGTACGCCCCTTCCACCGCTGAAGGCGAAGCAGCTCTGCTGCTCCAATTATTGTTTTTCTTTCTGTCCACAGCATAGGCGAGGAGCAGGTTTCAGCGGTAAAACCAACCACATCTCCGCAGTACACTGCAGTGTCAGGCCGTTGAGTCTCAGAGCATACCATTTGTGATAAATTCTTGAAATCGGCCACCTCACAATTGGCCTTGGCATGCCAGCCCCTCTGTAACCCAAGTAACGATTGCACACAATCAGTGGTGATTCTTTCATTGTCAGCTACACCCACAGGGATATGTACTCTGCAGTATGTCGCAATTTCCTTCAGTGAGTAATAGTTTGTCTGTGAACCACGACGTTCGCTAGGAAAATCGTCCTTGAATTGCAGAAGTTCGCTAATACTCAGACTCCTTGTTAGGTTGGAAGCACTGGAAGACGATTCATCACGAGGTCTGGAGGAGGTGGTGACTGAAAACGATCTATTGGAGTCTGCAAACCTAGTTCCGTAACCATGTGGGGATGCCGCCATATTGTCCTGAGGGAAAAAATAGTGTGTGCATGTGCATGTGTTTTGCGTGCAGAAATGTCATTGCTCATGAAAATGCTTTGTATACGGTATGCGTGTGCATGTTTCTTGTCAATATTAGTTACAGTGCACCTGGTAGTGTGCATGTTTTACTGTGAGTGTCCAAGGGGAAGAGGAGTAGTAGTAAAAGAGGTGCAGGGTAGAATCCAGGGTAGGATATGGTAGGATAGGGTAGGCCTACCCTGGATTCTTCTTCTGCCATCCTACATACCTAGTCGTACCCATCCTATCCCATCTAACCACCAATCCTACACAGGATTATTGCCATACAAAAAAGCACAGCACAGTGGCCACCCTTGTAGCACCTGTTTAGCAAGTAGGTGTGATAAACCACTCCAAACTATGGTTGGAGGATATGCGCATGTAGTTAGTCAAGGCAGTTGAACACTTCAAAACTAGTGTAAATAGGCTACACACCTTCGGGACCCCGTTTTTCCCCTTGTGACTATGTATGTAGTATACAGAAAGAGTTGAACCCCTCTGAACCCAGTGGCAGAACCCTACTCATTCTACTGCCTGCCCTAGTGTCGTGTCATTCTGCTCTCCTTCCAGTCTATCGTACTTCCCATACATTGTACTGCCAAAAAAAACAGCTCCAATCAAAATCGACATACAACAAAACGTAGCTACTTACGTCTAACACTCTCTTTTCCACTACCGGGGACGGGCGCGAATGGTTTCTCGATTCACAAGGGGCGTTAAACCAAATGTTCCAAAAAACAGCTTTCGTTAAATGGTGCTCCACGTGGCGCATGCGCCATGTGCCAGCTTCTGAGATGCTCACCAGGAAGGGTGTCCTTAGTGACGACAATGACACTAAGCACAGTTTTCCTGACGTCAGCATTAGGATCCCCCTCCAGAAGTTTTGCCAACTCCATCTGCACGCTCTCCTCAGACTGCAGCAGCTCAAGTGCCTTTACAGCATGTACCCTTACAGCAGGGATCTGATTGAACCTCATCGAACATACACGAACCACAACAGCACAGAGATAATCGGGGTTCGACTCATTCAAACCTCTCCGAACCTCTCCGAAACCCCATCCTACCTGTCAGGCTACCATGTGGGTAGGATAAGGTAGGACAGCACAGGAACCACCATATACCACATGTACATGTGTATACATAGAAAAGAGGAAGAGGTGGAGCCTAAGCAAACAGCTAGTGTCAGCAAAAGTTTGTGCAGGTTTTAACCTGCAAGTTTTTCTTGCAGGCTCAGCAAACTCCAGCAAGCTCAGTAAAAATCATAGTGCAGGTTTTAACCTGCAAGTTTCTCTTGCAGGTTCAGCATTTTAGTCCTTAAGGTAGGACCCCAAATAGCACTTAGAATCAGTGTGTATGTACACGTAGATGAGGCCGGTGAGCAGCGCCGTGGCAGGAGGATCTAATGTAGAACCAGGTAGGATAGGGTAGGATGGTAGAAAAATCTAGTGTAGGATGGGGTTGGATGAGGTAGGACTGGGTAGCATGGTAGCCTGACAGGTAGGATGGTGTAGGATAGTGTAAGACAGGGTAGAATGGCAGGAGGAACTAGTGTAGGACCAAGTAGGATGTGGTTTTATGGGGTAGGATAGGGTAGGATGGTAGAAAAATCTAGTGTAGGATGGTTGGATGAGTAGGACTGGGTAGGATGGTAGCCTGAGAGGTAGGATGGGGTAGAAATGTGTAGGACAGGATGGTAGAAGAATCCTAAAGGTAGGATGGTGTAGCATAGTGTAGGATAGGACAGGGTAGGATGGCAGGAGGATCTAGTGTACTTCTACCATCCTACCCTGTCCTACACTATTGAGGTAGGAAGGAGGATCTAGTGTAGGACGAGGTAGGATGTGGTTATATGGGGGTAGAACCTACATGAACCACACCAGCACAGAGATAGCAAGGTGCTTATGCACTAGTTCATGGTAGTTCGAGTACATCAAACCTCATCAAACCTACACGAACAACACATATCAAGGTGTGTAGGGTGCTTATGCACTAGTTCGGGGTAGTTCGAACACATCGAACCTACACGAACCACACCAGCACCAAGATCAAGGTGTGATCAAGGTGTGTAGGGTGCTAGTAGTACTAGTAGTTCGACTCATTCGAACATCGCCGAACCTGTGCAAAGTCTGAGCAAGCAGCAGATAGAGCAGTCTGATCGGAGTTCGACTCATTCGAACCTCTCCAAACTACTGCACAGCCTAAGCAAGCAGCAGTTAGCAGGGCAGCTATGTTGTTCACTTCAACTAAATGTATCTGGTTCTGTATTAGCATGTTTCTTGTAGTGTTTGTGCACTCAAGCTCAGTATCAGCTAGTAATACCACTTGCCCCACATGGTTCTACTACAACAATGAGACATGTGAATGTGGGTGGCAATTTGGTAGGAAAGTCCACTGCAATCAGCAGGAAATGACAGCAGAGATTGCAGATGGTTTTTGTGCTACTTCTACTGAACAAGAAGGCCTCTACTATGCTGGCTATTGTCCACTGAGACACACAAAAAAAACACAGACAGAATGTTATCTGAGCTGCCTAGTGATCCTGACTTACTAAATGACACAATGTGTGGTCCTTACAAGAGAACAGGTTTGCTGTGTGGAAGGTGTATTGATGGATATGGTCCTGCAGTATACTCCACTTGTGATAAAATGTAATCATATATAAAGATTTCATATCCTACAGCAGTATAATATATTTGGCAGAATAACACATACCCTAACAAGGGACCTGCTGTGATGTTGAGACGAAACAGCACCACACACAAGAAAAACAGTGTGATAGGAATGAGCTCAAGAAACAGGTACAGACTAATAGCAGATCCTGTGGAAATCTTGGAACAGTCAGCACATTTCATGTCAAGTACCTACAGCTGTTTGGATATTGACATTATGTGATATATTTTTCTAACATGGAGGCTAACAGCTTGAGAGCAGCGAATACTGAGCGGAGAGACACTAAAATTAGAGAATGAAGAACTGCCATGAGTCCTTTAAGTAACTCTCTACATTTTACTTTAATGCAACCAATTATACTTATACCAGTTACAGGATTTCTATCATGGGTTGCTCTGTAAATATTCCTCAAGTTTCTGCAAATAGTTGGGTGCGGATATTTCAGAATCAGCAGTAACACCAATCGGTGGAGGAGCAGGGATAGTTTTTCTAGTCTGTGGTATATTTGAAGATCGTAGTGTGGATTTATCTAAAGGAATGTTAGCGTCTTCCATTGCTTTCTTAAAACCTGTCTGTGTCAATGACTCAGTATGGAGCAAATATTTCCCTGAATTAGCCATCACTTCACGTGTAAGCAGTGCTGCTACAGCTGTTGTGCCATATAGGTCTAATCCAGTTTCTTTCTTCCATTGCAATGGTTGTTTAGTAGTTAGCAGAATGTCCTGACTGGGATAGTAGATGTAAGGCCGCAAGTAGTGTCTCGTTCCATAGAACAAGAGAGACATTTCCTGCTTTCTAAACCCTGGTAGCTGCGATACAGAAAAAAGCTGTACAATGGGTTGAAGTGTTGAGCTACTATCAGGCCTTTCCAAGGAGAGGGTTTTGTTTGCCAAGTCTCCTTCATTTTTCTTACTTTCTGCTAACACGGCTTTGTCAAGACGAATGACCTCATCACTGGCTTTCACTAATATGACAATATCAAATATTTCGTCTGTTGTTGTGACATCTGCTGTTGAGTCATCTGCTTTGACACCTATAAGTAAGTCTAACGGCCCATGTGGACCTGGACCTTCTGGTGGTTCGAAGAGAACCTCATCAGTGTATACAGTTGGCTTTGTTTTCCTACTACTAGGAAGCAGCACAGCCAACAAGTCCCTTAAGGCCTCCTTATCCTTGAATTCCTTGTGCATTTCTGTTGACTCTCCTGAAATTTCACGTGTTCATGCTAACCCGAACTGTTGGATAATCAGGCTATGCAAGGGCAGGAATAGCTCCTTTGAAAGTTCACTGTTGCACACTTTTTTAAACAAACCAAACATTGGTATTTTCTTTGATGTGTCCACAATAACTTGCAAACCTGCAAAGTGGAAATCAGATTTATTATGCTCCAATGAGACCAAATATGTATGTAATGATAAGCACATCTCAAATACAATACGTTGGTGTGGTCAGGCCAGACCAAGTGCGATTTTCCCCCTTCCCTTACGTCAGAGTGACTAGACACTGTGTGTACTGTCCCTCTAGAAGAATTTGGCACTATGTGTATATACTAGGTGGATACTCTGGTATGTAGGGTATAATTATTTCTGGACAGTACACGTACTGACGGTGCGTGAATGTGGACATTGCAGACCTAATAAGAATACTTGTCAAGCACACAAGTGCCTTGCAACTTCCTCCCGAGTGACACCACGTGGAGGTAGAAGACATGTCACTCTTACGAGGATTCACACCACAAGCCTATACATGTACATGTTTTACATGTACCTAACTTTTCCATTGTTAAAGCAGTGTGAATCAACCGTAAGGAGGGATGTCACAGGTTCATACATAATGTTGCTTAAAGGGAATGGTACATGTGCTGCACTATGTAGTTTTGGGCATATGATTATTAGTATGTGGACAAACCTGTGCAGAATAAACGTGCAGTGACATTAAACTGTGACATCCACCCTTCAATGTACTATCCAATAACGTTTTTACCTTTTATACTGTGTTTATGGTACGATATTGGATAGTACTGTACATGTACCACAACAAATACATGGCATACACTCACTCAGGCTCACACATACACTAAAAGAACCTGTGAGCGTGGAGCAACGATTCCTAGCAACAACTCACTCAGGCTCACACATAATATGCATACACTAAAAGAACCTCTGAGTGTAGAGCAACGACTCCTAGCAACAACTCACTCAGGCTCACACATAATATGCATACACTAAAAGAACCTCTGAGTGTAGAGCAACGGCTCCTAGCAACAACTCACTCAGGCTCACACATAATATGCATACACTAAAACAACTAGCGAACGACCCCTAGCAACAACTCACTCAGGCTCACACATAATATGCATACACTAAAAGAACCTCTGAGTGTGGAGCAACGACTCCTAGCGACAACTCACTCAGGCTCACACATAATATGCATACACTAAAAGAACCTCTGAGCGTGGAGCAACGACTCCTAGCAACAACTCACTCAGGCAAAAATAGCGCTTACTGTGTGCCTTTTCACTTGAATACCTACATTATACGACAAGCGTGTCAACGTAATCACGGTCAGTTGCATTACACACATGATCATTGCAACAGCTCGCTCAGGTGCAAAGACGGAGCAACAACTCATAGCAATAACTCATTCACGTGCACACAGAGTACATGTTTGCAGTTAACGATTGACAGGACACAGCTAGCAATCATGCACTGTCACAACAAGCCTTGCATTGCCACGAAACTTCAACATTACCAAACACTTCACTGGGAATATCCATGCAGCCAAACATGGCACTTATCACACTCGGCCATTTTATCACCTGGTTATTCGGGCATGCGACAGGAACAGTGAAGATCTACAGTTTTGGAGGACTTAACTGCAGCACTCTTCCGTTCACCACACGTGGGAAAGCGTGAAAACTAGCATCTCTCTAAGCACGCGCTCAAGTGCTGCCGTATTGTTCTGTGATCAAACCTCACCTGGCATGGGTCAAATCCACTACAAATATCAAAGGCGTAGGCAATATCTAAAACACCACAGTCCGATCCGTTCGACTGCTTCTCATTATCCTGACTACCAACTTTGCTGCTGAGCTGGAGGTCATGCTCGCAATCAAGTGGATTGTTTTACTTGAAACCGAAGAGTACAAACTGTCGTATACACTTACGGCCCCATTTTCACAACCAACAGTGGAGACAACACACACAGTGATTATTTCTGCCTACCCTCCCTCTCACTAATACTCTCCTCTATACAAGCCAAAAATGAAGCTAATGAACTCTCTCCCTCCTAATATCCTTCACCCATTCATGCTCATCAGACACAAAGAGTTCATCAACCACAGTAGAAATTGTCATAAAGAAGGAAAATATGAAGTGTACATATACTAATGTAGTGAGGGTGTAAGAAAGATTTCTGGCTCATGTTAAGGTTACGATAGTGTTTGCTCATTAATTATTCACATGTCATTTCTCAGTGCAAGAATCTCTACAGACCTGTTGTAAGCAGCAGTATAATGAGCTCTCTCTAGCAATACACTTCGTTTTTTGCATTGGTATACATGTACATATGGACTATAATAGGATGGCAATTGAAGTACAGCTGAAAAACTGTTTTCAACACTGACCTTCGCACTTTAGTGCCATTCAGACATTAACACATGTGAGAGGTTTAGGTATATACTGTCTAAAACAAACGCACACACACACATCTCATCGGCCAGTAGGACGGTTGTGGTGAGTAATGTGGTGGTCCAGCAGGAGAGCAGCATGATCAGGTAGCCTGTTGCCCAGTCATTTCCTGTGAAAAGATAGAGAATAGAGTGGAACCTCTCTCTCTAGATATAAGGACACCCTCTCTAAAGAGGACATATTCAAGTACCACTCCCGCATACGTTTCAACCCTCATTCTCCAAAGTATACTAGAAGATAAATTTTTCAAATCATGGAAGGTGGTGCATGCAATTCAACCACACAAGCCCCATATTGTCGCTGATGTAGTGAAAGGTCCATATAGCAGTGTTGCGACAACATAGGGCTTGTGTGGTGGAATTGCATGCAAGTACACCATGTCACATGTTTGTCATCATCAACCACACTTTACTGTATGAGCTGCTTGATACAACCACAGGAAGTAAGGCATAAAAACGGCAACAAATTCGAATGAAAGGTGCCACTATGGCAGGTGCTTACCCTCCAGTTCCGTTGCACTTTTCTCTCTACGAAAGGGTACACGTCAGCGAACTCCGTCTCTCAAAAGGGCAGGCAC
The DNA here is from genome assembly GCA_963970385.1 of Theonella swinhoei. Taxonomy (NCBI): domain Eukaryota; kingdom Metazoa; phylum Porifera; class Demospongiae; order Tetractinellida; family Theonellidae; genus Theonella; species Theonella swinhoei. The sequence goes on along the minus strand of OZ019948.1, from coordinate 10,264,734 downwards.
TCCGGCATGGCTGACACGTGAACACTGCAGCAAAAGAGTGAACCAAGAAACAACATCAAAAAGATATACAGTAACAGTGTATGTACCGGTGTGTGGGCATCTTGTGTGTGTATCTCATTATGTATCACACACGTACGTACTAGCTGCATGTGGACCATTGGTTGCGAGTGAAGGAGCCTAAAAGAAGCAGAATTGATGTTTGCATGCACAGATTTGGTTTCGCATGCATATTCTTGCACACTTTATGTGTATGGTTACATTTGATAATTCTCAGTGGCATTCACATTACCAAGTGATTTTGTCCAAAGCTTATAAAATACTGGGTTTGCTACATAGAGTCTTCTCCAATTCTGTATCCATATCAGCAAAGTGCTCCTTGTATAAATCCCTTGTACGCTCTCAGCTGCTGTATTGTTCTGTTGTTTGGCGTCCATATTTACTGGTTGACATAAAATGTCTGGAACTTGTTCAGAGAAGAGCGACTAAATTTATCATTAAAGGTACAACTATGGATTACAGAAATCGTCTAATTAATCTACATCTTCTGCCTTTAATGATGGAGTTTGAAATTGCAGATATCATCTTTTTTTGTCAAGTCTCTAAAGTACCCATCTGACCACTTCAATATTTGTAATTTTGTTCAATTCAGTACCATTTCCACTCGCTCATCCACCTTTTTCAAGCTTAGGCATTCTATTTGCAGTAACAAGACTAAAAGTAACTTCTATTTTAATCGCATTCCTCGCCTCTGGAATTCACTACCATCCTTAGATATTGATCTTCCTTTATCCACGATCAAGTCTAAACTTCGGAAGTACTTCTGGGATCACTTCATCTCAAACTTTCACCCCAATAATGAATGTTCATATCATTTTCTATGTCCATGCCATAAATGCTCCAAGTTACCTGTTGATATGCACTTTAATAGTTTGATATAATATCATATATATATATATATGTATATATTGTTTTGTTTTATGTATGGCTGTTGGCTTGTATTGCCTTCAGTCCTTCAGCACAGTTGTCCTCATTTCATTCTGTCTCACTTCCTTTTATACCTCCTGTGTTGTAAAGCTGAAATAATAATAATAATAATAATTTGCATACATTTCAACCTCTGAAATCAGGACACCTCTCATTCTCCTGCCCAAAGTACATATAGTATACCACTCCTGCACAATAATATGAAATGAGGACACCTCTCTAATAAGGACACTTTCTTCTGCCCTAATGATGTCCTGTTTAGAGTAGTTCCACTGTACAGCGTACCACATACAATTGGGGAATGAAACTGTACAGTGGAACTCCTTTTATTGCGAACATTTTTGGGTAGTCCCCTTGAGCTTGTATTGTCATGGTTCCACTGTATTAAGTACAGTATGAGGTACCACTAACTTTGAGAATGGAAGTATGTTTGGCAGTAGACTCCGTTGATCTCAACAAAGACAAAGTGGGGGAAGGAACCCAGTGTCTTCCCCCTCAGGCATCGAGCCAACTCCCTCACTGTGGCCGTCTTTCCCGTACCAGGAACCCCTGAGAGAGACAGTAGTGTATCTGTTAGAACTCAATGCCACACACATGGACGCACACACACACACACACACACACACACACACAACATATATCACTCAGGCCCTTAGCATCAGACCATGATCTGTACGATAATTGGCAGTTTGCCTTTAAAGTAATGTAATGTTTTTACCACCATCATCAAAACTGTTTCACGCCACTGGAATATGACCTAATACGCTATAAACACATGTGTCATGTAAAATATCCTGCATCCCTCCCTGTTGTTAACATGCGGGTTGTGTTTTCAGCCACAATCAGTCTGCCAGCTTCTGAAAAAGGAAAAGCTATATATATACTGTTGGTCGCTCCCACTCACTATCGATTTCACACATTTAGTTGCTATGCACTATATACATGTACTGCAGGTTACAAAAAGCATGGATACAATGTGTATAAATGGAAAATGTGTGCACAGGCATCTGCCATGTGTGTACAATGCTGGAAAGCAGTCATTCGTGTATTATACAACGCACCTGAGAACACAAGAGATTAGCTGACATTGCAAGGCCAACGGCACTGGACTGGAGATCCGAGTCCCACTGCACAGGATCAGATCAGCTGTGGACCGGGAGAGAGTAGAGAGAAGGAAGGGGGTGAGATAGAGGGGTGAACTGAGAGTGAGTCGAGCATTTCACACATTTTGCATGTGCCTATACATACAACTACTGGAATGTATAGCAAGTGAAGGTAATCCCAATGCATGTGTGCGCATATGCACAGGATTTCATTATACGTGCATTATTTATAGTGTCTCGCAAGTCATTTCCTTGCTGCCCACTACACATGCTCAGACCATGAAAAGTGACAAAGCCATGCAGCTCATCACGGAGGCAGCAATGGAGAAACTGAAGGCACATGTTGACACTGTAGAGGCTGTCATAATATTTGTCAGCAAAGCAAACAAACGTGATGGTCCAAACCCCAACGACTGACTTTTTCAACATATTTGCAACCAGCTATGCGAGGAGAGTGGTGGTAGTGTTGAGGAACAGCAGGAGGACAGAGGTGGAAGTGTGGATGAGAGGGATGGTGGTGCATAGGAGCAGCAGGAGGGTGGTAGTGTGGAAGAGAAATGTAGAGAGGCGCAGGGATATGTTGAGGAGAGGTATGCACAGGAGCAGGGACAGCAGAAGTGTAGACGGGGAGAGGAGAGGTGTAGACAGGGAGAGGAGAAGTGTAGACGGGAGGAGGGAGAGCGGAGGTGTAGACAGGGAGAGGAGAAGTGTAGGCAGCGTGGCGAGGAGAGGTGTAGACAGGGAGAGGAGAAGTGTAGACGGGAGGAGGGGGAGCGGAGGTGTAGACAGGGAGAGGAGAAGTGTAGGCAGCGTGGTGAGGAGAGGTGTAGACAGGGAGAGGAGAAGTGTAGGCAGCGTGGTGAGGAGAGGTGTAGACAGGGAGTAAGAGAAGTGTAGACGTGAGGAGGGGGAGCGGAGGTGTAGACAGGGAGAGGAGAAGTGTAGGCAGCGTGGTGAGGAGAGGTGTAGACAGGGAGAGGAGAAGTGTAGGCAGCGTGGTGAGGAGAGGTGTAGACAGGGAGAGGAGAAGTGTAGGCAGCGTGGTGAGGAGAGGTGTAGATGGGAGCGGAGGGGAGAGAAGAGCTGGGGACAGGAGCAGGGTAGTGGTGGTGTTCGATAGTAATGGCAGTGTGCGGGGGAGCAGAAGGAGCAGTGTGCGGGGGAGTAACAACTGCCCCTCCAATAGGCTGGTGAACGGAAACTGGAAAAAAGGAATGCAAGATTCATAGTTATTATTTTACTTTACACTAACCTTGCTGCCACATCCTGCATGAACACTTGGAAAAATGGAAAACTGCTCAGCTCTTTTATAGCAGATGCAGACCACAATCATAGTGATGTCATTGTGCTAGACCAAACCCACTAAACCTAACACCCACATCCCCTCAAGACTTCACAAGGTGCCTAACCCACATGCCACCTTTCTCACATTAGCCAGCCACTATCCACAGAAAGCACCCACAGTTCTCTGAGCACTATAATAATACCTGCCTACCTGATTGTGCACCACAGACCTGATTGTGCACGGCAGAACCCGTGCTATGAAGAAAGTGCAGGCCCAATAGCAGAATGTTGACTATTGTTGCCAAGCGGCTAAGAAAGTGGGATAATGGAGTTGTACTAAACAACACACGTGTTTAGACAATGGACCCAGCAACTACTGTGTGGGGTCATGTAGGGTAGTCGATACAAACTACACTGATATGATGTTGAAGCAAAATTTATTCTGCACTGAAGTTGTTGGCTATATATTATATATAACTTTTGGCATGCGTGCACAGCGAAGGTTATGGTATTTCAGTTTCTGTCAGCTTGTTTGTTTGTCCCAGCTATATCTCAATGGTAGAGCATCCACTTGTTCCACAAATGATGCAATCCACCCAGCAAGCAACCAATCAGGAATTGCCTGTGGTATTTTCTCCGAAATGCATCGTTACAGAGATCTTTACCTCTGATATGAAGTACATACCTAATACAGGATTCACTTCTGTCAGCTTTGTAGCCTCTGCTTACAACACAAACATATGGGTTAGAGTTGCTGGCAGCAAAGATGCCAACTGGCTTCATATACTGCATTAAAGAGTTACAGAAGTGCCTTCTCAATCTCAAATTAGAGAAGGCGTGGCTCCCGCAAGGCTACCACTGTGCTGAGGGTTCTGCACTTCAGCGCATTCATTATCTGCTGCTATCGCTGATACTAAAATCCATGAATGCAGTACTTGGGAACCAGTTACACTGAATTTTTAACATCACGGTATGGCGACGGTGGCAAAGAAAATTTGAGGAAGTTGTACACTACGTAGGTTGGCTCGCTCCTGCTCTTGAAAGGGAAATAGGGACGGGGAGTTCTTGAAAAACTGTCTTATCTGGCATTGAGAGGTATCAGAAATCACACAAAGGGTGAGCGTAGAGTCCAGCGTTGGTTATAACACTAGCGTACTTAGTAACGTATAAGAAAGAGAGCAGGAGATCGTGTGCTGTAAAATAAAACAGTTACTTCTGCACACCTGCTCTTCTATTGTGTATGCAGCTCAGCGAACGCTGGTGAGGAGTGCACTGCTCCCTGCATGTTTTACTATGTTTTGCACTACAGAGTTTACTTGGTTTTTGGTTATGCATGTTGTTTGATAAAAAAAAAGTTTGTGGAAGAAATTTCTGCTCTTGCACTGACACATCAATTTTGTGCATTAGGATTTACCATTGTTTGCCACCAGACTACATTAAGCTGGCATGTTGACCAACTCTGAATATCAGATGTGTGATAAATGTACATACATGTAAGTTCCCACTCGGAGGGATGCCACGTAGCCAAGAGTGGACAATTCACCAAACAGCACAAATCGGTGCTGAAAATACCACAAACCAACCATAATCAGAATGGTGGTGAAATACTTCAGGAGCAAGGGAATGTTTTAATCATTGTCGCACATGCGCAGCGAGGGTTACGGTACTTGGTTTGTGTGTGTGTGTGTGTGTGTGTGTGTGTGTGTGTGTGTGTGTGTGTGTGTGTGTGTGTGTGTGTGTGTGTGTGTGTGTGTGTGTGTGTGTGTGTGTGTGTGTGTGTGTGTCTGTGTGTGTGTCTGTCTGTTAGCCTTCTCAAGTGATTGTGTGTCTTGAAAACAATACTACATACCTACTGAAGAGCGAAGGGCAGAAATTTTGTGGGACTTTCTCTGAAACTGCTCCACTGAGGAGTTACGGCACATCCTGCATTACACGGCTATGAAAGTCGGCCATTTTTTCCACTGTGGAAAATGTGCATGCACATTCTGCTTCATGTTTTGTCTTCACTTCAATGTGCGATCAGCATATAAAAGGGGGCGTACCGGTACTGGCAACTCTCATTTTTTACGTTTGTTTCGAGTTTGCTCGACAAAGACGCACAAACAAAGTGGACGTCAAAACAAACTGCCGTTTGCTGCATAGCCTTCCTACACTATGAGCACCTACAGAAGCCCAAACACTTAGAATACAGTCAATGTATCTAACCAAAAGGCAAACACCTCACTGAAACTCGGGCCATCCTCAAGCGAGCTTTGCAGTTCGCAGCGAAGTTCGAGTTGTTGCGCACCATGCCACACCCGCTGAATCAGCTAAAAAGCAGCTACCCAGCTTTCTTGTCGGTCTAGTATGGTCTAGAATGTTGTTCGTAGCTCTAGCTCTGTGTTCTCATGCTTCCTCTGTGATTTTTCAATGAATTCCAGCAAAGGTGAGCCGTACCATACGTAGCAACAGCTTGCTGCTGCTCCAGCCTGCAGAGCTCCAGCTTTTTACCATGTACATTTGCTAACGGGCTCATTATGAGTTCATAGACAACGACTTTGTGGCATTTAGCTGTTGCCAAGCTTTGCTTTTGGAACGTTTCAACTCGTTTGCTTACACAGAACCGCTCGAGAGTGGTCCAGCACTCGCGCATGCAGGACCTGCAGTTTCGTGTTTGTGTGGGCATTTTGGGTCTGTGACAGTTCTTATTAGCCTGCTTTTGTGCTGGTAGCTTCCCGTGGAGCCACGCAATGCAGCGGCAAACACGCTTCCCTTCTTTCCCTCTCCGGGAAAGTGAAATATTTCTTGACCGGTACGCCCCCTCTTATACGGTGGGGTCCACAGATTTTCCTGGGCGCGCATCTTTCCTACATTTACATGGCAACTGCACGTTTCTGCTGCTCTCACACTAGCCATGTGCTCTCTGTGCTGTCGCTGAGTATTATGCATTGTTTGAGGTATGTACGTGCATAGGTATTGAAGGAGGCGCGTCCCAGCGCCGAGGGTTTGCATCTTATTTACTGTACCATGTGCTTAGTGACATTTTTGGCGACTAAGGCCCACTTTCTGTAACTTCACTTAGTCTCACGCCAACACTTCTGATAGAAGTTGAGACAACCCACCTGTATTGTGCTGACAGAAACCCAGCCTAACTAAGTGTAAGCGTATTCCACGCAAACTGAGTGTACTTTACACGTATATACATCATGCAATTGCACAGTTATGTAATGTATAAACCATGGCCAAGAGGTGTATATGTCAGATATACACCTGCTGTGAGGAATTTATTTGTGATATTTCCCGAGGGCCAACGGCCCGAGGGATATATCACAAATAAACTTCCGAACATAGCAGGTGTATATCTGAAAATATACACTGATTGGACATGGTTTATACGATATATACTATGTTGAATATTGATGAGGTGTATATGCAATATATAAACCTGCCGTTACCATAGCAACATAGTATATATATATATATATATATATACCTTGAGAACACATGATGTGTTAGAGGTCGAAAAGATGGTATTTTACAGCCGGATACCCTCCATCAGAGACTGGCAACTGCAGAGAAAGGACACTTATCCATCACCTGCAGACTGAAAAAAGATGAGAAAAAGAGAAAGACAGAAAGTCTGTAAAATACACACAACATCCACATATGTTCCTAACCATGCCACATTAGAAGCAAGTGTGTACAGCAAGTTAAAGGTGGACGCACATATATGCAGACGCATGCACATTTGTGTGCGTGTGCACGAGTGCGTGCGTGTGATCAAGCAGGACAAAAAGAGCCATTCAGACGCAAACTATTACTGGTGTGCACTAAATAGAGTGCCACACTACCTTCAATTGAGCTGGGTATCAAACTAAACTCTAAGAGAGTTCTCCTGTGGAGTGAGGGATAGAGGACGGGGAGGGCAGAGGGGGGGGGGGGGGGGGAACTCCCATGAACAGACCCTTTCCTCGTAAGTTTTGTGTAATGCATGTGCAGCAGCTCTCTTTCACTACACTGAGGGATAACCATCCATACCTTTTTATATATCTCTATGTTCCACAGGTTTTTACTTACTAGTGTAAATTTTGACTTGGCCACTGAGAAAGGTGATACATACAACGATGGAAAGTGTCAGACCATTCTATATCAGCTGAATGTGGAACATTGTTGCTCGCAAAGGAGCGACTAAGAAAGAGCGGAGGGATGCGCAAAGTGGATATGCACATGCCCGGGATTGACTTCATGCGCAAAATATTGCACTACTTACGCGTGTTTAAGTAGAACATTACGGTATGTCGCAGAATCCGTGGAAACAGTATATATATATACATATAGATAGATAGATAGATAGATAGATAGATAGATAGATACAGAAAAATCAGCCGTTTTGACCACTAGGATGGCTCGCTTCGCTCGCAAATAACCATAGATACTGTTACTTGCATTGAAGGCGATCCCTAATGCACAGAATTGATGTGTGCATGTAAGTAATATATTTGAACGGTTATATATCTCCAAAAAATATAACATAACGGCATGGTGAGTGTCTTAGAGAGAAATATTGTACAGACTAAGCACTACACATTTGCACGATGGTAATCCATACCAGTTTATAGTTAAGGAAACGGTACAGCACCACCATGGATGTTACCATCACCTTCCAACTGTGGAGAGGGGAAAGAGGAAGAGGTCAGGGGGAGTTGAGAGAGAGAATGGCAAGCAGACGTTCCAATGACACAAGGCTCAAAACACGTCACACACATACTGTATTAGCTGAATGGAGATAACTGGTTGTGAGTAAAGCAGCCAAAAACACGCAGAATTGATGTGTGCACTAGAACAGATTTAGTTTCGCACACTTGAATTATATTATAGAGGTATGTAGCTACAACGCAAATTAACATACAGAAAAATTAGGCTGTTTGGATGACTATATAGTAGCTTGCTTTGATCGCAAAATAACCATAGACATATCTATTTAGTCCGCACCAAGGAAAGAGTGGGTCAACCTATGTAGCAATAGTGGAGTTGTTGATAATAGACAACAAGAAAGCAGAGGGCACACAAATTCTCACATGAAAAGCACCTCGAGAAAAAAGATGAGGCCATGACTTAGAAGACCGACTCAGAGCCCAACAGAACTCGACTGGGAATGTAGTATGAGCCTCACACAGGAACAGAGAGACCTGAAGACTGGGAGTAAGAGACGAGGGCAATATACAGTAAGGAGGAGAGGTAGTGGAGTGTGGTGTGAATGGATAGCGAGTCATTGAATACTGTACCACACATTCTGTATGTGCAGTACAGCCCTTTTTACAACAGTGAAACAGACTGTACCAGTCACAGACACTACCCACAGCTCTCGAAGAAGCACAGGATAAGAGCACAAGTTAGCAACCAGTTCACACACAGTATGGAAGCTGCACAACAGTGGGGGCATATTGCACACTAACCTTGAACACATGATATATCAGAGGTTGAGAAGGTGGTATTGTAAGTCGGACTCTCAACGACACCCTCCATCAGAGGCTGGCGATCTGTCCCACTGCACAGGATACTTCTCCATCACTTGTGGACTAGAGAGGAGAAAAATAAAGAGTAGATTGTATAAGATAGAGAGAAAGAGAGTCTTTAACACCTACATCTACATGGAATATCCACGTAACCAACCACGTATGTACATGTCAAATGTGTGAGACGCAAGTGTATATATACATATATATAGCAATAACACAACATCCAGCCACATAATATGCAAAGTTGCAGGTAGACACATGCGCACACACACACACAATCACACACACAATCACACACACACACACGCACACACGCACACACGCACACACACACACACACACACACACACACACACACACACACACACACACACGACATCACGTGCATGTGAGTGTGTGTGCATGCATGCATGTGTGCATGCGTGCGTGCGTGTGTGTGTGGACCACAATCAAAATAGTCATACAGACACAATTTCTTGCTGGTGTGCACTAAATAGAAAGCTCCATCACTACAAAGGCTACAATGCCTGTGGAAAATCTGGTTGCTTTGATTTGCTTGCAACTTACTGTACACAACGTACAATCTATTTTAGTCCGCACCAAGGCAGGAGTTGGTCAACACGTATTGTAATATGTTAGCAATGGTGGAGTACAACATGGACATACACAACAGTGAAGCAGACTGTACCTGTCACACTACCCACAGCTCTTGGATGAAGCCACAGGACAAGAGCAACCAGTTCACACACAGTATGAAAGCTGCACAACAGGGGGAGGGGGGGGGCAGAAAGAGTACGTATAGGAAAGGAAGAAGAAGTAAGAAGGGAAGAGAGTGAACACACAACACATAGTGAGTCGCTGAATACTCTACATGTGTTGTGTGTTGCATGCACATTGAAAGGTTCGATATGAGAGACCACACAAGTCACATCAGCATGTGTATTGGAGAAAATACTGTATACAATGTATTATGTACATACACATATATACATATACTGCAGTACAATATGTGGCCACAGACAAATATGTACAGCAAGAACGTAACTCACCATCTCGATCTGGTCAGCACCCACACCAACAGTCTACTGAATGTCTGGAATGGCTGAGTCATGCACATCCCAAAAAACAACATGAAATGAAGCATGATCATCTGAGGTGTCCTGCCTTGCCATTTAGATTTGATTTGCCTCCTGTTAGCAGGAAGCTACAAACAGAGTCTGTAGCATCCTCCCGAGTGACACCACGTGGAGGTCGGAGGCACACTGTAGGACATGTCTAATGTCATCACAACTACAGTGCCGTCACTCTGAATTCACACCACAAAGTTTTATACGTAGTAGCGCCGGCCTATTTCAAATCTTTATTATGGTTCAGCTGCATTCCTAACGTTATACCAAAACTCTCCCTCTAATGAAAAACATTATAGTGGTGTGAATCCACCCATCAGGGATGTCACAGGGTATAACCACACAGCAGACTTCGCAGTAAAATGAAGGGATATGTATAACAAACAACTTGTCCAGAAAGGGGACAAAAGAACCTGTGACACCCTTCATATGGGACGTGCATGTAATACACATCATGCACGTAATGCACAAACAACCCTAAGTGGGGACCTCGACAGCTCCCACGAGTGCAGACATACTCAGGGCCGGAGATGCTCCGGCAACGACCAACACTCAGCTACACACAAACACAAAGACAAATAAGATATATACATACATGTAAAACATAGACAATGTACACTTAGACTTCAGTGACTTATGGGAACGAGGGATGTGGTCTCGAGACCCATACAGCACTTGGCTCCGCTTTGTGCTGCAGGAGTCTCGAGACCAAACCCCTTGTTCCACTAAATCACCTATCGAAGTATATATTTTGTTTCATTGTGACTTGCAGGAGCTACACACACAAAGTGTCTAGTGCTGGGCTCTTAGAAGAGAGCACATTGTTATTGAACGTCAGATATTAGTGGAACACTATGCTGTCTACAATACTGGTAGGAAGCACATGTGCAGCGCCTCTGATCTGCTCATGCAGGTCACATAATGTAAACACATATATACCACATAAAATAATGCACAAACAAGCCTAAGTGGGGACCTCGACAGCTCCCACGAGTGCAGACATACTCGGGGCTGGAGATGCTCCGGCAACGACCAACACTCAGCTACACACAAACACAAATAAGATATATACATACATGTAAAACATAGATAATGTACACTTAGACAGGTATGTGATTTATAGGAACGAGGGGTGTGGTCTCGAGACCCATACAGCACTCGGCTCCACTTCATGCTGCAGGAGTCTCGAGACAACACCCCTCGTTCCAGTAAATCACATACCCAAGTATACATTTTGTTTTATCGTGACTTGCAGGAACTACACACACACAGTGTCTAGTGCTGGGCTTTAGTAGAGAACATGTATTCGATATCAGTGGAACAGTATGCCGTGTACATGATGGGTATGAAGCACATATGCGGTGTCTCTGATCTGCCCATGCAGGTCACAATAAATCACATAATGCAACACTGTCACCTAATGACCATAATGATCAAACAAGCCTAAGCGGAGACCTTGACAGCTTGTTCAGACATACTTGGGGCCAGAGATACTCCTACACTCAGGTTTGCACAAACGCATATTTAGACAAAATTTATAAATTTATTAAAAAATACACGTAATATACCATGCATTAAATGACCACAGTGCTATCAATCTGCATTCACACCACATAGTATACACATACTAGCTGCAGCTGCAATACTTCACATCTGTATTACGGTTCAGCTGAACTCCTAAGGACACACTAAGAGGCCCAGGATATTATAGCAGTGTGAATCCACCCAGAAGAGAAGTGTCACGGGTTATGTGTGTATAACCACACAGTTGACTTTACAACACGAGATATAATGGTAATGAACTTGACAAAGAGCAAAACCTCACACCAGTGTGTGTCGTACAAACAACACCTCCAATAACCTTTTAATACCGAAAGACATAACCTGTGCCATTCACTCTTCACATGAGAAATACTGTAAATGCATGTTAATATATACATAATGTATACATGAACATGCCTGTGTGGCATCTCAACAACTACAACCTCGAGTGCAGACATACTCGGGTACAGCGATACTCCAGCAACGACTCACTCAGGTATATACACTAACAGTGAGTTTGGGGCTTCATTTGGGCAGACACACAGACACAGAAGAATGCAATTGCATATGGAAAATATCACTACAATAACAGAGCAAACAAGCCCAGTATCAAATCAGCAGTTTGCCAGAGTACTCTGAAAACAATCCTGGCAGAGAATCAGTTTGCTTGGGTTGGATAGTGAATTACCACTCAGCAGGGTTTCACACAGAGGGTGAGGGGCCCACCCACAGCCTACCCCTCCCACCCCCCCCACCACTAAAATATCCTGTGTGAAACCCTGCACCAAGACATATATTCTTACGTGGTAGGCTTTTCTACACAACACTTGCACTTCCACGCAACCTCAGTCTCCCCAAACACCTCACTGGGAATGTCCATGCAGTGGCGGTGATACCACACCTGGCAGGAATCACACTCTGCCATCACATCGCCCTCCTCTTCATGCGACACGAACAGTGCAGCTCTACAATCACCAGCTTTCTCTGGACAGAGTTTCGCTCACCTGACACAGGAAACCGAGAAACAGAGCATGTCTCGAGGCAAGTGGCCAGGTGTGACCTGATGTTACTGTGATCAAACCTGACAGTACAAGGATTCCAGCCACTACATATGTCAAATGCATAGGCTATGGCGAGAACTCCACAGTCAGAACCGTTTGACTGCTTCCCAACATCCATCATGGTGATCTTCAGGTCACGGGACGGACTGTAAACTAGGCTCGCTATCACGCAGAGAGTTTCTTCTGACAAGGTCTTGTACAGGCTGTCATAGACTTGGATGACCCCGGGTTCGCAACCAACTGTGGACACCACACACCAGTGGCTGTTTCCCATGTGAATGATCTGTACAAACTCTCCGGAATGGACCTGGAATACATTCACCTTCTGCAGTACAGGAGGCTGCAGGCCTGCCATGCTGGGATAGAACTGGAGCAAGAGACTCTGAGCTGCACTGATGATCTCGTCGGTGAGCCACCCTCTCTTAGACAACACCAGCTGCCTGTCACTGTGGCTCAGGCTGTAGGCACCATTGCTCACCCACACCTCCGGTGCCTCATTCTCTCCCTCAGACTCCGAGGAAATAACAACAGCCTCAGAGGAGGCAACGGGAAGGTCACACTCACACCGTTCCAGCATTGCTGGGTCGGTGCAAACACTCTGGAGTGAAACTTTGGAGGCCTGCCGCCAGTCCACCAGAGGGATGACGGGGCCACCAACACGTGGAGTGAGCTCGCCTGCACTAAAGGAGGTCATCAGGGTGCCCTTTGGACAGTATAGCTGATAGCGATCTCCACACTGCCCAGCAATGCGACAGGGGAGATGACGCCCGTCCATTTTCCTGTTGTGGACACACACGTGATCCCCGACCTTCATCTGGGGCCTGATTTCTCTCGGGGGAGGAGCACCAGTGGGCGGCCCGGGACTCGGACCCTGCACTGGAGGTGCTCTTTGACTGGAGAGAGGAGGAGGTGGAGGAGGGGCAGCTATACCAGGACCATGTCGCTTGTAGCTCATGGGACAAGTCCCTCTTGTGGGCTCTGCCGTTACTGCCACAGGTGCAGACGACACCACTGTACACATCGTCGAGATCAACAGCATCCACGTCCGACAGGTCGCTGGTGCTGTACAAGTCTAGCTCTTCATCAGTGCTGTGAGCAGGAGACGCAAATTCAACATCCGGTCTGTCAACGACACTGTCACTGTTCACGGTGGAACTGTTTCTTTTGTTGAAGGGACAATCTCTGTGTGTAGAACGCTTGTGTGCCGTTGACCCACAAGCACTGCACTTGCCCTGTTTCGCGGCGTTTTTATTGCCACGCCTAGGCTTGTCCCCACCTTCCTCCTCGTGGCCAGATTCAGTGGCAACTTCACCATAAGTGTGACAGCCGTGCGCTTTAGACCAGTCTTTTCGTCTCTTTGCGTCTCGTGCCCTCCTCCTTTTGTCCTCGATCGTCCTCTTCTTCTCTGGTGTCGTTTTGGCTTTCTCTAATGCCCTCTTTCGTTGCACACTATGTGACTCTAATGCCTCCTGAACACCATCAAACACGGGCAACTCCATCCGCCGATAGAGCTCGGGAATCCAGTGGTAGCTTGTACCAAATTTGCCATGCATGAAAGTCAGGTTTGCTTGGAGCAGGGCGAGGTTTGTGGACAGGTTGTAGTGGAGCCTTTCTAGTGCAATGTCCTTGGATCGGAACCTAATGAACACATTGTGGGAGGCCTCCACAGCATTGGAGTGGCCCCACTTCAGGACAGGGTGAATCAGCTCTTTCACCCTACCGGCCCTCTCGTGACACTCTATCTCGTACAGCAGAGCATGGAACTTGCAGTCAAGCCTGAACCTGGTCCTGTAGGGTCTACCTTCGCATTCTATTTGGTCTTCATTCTCGCATTTGTCACAAGAACACACAACCAAGGGGTGAAAATCACACAGCGAGTGATCGTCAACTGCGTGTCTAGGCAACGCTTGCAAACGCCTCACAAACTCCTCCTGCGACTGTGCCTCTATCAAAGTGGAAGTGAAATTTGTGTGCGCTTTATTTATGAATGCATCAGTGAGGCACCCACAGCCAGTGCGGTGTCTATCCCCACACTTGCAGCGCTGGTACTCCTCTTCATAGATATTGGGGAAAGTGTCCTTGTATTTGTCTATCAGAGCTTGGGACAAACTTCTGGCTCTCTGGCGTTTTTCCAATATCTTTTTATGGGCCCGTCCGGCATGGCCACCACATATCATGATCTTAGCCCTGGGAAACACCTCCCTGACTGCGTTGGCAGAGGAGGAGTCGGCATCCTGCCAGTGAACGGCAACCTCAAGACCCTCCCTCTTGGCTCTGTCAAAGGTTTCCTGTGCAGCGTACCCCTCGGCTGCTTTGGACGTGCCCTGATACAGGTCACCCTCAACGACGTTATCCCTACCCTTCTGGCAAAGGTGCTCGTAGTACAGTAGGGCCCCGGTTTGGTAATTCCTGATGGTGAACGTGGCATTCTTACTGTGGTAGCCCCTGGTTTGCCACGTGCCATCGGCCACGGTCACTGCTCTCTTCCAAGAACCAAGCTCGTCGTCATTCTTCTCTTTCATCTCCTGCTTGCCCACTTCACAAACTTCGTCTAACATCTCCTTTACATCATCATACATGCTTGCAATTGTACGCAAAAACGTGACTTCGCTCACGGCTCTAATGCCCAGGGCATGCTGCAGAGTCCTGCGGTACTCTGCGTGAGTACCGCCAGCAATAATAAAAGCAACCTGGACACTCGTGCTGATAACATTGTGGGCACTACCGGATTCGTACTTTGAATACGTCTCAAATAGTGCCCACTTTAACGCACAACCACTGCACCCAAAACTAACAGAAATACCCCCTCCCAGTCCAACAGATTTCACAGAAATCGGAACCAAATTCCCATCACAACCAGGGGTTTTGCAACCTCTGATTCTATTGATGGACTCAACAAACATTTCAAGCTGAGATAATTGCATAAAAGCAATCTGGTTAGGCAAAACTATGCTATCGGGTTTCCCCTTTGCAGACAAACTAGCAACTGGCTGGTTGCCAGCAGACACGCTAGCAACAGGCTGATTTCCAGCAGACATGCTAGCAACTGGCTGGTGGCCAGCAGACACGCTAGCAACAGGCTGGTTGCCAGCAGCTCCAGGCACCTCCTCGCACTGAGGAGTCCCCACTGGCAGATACACAGGTATAAAGCCTAGCACCCCAGTGGGATTCACCTTGCTCTGCACAGGGGAACCTCGCACAACAGTCTTACCCTGACGACGTTCAGGTGTCGGACAGTAGGTGGAGTCACCGTCACTGTCTCCACCGCCAGATTCGTCGCCAGTGGAAGACTCTGCAACGGCAGACTCGGTGTCCTGGCACCTTTCAGGTGTAGGACAGTAGTCCCCGTCACTGCCATCGGAAACAAAGCAATCTAAAGAGGAGAAGCGAAGATTGTGTCGAGTGATGAACTGCTTACTCGTATGGATAGCAATGAAATACCAACACAAATCTGTGGCACACTTGGAACGAAGTACACACAAATGCTGTTCACATACTCCAGGTATATAAGGCCAGAGTGCCACCTGAGTATTATTAGACATCAGAGATACATGTACATCTATGCAAACATTTGCACTGCATCCGAGCAATGAAGTCTTAGAGTAGCAAAAACAAAACCCGATTACAACACTAAAAGTCCGCACACCCCAAGTAGTATGAGTCACAACAAAGGAGGGCATGAGTAAGGCCACTGCAAGAAAATGAGTTGTTTCTCGATGTCATTAACCCTCGGCGCGCATGCGCGAGGGTTACGGTACTTGGTCTGTGTGTCTGTTTGTCTGTTACCGCGTTAACTGCCGCTACGCGCAGCAAGACTGTCTAAAAGCGACTCCAACAGGTACAATGCCTCAATATCTTGGTTTAAAACAAGGGATTTTCGTAAAAGTACTGCGTTTGAGAGTTACAGCGTGAAAACCAAGCGAACGAGGCAATATGCAAATAAGCTCCAGCGTACCTCGACCATATTCCGCCCGTGTTATGCTCTATGGAGACCTCAGAAGTTACACAAAGGGTGAAAATGGAATACACAGTCGTTTTACGCTGCCTACTGGCATGGCTAGCCAGTGAGAGAGCAGGAGATATCGCGAACTGCAGAGCTGTAGGGCGTGCGCTTCTGCGCATGCGTAATTAGGTCGCTCACACTGCAGTAGTGTATATGTACTAGGACTGCAAGTCTGCAACTCTAGTGGGTATAGCTATAACTGCGCCGAGGGTTTTGCACTTTAGTGCTCTAGTTATTACGGAACTGACTTCACCCTGTTTCTGTCACTGCAGTATGGTTTTTCTCAGCATCTGACTGTCGTGTTGGGGAGCAGTGGCAGGGTCTTACTAGCCTCGGTCCCAGGCTCTCTCTCCTCTGCTCACGATTTTTACGCGTGACCTTTGAACCCCCGTCTGCAGAGCAGAGGGAGAGCCTGGTATATTTTATCACGTGAGTGAAATCAAGGGTAGACAGGTTTTTACGCAAAGTAGACACGTTTTTCCGTTTGGCTAGCACCGTCCTTCGACTGCCAGACTGATCCACAGTATGCAACGTACCCTACACAGCTCCCAATGGTCCATTCCTACCCTACACAGCTCCCAATGGTCCATTCCTACCCTACACAGCTCCCAATGGTCCATTCCTACCCTACACAGCTCCCAATGGCCCATTTTTACCCTCCACAGCTCCCAACAGCCCATTCCTACCCTACACAGCTCCCAATGGCCCATTCCAACCCTACACAGCTCCCAATGGTCCTTTCCTACCCTACACAGCTCCCAATGGTCCATTCCTACCCTACACAGCTCCCAATGGTCCATTCCTACCCTACACAGCTCCCAATGATCCATTTCTACCCTCCACAGCTCCCAATGACCCATTCCTACCCTCCACAGCTCCCAATGGTCCATTCCTACCCTACACAGCTCCCAACGGCCCATTCCTACCCTACACAGCTCCCAATGGTCCATTCATACCCTACACAGCTCCCAATGACCCATTCCTACCTCCCAATGGTCCATTCCTACCCTACACAGCTCCCAACGGCCCATTCCTACCCTACACAGCTCCCAATGGTCCATTCCTACCCTACACAGCTCCCAACGGCCCATTCCTACCCTACACAGCTCCCAATGGTCCATTTCCTACTCTACACAGCTCCCAATGGCCCATTCCTACCTCCCAATGGTCCATTCCTACCCCACACAGCTCTCAATGGTCCATTCCTACCCTACACAGCTTCCAACGGCCCATTCCTACCCTACACAGCTCCCAATGGTCCATTTCTACCCTACACAGCTCCCAACGGCCCATTCCTACCCTACACAGCTCCCAATGGTCCATTTCTACCCTCCACAGTTCCCACTGGCCCATTCCTACCTCACAATGGTCCATTCCTACCCTCCACAGCTCCCAATGGTCCATTCCTACCCTCCACAGCTCCCAATGGTCCATTCCTACCCTACACAGCTCCCAATGGTCCATTCCTACTCTACACAGCTCCCAATGGCCCATTCCTACCCTACACGGCTCCCAACGGCCCATTCCTACCCTACACAGCTCCCAATAGTCCATTCCTACCCTACACAGCTCCCAATGGTCCATTCCTACCCCACACAGCTCCCAATGGCCCATTCCTACCCTCCACAGCTCCCAATGGTCCATTCCTACCCTCTACAGCTCCCAATGGCCCATTCCTATCCTCCACAGCTCCCAATGGCCCATTTTTACCCTCCACAGCTCTCAATAGCCCATTCCTACCCTCCACAGCTCCCAATGGTCCATTCCTACCCTACACAGCTCCCAATGGCCTATCCTACCCTCCACAGCTCCCAATGGCCCATTCCCACCCTCCACAGCTCCCAATGGTCCTTTCCTACCCTCCACAGCTCCCAATGGCCCATTCCTACCCTACACAGCTCCCAATGGCCCATTTTTACCCTCCACAGCT
This sequence comes from Theonella swinhoei, assembly GCA_963970385.1. NCBI lineage: Eukaryota > Metazoa > Porifera > Demospongiae > Tetractinellida > Theonellidae > Theonella > Theonella swinhoei. Next base: position 10,246,202 of record OZ019948.1, on the reverse strand, counting down.
CCTAACAGCCCATTCCTACCCTACACAGCTCCCAATGGCCCATTCCCACCCTCCACAGCTCCCAATGGTCCTTTCCTACCCTCCACAGCTCCCAATGGCCCATTCCTACCCTACACAGCTCCCAACGGCCCATTCCTACCCTACACAGCTCCCAATGACCCATTCCTACCTCCCAATGGTCCATTCCTACCCCACACAGCTCCCAATGGTCCATTCCTACCCTCCACAGCTCCCAATGGTCCATTTTTACCCTACACACCTCCCAATGGTCCATTACTACCCTACACATCTCCCAATGACCCATTTTTACCCTACACAGCTGCCAATAGGCCTTTCCTACCCTTCACAGCTCTCAATGGCCCATTCCTACCCTACAGAACTCCCAATGGTCCATTCCTACCCTACACAGCTCCCAATGGTCCATTCCTACCCTACACAGCTCCCAATGGTCCATTCGTACCCTACACAGCTCCCAATGGCCCATTTGTACCCTCCACAGCTCCCAATGGCCCATTCCTACCCTACACAGCTCCCAATGGCCCATTCCTACCCTACACAGCTCCCAATGGTCCATTCCTACCCTACACAGCTCCCAATGGTCCATTCCTACCCTCCACAGCTCCCAATGGTCCATTCCTACCCTACACAGCTCCCAATGGTCCATTTCTACCCTCCACAGCTCCCAATGGCCCATTGTTACCCTCCACAGCTCCCAATAGCCCATTCCTACCCTCCACAGCTCCCAATGGCCCATTCCTACCCTCCACAGCTCCCAATGGCCCATTCCTACCCTCCACAGCTCCCAATGGCCAATTCCTACCCTCCACAGCTCCCAATGGCCCATTCCTACCCTTCACAGCTCCCTATGGTGCATTCCTACCCTCCACAGCTCCCAATGGCCCATTTTTATCCACCACAGCTCCCAATAGCCCATTACTACCCTCCACAGCTCCCAATGGCCCATTCCTACCCTCCACAGCTCCCAATGGTCCATTCCTACCCTCCACAGCTCCCAATGGTCAATTTGTACCCTCCACAGCTCCCAATGGCCCATTCCTACCCTCCACAGCTCCCAATGGCCCATTCCTACCCTCCACAGCTCCCAATGGCCCATTCCTACCCTCCACAGCTCCCAATGGTCCATTCCTACCCTACACAGCTCCCAACGGCCCATTTCTACCCTACACAGCTCCCAATGGTCCATTCATACCCTACACAGCTCCCAATGACCCATTCCTACCTCCCAATGGTCCATTCCTACCCCACACAGCTCCCAATGGTCCATTCCTACCCTACACAGCTCCCAACGGCCCATTCCTACCCTACACAGCTCCCAATGGTCCATTCCTACCCTACACAGCTCCCAATGGTCCATTTCTACCCTCCACAGCTCCCAATGGCCCATTTTTACCCTCCACAGCTCCCAATGGCCCATTCCTACCCTCCACAGCTCCCAATGGCCCATTCCTACCCTCCACAGCTCCCAATGGCCCATTCCTACCCTTCACAGCTCCCAATGGTGCATTCCTACCCTCCACAGCTCCCAATGGCCCATTTTTATCCTCCACAGCTCCCAATGGCCCATTACTACCCTCCACAGCTCCCAATGGTCCATTCCAACCCTCCAACCCTCCACAGCTCCCAATGGCCCATTCCTACCCTCCACAGCTCCCAATGGTCCATTCCTACCCTCCACAGCTCCCAATGGCCCATTTTTACCCTCCACATCTCCCAATAGCCCATTCCTACCCTCCACAGCTCCCAATAGCCCATTCCTACCCTCCACAGCTCCCAATGGCCCATTTCTACCCTCTACAGCTACCAATGGCCCATTCCTATCCTACACAGCTCCCAACGGCCCATTCCTACCCTCCACAGCTCCCAATGGTCCATTCCTACCCTACACAGCTCCCAACGGCCCATTCCTACCCTACACAGCTCCCAATTGTCCATTCCTACTCTACACAGCTCCCAATGGCCCATTCCTACCTCCCAATGGTCCATTCCTACCCCACACAGCTCCCAATGGTCCATTCCTACCCTACACAGCTCCCAACGGCCCATGACTAGCCTACACAGCTCCCAATGGTCCATTCCTACCCTACACATCTCCCAATGGCCCATTCCTACCTCCTAATGGTCCATTCCTACCCCACACAGCTCCCAATGCTCCATTCCTACCCTACACAGCTCCCAACGGCCCATTCCTACCCTATACAGCTCCCAATGGTCCATTCCTACCCTACACAGCTCCCAATGGTCCATTCCTATCTCCCAATGGTCCATTCCTACCCCACACAGTTCCCAATGCTCCATTCCTACCCTACACAGCTCCCAACGGCCCATTCCTACCCTACACAGCTCCCAATGGTCTATTCCTACCCTACACAGCTCCCAATGGTCCATTCCTACCTCCCAATGGTCCATTCCTACCCCACACAGCTCCCAATGCTCCATTCCTACCCTACACAGCTCCCAACGGCCCATTTCTACCCTACACAGCTACCAATGCTCCATTCCTACCCTACACAGCTCCCAATGGCCCATTCCTACCCTACACAGCTCCTAATGGCCCATTCCTACCCTACACAGCTCCCAATGGTCCATTCCTACCCTACACAGCTCCCAATGATCCATTCCTACCCTATACAGCTCCCAACGGCCCATTCTTACCCTACACAGCTCCCAATGGTCCATTCCTACCCTACACAGCTCCCAATGGCCCATTCCTACCTCACAACGGTCCATTCCTACCCTACACAGCTCCCAATGGTCCATTCCTACCCTACACAGCTTCCAACGGCCCATTCCTACCCTACACAGCTCCCAATGGTCCATTCCTACCCTACACATCTCCCAATGGCCCATTCCTACCTCCCAATGGTCCATTCCTACCCCACACAGCTCCCAATGGTCCATTCCTATCCTACACAGCTCCCAACGGCCCATTCCTACCCTCCACAGCTCCCAATGGTCCATTCCTACCCTACACAGCTCCCAATGGCCCATTCCTACCCTACACAGCTCCCAATTGTCCATTCCTACTCTACACAGCTCCCAATGGCCCATTCCTACCTCCCAATGGTCCATTCCTACCCCACACAGCTCCCAATGGTCCATTCCTACCCTACACAGCTCCCAACGGCCCATGACTAGCCTACACAGCTCCCAATGGTCCATTCCTACCCTACACAGCTCCCAATGGCCCATTCCTACCCCACACAGCTCCCAATGCTCCATTCCTACCCTACACAGCTCCCAACGGCCCATTCCTACCCTATACAGCTCCCAATGGTCCATTCCTACGCTACACAGCTCCCAATGGTCCATTCCTACCCTACACAGCTCCCAATGGTCCATTCCTATCTCCCAATGGTCCATTCCTACCCCACACAGTTCCCAATGCTCCATTCCTACCCTACACAGCTCCCAACGGCCCATTCCTACCCTACACAGCTCCCAATGATCTATTCCTACCCTACACAGCTCCCAATGGTCCATTCCTACCTCCCAATGGTCCATTCCTACCCCACACAGCTCCCAATGCTCCATTCCTACCCTACACAGCTCCCAACGGCCCATTTCTACCCTACACAGCTCCCAATGCTCCATTCCTACCCTACACAGCTCCCAATGGCCCATTCCTACCCTACACAGCTCCTAATGGCCAATTCCTACCCTACACAGCTCCCAATGGTCCATTCCTACCCTACACAGCTCCCAATGGCCCATTCCTACCCTACACAGCTCCCAACGGCCCATTCCTACCCTACACAGCTCCCAAAGGCCCATTCCTACCCTACACAGCCCCCAACGGCCCATTCCTACCCTACACAGCTCCCATTGGCCCATTCCTACCCTACACAGCCCCCAACGGGCCATTCCTACCTTACACAGCTCCCAATGGTCCATTCCTACCTGCCAATGGTCCATTCCTACTCCACACAGCTCCCAATGCTCCATTCCTACCCTACACAGCTCCCAACGGCCCATTCCTACCCTACACAGCTCCCAATGGTCCATTCCTACCCTACAGAGCTCCCAATGGTCCATTCCTACCCTACACAGCTCCCATTGGCCCATTCCTACCCTACACAGCCCCCAACGGCCCATTCCTACCCTACACAGCTCCCAATGGTCCATTCCTACCTGCCAATGGTCCATTCCTACTCCACACAGCTCCCAATGCTCCATTCCTACCCTACACAGCTCCCAACGGCCCATTCCTACCCTACACAGCTCCCAATGGTCCATTCCTACCCTACAGAGCTCCCAATGGTCCATTCCTACCCTACACAGCTCCCAATGGCCCATTCCTACCTTACACAGCTCCCAACGGCCCATTCCCACCCTCCACAGCTCCCAATGGTCCATTCCTACCCTCCACAGCTCCCAATGGCCCATTCCTACCCTACACAGCTCCCAATGGCCCATTCCTACCCTATACAGCTCCCAATGGCCCATTCCTACCCTACACAGCTCCCAATGGTCCATTACTACCCTCCACAGCTCTCAATGGCCCATTCTTACCCTCCACAGCTCCCAATGGCCTATTCCTACCCTATACAGCTCCCAACGGCCCATTCCTACCCTCCACAGCTCCCAATGGTCCATTACTACCCTACAAAGCTCCCAATGGTCCATTCCTACACTACACAGCTCCCAATGGTCCACTCCTACCCTACACAGCTCCAAACGGCCCATTCCTACCCTACAGAGCTCCCAATGGTCCTTTCCTACCCTACACAGCTCCCAACGGCCCATTTCTACCCTACACAGCTTCCAATGGCCCATTTCTACCCTACACAGCTCCTAACGCCCCATTCCTACCCCACACAGCTCCCAATGGCCCATTCCTACCCTACACAGCTCCCAATGGCCCATTCCTACCCTACACAGCTCCCAATGGTCCATTCCTACCCTCCACAGCTCCCAAAGGCCCATTCCTACCCTACACAGCTCCCAATGGTCCATTCCTACCCTACACAGCTCCCAACAGCCCATTCCTACCCTACACAGCTCCCAATGGCCCATTCCTACCCTCCACAGCTCCCAATGGCCCATTCCTACCCTACACAGTTCCCAATGTTCCATTCCTACCCTCCACAGCTCTCAATGGCCCATTCCTACCCTACACAACTCCCAACAGCCCATTCCTACCCTACACAGCTCCCAACGGCCCATTCCTACCCTACACAGCTCCCAATGGCCCATTCCTACCCTACACAGCTCCCAAGAGATGCTGAGAAAAGCAAGGCAAGGCAACATAACAGAAAGACAAAGCAACACAACTTGAAGAAAAATGTGGCTACCTTGGGTGGAATGATACTCACATTCTAGGCAATTAGACGGTCTCCTGCTAATGGCTTCTCAGCCTTCGAAGAGCTTACGAAACGACTTCTAGGCAATTAGACGGTCTCCTGCTAATGGCTTCTCAGCCTTCGAAGCTCCCAACGGCCCATTCCTACCCTACACAGCTCCCAATGGCCCATTCCTACCCTACACAGCTCCCAATGGCCCATTCCTACCCTACACAGTTCCCAATGTTCCATTCCTACCCTCCACAGCTCTCAATGGCCCATTCCTACCCTACACAACTCCCAACAGCCCATTCCTACCCTACACAGCTCCCAACGGCCCATTCCTACCCTACACAGCTCCCAATGGCCCATTCCTACCCTACACAGCTCCCAAGAGATGCTGAGAAAAGCAAGGCAAGGCAACATAACACAGCTCCCAACGGCCCATTCCTACCCTACACAGCTCCCAATGGCCCATTCCTACCCTACACAGCTCCCAAGAGATGCTGAGAAAAGCAAGGCAAGGCAACATAACAGAAAGACAAAGCAACACAACTTGAAGAAAAATGTGGCTACCTTGGGTGGAATGATACTCACATTCTAGGCAATTAGACGGTCTCCTGCTAATGGCTTCTCAGCCTTCGAAGAGCTTACGAAACGACTTCTAGGCAATTAGACGGTCTCCTGCTAATGGCTTCTCAGCCTTCGAAGCTCCCAACGGCCCATTCCTACCCTACACAGCTCCCAATGGCCCATTCCTACCCTACACAGCTCCCAATGGCCCATTCCTACCCTCCACAGCTCCCAATGGTCCATTCCTACCCTCCACAGCTCCCAAAGGCCCATTCCTACCCTACACAGCTCCCAATGGTCCATTCCTACCCTACACAGCTCCCAACGGCCCATTCCTACCCTACATAGCTCCCAATGGCCCATTCCTACCCTACACAGCTCCCAATGGCCCATTCCTACCCTACACAGTTCCCAATGTTCCATTCCTACCCTCCACAGCTCTCAATGGCCCATTCCTACCCTACACAACTCCCAACAGCCCATTCCTACCCTACACAGCTCCCAACGGCCCATTCCTACCCTACACAGCTCCCAATGGCCCATTCCTACCCTACACAGCTCCCAATGGCCTATTCCTACCCCACACAGCTCCCAATGGCCCATTCCTACCCTACACAGCTCCCAATGGCCCATTCCTACCCTACACAGTTCCCAATGGCCCATTCCTACCCTACACAGCTCCCAATGGCCCATTCCTACCCTACACAGCTCCCAATGGTCCATTCCTACCCTCCACAGCTCCCAAAGGCCCATTCCTACCCTACACAGCTCCCAATGGTCCATTCCTACCCTACACAGCTCCCAACGGCCCATTCCTACCCTACACAGCTCCCAATGGCCCATTCCTACCCTACACAGCTCCCAATGGCCCATTCCTACCCTACACAGTTCCCAATGTTCCATTCCTACCCTCCACAGCTCTCAATGGCCCATTCCTACCCTACACAACTCCCAACAGCCCATTCCTACCCTACACAGCTCCCAACGGCCCATTCCTACCCTACACAGCTCCCAATGGCCCATTCCTACCCTACACAGCTCCCAAGAGATGCTGAGAAAAGCAAGGCAAGGCAACATAACAGAAAGACAAAGCAACACAACTTGAAGAAAAATGTGGCTACCTTGGGTGGAATGATACTCACATTCTAGGCAATTAGACGGTCTCCTGCTAATGGCTTCTCAGCCTTCGAAGAGCTTACGAAACGACTTAGGAAGAGCTACGTTAACTGTGCTACCTGTAGGCTACTCACAAAATGGCTATTCCAAAAAAAGGAAATTTAGGTCATCATTACACGGAAGATTACAAGAGTATCCAATTTTCCCAGAATTATGGGAAATTACACGCATGCGCAAACAGTAGTTACCAGGCGTTCCTTTTTCCCCTCCCACCGAACGCCTGGGTAACTCCCCACTACACACAGGGGATAGGGGGCCTCTTGTTGCAACTACTTATACTAGCTTTGCATGTTACTCGCGTTGCTCCAACAAACACAATGGGTTGCCATGGTGTACAAATGTACATGTAGGTTATTCTACAGTAAACACACACACCACACACCACACACGTCTCTTCAGGCTGCCATTACCCCCAACTCTGCTACAGGAATTATCCACAAAAGCTAACTCACTTGTAGGTCCGCCCAGTGTTGGAACCAAACAGTTGCGCAGCCGTTTGACCATCTAGGCCTGATGCCATTTGCCGCTTTGCTGACTCGTACGGCAACTGCAGAGAACAAGAACGGTACATCTTTGCACTCCCCTATGACAGGCGTTACATGTACGGCACAGCCTAGCAGTATGCGCAACAAATAAATGATAGCTCACCTGCTTCTTTGGTCTGTCCTACAACAGCAACTCGCTCCAATGTAAATTCACGTGATGACTGATGCATCACGTGATCGCCTCGTGGGTATTCTAAACAGGGGAACCCCTGCCATTATAGCATAAATGCGAAGTGTACACGCGAGGCTATGCTAAACTAATAGTAACGTATGACCTTTTGGCCTTTTTGTTTCTATGACCTTTAACCCCAAACGTCATTACTACGCATGCGCAGCCTGCAAAATAGGCGTAACTGGCGCGAAATACAAAATTGTATAACTCCCTCCCGGCTGCAGATCTTGCAACTATAATTGCATCGCCCTAATCAGCGGCCGATAGGCAATCGATCTAGCGCCTTTTCGCACGAATTCGCGCAACACCGACCACGCCCCTTTTTGCATACCTTAAGGTAATGATTTCAACATGGAATTTTACATGATTCCCATACCTGAACTTTTCAGAAATCTGGTATTCCTCTGAAGATCTTGAAACTTTCCTTCTGCATTGCCCAAGCAGATATGGCAGTGGTTTAGCTGTGTGAGAACAGAAATGACCAGGAGCACAGTATCCAACTTTGGTGGTAGGGAATCAATAAAGCTGCCTGATGTGATCTCAACACCACACGAAGAAACCATCCATGTCATATCCTCCTTGATGGAGAGACAGAACATAATATCTGGAATTGTACGGTAAACGTCAGAAGTAAAGAGCATTCTTCGCATGTGTGTGGGTCCAACCTGTATAAGAAGACCATTCATCTGCCAGTCCAACTTTGTGCATAAATGTGAATAACCTACCAAATGGAAGACCTCCAGTTGCATCAAGTCTCTCCAAGAGGCTCTCCGTACTGTGACATGGAGCAGCAGTGAATGAGGCGAGTGGGAAAGACACGGGCAGACTCTCTGGCCTTTCTTCTACTCTCCGCTTCCGATAGGTTCCAAGTCTAAGCTTCCTCAGCATAACCACTGTAAAATATGATGGCAATACATGAAATATATACACCCCCTGTACCAATAGTAGATGATACTTTACATGCTCATATTAACTCATGTGTATGTGGTAGAACCATGGAGCAAAAAGTAAGCAAAACCTCTATCTTTAACCTAAAGGACAAGCTATGTTCTCTTACTACACATGCCTAGTATACTGAGAGATAGGTCAAACAGTTGTATCCCTACAAAGAGCCCACTACCAATTTCTAAGTCACACAGCAGTGGTATCGAGGCTTAACGGAACACATGCTATATACCAAACAAAACACTTGGAATAGCTTAACATTTACATCACTGCCACTTTAGGCTAACTGACTGAGAACGGTCGCTATAGGTACAAGAAAACAGTTCGTTCTGTCTTCACGTTGAAAGACACCGAGAAAAAGCACTGTAGCCTGAGTACAAATCCTTCGAACGCGCACTACACCATGAACTGTCAAAGTACAGTTTAATAATTCACCTCTAGTCACCTCTAGTCACAGAAGATCAGCAAAGCAGCAACAACGACGTTTCTTCTCTCTCAGGAAAGGACAAGTTTTTCGCACCCACTTTCACACCTGACAAACAACGCGGACTGTTTCATGAGTAAATATATGCGCTCTATGGGCTCACATGATACGCTTCCAATCCCGTTCCGTAAGGTATAGTATCTATGATACAACAGCCTCTATGGCATAGAAAACACGTCAGCCTCAACAGCTTAGAAAAGCAGACTCTGTAGCCTCAATGGCTCAAAAAGGGGATTTATATATGTGCCTCGATAATGTAAATACATGTAAGCGTATGTATGGATTTATATTATGCTTCTTCATGTAGGTTGCATGGCTTGGACGCCCTGCCCTTGAGAGTACATGGGAGCCTCAAGAAGCACTTCTGGTTGCCGATTTTGAAAATGGCATGAAATACATAAGCAGTCCACCACAGCAGGGGGTCAAACTATTCACACTTTATCAACCACTACAGCAAAAATCACTGAAGGTCCGATGTCTAAACGTGTAAGGAATGAAATAACTTCAGATTCAGCTGGGTATGATGCATCTCTAATGTTTTCTCTTTCCTAGCTGTAGTATATGTATATACTTTTGTTCTAATTAAATTCAGATCATTTACCCTACCAGAAGATAAAGTTCCTAAGCTTACTTGTAACACAGAAAAAGACACCAGTGGAAGGCTGAATTATAGAACAGTAAGTATACATTGGTATAAGTACTGTCGTCACTTCTGTAAGTTAAATGTTTGTCATATGTTCTTAATCTCATGATAAAGGATCTTAGCTGGAGTGCATCCATGTGGTACCATCTCCCTTATTGGAGAAGTATTTGGAGCAGAATCAAATGGACAAGTTTATGGCCTTTTGCATTCATACCTTTCAGCCAATGAGTGTGCCACCAGCTCCCTCAGTATAATATTTTTGTACATAATGAATAATCTCCGGTGTTTAAACTACAGGTACAATTTGCTATGATGATGCTTGTCATCTTCTGAAATATGCAACTAATACAGCTCAGAGGACACTCACACTAACAGCAAAAAGATGGCAGAGATGAGCTATGTTGTTGACAGAATGCATTTCAAGGGGCATGTTGATCAATGGTGCCGAAAGAATTGTGATCCAGACAAGTTACCAGCCATGGAAATGGTGCATACATACATGTACATTAATTATCTTTTCCATTTCTCACAGGTCAATAGTGAAATATGTGAACAAACATTCGTGTGGCTCTCACGCTACTCGAAAATAACACATCATATGAACAGGGAGCGTTTTATGTTTTTCATTTTATAACTACATAACAGACAATTCACAAGATAAACACTTTCATACTCATTTTCAGATAGTGCGTTATCATACACACACAACCTCCAAGAAATGTCACAGTGTTATACCCTACCACTAAACAGTGTGCATAGTGCTTGAATACTACTCACTGCCGGAGTTACTGTATTGTAATACTCTGATAGAGGGATAGTGATGCAGTGGCAGTACACGTAATGTACACATACCGTCAGAGTTACTGTGGTATATAGGGATACTCTGACAGATGGGTAATGATGTAGTTGCAGTACACGTAATGTACACATACTGCCAGAGTTACTGTGGTATGCAGGGATACTCTGACAGAGGGGTAATGATGCAGTGGCATTACACGTAATGTACACGTACTGTCAGAGTTACTGTGGTATGCAGGGATACTCTGACAGAGGGGTAATGATGCAGTGGCAGTACACGTAATGTACACGTACTGCCAGAGTTACTGTGGTATGCAGGGATACTCTGACAGAGGGGTAATGATGCAGCGGCATTACACGTAATGTGCACGTACTGTCAGAGTTACTGTGGTAGGCAGGGAGAGTCTGACAGAGGGGTAATGATGCAGTGGCAGTACACGTAATGTACACGTACTGCCAGAGTTACTGTGGTATGCAGGGATACTCTGACAGAGGGGTAATGATGCAGTGGCAGTACACGTAATGTACACATACTGCCAGAGTTACTGTGGTATGCAGGGATACTCTGACAGAGGGGTAATGATGCAGTGGCAGTACACGTAATGTACACGTACTATCAGAGTTACTGTGGTATGCAGGGATACTCTGACAGAGGGGTAATGATGCAGTGGCAGTACACGTAATGTACACGTACTGCCAGAGTCACTGTGGTATGCAGGGATACTCTGACAGAGGGGTAATGATGCAGTGGCAGTACACGTAATGTACACGTACTGCCAGAGTTACTGTGGTATGCAGGGATACTCTGACAGAGGGGTATAATGATGCAGTGGCAGTACGCGTAATGTACATGTACTGCCAGAGTTGCTCTGGTATGCAGGGATACTCTGACAGAGGGGTAATGATGCAGTGGCAGTACATGTAATGTACACATACTGCCAGAGTTACTGTGACATACAGGGATACTCTGGCAAAGGGGTAATGATGTAGTGGCAGTACATGTGATGTGACATACTCCCAGAGGTAACAGGACAGGGGGGTAGTGCAGTGAGGAGTAATTTGGTAGTGGTACATGTAGTGTATTGGCTGCCTGTCAATCATGTGGTGTTACAGTCTGTCAGAGTTACTATGGATTTTTTGAGAAAGTCCCGGACAAAACATGGCAGCACTGGACATCACTCGATGAACTCACCTGTGTCTCCGTGTTCACAAGTTGAGTGGAAGATATTTTTGGTAAAGCTAGAAATGACAAATGTTGAGCTGGTTGACTAGATGTGCAGGATCTGTGTTTCATTGTCACGTTGGTAGTATCTCTGATTGGTTGCACTTTTTTCTGTTCCATCTTAGGTACAGTGCTAAATGTTTGCTTCCTCTTCAAGGAGAGTTGTTTTGACATTCTTGGTTGTATTGGGTTGCAAGAAAGTAGCTTTGTTTTGTCTGATTCTTCCATATTAATGTAGCTTCTTACAGCTGATCTTCTTGTCATCAGATTCCTGAATAATATTATTTCATTTTTAAAACTCTTTTTATAGGCTTTGAATCACTTACATGACTTTTCCACTGAGTATTTCTTCAGTCATGATTTTACGAATAGCCTTCATTTCATCCTTTAGAAAAGTTAAAATTTACATGACTAAAGACAAGTATTCTTTTTTACTTGGTGAAAGTCCATTTCTTCATTGTGTATAGCAAACTGCAACAGACATTTGTTTTGACACATAAATCACTGTATGTCAATAATTTACCTGGCTAACAAACACTCCACAGTCAGTTGAATTTGTTGTTTGGGTATATCCTGTAGGATTTGTTATCACTGCTATAAACCATTATTGCCACTTAGTATTACCTCCAAAGCTTTGTAGGACCAGTTTTCTTAGTCAATGCGAGGATACCCCTGATCATCACAACGCTCATTAAAATACATTCTACATTGAAGACAGAATAGAGTGGCACAATATTATACTTAAAAGTACTTCATACTGAAGTGTAGACCAATGCAATGGAGAGTCTATCCCATAGGAGTCATAGTATTCATGGATATCCATGACCTATACACATATGTAAAGTTTAGTTCCACACTGACATATTGGGATTTTGCATTTGTATATATATATATTATTGTACGAAGCCACCTAACATGAAAGGCCAAAAGTGTTCTTTATTTGCCATAATGTATAGTATGCCATTGTCTAACAGTGCTTTATTATCCCAGTGTGCTTTATTTTCCCTTTCATCTTAATATAGTACACTTCCATATATGTCCTCAGTTTACTCAACAAGGTCAAAACAATAACGCCCTGCGGTTCTACAGAGTCACGTTTTCTGCATCTGTCAGGCAGCGGCATAGCCAAGGCTGGTATCATGACTCAGAAGCAAGCCAAAGGGAACACACTCACCTCTGAAACACCGATTCTTATTTCATAATAGTGAGTTGCTGTCGTCTGTCATAGGTAGCAGCGCAGCCCTTAGGTCAGTGGCCCGGCTTAGGCTTGGCAGACATTCATGACTAAGAAGCATGTTGGCGGGAACACGCTCACCTCTAACACACTGCCAATTCTTAGCTAAGGCATTAAATTGTTCCTAGCCTACTCTGTAGAGCCCTCGCTATTGAGGAATGTGCTGAGCAGCTTCTCTGCTGTTACCTATCCCAAGCGCTAGTTTGAAAATTTCCGTATACGTACAATAAACCAGTTAAAGTACCCGTATATCCTCGTACATTACGGGATATAATGTACTCGGAATGTGTCTCGATGCCTAATAAGGCACTCGGCTACGCCTCGTGCCTTATTACGCTCTCGACACATCCTCGTACATTATATCGCGTAATGTACTCGGACGGGTACTTTAACTAGTACCCCGTGTAAAATATTTTACGTACAAGCGCGAAGTATTGTTTTTCATCGCGCAGGAACGCGTAGGGGCGTTGCCAATGAACCGTAACGCGTATACTTACGCGCCTAACTAACCTTTCGCGTAATTGTGCACCTAAGCGCGTCGTTCACACAGCTACGCCACGAGACCTCCTCAGTGATCTTCGTAGCGTCTAATTTCGCGATATTACGCGTGGCCTATCCCGCGAATAACTAAAGCGGAGGGGGTTTTAACTTCGCGCTTAGGCAATAAAAGTTACAGCGCCAACTGTGGTCCGCGAGAATTCATGTCCGTACACTTGCTATATAGTTCAGAGCGTTGTGATGTCGTCTTACGCACGCAACCGCCACGTAGCTCTTCGCCACGCGAGACAACGGAGCACGAAGAAGACAACGAAGGTACGTAAGACATTGTATATTAATACACTATGTAAAATATTTTCTCTTACACAGCAATACGAAGAGCTACATGTACATCGGTGACCACAAATGGTGAGTATAAAATTAAAAATTAATCAAAAATAATAGAAGAGGGAAACTGGCAAACATACTGAACTGAATTAAAGTCAATAAACAAACATTTCTTTATGAAACTTTCAACAAAACAGCACTCAACTATACCACTTTTTACAACTACTGGTACACTGTCTAAAACAGTTGAATTTAGATTGAAGTGGTTCTTACAGGTAATTGAGATGGGCAAAAGTGGCTTTAGTACAGCAATAATTCTGTGATGTACAAACAAGAAGTACTCAATTATAGCCAATTTTTCCTGGCCATCATCCAAGTAAAGGATAGTGTAGCTGTTTCTCTTTTTAACACGCTTATATGCCCTACAGTTCCCTTAAATTCAATGCGATAAATTGTTGTTAGTGGTCCTGATGGCAACTCAAGATCATTCTTGTGTAACAAATGTGCCAATGCATCTGCATCAGATGGTAGAGGGACCTTGAGAGTTATCCCTCCAAGAATACTAACTTCTGCTGTGACGGCTTGATTAGTAATTCTACAAAAGGCATGCACATTAAGCTTATGTTCATACATGTATGTGTAATAAGTGGACGTACTTTGTTTTGCCATACACAATACTTGCAAATGTTGACACTGACTGTGGTGAATTTGAAAAAGTAGCCAATGTAGGTGGTAAAGACTGCATGACGATGTATGAAAACACCATCTGTATGATAGGGAAAACGATGGGGAAAACTTACACTAAATGTCATGGACACTAAAAAAACACATGCACCACCTGTTTTGACATATCCTTTGTTCCATGAAAAAGTGATTTTAAATACCCATTTTGATTCTCAAAATGAAAGCACGAATATGCCCACAATGGGCCCCAAGTTTGAATACATCTGCATAGAGTAAAATTTAATGGATAAAATACCTACAATCTCTCCACTCTTACACACTTGGGTAAATGGTAGAGAAGGTGTATATTCATTGTAGATGACTTCACACCTACATGTATATTAGAATTGATAACTATATGTGTCATACAGTGTGTTAGGCTTACCATATAGAGCACTAAATTCCTCATAAAACTGCTGAAGGAGGTATTGACCCAGTTGATGTTCTTGGCAGGATATACATTCTGATGAATAAATATATATTGCACCCACAAGTAGTGCTAGATGGCTCAGGAACTGGCTTGGCAATATATTATGTAGAACTGGCAAAGAATAAAAAAGGAGCCAGTTTCGTAATTCTGCACCTGGGGCCAAAATGCATTAGGTTTATATTGGAATTGCATATTTCACACATTGCCACAGTCCTTTAACAGGGAATTACAAGTATACCTTTCCAATGTTTAAATTCTTCAAGGCTGCGGGGAACTCGTGATATAGAGTCTGTGACCTGGATGGCTAAGAGCCTTTCATCACACTGCTTCACCTGCACATACATGCATCACACATTGCACTTCTGTTGATGTGGCCTAAAATTGCGTAATGTGTGCATATATATATATCGATCTATATACATACCTTACTGCCAATAAAAAATGGTTTCGTCTTGTTTGACTTGGCAAACCACAGATGGAGCAAGGTAAGAGTAACACCTAAAAATATACCATGCAGGTCGTCTATCACAACCCCCCACACCAAATCAAAAGAAGGAAGAAGAGCAAGGACAGTAGGACCTTTCACCCCTAGTACCTGATATAAAGAATGAAAAAAAGCATTCAAGTTATTATATACACATGTATACATGTATATATTTTACACAAGTCTGAGTTGCTGTAGCTATCTGAGCATTGTGTAGAAGGGAGGTGTGACTTCTCATTACAGGTACACTCCGGTAGGGCCAGTAACGATGAAGGTGATCTCCAGGTAGAGTTGTTCCTTCTTTCTCGCAGTACAGACAACCATTACAGCCGTTCCATTGCTTCATATTGCAGACTAATGCCCTTGCAGGCAAGTCCACTGCACAATTTAACACAATGGCTTTGGCAGTCATAACACCAGATGGTGTTTTTACAGCAACACCTGCCATATTAGGTGAAGGCTGTTAGAGAAACTACATGAGTGTACATGTGTGACTTCATACCTTCCCTAAACAGCTGGAGAATATCATCAATAATTGGCCTCAGATACATATTTATAACTGGCTTATCTACACTGTAAAACATGCCCAGTAAAAGCATATGCTGCCTCAGAAACCTGCATAAACATGCATACATGTATATAGAAATTTATAAAAGGCACCTGCAGATAATTCAGGCCAACCTACCCACACTTACCTCAATGTAGCAGGTAGCTCATTAATGACTCCCCACACGGGCCAAATCGACACACTAGACGATCGGTATATGGCAATGCCGTCAGTGTTTATAAGCAGAGACACATGAGCAGGATGTGATAGAAACTCAGCATACTGTTTGTAGCCACTTCCATCATATATATCAGATATACCACCCTTCTGTGGGCGCTTAAAACGGTGCTGCAATGCCGACCAAGTTTCAGTGTCTGGAAGAAAACAGAATGCAACTTCATGTACATGAAACTTCCCCACGCCCATAGTGTACATACACTAAACAATACATAATGTATGCACCTTCCATCATTCCCTTCAACTGTGGCCCCACAGGAATTGTAAGGAACACCGCCGAGTTTCCACCAGTACAACCATTTCCAGAACAAGATGCTGTCGGCGATTGTAAGGGCCTCTGGCAACAACTACAGTAGTAGTGCTGTATAGGTTGCGCTTGAGGAAACGAATCAACAAAAAAACGCTTTAGGCTATGCACAGATTTGGGAATAGCGGCGTTTTGAGGGAGGTGTACGGAGAGAAGTTGAAGCAGTTCCGTAAACGCTTTAGTAGTTAGTCCATGACGAAGAGCGTACTGAAAAACAAGTAGCTGACTTTGGAACACAGAAACGTGGGATCCAGGATACAGGGCAGTCTCGCTGATTCCAGAAAACCTTTTGTCTGGGGTTTGAGGGAGACACTCAGCGTCTCTGCAGGAATGGGAGGCCTCGTTCTCAAAATCAAACGACTCGTAAAGTGCCTCCAGATCAGAGTCAATATCTTCGTCAGAGTCACTTGACAGACTTGACAGACTTGTCGCACTTGCTAGAGAGTCGCTGCTCTCCACGCCGAATTCCTCGCTCCCTGTAGTTGAAGACATTATTCATAATAACAAGCTGGGATTACGCGCGCACGTCTACTTCGATGTGCGCGCGTAGCTATATATGCGGGCATTGCGCGCGCGCTCATTATTCATGTACATGTATACATGTACATGTGTACGCGTATGTACGTGAGTGCGTAATCTACCAATTGTCGTTGTGCTAGGTTTATTGGTGCTGTCTGTCTGAGCGCAAGCTCTCGAAGATCGAGAATGGCTCTCACCAATTGGAGACTCCAAGATTTAAAAAGGAATAAAAAGCTGGGTAAGAATAATCGTTGCCTACAGAACCTGTGCATTTACTCTGAACTACATGTATATAGCCTACCTGTTTGTGGAATGGGACGAAGAAGATGAGCACTCCGTCGTAGAAGGCAAAATCGTGAATCTAATGAACAATGAAAGTGGATATGTACCAGGAGCCAGTGTTCAGTGTGCATTGAAAGAAGGAACGTTTTCAGCAAAAATTCTTGCCACAGGTGAAGTATATAGGATTGGTCGGTATTATTAACTATGCACATTTTGATGTATAGCATGCATTTTGTGTCCGAAGTATATGATCCTCGACCTACAATATAGGCTCAAGGACAGAGTGTTATGCGTATCAGGCTGAACATGAAAAAAGGGATGCAGAGAGGGGAAAAGAAACTGAGTCACACAGTAACAGGACATGTACTGATGAGGACATTCCGCCTAAAGAAAGTGAGGGTTCTCCACCTAAAGAAATTGATAAGGATGCTCAAACAGAAAATACAGAAACGAAGAAGGGGACTAAAGGTAGGATTGTCAGATAGGTGATGGTATGGGTGCAGTTATATAAATAGGCACAGAATGCCTTGTTTGCTAGTTGTGTAATTAGACGGATTAAAAAACCAATGGTGCTAGTGTATCCCTAAGCCCATGTATACATACATTTAGGTAGCAAGAAGAGGCAGGTGGGAAAGAAGGCTGCTGTATTGACTCAGGCAAAGGGTCCTAAGTCACAAAAAAAGGTACAATACATGTACATATTCAATGTGATTCATTAAGACCTGTATTGTTGAAAATTAATTTTAGGCTTCAGCTAAGGCAAAAGATGTTGCTAGTGTTGAGATGGCAGAGTCACTGCTGCAGGAGATAATGACAAATCCAGTTCACTCATCTACTCCTTTGAAGACTAGCACCGCTGTGAACCCCCCAACTGGTCAGTTTACACATACATGCAATTAAGTGCTGTTGTGAAGAATCACTACTGTGGCTCTATCAGGTGTCTGTACTTGATTGTTTTCCACACACTCATAGTTAATTACTGTAGGCAGTGAAATTTGTGCACATTTTTGTAAAATACACTCCTCAGATATCAGTGGAGTGAAGGATGGGGATGACGCTAATGATGATATGGAAATGAGAGACAATGATGTTAGAGATAACAAGGCACCAGAAGCGTCAGACATGAGTGGGCCTGGTTCTAGTATGGATCCATATACTCCATACATGCGTAAATCATTCTCTCCAGACCAGTCACCATTCTCCTATCCACCATACCAAACAACTGCGTTCCCATATGACTACGTAACACCTCCACCTCTGAAGCGACCACGCATACATGAAGATGATAATCTCTCAGATGTAGGGTCTAGTTGCTTTTTTGACAGTGGTGTTACAGTAAGCCAATACTTACATGTACTTCTAATGTGTACATGTGCATTAGTGAGAAGTGAACTGTAATGGATTAGATTAATCATTTACACTTTAATTGTATGCAGGGACTGCGGAACTTAGTGTTAAGTGTTAATGCACAAACACAGGCAGCGTTGGCATCACTGAATGTCTCCGTTCAAAACATTAATACTGAGATGCTAAAACTAAGGGAGCAACTGAAAAGAAAAAAGGTGAGTATATACAGTAAGTAGATTGTCAGAGTTGTGAGTGAATATGCTGTAGGATAGAACCCCTGCCATGGCTCATTACAAGCCACTCCAGCTACAAACTGGCACAACTTAATTGGTTCACATTTTACCCAAGATTTACTGATTGTGACATATTTTGTTGTGGTTTAGAGTGGATCAGAACTAGAAAGAAAACAGGCCATTGGCACTACCGCTACTGCTACTACCTGCAATACAGATACAGAACAGGGTAATCTCATACACATGTAACCTGATCAATAGTTGACCTGGCCTTGTCCGAGAACCTTGAATTACATGTGCAATACTAAATCTGAAGGTGACAGACATTATGTGTGTTTTTCTTCCTGTAGGTGCTATATTTGGTGACCCCAGTGGAAATAAACGAAACAAAGTGATACTCCCAATAAGTCAAGCACGTTTATTAGATGTGGAGCGGAGGAATGATACTGCTGAAAAGCTGGCACGTGCACTGCTAAGTCTCCTATTTACACCTACTGAGCTTGCTAAAGGAAATTGTACAAAGCCAGTGCGCGAAGACATCAATGAACTTGATAGTGAACGCCTATGGGCTATTAAATGTAAGAACAAAATTAATCTCAATGCTTGTATTTCATCTTACCATCTCAATAGGTCATGTGGACTTCCTGTATCCCGTTGGAACTGACCTGGAGGGAGAAAAGCAGGAAAAAGTACTTCGAGAACGATGGCTCACATTGATGAAAAAATCACTAAACCCTATATGTAGACACATGAGATTGAAGTTCAAGCCCAATGAATGACTTATACAGTGAATGACTTACAGTGGATCCTTAGTTGTCCTCACTTCATGATATTTGTGTTGGTAGTTCCACGATCATGAGGCAGCGCGTACAATAGCCCGACGCGTAGCATACGTACATTGTGTGCGTTAGTAATCACGTACAACGCGCGAGATTTCGTGCACGCGCATGGTCGCGTTAATCAGCGTAAAATTGCAAACGACCGTGCACGTAGTGACGGGTACATTCGCGCTATATTGATGCACGATATTTCATACGCTTGCGTGAAATTACGTGATATATTTTACACGGGACGTAAAGTGTTGCAGTTTTTCTTCATACCAGTAGAGTCCAGTGACAGCATCCATGGTTAGATGATATCCTGTTGCAGCAGATTAACCTTGTTTTACGAAGTAAAGAATTTTATGCATTATGTGTTCTTCAAGACTGAGAAGTCATTATACCTTTCGGTACCACCTTCTGACTCCCTTATATCCCCATCTGCAAGTTTTTGCATAAACTGTGACCCAAGTACGCTGCATTAATTCCAGCCTTTAAGTGTACAAGAAAAATCAAGTAATATCCAAAAGCAAACTGTAATGGTTTCCATCCACCTTTCTTGCTTCTTCACATATCAGTTTGAAATAGCACTGAAGTCTATTGTAATAATACATAACATGAGATATGAATATTTGTATACTGAATAAGCCACTTCATCTGACAACCACTGGTTGTTTATAATGCGTTCACACTGTTTAAGGAATAGTGCATTAACAACCTCACCTGATAGAGATTGACATTCACATGATGATCATGTTTTGCTGACTGTTTTCATGCTTACCACATTTCTCATAAAGAAGTAGAAAAGGGTCTTGTTGAAGCACTCTTGATAGAGTTACTGGTGATACCTACATATTCATACTTAAATATTGTATGCGTGGTAGCTATATGTGTGCA
Organism: Theonella swinhoei; assembly: GCA_963970385.1. Taxonomy (NCBI): domain Eukaryota; kingdom Metazoa; phylum Porifera; class Demospongiae; order Tetractinellida; family Theonellidae; genus Theonella; species Theonella swinhoei. Next base: position 10,225,461 of record OZ019948.1, on the reverse strand, counting down.
GATAGTTCTATCTTATCGTCATCACCATAGAACCATTGAATTTGATTGTGGTCTAGGAAGTAACTTGTATAATGACCGCAGTTGATACCAAGGTTCTGATAAATCACAGCACCAACTAGTCTGTAGTAGATACTATTCCCAAAGCGTAGGAATGCATCCTACAGCACAGTTGCTGAGTAGTTACTAATTAGTAATGCTTACCTGTATTTGCACCTTAGGATAGCCCATTCTGTTTTGTGAAACCAGGAAAATAATAGAAGTAGGTGGTAGTCGTGCAGCATCTACCCTTACCCTGTGTCATGTTTGGTTATGTGGACAAGTACATACTGGGTTGTTGTAGATGGTTGAGTTTTCATGGTAAATCAAAGCTTGCCACACCTGCTAAGAGATTTAATAATTGCTTATTACATGAATAAGATTTATATACACACCTGGAACAGCATGCATCATCGATAATTTCATTACCCAGGGATTCTATAAAGAGACTGTTCACATCATAACTTTGTAGCTGAGTTCTCTGTGTAAATTAATTATTCAAAGACATACTTATGATCAGACTTTTCAAGCTTACCTTGTCTGAAGCTCTAGAAAGCAGTTCAAGGCAAGCTTCGCAAACCCTTTGAACACTGCTATAAGTGCAGTTATTGCAGTGCACTGAAAAATATATACATTTGCTATTGCACTTCAAAAGATGTATAGCAAACTTAACGTGTTTGAGTGAGTGTCACATGCGCCTTCTGTTTGAAGGTTTCACTCATTCTACATTATAGCAAAAATTTAATTAATGTTCTTTTCCTGTAAAGCTTACTCAGGTGTCATTTTGCTAATCAGATAGTCCAGAAGGAATGTAAAGAACTCATGTGATCATGCTCCTCTCCTGGACGAAGTGACGCACTGATACCTACATGTGTAGTAAGTCACTGATGATACAATGTCTTGACGGGTGTATGAAGATTTAGCTCACTTCTGAGAGATGACACAAGATTTGTGGAGGGTAGAACTGCCCTCTCTTTTGTGTAAATGTAGCGTGTAGATATGTCACACAAGGCCGATATGACACATCTATTGGTCACTGCATTTACGCAAAACTTTATGAAATCATGGAACTGCATGATTGTTGATAAATACCTTGCTTGCAATCTTCACATGCAGATATGTGAGAAGCTCCAACATCAGCAAGAACTTTTCTGAACAGCTGCTGATTCAGGAGGCATTGGAGAATACTACTTGCAAAGCAGATATTCCCATAACTTCTGATGCCAGGGGGTAGCAGCATTCTGACTCCTATAGCACTATATACACAATCTGATGACTTAGCGTACTTACGTGACCATGTGGTCAGAAATACTGTATATGGTTGGGTGGTTAACCACAAAAAATGATTTTCTTAAATACATTAATTCAGATATGAATGCAGTGTTTTTATAAAGACATGTTGTGTTTATATATCAGTATAACACATGCACGCTATGTTAACTATGCCCAGTGTCTGCACCTGCATAGGTTTATAAGAAAGAGAACAAGTCTGAAATATCTTATGAACACATGATATGATTACTTGCGCTATCATTTAGCTACACACGTACATACATGTACCAAAGAACGCGCCGTATGTCTACTAGTTGTTTATTCTGCACGGCTCTATATAGATCTACTCAGCCACAGGCTGTCAGCGGTACTCACATGAAATCTAACTCACTGCTCCTAGTGAGGCTATAAAACATGGGCAGTAAACCACGGGAATTCCAGCATCAAATCAGGCATCACGGGGTTAATACGGGTTTGTGCCAAATATGGCAATGTTAACCTTCTCTCCTTAGTCGCATGTCTAGCCTTAGCTCTTGCCCATAGCCTTAGTCCTAGCCCCTAGCCCTAGCTCTAGCCCATAGCCTTAGCCCTAGACCCTAGCCCTAGCTCTAGCCCATAGCCTTAGCCCTAGTCAGGGCCTACTGATTTCAGGAAACCACACATCAAACGAATCAGCGTCACGTGCGCTTTCACCCAGGGGCGGATTTAGGGGGGGGCTTTGGGGGCTTCAGCCCCGCCCCTCCGGCCGGGGTCTAAAGAGCGGCGCGCGTCCGGTCGGCTTACAGAGCGGCGCGCGTGAACTGAATTACTCTAAATAGAGAGCCCTGTGTTAGTGGCGCGTTTTTTGGGTGATCGGCGTGTGAAGATGGCCCGGAGAGCATGTATTGAGCTAGACGAAAGTCCAGCTAAGCGATGTCATATTAGCGTTGAGCTAGCTAGGTAAGCTGCTAAATTGTTGTTTTCGTTGCGCTGTCTAACTAAAATCAAAACTATGTTTTTAGCTCAGGTGAGGAGAGTGATACAGAGCGTGGAGGAGAAGATCCACAGTCACTACCCCTTGAATCAATGTAAGTGATAGGCGTTATGGATATGCTCATGGTATTCAATGATTCCCTATCTGAATGTGTAGCCCTGATACAAGCGCTGAGGAAGACTCACTGTCAAACCCTGATAGCGCCGCCATACATCCAGCTGTGACGTCAGGAGACATGGGCAGGGTGGTGAAATTGCAGCAAGAAAAGCAGCTGACTGCTCACGAAAAATACCATGCTCTAACAAAGCACTTTATTCCTGGTCCATCATATGTGTTTCCCTCTGTTTCATGTGGAAAGCAGCAACGCTCCTTTCAATGGACCTGGCTAAGCAAGTACAGTGGCCTTGTTTACTCTGAAAATGAAGGTGGAGGTTACTGTAAATATTGTGTACTGTTTGGGCAGGCTCCATACTCTGTACCCAACTTCAAGGCCACACTTGTTACTCTTCCTCTCACTAACCTAAAAAAGGCCACCGAAAAGTTGCGTGAACACTTTTATGGCACTGGTTGTAACACACCGCGTAAGTACCATCTACAAGCTGTTGAAAAAGCTGAGTCTTTTAGGAGTGTAATGGAGAATAAGCTGTTATCTATTGACCAGCAGCTCTCCAATATTCGTGCCGAGATTGTTTCTCAGAATAGGAAAAATATGAAATGCATATCAGAAACTGTTATTTTTTGTGGTAGGCAGGGAATTGCCCTTCGTGGCCATAGAGATGATTGGAAGCATGTGAAAAATGCTCCAGATGAAAATGCAGGAAACTTTTTGGCTCTACTTCGATTCCATGTACTAAGTGGTGACACTATTCTAGCTGAGCATCTTCAGTCTGCTCATCGCAATGCACTTTATACCAGTAAGACAATACAAAATGAGGTCATTGAAATATGCAATAACATAATACGTGAAACGATTTTGAAGGAAATCCGTGCTGCTCGTTATTTCTCCATCATGGTGGATGAAGCAACAGATGCTGCCAACGATGAGCAGCTGAAAGTGAGCCTACGATATGTACACCCAAATACTAGAAGGATTGAAGAACGATTTGTGGCCTTCAGTGAGTGTGTCACAGGTGTGAGTGGGAAGGCCATTGCAGATCGTATCCTTCAGCTTTTTTCTAACTGGCAGCTCTCGGGTTCTTACCTTGTTGGGCAAACCTATGATGGTGCGGGAGCCATGGCAGGGAAGAATAAGGGTGCTGCAGCACGAATCCAAGAGGTTTTCCCAAAAGCTGTTTATACACACTGTGCAGCACATGCCCTAAATTTGTGTGTCATGAAGTGTTGCTCCATTGCTGAGATTCGAAACACAATGGATACTGCAGATTCTGTTTGCCGCTTTTTTTCCAAAAGACAGCTTGCCTTTGAGACGTGGATAGAACAAAAGCTGGAAGGGGAGCGTCGCCGCAAACTCAAATTCATTTGCAGGACCAGGTGGGTAGAAAGGCATGAAGCTTTTGAAATCTTTGTTGATTTGTTTGAGCCACTTATCTGTTGCTTGGACAACATCAAGGACTCCACCGACTGGAATAGAGATTCAAGATCAGATGCACAATCACTTCTTCTTGCGTTAACTCATTTTCCTTTTGTTGTGGCTCTTGTGATAGCCAGGGATGTGTTGGCGTAGATTAAAGCCTTGAGTGTCAAACTTCAAGGCAGGTATGTAGATGTTGTTAGGGCCTACAATCAAATCGCTTTTGTTAAAACCACGCTACAAAGTGCAAGGGATGATGTTGACACTGTACATGCTGGGATATATGAGACTGCACTAGAAATTGCTACAAAGGTTGGCATTGATGAATGTATGCCTAGAATTTCAAGGCAGCAACAGCATCGTACCAATGTACCTTGCTCAAATCCATCTGAGTATTACAAAAGAGCACTTACCATCCCCTCTCTTGATCATCTGATTACTGAGATTGATGGAAGGTTTCACCATGATTCAGCATCCACTGTCTGTCAAGTAATGCTCATATTGCCATCAACTTTAGCAGAGAGTGAGGAAGTTGTCACACCTGCAATGATCTCTGACTTGATCCATATGTATGAAGATTACCTGCCAGCACCAGGCTCCATTGGCACAGAGCTTCACTGTTGGGGAGTGAAATGGCGAGGTTCTGATGATGCTGCATCACTTTGCACTCCTGCCAAGGTCCTGACAGTCATTGACAGTGATTTCTTCCCTACTTTTTAAAATTTCTTGCACATTAGCTGTAACAAGTGCTGAGTGTGAACGGTCCATTAGCCGCTTGAGGTACCTTAAAACCTATCTACGTAGCACAATGACCGAGGAGCGTTTGAATGGCCTTGCACTTCTGTACACGCACCGAGATATCGCCTGTGATGCTGAGCGTGTTGTTGAAGAGTTTGCACAAAGAAACCCAAGGAGGATGCGTATGAAGTAACTGTTTGAGACTCTTATATTTATTTGTTTTCTCTGTAAAACTGTGTGTATAAATGCTAAAATATAAAACCTGTTTTTATTGCTAATCAAAACCCAATTACATCAGACAGTTAAGCCCCCCCCCCTTGCAAAATCCTGTATCCGCCCCTGCCTGAGGTATCAATTTTTGATAGGACACACTTCCAGGGTTGAAGGTATGTGTCATTCAATTGCTTTTTTCTCCTTTATTAATAGGTTGTTATTAATAAATTACCCATTGTTCTTTTCAGCATGAGTTGTTCTCCAAGCCTTATTTGGTTTCACATAGATATATGGCTTGGTTTTCCAGTTATGGTCTTCCAAACTTTTGCCCTTGCAAAAGGACACAAAATCAATTTATTGATTAAGTCTAAACCCTACTTTTTGGCTTTCTGGATGCTTAATGTGACATTAATATAGCTTGCCGTGTTGTTCTATCTCTCAACTACCATGCCCTGGTGTTTATTTCTCTAGCCCTTTTAAATAAAGCTAGCCCTGAGCTTGCCCGTCTTGTAACTTTTTTTTTATGTCAGGAAATGATTTAGCTCTGATTAGGGATATCTACCTACCATTAAATAGAGTTTAACTTGCTCTTTATTGTCATGTAGTTCTTTGGTCGGGAAACTGTTGCTAGAGAGAGTTATGGTCACTGGAATATGTCACTTTTGGTGCAATGTGCCTCCCACTTTCGGCCCTAGACTCATTTAAGGCCTGTTTTTTTTTGGGAAATGAAAGTCTGTTCCTTTTTAGGATGTTTGCCCTAATGTGTACGTCTACATTAGTTGATGCCCCCTTGGTTGCCCTTTCTGCCCATGTCTCATTCCTAATTTTGCTTAGATGTTGCTCTAATGCCCTAATTTAAACTATACCACCAGCTTGGATAGCATCATCAGCTTTTTTTTTTTTCTATGTTGCCTACTGTTTTCGTTCTTCGGAGGACACAGAGGACACAAGAAGGACTAAAAGAGGACACAAAAAGGACACAAAAGGACACGATTTTAATAACCTCCAGGATATGTTATAGTGGTGTTCCTGACCTACTTCTTTATATTTTGCAACCCTGGAATGTATACATCCTCCCGATGTCCTTTATATCCATAGGGCTAGAATGGGGGACACAAAAATACATTACTGCTTTCTAGGTGTTCCTTTATTTCTCAACCTGGATGTTATTCTGTCCTTTCGGTGACCTTTTTTTCACACATCGCATGGAGGACACAAAAAGGACACTAAATTTTGAATGTGTTTTGAGCAATATTTAGCCCCCATTTCTTCAGGGCGAGTAGTCCTTGATGAAGTGAGGAACAATTTCTGTAGCTTTTGTTAGAACCAAGAAATCCGGATTTAGCACAAAGGACACAAAAGGACCGGAATTTGGTTTCAACCTTTGCTAACCTCTATAACCCTTTGCTTTGCTCTATCGTTATCCTAGTATGATTTCATTTGTTTACTGAGCATTTTATAGCTCTAAGGAGAGCCATTCTCCTGTTTTCATAATTCGAGCCAAAAGGACACACAGAGGACATAAAAGGACACACGGAGGACACAAATTTTGTTTTGCTCCTGTAACTATTGCTGCCTTCCAATTCATTCTAAGAGTGCCTCGTCTATTTTTCTTGCATAAAGGCATGATTTTTTCCCCTTAAACAATTTATTTTGCCCTTGCAATTGTTCAATTGTTCTAAGAAACCTTCCTAATTTGTTTAGTGCTACCTTGTATGTCTTTCATTTTGTGTGTGATTTTTTTTTGCACTCAAAACTAAATTTGGTAAGAGGACACAAAAGGACACAAAAGGACATGAAAACAAACATTGTAAAAAGCACCTTTCCTTTGCACCTGAATGTTAATGTCCATCGTCATAGCATTCAGCCAAACTTGCCAGAGGAACAGGTACCTTAGCTACTATAGAGCTTCCCAGTCGCAAACTGTAATGTCAAATAGTAAACACAGCCTCTCACATATATTTTTCAACGGGACCTTCAGTGGAATGACATGCAGAAAAGTTGTATCATGCAGGACCACTTTGATACTACAGGGATAACGTAATCATTATGTAAGTAGCTATATTTGTTTGTTAGTGAGCATGGAATTCTCTTTGGAGGCTAGTGAAATGCATGTAGTCAATTGATCTGAGCACATATGCCTCACACTCATTTACCACATACTATCTCCTCGGACGCACTTTCAGTGGTAGCCTAAACCAGATACTTATTTGCTTCACCATGTAGGGATTCGGGGAGATACATCCATGAATGTAGGCCCCAACTGGGGTCAACGTAATCCTCGTACCCAGGCCCTCTCTCCACATGTGACCTTTGACCCTCAATGCAAAAACAGGGGGCCTGGTATATTTCGCATGTGATTAGTGGCACGATTATGTCACAATCAGACAGTTGTAAGCATCAAGCGGCATCGGCACAGGCATGAACAGGAAGGACAAAGTCAAGTGGGTACACCAACAAAAACAGCGACGTTTACATAGGAACTGGGGGAATATGATGACGAGTATGAGACTCTGCTGCTAATCACGTGTGAAAATATACCAGGCCCTCCGTTTTGCATCGGGAGTCAAAGGTCAAAGGTAACATTCCATGCAGTCCCATACCCAGGTCTTCTCTCTCCGCACAGAATATTAAGTTTGACCTTCGACCTCAATAGTAACATATATTGTAATCAGTGGCACGACTGACGTCACATTCCAGCTAAACGACCTGTGAACTCTCTATGTAGTGTTATAGTCTGTCACGACATGCGGTGGGGGAGAGGGAGGCTACTGTAACCACAAATGCGTCACTGTCGTGCCACTGATCATGTGCGAAATATACCAGGCCCTCCCTCCGTTTTAGTATTGAGTTGAAGGTCAAATTTAATATTCCGTGCAGAGAAAGGACCGGGATACGAGGCTATGTCCTTGGCGCATGACGCGCGCGGGTGTGCACACACCACGCAAGCCCGCATAAGTCTGCGGACTTCTGCCCAGATAACTACGTCATGCGTACGGAAGCTGAATATGGATGCATTTCCATGTGGGATCCCCCTCTACCTTTCCCTTTACGTATATACGATATGTCTCATATATACATTGTACATACATATAATACACAAATAGGCTGATGAGCATGTCGAAGGATAAATGGACCAAAACAAAAAACGGATGAATGCTATAAAGCCAGAACTGCAAAAAGGCCTGTGTGGCTAGGAGGATCCATAGTGAAAAGACTAAAATGATTACACTAGCCAGGAAACAAAACTGATTATAACATCAAACGTTTCGGTAGCTATACAGCTACCATCCTCAGTGAATATGAGCAGAAAACTAAGAGAGACAACGGGATATAAACAACGGAATGCAAGTGGAGGAATGTGACACAAAAGGTGACAACAATAGATGTTATGAGATGTTAGAGAGATGTATAAGGTTGTCATATTCGGGAGGGAGAGTGCCAGTGTCTCTATTCAGGACACTAGTAGAAGTCCTGATTAAAATAGCCTCCTTCACCAATCTGTAATGGTAATCAGGGCAACTAGACAAGACGGATACACTCTGCCAGTCAACTGGGTGTCCTTCAGTCCAAGCATGCTCAGCAAGAGCAGACGAGTTAAAATCGGCATCCTTCACAGCTCTCTTGTGCTCATCCAGACGTTGGCAGAGCCTGCGTCCGGTCTGACCAATGTATGCGGTGGGACATGCGGCACAGGGGATTTTGTACACCACACCTGACTTATGAAGGTCTGGGGTTCGGTCTTTGGGCGAGGACACAAGGTGTCTAATAGTTAGGAGGGGTTTGAAAGAAACTCGTATCTCCATGTCGACCAGAATTCGTCTCAATGATTCTGACAAGCCACGAACGTATGGCAGGACTACTGTCGACTTCCATGTAGGTGGAACTGGGATCTGTGGGTGGAGTCTGGACGAGTGATGAGACACAAAAGCCAGTGGGTAGCCATTCAACCTCAGAGCACTAGACACATGGTTCAGTTCATCCAACCGAGAACTGGCCAGTGAGGAGTGTGTCTCTGCCCTGGAGCACAAGGTGCGGACCACGGCTATTTTATGTGAGAGAGGGTGGTGAGAGGAGAAGTCCAGATACTTGTCAGTGTGAGTATCTTTTCTATACACAGACGTGCTGATGGAACCATCTGGTCTTCGACGCAAGAGTACATCAAGGAAGGGAAGACAACCATTAGATTCAAGCTCCACAGTAAACTGGATAGTTTCTTCAATCCCATTGAGGTGATGAAGCAAGTGTTGGACTCTCTGCTTTGGGACAACAGTACAGATGTCATCAACATATCTCTTCCAAAAAGGGAGTTCTGCGAGGAGGTTTTCGTCCTTCATGGCCTCGCAGATCTTGAGTCCTGATGATGTTTTGGTCTCTTTTGATGTAGTGTCTCTTTTTACCAATGTCCCTGTCAACCTGGCCATTGATGTTGCACACCGTAGACTCCGAGCCGATGACTCCTTACCGTCCAGAACAAACTTGAGCGTTGTGGAGTTGATACAACTTCTGGAGTTCTGCCTCAATGCCACTTACTTGTCCTTCCGCGGACAGGTTTTCCAACAGACATACGGTACTGCCATGGGCTCTCCGGTGTCAGTATCAGTGGCTAACATTGTCATGGAGGATGTGGAGGAACGGGCCTTGTCATCCTATGAAATTCAACTCCCTTTTTGGAAGAGATATGTTGATGACAGTTCCATCCAGTTTACTGTGGAGCTTGAATCTAATGGTTGTCTTCCCTTCCTTGATGTACTCTTGCGTCGAAGACCAGATGGTTCCATCAGCACGTCTGTGTATAGAAAAGATACTCACACTGACAAGTATCTGGACTTCTCCTCTCACCACCCTCTCTCACATAAAATAGCCGTGGTCCGCACCTTGTGCTCCAGGGCAGAGACACACTCCTCACTGGCCAGTTCTCGGTTGGATGAACTGAACCATGTGTCTAGTGCTCTGAGGTTGAATGGCTACCCACTGGCTTTTGTGTCTCATCACTCGTCCAGACTCCACCCACAGATCCCAGTTCCACCTACATGGAAGTCGACAGTAGTCCTGCCATACGTTCGTGGCTTGTCAGAATCATTGAGACGAATTCTGGTCGACATGGAGATACGAGTTTCTTTCAAACCCCTCCTAACTATTAGACACCTTGTGTCCTCGCCCAAAGACCGAACCCCAGACCTTCATAAGTCAGGTGTGGTGTACAAAATCCCCTGTGCCGCATGTCCCACCGCATACATTGGTCAGACCGGACGCAGGCTCTGCCAACGTCTGGATGAGCACAAGAGAGCTGTGAAGGATGCCGATTTTAACTCGTCTGCTCTTGCTGAGCATGCTTGGACTGAAGGACACCCAGTTGACTGGCAGAGTGTATCCGTCTTGTCTAGTTGCCCTGATTACCATTACAGATTGGTGAAGGAGGCTATTTTAATCAGGACTTCTACTAGTGTCCTGAATAGAGACACTGGCACTCTCCCTCCCGAATATGACAACCTTATACATCTCTCTAACATCTCATAACATCTATTGTTGTCACCTTTTGTGTCACATTCCTCCACTTGCATTCCGTTGTTTATATCCCGTTGTCTCTCTTAGTTTTCTGCTCATATTCACTGAGGATGGTAGCTGTATAGCTACCGAAACGTTTGATGTTATAATCAGTTTTGTTTCCTGGCTAGTGTAATCATTTTAGTCTTTTCACAAAGCCAGAACTATTCATAAAACACAAAGATATTCCAGAACAAAAAAGATGAATGCATAAAGCGAAGGGTTGTCTCAATCTTTACTTAAGATTTTTGCGGCCTATAATATTGCGAATCTTATCATACAGATCATGCAGCTTCCTTCCTATGAACAGGCCGTTGTGCTGGTGCTCAGCCAGAAATGCCTTGGTCTCATCATTTGTGGGTAGAGTTTTCTCTGCAATCCATGAATCCATCCATTACCAGGTCATTCTCTCTTGCACTAAATAATTGATGCTTAGGCGCTACCCTCGTCTCCTTAGTTGTAACTGGGGCACCAAGTATAGATCCCACACTCTTGTATGCCATGATTCTTTTTTCTTTCTCCAGTGCCCAGTAGTGTCTCTCTGCTGTTTCATTGCTGTGGCTCAGGCTTCTGGCAATGGCCTGTTTTTCTTCAGCTGGCAGACAAGTCGACTTCACCTCCACGACTGTACGCATAGTTCTGGGTTTGGGAAGGGTAAACCCAGCTTTGTCTGCAAATGAGCTAATTAGGGTGGTGAGGTCAGTTAACTTGCTGCTCCAGAAGTTAGGAAAAACATATGGGCACTCAGCTAGAATAATGGCTTCCCTTACTTTCATCCACTTCTGTAAGAGCGTATGTATATCTTGGTCAAAGACCAACTTTGCCCGCTCTGTCTTGCCTGTCTTGTGGTCAGCCACACAAACAGTGTAGAAAACCATACTGCCCTCCTCCTGGCGGTAAGCAGCTTTCAATTCTGATACAGTCATGCCACATATTGCTGACGGCCTCTGTGAGTTTCTAAAATGAGAAAGGGTTAAAAAGTGATACCACAGAATCTAAACTACTGCTGTGAGAAGAGTTTACCTGTACAGTATGCGGCCAGCTATGACGGCCAGGCATTCACGGTACTGCTTACGAGTGGTCAACGATGGAGACTTCAGAATCCTGTCAACAGTAGTTAAGAATGCTTGAGTCAGTTTAGGACATGTCAGAAATCTTCCAGTGTCATTCAGATCTGGAGGGTTGGCTGCAATGTCCTCCAGCCTTGTCCTTTCCAACCTGGTCTTATCTGCCTTGAACGCCTTTCGCTGCTCTTTAATGAATTGATTTGATTGTTGAGGAAGAAGAGGTCAATAAAGTTGGCCTTCACTGCAGTAGGAATAGACTCTGATTTACCTTCCTCTTCATTCTCCACCCAAACAAGCTCCTCAGCAGGGGCGGATACAGGATTTTGTAAGGGGAGGGGCTAAACCGTCTGACATACGTAAAACGGTTGCGATTAGCGCAAAGATAATTAATAGCGTTCACCACTTGTTTCTCTTCGAGCAATCTTCACACGCTTAAACAGGAAAAGAATCGGTCAGGAACAGCACAAAACACGGCAGAAACACTGGGCTCCACACGCGCACACACTTTGACCGCACTGGAAGTCAATTGATGCGCGTGCAAATTATAATTTTTAATAGACCCCACGCAGGAAAGGGGGGGGCTAGAGCCCCCAAACCCCCCCCCCCCTAAATCCGCCCCTGCTCAGTATGTGTTTCTATCCCCGGTTGTGCAGTGGTGTCTTCATACATCACTTCCTCCAAATCACTATCGTTTTCCATCATACCACCGCTCATGGGGGAGTTAGCAAATCCTTCTTTGTCTTCGTCATATTCCTCTACGATCCTTGTCTCTTTTCTTGTCATTGCCATTGGTGTGACGACTGAGCCAGAAAACTCCTCCACATACTCAATGTCTTCTTCTACATACTCCTCAGTATCACCCAGGGCTGCAGAAGAAGAAGAGACGGAAGCTACCACAACCACGCAGGTATCACCCCATTCCCCCTTCTCATTCTCACTCTTCTCGCCCTTACCTACCTCTCTCTCAACCCCCCCTACTCCCCCCTCCCCCACATCACTCCCGCAAGCTTCCTCACCCTCTGCACCACCACTGCCACCCCCAATCATCACTCCCTCACCCTCAGTACACTCACAATCATCATCCATTCTCTCCACCCACCAATCCCCACCCTCCACCCCTCCTGTCATCCTCCACTCCATCTCTCCTGCCAACACCCCCTCTCCTCACCAAGCCTCCCCCTCTCATGTCTCTTCGCCTTCCTCCATTCTCTCCACCCACCAAACCCAAGCCTCCACCCCTCCTGTCATCCTCCACTCCATCTCTCCTACCAACACTCCCTCTCCTCACCAAGCCTCCCCCTCTCATGTCTCTTCGCCCTCCTCCATTCTCTCCACCCACCAATCCCCACCCTCCACCCCCCCTGTCATCCTCCACTCCATCTCCCCTACCAACACCCCCTCTCCTCACCAAGCCTCCCCCTCTCCTCACCAAGCCTCCCCCTCTCATGTCTCTTCGCCTTCCTCCATTCTCTCCACCCACCAATCCCCACCCTCCACCCCTCCTGTCATCCTCCACTCCATCTCTCCTGCCAACACCCCCTCTCCTCACCAAGCCTCACCCCCTCATGTCTCTTTGTCTTCCTCCACCCCCTCTGCCTCTACGCAGGTGTCTCCTCCCATCCCCACCCCTCCCACACTGTCAACACCAATAACCCTGCCCCATTCTTTTCTTTTCCATCCACAACCTGCACACACCCACAGGACACGAAGACCACGACTCCCAGCAAGTCTCTACTATGGACAAAGACGGCAATGGAAGTCAAGTAACAATAATAATTATGTGGTCAATCTCTCATCTAAACCTCTATCATGGGACACAGTTAATTTACTTTCCAAAGGCTTAGGCTATGCACCAGTCCCTGCACCACCTGACAGGTCTAATCTTAGTGAGGACTTGCTGGCCCTAGCTAGACGCCTACGCATAGCATACCGCTTCAGGAACAGCAGACGGCCAGGTAATAAACATCCCTTCAAGCCGAAGTCGCAATGGATACCGCCTAAAGCTAACAAAATGCTAGAGGACTACATTGAAGCAACCATAGCTGAAGAACCTGAAGAAATAACCCCCAAACCCAACCTCTCCAAGAATGAAACCAGAATCCTACAAGAATTGGGTAAGAATAGAGACCTAGTAATCAAGAAAGCCGATAAAGGAAGTTGCATCGTAGTTCAAGACCGATCCACCTACATATCAGAAGGCAGCTCGCACCTAGCAGACGCTTCAACATACAAGCCTTTAGACTCCGACCCCACAGCCTCCATAGCCAAGAACATAGGAGAATTAGTTAACAGTATGAAAGAATTAGGCTACCTTGACACATATACACATGCCTACATGCTTCCCCCTGAAAAGGTAAAAACCCAACGCATGTACTTTCTTAACAAGCTTCACAAGACCCCACATGGAATTAGGCCCATAGTCAGTGGTTGTAGTGGACCCACCGAGCGCGTCTCATCATTTCTTGACCACATAATCAAACCATTGGTACCCACCATGCCCTCATACATCAAGGACTCCTCTCATCTTATCTCCCTATTAGAAAACACCCATATCCCGAGCAACGCGATTCTAGTTACGATAGATGTATCAAGCCTTTACACAAATATCCCACAAGACGAGGGTACGAATGCCTGCTTAGATGCAATAGAAGCTACTGAAGCCTCACATATCCCTAGGAATGCCTTACGCCAACTCTTTGATATAGTCCTTAGGTGCAACGTCTTCAGCTTCAACGGCCAGATCTACCAGCAGATCCAGGGTACGGCGATGGGGACAAAGATGGCTCCTTCATATGCCAATCTGTTCATGGACAGATTTGAACGAGCCTTCCTTGCTCAGGAACCTATCCTGCCTCTTGTCTGGAAGCGTTACATAGATGACATCTTATGCATCTGGACGGGGATTAGGAGCGAACTAGACGGTTTTCTAGATAGGCTTAACAAAGCACATAGAACCCTAAGATTCACGTGGAGCATTAGTAATGAGTGCATCGAATTTCTAGACTTAAACATTTTTAAGGGAGGGAAGTTCAACACAACAAACCACCTAGATATAAGCACACACTTCAAAACCACCAACACCTTTCAATACCTGCACTTTTCCTCTTCCCACCCCAGGAGTATCTTCAAAGGACTCGTGAAAGGAGAAGCAATCAGGTTCTTACGTTCCAATACTAATGCACACACTTACTACAATACAATAAGTACATTCAGAAAGCATTTACTTCGTAGAAACTACCCCCAACGCTTTGTTGACAGCATCCTTAGGAACATCACATACGACTTAAGAGCTTCATACATTCCCAACCTCAACCCTAGCCCTAGCCCTAGCCCTAACCCTAACCCTGCCTCAAACATACCTAGACTTATCACTACCTACACACCTTACTATACATCATTGTCACGCCTGATAAACAAATACTGGTCCCCCATACACAATGATCCAACTCTCTCCACTTTATTTCCTACCCCGCCCCAGCTCTGTTTCCAGAGGAACCCAACCATTGCAGACTCCTTGGTGAAAGCTGCACTTCCAGGAGCTCCACGTCCCCCAACAGGTCAGGTACCCCCCATACCCATACCCAGGCTAGACTCACGCATGGTGCGATGTGCCGATAAGCGTTGCAAAGTGTGCCCCAATGCTGAAGGAAGACGTATCCTATTTTCAACGGTGTCCAAAACACCATACACTTTCCATGAAACTTTCACATGTGCAGATACCTCTCTCATTTACTGCATTGTCTGCAGCAAATGTGAGAAACTGTACATAGGCTTAACTTCCAACAGCCTTAGGGTGCGCTTTCGCACTGGACACTGCGCATGGCATAGCCCTAGACGTTGCCTAGGTGAAGTAGGAGTGGAATGCTCCCGCTCTACCCTGACAACCGAGCCTTTGTTTGCACACCACCTATCCCGTATAGAGCACTCGCGCGCGCAACGCATTTTGTCCTGCGAAGCTTAACCTTTTAGTATATAAACATGTATTACCAGTCATTCCCCCGAAGAAGGTCACCGATCACCGAAAGTACTAGGGAAGTATTATTCTTATTCGACTGGTGTTTTTGCACATGGCTACCTCCGAGCCTCTACCTCAGAGACCCACGCGCAAGTCTCGGAGACTGCGAGGACAGGAACCGCAGCAGGCCACTCCGGAGAAAGTGGTCGGGAGAGTCGCCACGCGGGGACCACACCCCTTCCTCCAAATCACTATCGTTTCCATCATACCACCGCTCATGGGGGAGTTAGCAAATCCTTCTTTGTCTTCGTCATATTCCTCTACGATCCTTGTCTCTTTTCTTGTCTCTTTTCTTGTCATTGCCATTGGTGTGACGACTGAGCCAGCAAACTCCTCCACATACTCAATGTCTTCTTCTACATACTCCTCATTCTCTTCTACATACTCCAGACCTTCGTCATTCTCTTCTACATACTCCAGACCTTCGTCACTCTCTTCTACATACTCCAGACCTTCGTCACTCTCTTCTACATACTCCACATCTTCCTCGTTCCCTTCTACATAATCCAAATCTTCCTCTTTCTCTTCTACATAATCTTGATCTTCCTTATCGTCTTCTACATACTCCAGATCTTCCTCATACTCATTCACATTATCCTTTCCATACTCTTGAACTTCCTCGTGCTTCTCATCAATGTCTGCATCTCTCTTTCTATCTGTCAATGCCATTGGTGCAATGAGGGATTTGGATGAATGTTCATCACTCACAGCGCTTGCTGATGCCATGTGGGACTGGTCGGCCGTCAACATCATGTTGTCTGGAGGATTCAAGGTTACCAAAGTCCCCTGTCCTCTTTCTCTGCCAGCTACTACTCTACCATCGACAAGCCATCCACCGCTGTTCCTGTCTCGGTCCAGGTAATCGTAACAAAGTTCATCCCCAACACTAATGTCACGTATGGCAAGAAATCCAATCCTCCACTTGCCTCGAATGAAGAAAGGGCGGCTGAGACGAAGGTTTCCTCCACGACTAACATGGTACAACTGAATTATGACATCATGGATTAACCCGCTTCCTGCGTTATGGCTCACCTTTAGCCACTATTCCCTAGTCTTTGGCCTAACCAAGCCTACAGTACTCAAAAAAAAATTCTCATAGCGTTCAGCACTGCTGCGTGGTTTCCCTCCAGTTACCTGCGCATTTCACTACCCGCAAACATGCAGAAAGTTGTCAAAATGACGCATGCCTGCGTAACATGTAAAACTTCCGGGAACATGAATAGACTTTAGATTGAACGTGCCTGTGGTATATGGGTGCATGAGAATTGTGTCGACTAAAATGTTGATGCCAGTGGTGAGGACCTGTGGTATTTGATTCTCTGCAGGTGCTTGTTTCCAAGCGTTTCCAGAGGTCTCCAAGTGTTGTAGTTCTGTGAAAAATTAATCTAGCAGCTTGGCCCACATCAGTGTAGTAATCAGGAAACCCAAATTGTCTCTCACATGTGGTACAGATGTCAGTAATGTGACCAACAGTAAGAGCAGGTGTGTGTGTGTGGACTTACAAGTAGGATGAATACGCAATGTAATGACATATACAATACGATGTATAGATATTATATAGAAACTTCTCGTGATAAATTAGAAGTTGTATGGATGCATGATGGACAGTATGATGGATTATGAATAGGAGGAAAATAAAATAATTTATCACGAGAGTTTCTATATAATATCTATACATTATGCTTGCGTACAAAAAGCCTGCATCTCACATTAAGGAGATCCCTGCCTTCCTTGCAACAATGCACCTTGTTGGGTTGGGTGGAGCTTGGTTGTGCAGGTTATAGGCTTCTCTCTCAATTAACCCACTCAGGAGGAGAAGTGGCTCAAAAGGGAGACCAGTGGCTATCTCTGTCAGCTGGGCTCTTAGCTCAGTTGGCAGAGCAATAAGGTACTAACTCAAGGTCACTGGTTCAAGCCCGGTAGAGCCCACTTTTCCTCCTATTCATAATCCATCATACTGTCCATCATGCATCCATACAACTTCTAATATACAATACGATTAGATGAATATTTGCACCCACTGACATGACCCCAATGGGCAGGAGAAAAGTTGCATTTATAACTATTTCCATGCCCTCTTAACAATTTTTGAAGGAAGCGATTCACACCAAATTGGAGGACACGCTAGAGGACACAAAATTTATCCGAAGGACATGGGGAAGAGGACGCTGAAGTCTTTGAGGACCTGGGAAGGACGACATAACCAAATTGAGGGGACACGGGGAGGACCAAACCAGCTGTGATGGAGGACCAAACGAGCTGTGAGGGGACACGGGGAGGACAAAACAAGGTGTGAGGGGACACGGGGAGGACCAAACAAGCAGTGAGGGGACACGGGGAGGACCAAACAAGCTGTGAGGGGGAGAGGACCAAACAAGCTGTGAGGGGACACGAGGAGGACCAGACGAGCTGTGAGGGGACACGGGGAGGACCAAACGAACTGTGAGGGGACACGGGGAGGACCAAACGAGCTGTGAGGGGACGCAAAAAGGACCTCTGACTCCCAAAAAGGACATTAATTTTGGGATGCAAAGTGGAGACACAAAAGGGACCTCCAGCTCTGACAAAATAATCAATGTATTCAAGGTAACAGCACATAAATGTATTTCTTATTAGCATACACTGCATAGAAGTATTATACATTAATATTGTATTGAATTTAAGGACTTGCCTTTGAATGCAGGAAAATACAATGGACTTACAAGTAGGATGAATACACAAAGTAATGACATATATAATACGATATTAGGGATTAACAAAGATCTCATGAATATTCGCACCCACCGACACATGACCCCAATGGGACAATTTATGAATGGATATTCCAACACAAAAAAGTGCATTATCATTCCTTTTAAAGTCATTCCAGGCAGGAGAAATGTTGCAATTACTCATATTTACTACAACTATTTCCATGCCCTCTCGACAATTTTTGAAGGAAACGACGACAGAATTCACACCAAATTGGAGGACACGCTAGAGGACACAAAAATTATCCAAAGGACACGAGGAAGAGGACGCCGAAATCTTTGAGGACCCGGGGAGGAGGACATAATCAAATCGAGGGGACACGAGGAGGATCAAACAAGCTGTGAGGAGACGCAAAAAGGACCTACGGTCCCAAAAATGACCAAAAAAGGACATTCCGAAGGGCCGTAGCCTTAGCCCTAGCTCTCAGCCCTAGCTTCTAGCCTTACCTTATATGTTCGGAGAGCTTCCAAAGTCATTCTCAGCAGTCCATCAGACGAGGATTCACAGTGAATATGACGTAGTACCTGAGGAACTTGGACGGTATGTAGAGATGAGAGGGGAGGGTGGAGAGGAATACAGAGTTAGGAGAAAGGGAAAGGTGAGGTTAAGTGAAGAAACAAGGGAAGAGTGGAAGAGACGGAGGGAGAGGGGGATATGGACACCATGTGAAGTGTATGTCAAGGAGTGCCACTGGTGAGCTCCCTTCACTAGCTTATTCACGTAGGGGCACGGTAGGTGGTGATACACATGTTAGATTGTCTTTTTGTGTCACTTTCTGTACTACATGATCCAAGTATCCAGATAGATGTACATTTGTGGTAATTACAAGCATGAATGAAAATGTCTGTAGGTGCCTGTGTGTTTTACATGTATATACATTCATGTACATGCACGTATGGTGTGTGTGCATGTGTGTGCGTTTTTTTGAGGTTAGTCTTGATGCATGTTTACCTGCTTCTTCCTGTGTTTTTATACATACCAAAAATGACTACGGTAAATTTACCCACAAGGGTTAAATTTACTTTCTGCTAACTTAAAGTCTAAACAGCCAAGGTTGGTCAATTAACCAAATATTTTAAAATAACTATGGGAACTCATGATTTAACTACAGTGGTTATAGCTACTCGCAGTATTAAGGGTCAAAGCAACTACCTATCCAGTACATATAACCATGATTGGGCTATGATGAACAATATAATGAAAGTTGTTTTTGTAAACTATTCATTGTAGGGTGAGGTGTCTATACCATGAAATGATGTTTCAATGAAATATATGTTTTTCCATCAGCAAGTCTGTGAGCATGATGAACACAATGATCAAACATCTTCCATAATAGTGATAGATAACAGAAGTTCATTGCATTATTTCGTGCACCCACACGCAAAATCCAAGTGGATTTTGGCAGCAGTAAGTGGTGGTGACTAAACACTTTACTCTCTCAGCCTCTCCGTGTTTCATCCAACTACTTGATATGGCCACTTAACCAGTAGAAGGAAGTGAATTAGAGAAGAGGCCGGTTTAGCTAGTGACTCCGCGAATGAGTCCATGTCTGTTGAAGAAATCTCTCTTTTTCTGCAATGAGATTCCACATCGTTTTTGTGAAGTATAAGAAAGACAATGTACACACATTAGCCTCATTCCCAGGCTCTCTCCCACTAGCAAACTTTGAAGCACTTGACATTGAAAAGCAAGAGAGCCTGGAAGATTTTATCAGTAAGCTGGAAGTCATAACTTAACCATACATATGGTAACACAGTCAAAGACCAGACATCAACAAAGGTGATAGCAATTCTATACCAGGGTAATTTCCTACTAGCAAGACATTTCACCCCAAGGACTTCCGACACCTTCAACTACCATTGCTCATTACTGGATGGTCCGTTATGTGCCTAAGATTAAGTTACATATGGCATCAGTTTTTCAACCCCCCTAAACAACTTTCATGTTGTTGAGCAGCTTCCACAAGCATGTGTTGCTGGAAGGAGTTGTACCGTACGCTGAAAATGTATGCTATGTTTGTTGCATAACACTGAATTTCTCTTACATGTATGCTGTTTTGTTATCCTGTGGATGTGTGATGTTCAGCATGGGTTTGCTCTGCTTGCCTACAATGCTCATTCATCTAATATGATACCATGCAGCTGCCCAGATGTAGAGCCTAGCCATAAATATCTACCCCAAATGATTGGTGACAAAGTACCTACTGAAGATGGTAAGTGGGAGTGCTTTTTTCTACTCCACGACATACTTCAATTGTGCACTGCCACAGTTTCTTCAAGTGCACTTACTGGACTACCGGAGGCATTGATTGATCATCATCACACATTATTTATTCAGTGTTACCCGCATTCGTCTGTAACCCCAAAAATCCAGTACATGGTGCACTTCCCTCATCAGGTTATTAGGTACTGCATGGTTATTACATGTATAATTAGCTTTATAAACTTTTTCACACAGAACTGGCCCATTAATTAGTACATGGTGCATGAGGATGGAGGCAAAGAACAGCTTATTTAAATGTGCTGCTCAAGCCAGTAACTTTAAAATGTGCTGTTCTTTGTGGCACAACATCAACGGCTCCTCTTGTACCTACATTTCAAGTGGAAATTTCTTTGATACTATGTTAGTGTAACCCAGGTATACATTATTTCCTAAATAATAGATTTTTTTTTTCTATTCAGCAAAGGAACCCAAAGCACTTACCCCTGAAACTCAAAGAGGAAGGAGTAGAGTTTTATGATTCAGATTTGGTGTACAGATAATTAGTCTATTATGTGCTGCACTAGTACATATTAATAGTGCAAGGAGAACGAGATGACTTTTTACATGTATCTGTGCACATGATGGTGGCGTATTTGCTGAGGTAGATAGGGTTTTCTTTCTCTCTTACTGTTTTAGGTAGAGTGCTAAGCACGTGCAATTCCTAATGATGTCTACACACCCTCATTCATGGAGTACATGTATATGTATATTGTATATACATAGTAATGTACATACCTTTGCTTTCAGACCAAAGAGCGTTGTTTATTTGGGAGTCAAGTGCATACATTCTCATTACATTCTGCTTCATTTGCAAGCTGATGACCTTCCAGCTTTTGGACACGTATTGCTATGATAACTCTTTATGGTCCATAACGCCAAATGGCATGTAATAATTGCAGACACTTGGGTCCATAACGCCAAATGGCGCATACTCACATACACCTTACCTCTGCTACTACTGTTACACGATCCCTTCCTTTGTTAACACACAGCGAACATCTACTGAGGTTGTAGGTGAAAGCACAGCTGTAATAGCACGTGTGCAGCTAGCTATGCCCCCATGAAGTGGGCTTGTAAGTTTGCAACCGCTGCTTACAATTGCATGGGAAGTACATGGCAGAAGAAGTAGCTGACTTGTTTGAAGGTGATGGCAGCGCGCTTGACACTATATGCATGGAGGGTAGCGAGGATGAGTTAGGAATGGAGGAAGTTGAAGTTGTGGAAAATCCATTCTGGCACCATGCTCCACAGTTTGATGACTTTGAGGAGCTGCAAGGTACTCTGAGATAACGATAATATAGTGCATGTATTTAGGGTATAGCATTCAAAAATGAAATATTTTGATTGGTTAATACTGGGTTTCTAAATCCCGTAGTAGTTCTTGGTGGATTCTACATATAGAATCTACATATAGAATCCACCCTCCAGGGTGTGGACTTCTAGATATAGAATCGATCCTCTATGGCGAAATTGCAGTTTCCTAGCGACAGCGAAATTGCATAGTTTCCTAGCGACAGCGTCTATAGCGTGCTGACTCTTTTAGCGTTTTGAATCTAACGCAAGTACGTATTGAATTGCAACAAGCCTAGTGTCGGCAGCCTTTCTCAGTTCTGAGCGATAAGAGTTAGCTTATTGACCACGCCTCCAAAGGTAGGCTATGCAGCGATATCTCCTGGTCGCTGGTCATCGATCCTTCTGATGTTCGTTTGCTGCTATTGTCAATTTGCATTGAATATTGTGAGCGTCGGTAGTTACTGTTGCTATACTCTAAATAAGTTAGACACACTCGTCGTCGGGAACTACGTGATTTAGAAAGCCTCGGGCCCCGTAGTACGCTCGGAACGCTACATCCCAGGGTTCTGTTAGGGAAAGGCGGTCCAGGGGGAGAGGAAGAGGGTGCAGAAGGGGAAGGGGAAGGAGAAAAGGGAGTGGTAGAAGACAGGGGAGAAGAGAGAGCATGAAAGACAGAGGGAGTGTTCACAGCAGAAACCAACCGGTATGCTACCCAGTGTTTGGAAGGCACTGACAAGCACTGGAGTACAATTCCTAAGGAAATCAGAGCATATCTTGGATTCTGCATCCTGATGGGTATTGTGGAAATATGGGTATTGTGAGAGAACCGGATATTCGGGACTACTGGTCTCCGAATGAACTGCTCCACTACAGTCCTGTAGCCAGTTGCATCAGCAGGCTCTAGTTTGAAGAGATATCCAGATATCTTCATTTCACAGACAACACCTCACTGCCACAGAGGCAAGCGCCTGGGTTTCACCGCCTGCAGAAGGTGAAAGATTTACTGGACAGAGTTAGGTCTCAGTTTGCTGCTGTCTATCGCCCAGGCTGTTGCATATCTGTGGATGAGGCCACGATACCTTTCAAAGGTAAGTACAACCCCTCCCCACACACACACACACACACACATACACACACATGCAGGTAAAACGAATACCTTACCTCCAGGTTGCTCAGCAAAGAGTATGTACCAAAGAAGCCCATTCGCAGAGGTTTCAATGTGTGGGTTGTCGCTGATAGTTCCAATGGATATTTCGTCGATGTGGATGTATACGTTGGGCGGGCTTCAGATGGAGTCACAACTGAACATGGGCTGGGAGGGAAAGTTGTCCTGAAGCTTACCGAGCAGTTCAGTCACAGACACCATAGGGTTTTCTGTGATAATTTCTTCACGTCACCTACACTTTTTGATGATTTACCGTCAAGGGGACTATATGCATGTGGGACAGTTTGCTGTGACAGACGTGAATACCCAGGGGCAGTGAAGGGGTTGTCACTATTACATGGAGAGTATAGGTTTCAGCTGCGAGGCCAGTTGACTGCTGTTGACAAGTGCCAGGTCAATGTTCTCTCCACTATCACAGATGCTAATACCTCAGTTACAGTAAGAATAAAAGAAAAGACACTTGTACAACCCTCAACTATCCCACTGCTATCGTAAATTACAACCGGCATATGGCTTGTGTTGACCGCGATGACCAGCTCTGCCGGTATTATAACTTACGTCTGAAATGTAGGAAATACTATAAATACATCTTCTGGTTTATTGTAGATGTGTCCATTACCAACGCACACATACTATACTACACAGTCGTTATTGTGTACCAAAGGCTGAAGCAATTCCGTCTACAGCTGGCCCAGTCTTTGATTGGAGACTACTATGGTTGCCAAAGGATAGGTGGACCATCCACTTCATCAGTTCCTCTCCGTCAACCGATCCCTCACCAACCTTCATACTTTCCTTCAAAAAGAAGTCAGATTTTTTTATTTCTCTTTGACCGGCGTGTAAATGATATACGCGTAATAAGAGTCAGTCATGCGCTTGCTCGTAATTGTATAATTACGGACCCTAAAGAGTTAAAGGGCTCGCTCCGTTTGAAGTGTGCGTGTGTCATACATATGGGCTTTGCCAAAGTTGCAACATGAAACTGGTTGAGAATCAATCTTTTCATGCTCATTTGTTACACGATGGATATTTGTTTCATTCTCACAGCTTTGAAAGAGTAAATGTATGTAGTATTTAATTTATTTAATTGTGACAGCTTAACAAACGTGAACTACATTTCAATACGTCTCTGCATGTGCATGTGCCAATGTTAGAAGCACACTAACAATGTAACATCTATTATGTAATCCTGCAATTGCACTTGCCGTTCACTTATATGATCTGGAAAGCTCTGGAACCACGAGGCACTTCGAGTCTCCACCTGAAGTTTGTGAAACGAAACCTCTTATCTTATCCCATTGGCATTCTGACAACTGATCGAATCTCTTGGAATATTTCTCTTTCGGTCATGAGGGATTTGAGTTGTACTTTTCAAATTAAGCTTGTTTGCTACCAGAAATTTCATGATTCTGATGCCATGGTATCTGAATGAGACCTCCTTGCACAACAAACGATGTCTCGATCATAAACATACACACGCAACTTCTTACTTGAGGTCTGCTGTTGAAGAGCATGTTTTCGCACAAAGCTGGAAGGGAAAGGTTGTTTACAGGTGGAAAAGTTCTGGTAGATAGTTGGCACGAGCATATTCAAGTGACAGTCACTTTGCTAACCCCTTCCCCTTTTTAGAAATAGGACAGTGGTATCCATGGTCTAAATCAGAGTCTGGGGAACTCCTACACTCACCTGGTCGCATTAGCCCAGTTCTACAGCCACTGGAACTAGCTGGTGTAGATTTAGAACTCCCATGCGATAGTTGCCTACAACCACAACTATGCAGTCGTAGCGACATGCTGGAGGGGAAAGGTTGTTTCCTACAGGTGGAAAAATGATTAAGCATATTGAACTGACAACTGCTTTACTCACCTTTTCCGCTTTTTGGAAAAAGGAGAGTGGTGTCCATGGTCGAAATCGGAGTCTGGGGAACTCCCATGCTCACGTGGTCCCTTTAGTCCAGTAAAAAATAAGGTGAAGATGTATTGCTAGGATTATGTAAAAAAGATGGACATTTCTCAACTTACCAAGAAAGTGTATTTGTTTGGGCGTCTGGATTCGATGGAATGGAATGGTGGAATGGAATGGTGGAATGGATTACTGGAATGGACTACTGGAATGGCTTAGCACGCATGCGCATTAGAGCTATTCGCCTTGCTTGTCCATGTTGTCCTGCTCAGGCTAGAGAGAGCAGTTGTTGTATCCCTTGTAATCATCCGTCTAACGCAGCTATGGCTATGCGGGGATCAGAAACAGCTGGTAGCCCTATCAGATTAGACGACTCGCCAGCAGGAAAGAACCGCTCGGAGTTGCCGCTTGGTGTAGCGGTCTCGGAGTCAGCCTCACCTGTAAAAGTTCTCCAAGGAGATCAGTTTAGGTGAGAACTGTTCATTATGCATTAGTGATTGAAGGTGGTGCTCAGAAGCAGAGGGAATTTAAGTATGATTGCTAAACCCGTGATAGAGTGCGGGTATGATTTTAAGGTAGTTTGTTTCCAGAGGGGGGGGGGGGGGCAGTGTAGTTGCTGCTTGAGTCCAGTGGTCATCGCTTTGTGTACAGTCAGGTCTTTAATTATGGGTGGACCAAGGGTGTGCTTGATGTACTTTCTGTGTATTACAGGAAGACTCGTGCATGTTCATTTATAGTACATGTTACTCAGCCAAAGCAAAGAAATGATGTGATGCACTCTGGTTCTTCTCTCTTTAGACACATTGCTGATACATTTGACAGTTTGAGTGACACAGAATCTGAAACAGAGTCAGATATAGGTAATTTATACATAATAATATTCTTGTAGTTGTTGCAAATACTTTCTACAATATTAGGTGATGCATTGTCTGAAAGTGAGGTGGACAAGGGTGGTAATATTTTGAGGTATTGGTGGGTATTATATGTTACACTTGTCTAGGAAAGACACTAAAAAGAGCCTGAAGAGTGGTAATGTCGAAACCTAAGTGGTGCTTTGCTGCCCTCTGCTCTTCAGTGACTTCCTTGCACTTTGTTGTTGGTAGTAGGTGGGGCACAGTATATATTTAAGTAGTGGTCAAATTGCATTTACCCATTAGTGAAAGAATGTCTGCTATAAACCTGCCTTTTGAGTGGTTACAGCCCTCAACTTATACAAGCCCCACCTAGTTTGGGATTAGCCTGCTTATAAGATTTGCCATTCAATTACATTTTTACCAATACTATTGTTACTCTCTTTATAGGAATAGCTCCGGTTTACCAATCTTTGAAAAACCTCCCCCCAAGTATTCAACCTATCAAATAATGCATATCTTACTGAATCCGAGCATTGATGAAGAACGTATTGCCTCAAAGAGACTGTTGGATGCTCTCCTTACAGTGCTACTTTTGTCGTTGATGTCAGCAAGCCTGCACATCCCGATGACATTAAGAAGAACATGTACGGAAAGTGGATACACAAAGGATCGCATACTGATGTCTTCATCTGTACATATGACAGTGACAGTATCAACATTGAAAAGGCTGCCGTTGGTGCAAGCGGAAATAATGTGTACTACCTGAGACGCCTTCATAGTGTTCATCCTAGCAAGCACAGTGTATGTAACATTGCATGTGCGTGTGCAGTAATGCCAGGGTTTCTTTTAGGGGGGGGGGGGCAAATGCCCCCCCTTAATGCTCCCCCTTAAGTCAAACAGACCTTCCTCATATACAGTCACATGTATTTTCATGTTACCCTCCAAGATTTCTCGTATATGCCGTTTGCTCGCCCTTGTCACATTTTCTGAAATAAACCCTGAATGTTCTTCCTGTGTCAGCTTAGTGTATGCATGTGTTTTTGACTCCTTTTTCTGTCTTACAAATGTTGGTATGGTTTGAGCCAACTGACAATGTTCCAAGGCCTGCATGAGTTCTGTGTATGACATTCCATCTGTGCATTCTGTAGTTAGCCATAAAGTGCGGCATTAGATATGTAACCTTAGTGTATACTACTCAGTGTTCATGGTTTGTAATTGTGTCTGGTGGAGATGTTGTCATGTCAGGGGTTGGCGAGGACCTGTACCAGTGTAGTGTTTCTTTGCAAGGTGGTGCTGTCGAGTTTAGTCACTCCAAGAGTGGGACGAAGTTG
Source organism: Theonella swinhoei (assembly GCA_963970385.1). NCBI lineage: Eukaryota > Metazoa > Porifera > Demospongiae > Tetractinellida > Theonellidae > Theonella > Theonella swinhoei. Next base: position 10,198,511 of record OZ019948.1, on the reverse strand, counting down.
AATGTGTCAGGAGGACGACAAGAAACAAGTGGACTTCCCTTGCTTCCTCCACCGCTAATTCACTGCCCATCCTCACCAAAATCCCCGTTTGAACTAGCATTTATTTCAGGAAATGTAAGTGTGTGTAGAGGATGCCGCCAAAAATATCCCAAGCCAGCTAATGCTCCACTGGATTTATGCATACGACACAAAGAATGGCAGGAATTTTTGGGACCACTGGGGACCCCTCAGACCCGATATGGAAATGTGTACTATCACTGCAATGTTCCATGTGTCAGATCCCGTAACCCTGAGTTTGAGCCAGCAATGTTACAAGTTCATCCCAGCATTGCCATGCAACTGATGGCAATACACACTGAATATCTCTCTACCCATATGCCAGGAAGATTTTGAAGGAATCTGACATTTTTTGGCTACGTATACTGTTGTTATAATCACACCGTAATGATATTATTGTCTGAAATTACATTGTACTTGTAGTCAGTGCAACGCAATTTGCAGCCGTGCTATTTTTAACTGTGCCGTGGTCTACACGATTGCAATGCATACATCAGGCAGAGATACGTGATCTGTTGCCGGAGAGTAGGTATTAAGCTTATATATATATACCACCTGTTCAGGTGATAGCTGCAGTGGTTGGAATGTGTGCGTGGTAGCTACGCCCGAATCAGAGCAGTATAAGTTTGAGTTTGTGGTGCACATGCAATTGCAACTTGATATAGCTACAACTTACAAGGGCTATCGTATAATAATACGCTCTGCCTGTCTGTTTTCTGTTTCCTACAGGCCAGAGGAACGGATAGTAATCGTACAAATGCATGATGGCATTGATACATTTTGTAGATCTATTAGCATAGGCGTGGCAGTGGGTGGGGCATCCATTATTTCATTCCAGTAGTCCATTCCACTGTTCCATTCCACCGTTCCATTCCACCGAATCCAGACGCCCTATTTCTTCGACCTTTTTTGAGTATTCTGTAGAGTGACATATAATGGCCAAAACAGACCACATCCTTTTTGGAGATTTGTTCATTAGCAGTGAATGAAGATAAAATTTTACAAAAAGATGGCTAATTTCTGTTACTCATCTATTCAGAAAGTGAATTGGCCAGAAAGTACACTGACCCAAATGGGAGGTTCTTATTCTATTGGAGGCAAAACAGCATTCAACAGCAAGGGACATGTTTGACTGCTTTTCTTAACTTCCAAGTCATACATCTGATCAATTTTAAGTCTATGACTATGCTTAATAGCATTAGCACGTTTACGTTCTTCATTCTGAAGTTTCTTTTAGCCTCTAATAGTTTCTTTTCCTCAATTTCTGCTGCTTCTTGAGCATAGTAGTTTCTAGCTTGCTCCGCCCAACGCTCTCTCAGACTTTCCTCTATTCTTTTCTGCCAATCTTCCTTTAAATCTTTCTTTTTTTCTGTTGTGACTGCTTCCTACATCTTTGTCCAGTGCTCTGTGATCTTTTCCCTCTCTTAGCCTGTACAGAGCATTAATATAACTCTAATGCCCACTCAACACAACTCCTCACCTACAAGACCACATAATCAAGTGAAAATCCATACACCACAGTATAATCCTCCCCTACAAGACCGCACAATCAAGTCAGGTTGCCAGTAGGGGATACACACACAACCACAGTACAATCCCTACCTACAAGACCGCACAATCAAGTCAGGTCGCCAGTAGGGGATACACACACAATTACAGCACAATCGCCAGTGAGGGATACACACACAACCACTGCACAATCCCCACCTACAAGACTGCACAATCAGGTTGCCAGTAGGGGATACACACACAACCACAGTACAATCCCCACCTACATGACCGCACAATCAAGTCAGGTCGCCAGTAGGGGATACACACACAATTACAGCAAAATCCCCACCTACAAGACCGCACAATCAAGTCAGGTCGCCAGTAGGGAATACACACACCATTACAGCACAATCCCCACCTACAAGACCGCACAATCAAGTCAGGTCGCCAGTAGGGGATACACACACAATTACAGCACAATCTCCACCTACAAGACCGCACAATCGCCAGTGAGGGATACACACACAACCACTGCACAATCCCCACCTACAAATCAGGTTGCCAGTAGGGGATACACACACAATTACAGCACAATCCCCACCTACAAGACCGCACAATCAAGTCAGGTCACCAATAGGGGATACACACACAATTACAGCACAACCCCACCTTCAAGACCGCACAATCAAGTCAGGTCGCCAGTAGGGGATACACACGCAACCATTGCACAATCCCCACCTATAAGACCACACAGGTCGCCAGTAGGGGATACACACACAACCACAGCACAATCACCACCTACAAGACCGCACAATCAAGTCAGGTCAACAGTAGGGGATACACACACAATAACAGCACAACCCCACCTTCAAGACCACACAATCAAGTCAGGTCGCCAGTAGAGGATACACACGCAACCATTGCACAATCCCCACCTATCACACAGTACGGTAGTACTGTGTATATAGGGATTGCTATGGTCTATCCCCATTGAAAACCATATATAAGGATATTTTTCATATTCACTTTCAATTTGAAGTTGATTCCACTTTTAATGATATCAAGGTGAAGAATGCGTGAAAAATAACCATGAAACAAAAATTGGTTGATCTGTGACATAAGATATGCGTAATATCACAAAAGTGCATTTCACATTTTTGCCCATGTTCTTCATCTTTATTCTTCTTCTTCTTGAAGAAGCGTAACTCAATAACCATAAAATCAATGAAATCGAATCTTTGCATGTGAAAATGTATCAATACGTACTGGGGAATAGAGGTATAATTGTTTCGTTAACCCTTGTAGTTCATATACTACTGATCGTTATCTCTCCCAGCAATGTATTATGAATAAGGATAACCAATGATCAAAACTCAGCAACCATGGTAACCATCAACCTGAAAGTTAGCATGTGTAGAGATATCATTGCTAATAGCAACATGACAAAAGCATATTTTATTAACCCTTGTGATTCTTGTAATAATGATGTTAACACTCCTCTCAATGCAATACATGTACATACAAGTAAATAAAAAATTTAAGAAATTTGAAGTGTAATATAGGAATTGCATAAAAACGAAAAGAGGCAAGATTGGGACACAGACATGCTATGTACATCAACATACCTTTTAGTACATTGATGTATATAGCATGTCTGTGTCCCAATCTTGCCTCTTTTCGTTTTTATGCAATTCCTATATTACACTTCAAATTTCCTAAATTTTTTATTTACTTGTCATTTTTTTACTATTGTAAGCAATAATTCTCCCTAGCATGTCCTCTCCATATCCATAAACATCTGACCAAGTATTGAGCTACTGTATAAATACGTGATTAGTACTGAGGGCGTGGTTTGGTTGCAAGCAGCAGCTGCGTACACTTTGGTCTATAAGCAAACCTGCTAGCAACGTACTATCAGTCACCAGAGCTTTGGCTTGGTGGTATATAGTATCGTGGTAGAATAGCGTGCCGTTTCTCCAGCAGACGGCATATAAGCATATATTATACTATATGGTATCTATGATATAAGCTTACCGGGGTATATACGTAGAGGTTATCGTTTTCTTGTATGACGCAAGCTATATATACGTGTACTATGCACGTACATTCAAAATGAATTACGTAATGGCTATATATATGTACATGTATTGCATTGAGAGGAGTGTTAACATCATTATTACAAGAATTACAAGGGTTAATAAATATGCTTTTGTCATGTTGCTATTAGCGATGATATCTCTACACATGCTAACTTTCAGGTTGATAGTTACCATGGTTGCTGAGTTTTGATCATTAGTTATCCTCATTCATAATACATTGCTGGGAGAGATAATGATCAGTAGAAAATGAACTACAAGGGTTAACAAAAATTATACCTCTATTCCCCAGTACGTATTGATACATTTTCACATGCAAAGATTCAATTTCATTGATTTTATGGTTATTGAGTTACGCTTCTTCAAGAATAATAATAAGAAGATGAAGAACATGGGCAAAAATGTGAAATGCACTTTTGTGATATTACGCATATCTTACATCACAGATTGTTTCATGGTTATTTTTCACGCATTTTTCACCTTGATACCATTAAAAGTGGAATCAACTTCAAATTGAAAGTGAAAATGAAGAATATCCTTATATATGGTTTTCAATGGGGATAGACCATAGCAATCCCTATATACACAGTACTACAGTACTGTGTGATATATAGCGATTACGTAATTCATTTTGAATGTACGTGCATAGTACATACGTTTTACGTATATAGTTAGCTTGCGTCATACAAGAAAACGATTACGTCATGAGACAAGACTCATTAATGACGTCATTTACACCAGCCGCGCATGCGCAAAAGCTTAGCAACTAGCGCTGGTAACAATTAGGCATGGAGTGAACTGGCTGATAGAGAACGTGTTGACGATTTGTATAGCAACTAACACTTAGTACTACATAAGCAAAACAGAGATGTGTTGACGATTCTTGTGCTACTCTCACCGTCAGAACACTGCACACGCGTACAGTGTGTTGGCTCTGCCTCTACGTACATGTATGTACCTCGGTAAGCTTATATCATAAGTGTCTATGCTTATATACCGTCTGCTGGAGAAACGGCACGTTATTCTACCACGATACTATATACATGTACCACCAAGCCAAAGCGACTGATAGTACGTTGCTAGCAGGTTTGCTTATAGACCAAAGTGTACGCAGCTGCTGCTTGCAACCAAACCACGCCCTCAGTACTAATCACGCATTTATACAGTAGCTCAATACTTGGTCAGATGTTTATGGATATGGAGAGCACATGCTAGGGAGAATTATTGCTTACAATAGTAAAAAAATGACAAGAGACAAGTAAATAAAAAATTTAGGAAATTTGAAGTGTAATATAGGAATTGCATAAAAATGAACAGAGACAAGATTGGGACACAGACATGCTATATACATCAATGTACTACAAGGTATGTTGATGTACATAGCATGTCTGTGTCGCAATCTTGTCTCTGTTCATTTCTATGCAATTCCTATATTACACTTCAAATTTCCTATTTACTTGTAAGACCACACAGGTCGCCAGTAGGGGATACACACACAAACACAGTACAATCCCCACCTACAAGACTGCACAATCAAGTCAGATCACCAGTAGGGGATACACGCACAACCACTGCACAATCCCCACCTACAAGACCGCACAATCAAGTCAGGCCGCCAGTAGGGGATACACACACAACCACTGCATAATCCCCACCTACAAGACGGCACAATATACAACACAGATTGTCAGAGATATATGTGAGGATTAGTTACAGAGCACTCACATAATGTAAAGTCATCACTGGGTATGTTATAAGTACACACACCTCAGTTTGAGTCTTCCCTCTTCCCATCAAAATCCAAGCAACGCTTTACTGGGAGCTTTGAAGTGTCTCTTCCACACATAGGGGACTCTGGAGGGGTCTGTGGCCAACTTTCACTATAAATACACTGATAGGGACGAGAGACATACTGTCGACACAATGCTCTAATTGATGCCACTCACCCTATAACTATTTGCATAAACTCACGTTATATACATACTATGAGTTCAGCTTCCTCAGCAGAAAATGCATGCGGTCCTTCACAGGAGCAATCACTACAGCAAGGACGACTCATACTTCGTATCATATGTAGCTATAGAATATCCCCTGCCAGATCTAAAAGCAGCTGCGCGAGCGCATGCGCACATGTCCCTGTATAGGAATCAAAATGACCTAAAGACCATGAAAAGGATTGAGAGGTACAACAACAGTAACATTTTCCTCTAGTGCTCTGCTAAACTGAATCTTCTTAGTGAAGTATCATATCTACATAAAATATTTGACACTGGGATGAAACATGATGGTCCCAAAGAAGAAAATTATTTCAAGTGACAGTGAAGATGTAAGTTAGGAGTTCAAGCTCTAGCACCATATAATTCTTCAAATTTCTTGCAAAAAGAGATGAGAATATCATGTAGCTCTAATAGCACGGGAACATATTAATCGACATGCTTGCACAATCACACACCAGCACTGATAGTGAACTTCCAGTATAGGTTTTAAAACAATTGAGTATATTGAGGCCCAGTTTTTAAACTGATCTGCCGTGTATGAACTGAATCCAGATGAAATTTTGTGTGTGTTTGAAAATCATGTGTAAATATTTCTTTCCAAATTGTTATCAGTTTCGCAGTTCCCAATAGAATGTTGTGCATTGGATCAATGACACTAAAATGTGCCGTGTCAAAGTATGGCAATCTAAGCAGCTCTGTATAGTGGACACCGTGTTCTCTTTCAATTTTCGAATGCTCTACTTGTTTTTGCATGCTAGTCCACTATAGTCAGTCAGCTTTGTCACTAGTTGTAAAAACTCCTTAAACAATATGAGCACCCCTTAAGTGCCCCGTGTCCGACAAAACCTCCAACCTTTCTAGTCGCAGGCACATCTGATAAATTGCACACCAGAACTGCATGGATTGCTCCTTCTGTAGTTGGCATTTCAATGCCTTTCCATAGCTTTGAAAGCTCATATACTAAGGGTTCAAGAAATGCAAACTTGGCTCGTGGGGCCCAGATATAACATCTATCAGTACCATATTTTCTCTCCGGTATCGTAACTGACGAGGAAAGTTCAAAATGGCTAAAAATATGGCACCAACACTGTATTGAACACGTGCATATGGTTGGAACCAGTCCACATTGATTAATAATCCAAAAGTATTTACCGTCAATCGTCAGAAATGATATCCATACCGATCCATCATATACAAGTAAATAAAAAATTTAGGAAATTTGAAGTGTAATATAGGAATTGCATAAAAATGAACAGAGATAAGATTGGGACACAGACATGCTATGTACATCAACATACCTTGTAGTACATTGATGTATATAGCATGTCTGTGTCCCAATCTTGTCTCTGTTCATTTTTATGCAATTCCTATATTACACTTCAAATTTCCTAAATTTTTTATTTACTTGTCTCTTGTCATTTTTTTACTATTGTAAGCAATAATTCTCTCTAGCATGTGCTCTCCATATCCATAAACATCTGACCAAGTGTTGAGCTACTGTATTAAAATGTGTGATTAGTACTGAGGGGCGTGGTTTGCGTGCAAGCAGCAGCTGCGTACACTTTGGTCTATAAGCAAACCTGCTAGCAACGTACTATCAGTCACCAGCGCTTTGGCTTGGTGGTATATAGTATCGTGGTAGAATAGCGTGCCGTTTCTCCAGCAGACGGTATATAAGCATAGATACTATATTGTATCTACGGTATAAGCTTACCGAGGTACATACGTAGAGGCAGAGCCAACACACTGTACGCGTGTGCAGTGTTCTGACGGTGAGAGTAGCACAAGAATCGTCAACACATCTCTGTTTTGCTTATGTAGTACTTAAGTGCTAGTTGCTATACAAATCGTCAACACGTTCTCTATCAGCCAGTTCACTCCGTGCCTAGTTGTTACGCGCTAGTTGCTAAGCTTTTGCTAAGCTTTTGCGCATGCGCGGCTGGTGTAAATGACGTCATTAATGAGTCTTGTCTCATGACGTAATCGTTTTCTTGTATGACGCAAGCTAACTATATACGTAAAATGTATGTACTATGCACGTACATTCAAAATGAATTACGTCATCGCTATATATATATGTACATGTATTGTATTGAGAGGAGTGTTAACATCATTATTTCAAGAATCACAAGGGTTAACAACATATGCTTTTGTTATGTTGCTATTAGTGATGATATCTCTACACATGCTAACTTTCAGGTTGATGGTTACCATGGTTGCTGAGTTTTGCTCATTAGTTATCCTCATTCATAATACATTGCAGAGAGAGATAACGATCAGTAGTACATGAACTACAGGGGTTAACAAATATTATACCTCTATTCCCCAGTACGTATTGATACATTTCCACATTCAAAGATTCAATTTCATTAATTTTATGGTTATTGAGTTATGCTTCTTCAAGAAGAAGAAGAAGAAGAAGAAGATGGAAAACATGGCAAAAATGTGGAAAGCACTTTTTGAGATATTACGCATATCTTACATCACAGATCAACCAATTTTGGTATACTGGTTATTTTTCAGACATTCTTAACTTTGATATCATTAAAAGTGAAATCAACTTGAAATTGAAAGTGAAAATGAACAAAATGCTTATATATGGTTTTCAATGGGGATAGACCATAGCAATCCCTATATACACAGTACTACCGTACTGTGTGATATCAGCCATTACTCCCGAAGGAAGGGCATGATTTTTCCACATATTCAATACATATAGAATACCAGGCTGTTGAACTGATTGAATAATGCTTTGTTAACAAAGTACCTTTAATCAGCAGCAGCGAATTGCAGCTGAAACAACCAAGGAGAGAGAGGCTTGTCTGCTTCAACTTAGAGTTAATCAACAGCAGCGACTTGCAGCTGAAACACTAGAGGAGAGAGGCTTGTCTGCTTCGACATCGAGTTCATCAGCAGCAACAACTTGCAGCTGAAACACCTGAGGAGAGTGAGGCTCGTCTGCTTCAACTTGGAGTTCATCAGCAGCAGCGACTTGCAGCTGAAACACTAGAGGAGAGAGGCTTGTCTGCTTCGACATTGAGTTCATCAGCAGCAACAACTTGCAGCTGAAACTCCTGAGGAGAGTGAGGCTCGTCTGCTTCAACATCGAGTTCCAGCAGCAGCGACTTGTAACTGAAACACCCGAGGAGAGAGGGGCTCATCTGCTTCAAGTAAGAGTTAGACAACAGGAACAACTTGTAGCTGAAACACCTGAAGAGATTGAAGCAAGGTGTCAACGTGATAGAGAAAACCACATGGGGCTCTCATGTTCTCATTCCCACGAGCAACCTCTCTTTAACCAGCCAGCTGTCATGTCCATGATGAGCAAGTTCCATCCTGAAATGGCTGCCTTACAGGTGTCACTCTAGGTCACTTGTATGGAGAAGTTCCCTGGCATGACTCTTAAGATGACGTCTGCTGGTATGTAGTGTGTACGCTGCAACAAAGACAAACACAACCCCAAAACCTACTCCTTAGACAACAATATGCATCCTGCTCCAGACCCCCAGGAGCTACTGGTAAGATTTTATAGCCTAAACTTACCACCTGTTATCTCTTTCCTTTGCCTTCCTTAGCTGGACTTGATAGTTCATCAGGAAGTCTTAACATAGTCATCCAGTGATACATTGTTTTACAGTATACCTACCAATGTGATGTCGAGCAATCTCTTCTTCCTTCTTTTTCTTTTTTTGCCCTTTCTTCCTCGTCAGATTTATCATCTGAGTTGTTTATTATTGATATTTGATGTGTACCATAGAGGATGTACTTAGCTTATCTCACCACGGCATCTTTTCCTAGATTGTTTCATCGCCAGCGCTTCTTTTGTAGATGATATACCACCATTCTTGACGAACCCGTTAGTTGATTTGCACAACTCAACAATAAACAGTTCGGGATCACTGACATACGGTGATAGAGCAGAAGTGAAACTGTTTGCATCCTTCACAAATGTAGAGAGGTAGCAACTAAACCTGAACTGCTGGCTGCCTTCCTTTCCATAACCCTTCAGCTACATGTAATGAATACTAGGTATGCAGAAATTCGACATGCATCTGGGAATATACTTACAGTAATAGTCTTGTTTTCAATGCTGAGAACTGACGCACTGCGAACCCCGCCAGCCGACTCTCCCTCCTTTAGCTTCAGCCTTATGCTGTTCTTCCATATGAAGAGGTCTCTAGTCTCCGCATTAAAGGTCAAAAACCACGGTTTCGAGGAAACTTGCGTTGCGCTGGCAATAGACGTACTGGCAATGGAAGTGCTGCTCATATTCGGCTACTGTCTGTGCTAGAATACTGGCGCAGAACATTTTATTCCCGCGGCATGCGCACAATTTCATGCGTTAACACACGCTACGTGCAAACGTAACTGGCCTTGCCTCTTCCGCTCGGCATCAATGTATTTATTATACGTACCAGTGCGCATGAGTGAGCGTGTTTGAACAGCTTGGGGAGAATGGACTACACAAGTACACTTTCTCTTGCTATTTCCGTAACAAGTTGCAGTGGATTGGACGTGGAATCATTATCATTCGAAGACGTGGAATCGTCATCATCCGAAGAGGATCAAACACAGGATGCGAAGTGTAGCATACTGAAGAAAAGATGTAGAGGTGAGTATTGTTAGCTAGATGTGTATATAGCTAGCTATCCTTTCAAAACTCATTCTGTATTGTATGCACTGTAGAGTGTAAATATATTCTGGCTGTGTGTAACATTTATAATGTCAGAAAATGGATTTGTGACGATCTAGCTACGTGTATAAATACATATAGAAGATCATTTCTGGGTACATGGCACAAGATATCTTCACTCACGCAATAATGTGATACTAGCTATAGCCCTATCTGTTGTCTTCGCTCTAGCCTTAACACTTATAATGAAGGATCACAAACCCGGGTTGCCATGGATACACTTTACTTGTGTCATGATCTTGTATCTCTGTCTAGGATATGGGAATGTGATTTGCACTAGTCTTTGTAGACGTTAATTAAAATAGTAACACACTACTTATCTTTTATCACCCCATTGCCTTAGTAATTGCTCCTCCCTTACAGTACCTGCAGGTGGTATACCACCAGCTACTAATGTATTATTTTATGTGGCTTCTATTTAGGTTTACCCGAATTTGACTCTGCTGTTCTTATGCACAAACACTGTTGTGACAGAAATAAAGTAACCCGTTTCAAGTTGCTATCACAAGCACACATTGAATCATTGAGGCATGACTTCTATGATGCTTCAAATGAAATGGTGCAAACACAGAAAATTGTTGAATATATGCGAAGGCATTGCCAAAATGATAAGTGTACTGTACACAGTAGCCGGCCAAGAAGTGTGTGAGACATGCTTCAGATTGGTGCATGGCATACGGTACAAGCGGTTTAAGGCTATGAAGGAAAAGTTTATGAGTGGTGTTGTCACTGTCTATCGTGGATCTTTTGGACGGGGCACCTATTCTGGCACTAGAGTTTGTGTTATCAACTGGCTCCGCATGTTTATTGCAAAAGTTGGAGACCACATGCCAACCAAAACAGAAATACATTTACCATCATGTCTGACAAAAGGTGATGTGTATGCATTGGCTCTTGATGACCTCTCTCAGGGAGGGCTTCAGTGCTGTAAGAAATCTACATTTTATGAAGTATGGCGCAATCAATTTCCTCATGTGAAGATCCCAAAGGTATGTTACATATTTAGGGAAAAGTGTATTTGGACTAAAGTCATAACAATTTGTTTGTAGGAGGGGAGATTTTCAAGTGTGATGTGTGCACAGCAATAAAGGAAGGGAGAGAAAGAACATTGGACCCCACAGTGAGGAAATGGCTTGGACAGATAATGCAGAAACATATTCAGCTGGAGAAGTATGTTAATTATGCTCATATCACAAACAGCCAATTATACGAAATCAACTTCTGTGTTAGCATATACAATGATACCCCTAGTTATTCATGTAGGGTACTATTTTGCTAGATTTGATCCGTGTAATATATTCCTAGGACAGAGAGAGAGAAATATGCTAAACATTCAGAAAAAGTCAGAGAAATCCATCCAAATATTTGAGTGTAATCATTGATGGCATGGATCAAGATAAAACTGATATCCCTCATTACTTCCAAGCCAAAGTCAATGGCTGGTGCAATGACACTGGAAACACATGTAACTGGTGTGCGAGCACATGGCCGCTGCACTTTTAATGGTCATTGATTGTTGGCTATTCCCCAATGACAGCAACCTGACAATAGAGATACTTCTAAGATTATTTTGTGAACTGAAGGTAAAACATATGAAAAGTCATGTAAAGTGTGTAGATTGCATATTCCTACTTTTAATGCTGACAGGATGCATTGCCCCCTGTTTTGTATCTCCAAATGGACAATACTTGCCAAGAATAAGTACGCCCTGACTTTTGTGGCCCTACTAGTTGAGCTGGGGAGTTTTCAGAAGGTACACACCATGTACATTATCTAAAGATGTTGTATACATCTGCATCTCTAGATAAAGATTGGATTTCTGCCTGTGGGGCATACGCACGAGGACATTGATCAGCTTTTTTCATGTGTATCCCGCCATCTAAAAGCACTGCAATGCACTCACAATTCCAGGTGTGTAGTCAGAAATTTGTTATGTAGTTGATGTAGATGTTTGATCTACAGATTTGTCAGAAGCTATACGTTGCTCCTTCACACCTAAGCCAATTGTCCAGACTATTGACACTGTTGTGGACACAAAGAAGTGGATGCATCATGTAACTCCAGCATTACACGACCATCTTAAGGCACATCAATTCAAATTTTCTCGAGATATGCCAGGGTCCTGTAAAATGTATTACAAGGAATGGAGTTCGGATAACTTTTGGCTCCCACAGAGTGGTCTAACCTTGTTACCCCCAGGTACACATGATGTATGCACACAGGTAACACCTTTCTTTAAACTGCAAGTTTAACCCATAAAGGACGGCTGTCACAGCGTCTGTGACAGGAATTACCGTTGCGCGCAGAATTCTGGTACTTACCGTCATGAACGCTGTTTCTACAGTGCCTTCGAGCAACTGTACACTACAAGTAGACCTAGTCTGGCGTAGCCACACCCTCTCATAAAGCGAGAGAGGGTGTGGCTACGCCAGACTAGACATTACAGGGGAATACCCTAGGTTGTTAGCGCGGCACTTGTGGCTGCAAATTACATGGCAGCCGCGTGCCACTACAAGTGATACATAGCAAGTAAATAATAGAGAATTGGTCTGATTTTGAGAGCGATGGGGATGATTTGAGTAGTGAGGAGTATGAAGAGAGTGAGGATGAGAATGAAGACAGCAGCTCAGATGATGACAGTGCAACTGTCGGTCCTAACGGTTGGAAAGAAGTACCAGGTCTGCATATATACAATGCATAGAGAATGCAAATAAATGCACACACAAGATGCATGTTATAAGGCACAAACACGATAATATAACTAGCTACACACATCTACATGGTGTAATATGATGGATAGCTGTAGAACATAATGCATATATCTTTCACACTAGATGCACTACCTCGACCACCTACTTCTTTCAATTTCACTGCTGTTCCTGGGATAAACTTACCTATTCCCCGCAATGCAACACCACTGCAATATTTTGAACTGTTCATGACAATGTCAGTCTGGCAATACATCATGCAGACAACCAATCACTATGCGAAAGTCCGCCTTGGTAGAATGCCTCCGACGCGTAGATCAGTGTTCCGCAACTGGAGGGACATCACTCTTGTGGAGATGAAAGCATTTGTTGGGGTGATTATCCAGGCAACTAACACAGATCAAGGATTACTGGTCCACTTATGTCACTCTCAATCTTCCTTTCTTTATAAGTGTTTTTTCACGTGACAGATTCCTACAGATCTTTTGGATGCTGCATGTAGGCGAACTTCCTAGTACTACCAAACGCAGCAAAATCCAGCCCTTTCTTGACATAATCATCCCATTATTCCAACAGTATCTCACTCCATCCAGAGAACTCTCAGTTGATGAGGCTATGATTGCTTTTCGGGGTCGTATTGCATTCCGACAATACATTCCTGGAAAGCCTCAACCCTGGGGGATCAAGGCATATGTACTCTCAGAGAGTAGAACCGGGTATATGTACAATCTACTAATATACTACGGGAGAGAGACTCAACTCATCACCCAACCACAGTTGAACCACACAACGAATGTAGTTCTCACCCTCGTCAATCCAGTAGCAGGTTTAGGGTATGATCTGTACACTGATAGATTCTATACAAGTCCAGTGTTGGCAACTGAACTCCTGCGTATTGGCACCACCATCACTGGCACTGTCATGTGTAATAATAAGAACATGCCTGCAGCCAGTTGAAGAGGAAGAAAGGTAATGTCAACACATACTGCAAGGACAAAATGGTTGTAATGCAGTGGACCGACAAGCGCACCCTGACCACACTTACAACAAAACACACAAACTCTATGGTTTCAATTCCATCAAGGTAAGGACGCACACACATGTAACATAAAAGGCAATATACACATATAGAATTGTTCATGTATACACATCACCTTTTAGGTTTGCAGGTTCCCCTTCGAAGATGAAGCCAAACGTTGTTGATCAGTACAATAAATACATGTTAGGTGTCAATCAACTTGACCAGAGAATGTCTTACTACCAGTTTGTCAGAAAGACTCTCCGTTGGTGGCGTAAAGTGTTCTTTTGGATGGTAGAAGTGGATTAATACATCCTCTACACAGCTCACACAGATTCACGAAGAAAGCTGAAACACAGAGAGTTCAGACGGGAGTTGGTGTTAGCTTTGTGTGATGATCAGTCCTCTGCAACACGCCATCGCCAACCACGTCCACATGACCAGACCCTGGAGCGATTGAGGGGGAATCACTTCCCTGACACTGGTCCAGTGCGTAGAGATTGCAGAGTGTGCAGTGTGAGGGGACCTGGGGGACAGCGCCACCTAACAAACACCTTCTGTAGCACTTGCAGTGATCACCCTCACTTGTGTATTGGAGAGTGCTACAAGAAGTATCACGCAAGAGCCAACCTGTAGTCAGAAACATACATGTACACCATGTTACTGTACAGCATGTAGTTCATAACCAAAAGCATGCAAGTATGCAAGTCAGTATAAGCTGTGTAGTAACAAGCACATACCGCTCAAAATGGTCATGATATGTATCCACATGATCTACAATAATACTAATGTGTACAGTAGTGTAGTAACCTTCAATAGCATCTCAGTTCTTCTCTTTTTTAACTTCAGACGACAAGGAAGTACTTTCAAATGTCCAAAAGCGGGCGCTCGTGGTGTAAACGCGAGACCTTTCTTCTGCGCGGTATTCATTGAAAGAGCCGTCCACACCGCGCATGTGCCTCCGTCTACGTGAATCTAATTAATTACGCGCGCGCCGTCCTTTATGGGTTAAACTATGCCATACGTACATGCTTAGGAACTATATTCTGTGTTGTGACACCTACAGGTGGTTTTATTGAAGAGCAACCACCAAAGTATATTGTTCCTTATTATGATCCTGATAAGTTGAAAAAGTTACTGACAAAGCAGTCGTACCGCCAAGTAACAGAATACGGAGATTTATTGAAAAATCGGAAGTAGTCTACGTGCTGCATTCCATCATGTAATTAACGGCAGCTCGATTTCCGGTAAGTTTCTAGAGCTTCCCCCCTGAGAAGTGAGCCACTCCCAGCGCAAACTGTGCTAGCGACAGTATAGAACTATGCATGGAGTCTACATATACTAAGAAGTAAGCTGAAGTGAGATCGCGTTTCGCTGGTAGAGCTCGTCAAGTGCGAGAGGTCTTCTCGCAGCCCGTGCGAGGTGGGTGCGGTTAACCGTAGAGCACTTTTTGTGCCCCCTCTGAACGCCGTGAAACCTATACCACTCTGTAGCATAGGAATAGGGCTACAATATATGTAGTACTGCTCTGGGATCCAGATCCGTACGCGGAGATATGCGCTTTGGTATGCGGCTTATATATCCACATTGCCACGTGTTTGCGGTGATGTTTTCTAGCTACGAGCAGTGAACATGAATGTGAGAGCGGGTTTTCTGGAGAGCAGAGCCGTTGTTCTCTGCACAAGGATCGTCTTAAATCCCAACTTACTCATTTTGGGCAGTGGAAAAGTGAGTTACAGCAGTTCCTCCTAATTAAAGTACACTGAAATACCAGCTTCATATGTCATGCGGCATGTGAACGCAGCAGACCTCTTGTCCTACATACATTGTTCATATCCAGTGGATGTGGTTATTTTTGTTGGACTAGGAAAGGCTACAATAATGAAGCATTTTTCTTTAAGAATGCATGGTTTATTACAAGTTCCCAGGATATACCTGGAACACTAGTCAGTCATGTTAGAGAGGGTGAAGGATTCCTCTCTTTTGTTTGACTCATTGGCACAGTGTACTTCCAAATGCACCTGCTGTAGATACACCTCATGCACTGTACATGTCACTCTCACAGGATGGTGTAGGCCCTGCACGGCAACACGGGATTCATTGATCAGAGGAGTGTGTAGAGTACGATTGAGTTTGAAGATGAATTGCTCTCATCATTTGATGCCCTGTGGCGCCACTGGCAGCAAACATGCTAGGTATGCGGAATAAGGCTGCCAGTACTCACACGAGATTGTTAGACCTCACCCAGTACAGTTGGAAAATCATAGTTGGGAAACTTGAGTGTGATTGTTAGTCAGTAGAAAACGGCAAGGCGGTGAGATGCCAACTGAACCTATTATTTCGAGGTACTCATGTTCCATGTGTTACTGCATGTAGTACACGATGATGCAGTTGTGTCAAGAAAGGCAACAAAAACAAGTGTGGTCCTGGTTGTAGATGTGACAATTGCAGTAATGCTCCCTGTGTCACAGGTACACAGCAGCAAGGCTCAGATGAGTTAGTACAGACAGAAGAGGAGGAGCTGCTGCATGATGACTCACTGAGAAAGGAATATGGGGAAGTGTCCTATGCTACAGACTGGTATAGGTTTCGTGGCACTCAGAGGGGGGCACAAAAAGTGCTCTACGGTTAACCACACCTACCTCGCACGGGCTGCGAGAAGACCTCTCGCACTTGACGAGCTCTACCAGCGAAACGCGACATCACTTCAGCTTACTTCTTAGTATATGTGGACTCCATGCATAGTTCTATACTCTCGCTAGCACAGTTTGCACTGGGAGCGGCTCACTTCTTAGGGGGGAGCTCTAGAAACTTACCGGATATCTAGCCACCGTTAATTAAATGGTCACGTATCTATTTTCGGTTTTTCAATAAATTTTTCAATAAATCTCCGTATTCTGTTACTTGGCGGTACGACTGAAAGGCTGCAGTTTATTTAGACAAAGCTAATGCTGCATCTTGGTGGAAATCATTGATGCAACACGCACAGAAGAATATTACACATTTAGAACCTCAGGATCTCCAAGGTATTGTTATAAAATAATGCACACATGTATATACATGTATGTGTACATGTGTAAGCATTAGTATGTTTACAATTTACAGATACCTGGATACTGAATACTCTAAAAGTCACCTTTCCTAAAGAAAGGAAGTAGTTGCCACAGAGGGTACTCAGTGTGATATGTCTTTGGTATTGAAATTGAGTCCACCGCACAAGTATATTGCTGTGGCACAAGAATTTCCATGCACTATAGAAGGAATTGGAAATGTACAAACATCATGGATTGGGCAGAGAGGAGTACTGGAGATTCAGAGAAAGATAGTAGAAGAGGAAGCACAGTCAGCAATACACACCAAATCAAGTGAACTTAAGCTGTTAGCCAGGGAGTGTCTGAAAGCCTTTGAGCAAGCTGGATTGAAGAACAGTGAATTGTCACAAGTTCAAATGGCTGTCAATATGTGTTCATCGTATGTTTCATCGCAGAAACATCCTAACAGGAGCCTTGGCAAGACAAGTGTTAGCTTAATTGCAACTTTGTGGAAAAAACAGGCAGATACTAGTACTGAGATGGCTCCTTGAGCCCTAGCAGCAACCGTCTTAGGTGAAAAGCTAGTGTCCACTGTTATGCAAGAGAAAAGACAACCACCAGATGTAAGTGAATGTGAATGTACTAGCTACAGTGAAGAATATTCCTCATCCTTTTTTGGCCTGCTTATTTATTTTGTGCAGGAAATTTTCCTGCATTTTGCCCTGTGTGCATAGTGTAATATCTTGTGCAGGAAATTTTCCTGCATTTTGCCCTGTGTGCATAGTGTAATATCTTTTGCAGGAAATTTTCCTACATTTCTCTGCATGAATTTTGGGCAGACAATTTTGCATATACATGCTTTTATATAATACATCCAGCGTGCTTCTTAATAACCTTAGCATTGCATTTCATGTATAGTATATGTGTAATTTTTTTCTGACATAACATTATACTTTAGGTTTATATAGGACCTTCTAGATCCACAGTTCTACAGAACAGAGATGTTGTCCAGGATCTAAAAGAAGGAATGATGGTGGCAATCAATTGCAACAACTTCCCTCAAATTGGAAAAGTTATAGCACTTGCGTCCAATGCAAATCTTGAATCTGTGTTATCAGTTGAATGGCTACAACAAGAAAGGAACCTTGTTGTAGCCATTCAACTGATAACACAGATTCAAGATTTGCATTGGACGGAAGTGCTATAACTTTTCCAATTTGAGGGAAGTTGTTGCAATTGATTGCCATCATCCATATCTGAAATATTTTCCATCCCTTGTACCTACCAGTACTGTATGTGTCGCATTATTTGTCCTTGAAGTATAGGTCAAGGGTGCTTAGTAACACGTATGGCTGGGTGAATGTTACAAAAAATGCATGTATCATAGCAATGCAGTAAAAATCCCTGCATTAGTAGAGAAAGATTATTTGCAATGCCTACAATCCTCCTGCTAACTTCAATGAAACGACTGATTCCTTCCTGCATTTACCTTGAAGAATCGTTTGCTAATTATTTTGGAACATGTTCTGACAAGTTTGTTGGATTGACACACTCGTTTTATTGTCCATCTGGCCATGACTGTATTCTAACTTTAGGAAGCGATACACTGACCATGAAAATGAGAGTATTGTAAGTGCGCTTATTATTGATCACAAGATGCCTCAATTCCTACCATTCAGATAAGAGGTGTGCATTTATATCTCTCCTTTTAATGTTTAAATGGCTCACTTGGTTCTAAGCAAATTGGATGAGTTGGTATTAAAGACTGAAGGAATGTATGGGAAAAAAGTTCAAACACAGAGAAGATGCAACCGTATTATAAAGGTACCTAAGTTGCCTGTATCTGTTAACTCATCTTTTACATTGTATACCCTCTTTGGTATATGTACATGTTTATATAGAAATTAGAAGCAAGAAAAGCTGCTCTGGAGCGCACAGGTGCTATTACCAGTGAACAGAAGATAGGATGGCGACCAGTTCTAGTTCCCTCTTTCATCTCGAGTGAAGAAAGCGGCCAAGAAGAAATTGATGGAGACGTCCAGCCATATCTTTTGTTAGAGTGCTGCCATGGAGAGACTCCAAGGTCAATAGATTCATGAAATCAATGGATGAAAAGAAGCAATCAGTGCATGCTAAAAGGCAAACACTGCCAAGGGCACCTGGTGGGCTATCAACACATCCAAAACCGACTTTTTTGGGGGTTGTTGCTCAGAACTGAACTGGATGCATTTTGCATTAGCTAGTTATC
This sequence comes from Theonella swinhoei, assembly GCA_963970385.1. Taxonomy (NCBI): domain Eukaryota; kingdom Metazoa; phylum Porifera; class Demospongiae; order Tetractinellida; family Theonellidae; genus Theonella; species Theonella swinhoei. The sequence continues at coordinate 10,179,171 of OZ019948.1, read as the reverse complement.
ACTGTTTATCCATCATCACTCTCTATTCACCAATTAGTCCACTGATTGACCATGTAAATAATGCTATTTCAATATAATGCATAGGAATGCAGAACATTTATGAATAGGAAATGTGTATGAAACTTAAGGATTTAGTGTAGTTTTTAGTGCAGGAAAAACAATATTTCAGTCATCAGAAACACTAGAATCTTCATAAGAATTCCTAACACATGAATCTTGCACATTCCTAAGTTTCTGTTTACTATGAAATGTCATATTTCATGGACTATGGAATGTATTAGAAATATAAGAGGAATGTTGTAATTTCAGTGGAAATTTCTTGACCATTCTGCAACTAGAAACTAAAAACTCAGCTATCACAGAACAGAGGAGTGGATGTTGATCTGTTGCCAGAATGTAGACATGCAGCCAGGCATTGATACCCAGGAGGACATGGACTGGACCCTAGCTGCCCAATCGTACCCCTTCATTTCTCAGCAGAGACAAGCAACTAGACAACATGTCTTCCCCACTATAGCCAATCCTGCCAATCTTCAGGGAAAGCAGCTGCAGGTTTACAGCATTGTCCAACAGCACAAGTCAGCGATCAATCCTCCACCTCTGAGAATGATAGTCCCTGGTACAGCTGGCACAGGGAAGTCATACCTCATCCACTGTCTCTGACTTATCCTGCAGTGTCAGCTAGTGGTTGCAGCTGCCTTCAACATTGATGGCTACACCCTCCACTCCCTCCTCAGTCTGCCCACCAGAGGAGAGTTCACGGATCTGGAAGAAGACTCACCAAACTCCAGGAGTCTTTCTCACAAGTAAAGTATGTGATTGTTGATGAGATGTCATTGGTAGAGAGAAAGACCTTCGGCCAAGTTGACCGGCGCCTTCGTCAAGCTTTTCCTCACCACTTCCAAGAAGTGTTTGGAGGATGCTCCTGTCTTCTATTTGGAGATTTTGGCCAGCTTTCTCCTGTCATGGACCTTCCCCTCTACACTACAGATTCTCGCACTGAGCTCTCTGACCAGGGAAGAGCTGCCTACCAGACCTTCCAACAGGCTGTGGTCCTAGATCAGGTCATGCGTCAAGCTGGCCAGGACCCAGAGCAAGTTCAGTTCCGAGACATCCTGCTCCGACTGAGAGATGCCAAGGTTACACTGGCCGGCTGGAACCACCTCATGACCAGGACTCCTACCACAGTCCAGGATGTCTCTCCTTTTGCCACTGCTCTCCATCTCATCCCTACTGTTGAAAGTACAATGTGGCTCAACTTCAGGCCTGTGGCCAGCCCATTGCCACCATCAAGGCTGTGCACACCGGACCCAATGCAGTCAAAGCTTACCAGCAACCTCTGGGTTGATGTTGGCCTTGTCAACGGAGCAATGGGAACTGTACAAGCCATCTGCTACAGAAATGGAGGACCACCTGACCTGCCTAATGCTGTCATGGTGTGCTTTGACAGCTACTCCGGCCCCGATAGCACTGTGCCCATCACTCCTCTTCGCCGCTGCTGGTCTTTGTCTGGAGCCCAATGTTCACGTCTTCAGCTTCCTTTAAAGCTGGCATGGGCAGTCACCATTCGTAAGTCTGAGGGTCTCACCCTGGACAAGGTGTTCATTGATGTTGGCAAGAGAGAGTTCTCCACAGGCCTCACATTTGTTGCCTGCTCATGGGTTCGCCAATTATAAGATCTTCTGTTTACCCATAACCACACTCAACTTCCCTCCTATCTACATTGCACCCACAACTAAGATAGGTTTCTATGCCATACTATCAACTTTTATCCTATACTATAATTTACATAACCAGTTACCACCCCATCCCAACTATGTGCACCATATCTCAGCCTTTATGGCTGCGTCCAGCCCTTTAAGAGTGGCTGCATCCACCATCTCAGGTTTCATAGCTGCACCCAGCCCTCTAATGAGTGGCTACTTCAACTCAGCTTTCATGGCTATACCCAGCCCTCTAGTGAGTGGCTGCATCGACTCACCCTTCATGGCTGCATCGACTTCACTATATCAAACCCTCACTATGCTGCTGCTTCTGCCTTGCACACCCTCACATCCAACATATTTTGTTCTTATTAACTTATTTACTTTGTATTTTGCTCCTTTATATCTATCCCTCCACGTTGTTTTCCACAACAGACACTGACACAGACATTTATTCATGCACCCATACACACACACATCTTCACATACATACACACCTCACGCCACATGCCTATGGACCACATTGTCTCCGACCTCCTCGTGGTGTGGCCCGGAAACTTCAGTTGTTGACAGTACTGATGCTAACAGGAGAGAACAAATCAGCTTCTTTGTTCAAAACTATTCCTTGTCATCCAACTACCCATTTTTGCATTGCTCTTTATATTGCCACTTTAAACTTGCTTACATATACATCAGCTGATCAATGGAGTAATATATATGATTGAACAATTGATTACATGAGTCAAGATTTGATTTACATACATTGACAGGAGTAATGAACAATTTAGGGCAATGAGATAATTTACTATTCAGGATCACTGTCCACACTCCTTATGAATTTGGGCCCCCTGCTTTAAATGCATCATGTTAAAAACTGGCTTATTACATAGCAGGAGTAATAATATGGTAACAATCGATTAGATGAGTCAAGAATTGATTACAGACATCGACAGAAGGAGTAATGAACAATTTAGGGCAATGATATATTCAGTATTCATGATCACTGTCCACATGCTTTACGATTTTGGCCCCTTCACGATCGGTCCTACATCTCAATATCGTGCCCCGGCTTTTCTTCCCTCTTTTTCTCCTTTTCCTTGTAGAATCTCTCAATACGAGATGCTCTATCTCTTTCCAGACCTAACTAGCTGAAGATCTCCGTATTTTTCTTCTTCAATTGCATTTTCAATCTATACAGTTCTGAAGTTTCCCAATCCATCGTTTCTTCGCCAAATCTTCTTCAAATCACGTCTAAGCATTGTCTGAGCTTTACTGAAGGTCTAAGGCTTGTGAAAAACAGTCAGATTTTCATGCGGATCAATTTGGAACGATCCAATGCAGTCCGAGCGGATCACTTCACGGAGTATCGTTTCTTATCTGACCAATGAGCTTTGCGAAAGGTGAAAGCAGTTATATTTTCACGCGGATCAATTAGGAGCATTCCAATCCAGTCCAAGCGGATCACTTCACGGAGAATCGTTTCTCCTCTGACCAATGAGCTTTTGCGGAAGGTGAAAGCAGTTACATATCAATTTGGGGCGATCTGCTGCAGTCCGGGAGGATCACTTCACGGAGGATCGTTTCTCATCTGATCAATGAGCTTCGCAGAAGGTCTAAACTTCTGGAAAGCAGTTTGATTTCATGTATGTATTTGCTAGAAATCACCAAGAGTTCATCATCGTTATAAAAACGTATATGTACAGTCACATTGTGGTTTATCCCTTTATACCCGATAGTGCCAAAAAGCATTTTCCTGTCTCGACCCGATAAGTGTGTGTTTTATATTCATGACTGTCACAAAAGTGTTCTAGCTGTAGGCATATAAAGTACATAATGCAAAAGAGGAAAGTTGAAATGACCCACGTTGCTCATATGAAGCAGTAGTGATACTATCTATAATGCACCTATCAATGGTACACCGGAGGTAGACTACCTGGGGCTAACGGTAGGGGGTTAGCAGAGATTTGTTGCCGTTTTTGGGCCCGAGGGCATGGGGTAGAGTGGGGATTGGGGCAATTGCGTTTTGACACCATTGCCATGGAAAGCGTATGCGCAATACGTAGACCACCGCGTGTGCAGTTTTTGTTCGACTCTTGAGTCTTGTTTTGTGAGATCCTCCATGGAAAAGCAGGTGTTAGTTTGCTATGGAGAGAGCAGACGAGTGCTGACTCTTGTTCCATCAACCAATACTTGTGAGCGGGAAGCTCTCATTGCACTCTGCCGTCGAAAGTTTTCTGGACAGTTGCCTGCTGGTACGACCCTGACTCTCCAAGTAAAAAGCGAAGACTGGGGAGGACTCTATGTTGACTATCTAGAACCAGATGTGCCCGACAAGTCCATATTTCGGCTCATAGCGCTGCCTCTAACAATAAGCTGCTTTTGTACTACTAGATCCACACTATTGTGGTTGAGTTTGTGTATCATTCATTTCAGATGGGATCTCAGCTATCCAGTCCTCATATACTAAGCACAGACACACCATCCACCAGTTCAAGCCTGGTGAACGAAATGGTATATTAATAGTACAAATCATTTAGCAAGTATGTAGACTACATTGTGTATATACACCTGTGAGCATAGCATTTTCCACATTCAGGTGGCTACTGACAAAAAGTTATTGCAGACTTATAATGATAAGGTAACCTTTGTGGTTAATTAACATCTGTAATATTGTGCACACTTTGATGTATACAGTGATAAGGTACCTCCTTCCACTGTTTACACTATAGTGTTTGTATATAGACACTCCAGACACTAACCTGCCAAAACCTGCTGGCATGTAATAGTGTTTCATGCACATTTACAGGGAGAGGGTAGTGATACTGGGGACAGAGAAATTCTCTCAACTGAGAAAGAGTCAGAGGCCAAGAAAGTACACTGCAGACTACCAAGACCGAAGCAGAACCTTACTCAGAGTGGATTACATCTAGAGAAAGGCCTCAGTGAGGTATGTTATATTTGCATCTGGCAATTGAGCACATTTAGCAATATTCTGTTTCCTTTTCTGTATGATAACAAAGTAATGCTTACCGAAAAAATGAAGGAAGATCTAGTGGAACAGTCAATCCTATTTAAAACTCCGAATTTATCTGAGTTTCAAAAGAAGGTAAACTCTGCAGCTGCAGAACTAGCTCTCTGTGAGCCATCACTTGTTCGTAAGGGTAACCGGGGAGTGTTGCTGGAACGTGCACGAAGGAAGGCTTTGTCTTCAAGAAGGGGAAGTCGCGTTCCAAGGTGTATGGAGTGCAGTGTCAGTCTTCTTCATCCACAAAGCGAACAAATCTTAATGAAGAAAAGTGTCTTGAGCGATTAGGTGAACTTTTAGAGGACTTGGAAAGTGTTGAATTGCGTCTAGCAATCAAAGAAAAACGGTTAGCTCAAGCTGAAACTCTTCGCAATTATAAGCTTTGTGATCAACTTCATGATGAAATTCAGGAGCTAAAGGACAATAAGAGGAAAATGACAAGGGAATTGTTGATCCTGCAACTTAAGGAGAAGAGAGCAAAGAGGTACAGGGAATCTCGTACTAGATCACTTACCCCTGCAAGCACTCTGAATTCTCCTACGTTGCTACCTAGGACTTCTCCTAGGTCTCCTCTTAGTTCTACATTATTTCCCAGGACCTCCCCTGTGTCAATACCTGGGACTTCTGTCTCATCTAGGTTGACTTCTCCTGTGTCACCTAGCCCTCCTTCACTTTCCCCCACTTCTCCACTACTTGTACCGAAGTACACTGAAGATGGGTGTACTAGCTTTTCAGAGAGCCTTTCTGGGCCTGAAAGTATCCAGCAATCTTCCAAGAGCCAGCATTTTCAGTAGGGCCTCTTCACAGCAGTGATGTGAGGGGGCAATCTTCTGAACTTTTTCATCATGCACACTTACATCGTCTTCTTTGTGTTTACTCTGAGCAAGTACGTATGATTTATCCAAACAGAAGGTAGCTGAAAATGTTGCATAACTCTTTTCCGTGGAATGTCATTAGCCGAGTATGTAACTGTACGAACAATTTATTGTCAAAATTATCACAAATCCTGCTCCAAATGTGAACCACTCTTGAGAATTGCAGAACTTGTACTTTTTTGTGGCTATGCTCAGCTGGCAGTTGCATTTAAAGCCTCATATCCTACACAGACATATAGATCTGATGTTGCAATTTCACGTCTTCTCCAAATGCCTCTAGTGTGCATTAAACCCAAGCAAAAACAGATGTGGATGCTGGTTGAATTTGTGGAAGGTACAAACTATTCCAAGTTTGCATTGTTTGCAGATGCAATGGTTGATAATGGCCCATCTCTAAAAATCATTACTGGGAGTTGCTCAAAGTGATCGTGAACGTAAACTTATCCGCTATTCCATTTTCAAATCTTCTGGTTTGTCATATACTGCTGCCAGGAAAGCGTTTGGGTTTCAAGACATGAAGAATACAGAAGAGCAAATTTCAAGTGCAATAGCAGAAGCAAAAGAAATATGTGAAGCAATTGATGACCTCACCAAAACAGAATACCTTCCTCTCCTCTCCTCTATGGGTGTGGATGTTTCACTCTCACTTAGTAGCTCTGAATCTGACTCTGGTGAGGAAGCTTGTGCAGCTGTCTTAGATGGTTTGCCTGACACAACTGCATTGATTCAGGTCTTGGAGAGAGCACACTACAACTGGTTTCAGGTATTAGAATATATTGAGGGTACCCTCAATTGTAGCATTCAATCCCCTCACATAATTGAATACCTGAAAGAAAAGTACTCCGAAATCCTTTCTGATATGGACAACCACCAAAATAAATCACTACTTCAACAGTCCTACTCAGCCTCTCTTGCTCTCTGTGATGTTCAACACCATGCTGAAAATCATGCATCAGCAATGAATGGAGAAATAGTCAGTAGCTCTGAGGATGAAGCAGATGTCATTGAGAGTATCAGTTCTCATCAAGCCAAGAAGATTATTGAAAGGAGGAGAAGTCTTGCTCGGAAAGCCAGATGAAGAAAAGCTAAAACCTGACAGGAGTTTTGACCTTCGATGGAAATAAAAAGATGCAGAAGAAAGTGACATTTGAGAAGATTCGGGAGCATCTCTGTGATACATATAATGAAACTTTCTCTTATGGTACTGTCGTACAGTTATGCATTGCACGAAACAAGCGACATAGGGCTGCAAAGAATTACCGTGGTGTGGCAAAGGTCACCAGCAGAAGAGCACGTAAAGGCTTCCAGCTGAAACTGAATCCAGATGCACATTGGAGTAGTGCCTTTTATAAGGTGCTTGACTTTGTGCAGTTTAAGGATGGGACAAACATCACAATAATCAACCGTGATGATGCTGCCGGCTATCGTCTTGACACCCTAGCTACTAATAGTCAACATAGGACTTTAGTTGTCAGAGGGAAGCAGACAGTAACAACTCACACTGATTATGTCAACCGATATCCGTCTGTATTGCAGACCACTAATTACAATTTCACAGGTACCCAAACAACTGGTGAGTTGTGTGCAGGGATTGTGAAGCCAGTTAAAATTTTTCCAAAGAATCTTGCGCAACATTTTGCATATTTGAAGATGTTGTCCTCTATCCCTGAGCTGCAGCCTGCCTTTATCAACCCTATATCTGGAGATGCCAAAGAAATTGAATGCATACGGGTAGATGGGGCAGGCGATGAAGGACCAGCTCATCTGGTGGTCCAATTCTGGTGGACTGTCCGACACATTGAAGAGAAAAAGTTGATTACAATGGTAACATCTCGAAGTAGTGGGTCCAGCTTCTTTAATCGAGTTGAACTACAGAACGGATGCTTGGCACTTGCGCATGCAAATCTATTCATACCTTCTACGTTGAATGGAATGCCCATCAATACAGATACGGGATTGATAGATTATGACATCCTCACCTCAAATCTTAATCAAGCTGCAGATATATATATTGAGCGAGTGAACCATTGTCCATGTGGTGATACAAATATACATATATTCAAAGGTGCAGATTCAACTGAATTGCAGGAGAAACGGACAAAACTAACGACTTTCTTGAAGGGCAGTCAAAAGAAAAAAGATGAACTTTTTAGTGATGACCCTGAACTCTTCAAATACTTTCAACAACTATGGAGTGTCAGAGAGAATCACATGCATCTGGGGCTGCCTATGCAGTATATTTTTTTACTGATGTGTTGTTTCAAACGGAACTGCTATCATCCTATCTGTCAGGAAGGAAGAGCACCCAAGGAAGTGAAGTGGTATTCTGGTGGTCCTAATGTAGAGAGAGTGCTCCTCCCTGTTTCTGACCCCAATCGGCCATTTGGGGACTCAAACTGTAAAACATGCACCGAATCTTGTAGTGGCCATTTTCTTCCACCGGAGGAGCTTATCACATCAGTCAATGAACCAATGCTTCCTCCATCATTAATTCTGAAGAAATTTTTCTCACATCTTAAAGGTACTGAGCCAAGTGAAGATGCATTAACCAGCATTGCTCGGAAGACACTTCTCTCTGTGAATGTTATCAGGCTCTGGCTCAGTCACCTCAAAACAGTAGAGGAAAATAGAAAGCTGGGGGCTGCAAAAGCAGCAGCTACACGCAGAATAAGGGCAGAGCAGGAAGGGAGGCAAGTGGAAGCTCGACACAGGAAACAAAAGAAAAGATGGCAAGCAGAAGTTGGAGATGAGGAAGAGGGAGGGAGGGAATTGGAGGTAGGAGACAAGCAAGAGGAAGAAGATGGGGAAAGACTCAAAAGAAGAATTTATCGTAATAAGGTATAGAGACACTCCAAAAGGCTAAAGCTAGCCACACATTACATTGTAGGGACCCAATTTCCTTTGGCACTGTGATGGCTATGACAAGTTAAAACCATATGGAATAGCTATACATGGGTGTGTTGATGGGTAAGTTAAAATTTAGTTATGAATAAAGAGTATATAATTATTGTACATTTTACAGTTTCTCACATCAAATTATGTGGCTAAAAGCTGCCTCTTCTAACAATAATCCCCGATATTTTGCTACTTTTTATACACAATGTGTTCAACGTATTGGTGGTACGAATGATTTAATTTTTGGTAAAAAATATTGCATCATTGTTGGTTATACTATAAATCAAAGGTTGTCCCCAAATACTGAGGACAGATGCTGGCAGAGAATTCCTGTTAGCCATGATCCAACCTATGCTTCGGCACAAGCATTCTGATTCTTTTTCCAAGGAGAGGAGCCATATGTATGGACGGTCAACATCAAATCAGGTAATTTATTTATAAACTTAGGAAGAGTAATTCTGAATCATTTCATATTCAGAATATTGAGGCTTGGTGGTCCCAACTACGACAAAGGTACACAGAGTGGTGGATAACATTTTTTAAGGTCCACAAAAATATTATTTTTAGAGCTGCTCACACTAATACCATTCCATGCAGGACAAGGCCACTTCTCAAATTCCTATCCACATCAAATGTGAGTTTTTATTGCATCATCAGCAAATCACATTACTGGTACCTATTCACAGTGATGCCATTAGGTACTGTTTTGGACACTTGATCCAGCATGAACTGGACAAGTTTGTTGAAGAATGGAATAACCATCGTATCCGACGGTCACATATGGCAGAACTACCCCCTGGTATACCCCGAGTGTTGTACAACTTTCCAGTACTTCATGGTATATCCTAAATTAACTGTTCTTGTCCGTGCTGCACTATGTATCCACTACTCTATCATGTAGGACTTGCAGATTACAGATGCACTATCAATTATTCTATTCTTCAAAATATTGGGGAACTTACTGTGACACTCCACAAATGGTTTCATCTCAATTTGAAGCTGTTGCTGACTCAATTCGTAATATGTATAGTTTGCCTGTAACATCATCCTTTGAAGATAGTCTGGAACTATATTTCATTTTGATTGAAGTTTTCGGACAATACTATCTATACTAATTTCAATATGTCCATGCAGGTGTAATAATTATGTGTATAAACAATGTATTAAAGCTGAAAATCCAAATTAATTGACATTCGAATTTGCTGTAGTCAGCTAATGATTACTGATGATGATCAAGTGAAAATGATAGTTGATTCAGAAGGGTACAGCCGTCAAAACCCAAGCTGTAAGTTTTGAGTAATGAAATGGCATTGGGAGTTTTTCATAAACTGGTTCAGGGTTCAGGAGTCAGCTCAGGAAAGACGTCTTTATTCATAAAACCTCCATATCCTTCAGTATCACAGAGTGGACACTTTGTCTGCGGTTCATTGTAGAATACAGATCCACCATCAGGAAGAATGCACATAGTTTCTGGTACATATGTACAGAATTCTCTCCCACAATCCACACACTCCTTGAATACCGTCTCTGTTTGAGCTGCACAGCATATTATTACGGGTGCAGAACTGGTATAACTATATGCAATATTATACATGAATCATGCCTAATAGAGGAGTACCCTTGGGCCTGGCACTCTATATTGCATACCTAGAATAGCTGTGAATATGATTATGTGGCTAGCAACACTCAGGTTACAACTAATACAGCAGTCTATACAGTACCAGGTGGCCTTTTGATGCATTCACACAAGGTGACACAAATGCAATAAACAAACCCAGTTTACAAGGTGGCTCATTAGTCTTCTGTACATCTGCCACCTCTCTGGCCATCTTCTTAGCACTTTGCTCAGCATTGCCACTGCATGGTTCTGACTAAAGAAAAGAAATGGCACTCAATGAAAACTCATACATTCAAATGGACAAGATGTGATGTGAGCCGAATCCATTATTACAGGACATGCAGGCCTATCATCACACCAGAGCTCATAGTATTTGTGTTCATGAACTCCATGTGAATTTTAAGGTTGGCAAAAATTGCGTGGGCGGAGATGTCGCGGAATGACGGCGCAGGCGGCTTATTGTACTACATTCCGTTGCGCCAGTAGCGTGATGCCGATTTTGTTGCGCTAAAACGATCTTCTACGACAGAACAGATTTTTGTTTTTCCCACTAGAACCACCCCATTTCTGGCATGGCATGCGCAGTAGGGTGTCATTAGCAAAAATCTGGTAAGGTCAAAGGTTGAACGACACGAATGTTTCAGATGGCACCGCCCCAAACTCCGCCCCTTCAACTCCAAGGGATGATCATGTGATCAGTATTTTCTTAATACGTATTGTCCACATGATCAATATTTTTAGTAAATCTGGCAAGGTCAAAGGTTGAATGACTCGAACGTTTTCAGACGGTACCGCCCCAAACTCCGCCCCCTTCCCCCTCCAATGACTGATCATGTGATCCGCATTTTCGAATTGGCATTGTCCACGTGAACGTTTGCTGTTGTTTTCAGGAGCTGAAAGAAACTGAAATGGATTCTATAGTACGTTCTGGTGAGTGTATAGCTTGTAACAGTGTGGGGAGGTATCCGTGGGGAATGAAGGGATAAATATGCGGCACCCCTCTGGTGCACTTCCGCTTCTCTGAGGATGTGCTTTTACATCTTCTGTATGTTTACTGTACACGTAAACGCCTTGTGTGTATGAGGGAGACACGCTTTTCTTTTGTGTTCGTACCTTTTCACACATGGATGGCATGTGAACCTACACGTACATGTAGTATATACATATATATATATATATATAGTGTGTGTGTGTGTGTGTGTGTGTGTGTGGTGTGTGTGTGTGTGTGTGTGTGTGTGTGTGTGTGTGTGTGTGTGTGTGTGTGTGTGTGTGTGTGTGTGTGTGTGTGTGTGTGTGTGTGTGTGTGTGTGTGTGTGTGTGTGTGTGTGTGTGTGTGTGTGTGTGTGGTGTGTGGTGTGGTGTGGTGTGGTGTGTGTGTGTGTGTGTGTGTGTGTGTGTGTGTGTGTGTGTGTGTGTGTGTGTGTGTGTGTGTGTGTGTGTGTGTGTGTGTGTGTGTGTGTGTGTGTGTGTGTGTGTGGTGTGTGGTGTGTGTGTGTGTGTGTGTGTGTGTGTGTGTGTGTGTGTGTGTGTGTGTGTGTGTGTGTGTGTGTGTGTGTGTGTGTGTATGTGGTGTATGGTGCACGTGTGTGTGTGTGTGTGTGTGTGTGTGTGTGTGTGTGTGTGTGTGTGTGTGTGTGTGTGTGTGTGTGTGTGTGTGTGTGTGTGTGTGTGGTGTATGGTGCACGTGTGTGTGTGTGTGTGGTGTGTGGTGCACGTGTGTGTGTGTGTGTGTGTGTGTGTGTGTGTGTGTGTGTGTGTGTGTGTGTGGTGTGTGGTGCACGTGCGCATGTGTGTGTGTGTGTGTGTGTGTGTGGTGTGTGGTGCATGTGCGTGTGTGTGTGTGTGTGTGTGTGTGTGTGTGTGTGTGTGTGTGTGTGACGCACATTTTCCCAGATGCTGCGGTAACACTTGTTCCATTACATACATGTATGTATACACATTCATGGGCATACCTGCAAGGTGCTGCCAAGGTCAGCAAAGGCTGACCTTGGCACGTACGTGTAGGTTCACATGCCATCGGAGTTAGGGATGGACTAATGAAAAAAAGCGTGTCTCGATCCCTCCATATCCAATACATGTACATGTATATACATCACATCATCTAGTGTAAATGTGGCTCCAACAAGAGCATCCTCACTGTGAGTCCTAGCCTCGTTCCCAGGCCAATTCAAAGCCTCAGAGAAACAGCCTGGTATCGACTGTTTGCACATGCACGAGAATTCCGTTTATTTTACTGATATTTTGCAGTATACTTTACGACCAACGACAGTCTAAACCCAGTGCTTTGGACACATTACTCAACTGCACGCTGTAATTTGAACACCCAGCAGTTTCGTAGCCTGAGCGTACAATCATGACGAGTATTTTACTGATTTGCCCAAACCTGGTAGCTCATACGACACAGTGATCCTGGCGGCCATGTACATGGTGTAGACTGATGCGTCCTTTTCTGAGCCATGACAAAACTGGTATAGTGCGGCAGCTTGTTGACACAGCAATAAGTGCACAGTAATATGTAGCAGAAATATATACTAGAAGTGCACATAAATATCTGATACCCCACAAATCGTGGGATATTTGGCGCATGCGCGAACAGTTGATACCAGGCCGTTTCTCCGCTGCTTTCAATTGGCCTGAGAACAAGGCTATGTCAGCCCTAGTTCTGCACGTGCATTGTAACACAACAGCTCACTCATTGCATACATAACACTATATTCTGGCTGGGAATAGTTATAGTCACATTGTAGTGTGGTGCCTGATTCAGCACTAAAGTGCTAACCCCATTTTATGACAAATATGTGCATATGTATGACGTTTACATTGCAACCCCGCCTCTCTGTAAATGGAAGTGTGCGGAGAATAGTGAAGATACTGATCCAGCCACAGAGAAGGGTTGAGAAGATGTAGTGATTTAGAGCTGACACATAGCAAGTACAGTAAGCCTCGCTGTGTGTCTATTCCTCATTGATATTGGGGGTTACAGTTCAAAGAGCGATCTTCCTATGCTCTTACGACCTTATCTGCATGTGTACGTGTTTGTGTGTTACTCATTAGTGAGACATTTTTTTTATTCAGGCTCTTTGTGCCAGGAGGAGGGCTCGGAAGAGTCCAGCAGTGATTGTGAAGCTACTGAAGATTGTAGTGAGTGTAGCAGTGAGTCTGGCTGCGATTGGGAAAGTGAGAGTGACATCGATTCAGTATACGTCCCCACCCCCGATCGTGCCAGACTGGGTAAGGTGAGTCCAGTGGACTTGCCTAATAGATTGTGCTTTATGACTTTGCCTGATTTGGGCAAGTTTTTAAAGCTTTTAAATGAAATTCGTCACTGTGCAACCCCTGGATGTAAGGGAAATGTAGTTCCCGTTGATGTGAAGTGTCAGGGGTTGGGTGGCGCCGTTTCTGTTAGTTGTTGCGTTGGATGTTCACTGAAAGGTGCAGTGTTTACAACACATGTGAGCCATGACAATAGGAATGTAATAAGTACCTGTATACAAGTCGGTTTCATCTGTGCCGGCATTACTCATGCAGTGTACTACAAAACGCTAAAGAATGCACTTGGTATTGAAGCTGTAAGTGCACCTGCTTTTATGGATACAATTTATAGCATGTATCCGATAGTAAAAGCAATGCTCGACGACATTTGTGAGACAGCTAAGCAGGAAATGAAAGATAAAAGGGAGGATGAACTCGGGTCGTGGCAATGTGCGGTAACCGTTGCCGATGGTACGTGGGAAACACGTGGTTGGCATAGCAAAAATGCCACGTTCACGATAAGAAATTATCTGAATGGCGGTCTCCTCTACTACCACCACCTCTGTCAGAAGGGCAGAGATGAAGTACAAGGGTACGTCAAAATCCTCCGAGGGGTATGCCGCTAGTATTACATTTCAGATGGCCAAAGATGAGGGAATGCAGATTGCTGTACACTGGCGGGACGCAGACTCTTCTTCTGCCAATGCCGTCAGAGAGGTCTTCCCTGATGCCGACATAATGATCTGCGGCGGTCATGCCGGACATGCACACAAAAAAACGCCAAAGAATGCACTTGGTATTGAAGCTGTAAGTGCACCTGCTTTTATGGATACAATTTATAGCATGTATCCGATAGTAAAAGCAATGCTCGACGACATTTGTGAGACAGCTAAGCAGGAAATGAAAGATAAAAGGGAGGATGAACTCGGGTCGTGGCAAAGTGCGGTAACCGTTGCCGATGGTACATGGCAAACACGTGGTTGGCATAGCAAAAATGCCACGTTCACGATAAGAAGTTATCTGAATGGCGGTCTCCTCTACTACCACCACCTCTGTCAGGAGGGCAGAGATGAAGTTATAGAAGAAGTCGAAATCCTACGAGGGGTACGTCGAAATCCTCCGAGGGGTATGCCGCTAGTATTACATTTCAGAGGGCCAAAGATGAGGGAATGCAGATTGCTGTACACTGGCAGGACGCAGACTCTTCTTCTGCCAATGCCGTCAGAGAGGTCTTTCCTGATGCCGACATAATGATCTGCGGCGGACATGCCGGCCTTCCCCCCCAAAAAATGTTAAAATCACACCAGAAAAAAGAAAAGGGCATCTGAAAAGATGATTGAGAAGTACGGAAAGGCTTTTCCAGCTTTGTGTGAGCTTAGTTGTAAGTGTACAGGCAATCACAGTGCTGCATGTGGATGCCTGACTGATGCTTTCATTTCAAAGGCCCACACTAATTTCACGTCCATTTTGATGGAAGTGAAATCTCAGGAGTTTGTAAGGCGGCTGACAGCATTGCCAAAGCATGCACGTGATGTGCACGAGTGGGAGGGAGGAAGGTGCGACTATCATCCACTTCGGGTTTGCACATGCAATAAGTGTCCCATTGAAGAGATAAAATGTGAAGGAAGGCTACTTCAGGTTTGCACGTGCAATAAGTGTCCCATTAAAGAGATAAAATGCGAAGGAAAGCCGTACCAAACTAGATTGAAGTTGGATTGTGAATTCCATGCTTTGTTGTACGAGATTGAGTGCATGGGGAGAGCTTCACAGGCAAGCAGGTTAGTGCACCCAGTCCTCAAACATGGTCACTCTAATTTAGTCGAAGCCTCTCACAATGTATTGATTAGAGTTCGGTCCAAGGACATCTCCTTGGAGAGGCTTCACTATCACCTCTCTACCAATCTCGGCTTGCTTCAAGCCAACTTGTCATACATGCATGGAAAGCGTGGTACTAGCTACCACTGGATCCCAGAGTTGTACCGACGTACCTGTTTTCCACGGCATTGTTGAGGCACTGGAGAAGCACAGTGCGCGTAGAAAGAGAAAATTAGAGTGGGCTAAAGGAACTCCTCAGAAAAAGAGGAGGATAGAATTGAAAAAGAAACGTGTTATTGATGGCCAAGAACGTAAAAAGTGGTCAAAGAAACACGGCCACGACTACGGTTGTGATAGCGAAAATAGCGATATTGACGTAAAAGTGAGTCGGGGTAAAGGGAGGAGGAAGGGTAGACCCCAAGGGAAGGGGGAGTGTGCCTCGTGTGGGTCAAGCACACACAAGCGCTCTAACCACAGAGATTGCCCTTTCAACAAAAAACGTGCCAAAAAGGAGACCATCTCTAGTAGTAGCACCGAGTCTGATGGGGAGGTCAGTAGTGAGAGCTCGTCCGAAATGGAAAGTGGGACTGATGTGTGTACGTGTGGAAGTGAGGGGAAGAGGCACAGGAGAAGCTGCCCGTTGAGCTACAGGAACCGTCGACCGGGTCGCACACTGTTTCCTGCCACAAGTAATGCAGGACAACTTGCCTCTCCCAGTGCACTGAAGGTAGAATGTTCCCCAGGTGACAGTGTCTTCCCTCCGTCCTCAAAGAAGGAGAAGACAGAGATGAAAGTCGGGGATCACGTCTGTATTCACTGGAGAAATATGGGCAGTTCTCATCTCCCCTGTCGCATTGTCGGGGTGTTCAGTGGTCGGTATCAACTTTACTGTTCACAGGGTGTTCTGATCACCTCGTTTTGTGCCACTGAGCTGACTCCACTGGCCAGTGGCTCTTCCATCTCGCTAGAGAACTGGCGGCAGGCCCCAAAGGTCTCACTGAGAAGTGTTGCCAACGACCCAGCTCTGCTCGAATGCTGTAATTGTGATATCCCCTTGTGCTCTGGTAGCATCGTGATTTCTTCGGCATCAGAGGAGGAGAATGAAGCACCAAACTTGTGGGTGAACAATGGTGCCTACAGTCTGAGCCATCGTGATCGGGGGGTGATTTTGTCTGAGAGAGGGTGGCTCACGGACAACATCATCTGTGCAGCCCAAATGCTCTTGCTGCAGTTCTTTCCCAACATGGCAGGACTGCAACCTCCTGTACTGCAGAAGGTGTGTGCATTTCAGGTCCACTCTGGGGAGTTTGTACAGATTGTACACGTCGGAAACAACCACTGGTGTGTTGTATCCACGGTTGGTTGTGAAAGTGGGGCTGTCTACGTGTACGACAGCTTGTATAAATCTCCGACTAAAGAATTGATTCACTTGATGGCAAGCATGATGCACAGTCAGTCAAACGAGCTAAAAATCGCGATGATGGATGTCGAGAAGCAGTCCAACGGCTTGGACTGTGGTGTTCTGGCCATAGCCTATGCATTCGACCTATGCAGTGGTTTCGACCCCTGCAGTGCAAGGTTTGATCACAGTGGGATCAGGCTTCACCTGACTACTTGCCTTGAAAATTGCCACGTTCCTCGTTTTCCTGTACTGGGTGAGCGAAAGAGTGCCCCTAGAAAGCCCAGAACCCTAGAGCTCCACTGCTCTTGTCGCATGCCAGAAGAGAAAGGTGACGAGATGGCCGAGTGTGATGTGTGCCACGTCTGGTATCACCGCCACTGCATGGACATTCCCAGTGAGGTGTTTGGGGAGGTCGAGGTTACCTGGGAGTGTAAAAGATGCGTAAAAGCTAAGCTGGCACCATTGGAAAGTGCCAATTAGCTCTGCTTATTTCTTTCACTCTACATTTTGCTAATAGGCACGTGCATGTAAGTAAAAGGCATATGCTTCTGCGGTGCTAGCCTCTATGGCTGTTTGTAGTGGTGCCGCGGTGTGAAATCTGCTGACATCAGGCATTTGTGTTTGTGAGCTGTCTAGTGTGTCTGCACCACACACACCAGTGTGTTTATGTACATGTACATGTGTACGTACATGTAATGCATGCCTGAGTGAGTGTTGCTAGGAGTCGTTGCTCCACGCTCAGAGGTTCTTTTAGTGTAATCATATTATGTGTGAACCTGAGTGAGTTGTTGCTAGGAGTCGTTGCTCCACGCTCAGAGGTTCTTTTAGTGTATGCATATTATGTGTGAGCCTGAGTGAGTTGTTGCTAGGAGTCGTTGCTCCACGCTCAGAGGTTCTTTTAGTGTATGCATATTATGTGTGAGCCTGAGTGAGTTGTTGCTAGGAGTCGTTGCTCCACGCTCAGAGGTTCTTTTAGTGTATGTGTGAGCCTGAGTGAGTGTATGCCATGTATTTGTTGTGGTACATGTACAGTACTATCCAATGTCGTACCATAAACAAAATCTCATACAGTATAAAAGCTAAAAACGTTATTGGATAGTACATTGAAGGGTGGATGTCACAGTTTAAAGTGAATGTCACTGCACGTTTATTCTGCACAGGTTTGTCCACATACTAATATGCCCAAAACTACATGTTAACTTACGTGCAGCACGTGTACCATTCCCTAGCAACATTATGTATGAACCTGTGACATCCCTCCTTACGGTTGATTCACACTGCTTTAACAATGGAAAAGTTAGGCAAAACATGTACATGTATAGGTTTGTGGTGTGAATCCTCCTAAGAGTGACATGTCTTCTACCTCCACGTGGTGTTACTCGGGAGGAAGTTGCAAAGCACTTTTGTGTGTGCTTGCGACTTTCTGCGAACAGAAGACATACATTTCAACCAGCCCGAAACAGCTGTCCGCTGTTTGCTTGATTTGCTCTGCACAAGTATTTTTTTCCATGTGAAGGGGCCAGGGTGGTTTCATTATCCCGGCCCTGCCGATTACTGTTGGCTTTAAAGTATGTAAGTCTAGGCCATTGCAGAGCAACTAAGGATACAAGGCGCTGATTGGGGCCAACTAGCCCGAAACAGCTGTCCGCTGTCGGCCATTTGCTTGCCCATATCGCCTCTGTCTGCATTTTATTTTCTAGGGAACAGGAATTTATTAGACCTTAACATGACTGATGAGCAGTGGATCCTGCAAGTACAGAGGATATGGGACATCATACAACAGTCGAAGGAGGTCAGCTACAAACCGTGATGTGTGATGTATAGGGAACCTTTACTATGGATTTCCCTCCCTCTCTCCTTTAATTCTTACCTCCCTCCCTCCTCCCGCCTATCCAGTGACAAAGAGAATTGACCAGTGGGGTAGTAGTCTGCGTCAGCCAGATCTTCTGGATTGAGGAAGCCCACGAGGCAATAAGAAATGGTCCTAAGAGTACCAAAAGAGGCTGCAGGACCCTTTTATCGTACACTAGTGGGGGTATTTCATCTAAACGTAGGGGGCAGGTGCCCACAAGTTGCCCGTCGCCAAGGCCCTGGCCATCCAGTGTGTGGTGTTGAACTGCTCCGATGGCCTGGACTACCTCGCCATGATAAGTTCTTTATTAGCTAATCAGCTGTTCAACAGAATTGAGTTAGAGGTATACATCACGTCATAGTCATGTGAGCATCATGTGATATTCATATGTCATGCTACATGTATATGTTTTACGTGTTCTTGATGCATCATGTGATAGTCATGTGACAGTCACCCTCCACTTGCCAGGTACTGTCCATGATAGCCCAGCAGATCCTGTCCATTCAGAGAGTTGTCACAGTACCTTTTGTCTCTGAAGGGACCACTATCTCCCTCCAATGAACCCTGACGCTCTGAACTGCCAAACAATCTCAAGGTCCGAGAGTGTTAAGTTACACACTGTGCATATGTTATGTTAACCTCTTTTCCACTGCAGGCCCACAGGTTCTGTTCCGTATCGTGGCCATTATGGTTCCAGATTATGGGACACACCCTACCTCCCTCCCTCCCACCCGCTCTCTCTGCTAGGTGAGTTGGTGGAGCATTTTTAGCCAGCATTAGTCACTGAGGGGAATGTGGGTAGGCAGCATTAGTAGCTGAGAGGAATGGGTATGGCATTTTAGTCATGTACATGTGTACGAACCAGTGCAATATATTCCACAGCAAATAAGTGGATATTACACGTGAGCTGCTGGGGAAGCAAGATGGTGTGCAGGAGGAAGTACACAAACTGCAGCAACTGAAGGCAGTGATGGAAAAGTGAGAGGCTCCAGTACCAGTACATACTGTACATGTACATAAAATATTCCTTGTTTATTTACTGATTAACCCTTGGCTTGCCATGCGCAATGAGTGTTATCTGTCTGTCTGTGTGTGTCTGTTAAGTCACATCTCACCTCTGGAGCGTCTATTTGTCCTGAAAATACTGTCACGTACTCCCCCTCCCTCTCTCCCCCTCCCCCTCCCTCTCTTCATAATCAGACTGTGCTATGATGACATGGGGACTTACGCTTGTCAACTCCTGTGGCAGCAACTCAGCACAAATGACACTGAATGTTCCCGGTGAGTACACACACACACTGGGATATCCTCCTATGTCCCCTATCTGACAACTAGTAAAACCTGTCTGAGGAGGCTTCTCAACTGCTGAAGAACCCTGTGCTCCAGGCAGGAGGTGATGAATAATGCAGATATACACTGTACATATATATACATGTGCACATGTTTGTTCAGTAAATGTACATGGGATTAGTTTTCCTAGCCTTGCACATTTATACGTTTAGTTTTCATAGCCTTGCACATTTATACGTTTGTGTACAGAATGTACATGTATACATGTATGTGTAGCTGCCTCGGTAGCTCAGTTGGTAAGAGCGTCGTCACCTAGAAAGCGATGGTGGTGGGTGTGAGTCCCACCTGAGATTGAATATGCAGTGATGTTCCCTTTAATGCTGTGACATTACTTCAAACCAACACAGTCTGTACTGAGTTATGCCCAGGCTGTCTGAAGTAGTATGGCATCATAGAGTGGTATCACATGCTTACATGTACCTGCTTTTGTACGCTGACTCCACAACTCGAACGCCACCTAACGTACAACGATGTTTTTTCCTTGACGTCATTCAGTGTCAGTCACGTGCCCAGATATACCAGGCTCTCCCTCCGTTTTTCTTTTGGTGGGTCAAAGCTCATACATGAAATTATATTGCGGAGGAGGGAGAGCCTGGGGACGAGGCTATTACATAAGCTTGCATTTTTGTCTGGGTTGTCTTTCTCTATGTAGTTTAACAGAATGTTAAACATGGTTAATGACGGGAACCAGACATGCACGCGACAGAAGTCTCAGGCCCATGCGCATGCGCACAGGCATGCGCACAGGCATGCGCACTGTAAGCCACGTGCCACAGAATAGTCACACCAGAGTATCAGACAAAACATGCAGGAGTGGAATTACGACTCCACCCACCAGCCCCACCAAACTCCACAATTGTTGGGGTTCTCCATCAGGCATGATCTGACTTCCAGACATGAGACATGCAAGGGGGGCTTGCCTGAGTGGCGGCTAGGCAGCCGCCAAAGGACTCACTCACGCCTCCCCCAAAGACGCATGCTGGGGGTGTCTCGACAAAGCTAGACGGGTCCATGACAGCAGGGCCACGTGCGAGCACGTGATGTCACAGGGAGTCCCATGCCCTGGTCACGTGACTCGCTTCCCTGTCACGGGGTCATGTGACTCTTGCAGAGGTGTGTGCCCGGTCACGTGAACAGCTCGTGGTCACGTGAACACCTCGACCACGCGAGGGGGCACACCTCACCATGTAGATAATTACGGGGACACCCCGCGATGTCTGGCTCCTCCAATCAGTAGAATGGGTGGACTAGATTTAACCTTCCATTAATCACACACACACACACACACACACACACACACACACACACACACACACACACACACACACACACACACACACACACACACACACACACACACACACACACACACACACACACACACACACACACACACACACACACACACACACACACACACACAGTACACATACAGGTTACATCAGTGGTCAGTGAAGGCCTGAGCCATTAACTGCTGCCTCTTCTCTCTCAACCAGCTCTATCTTCCTGAATGGTCAGTGAGTAGCATATAGTGATCAATTAGTGACCTACACAAGGACTACTCAAATGTCCTGCTTGTCCTTTTCGAAATTTGTGAGCATCTATATACATTATAATCCTGTGCAAAATCGTGTAAGCATATACATGTATGTACCCATTTTCAAACACGTTTTTCCGTTGCTTTTTTGTGCTGAAAATGGATTCCTCAAGGTCCTTCTAAAAGTATTGCAACTTCTACACACATCATACATGTCCCCCAGAAAATCTACATTGTACGGGGGGAAGGGGGCGTGGTCGGTGTTGCGCGAATTCGCGCAAAAAGGCACTAGATGGATTGCCTACCGGCCACTGATTAGCGTGATGCAATTATAGTTGCAAGATCTGCAGCCGGGAGTGAGTTATACAATTTTGTATTTTGCGCTACTTACACTGCGCATGCGTATTAAGGACGTTTGGGGTTAAAGGTCATAGAAACAAAAGGTCATACGTTACTATTAGTTTAGCATAGCTTCGCGTGTACACTTCGCATTTATGCTATTATAGCAGGGGTTCCCCTGGTTCGTGAGAGGGTGTGGTCTGGGGAGAGACTACATGTATAAAGCAGAGTGAAGTGCACGCGATCGTCAGATCAGCTTGCGGTGTCTCGTCTGAGTCGTTTTTGGAGAGTAGATAATGCTCCATGTATTGGATCCATCTCGGGACTTCGTGGGCAGCTTCAGTATCATAATCCCCACATAGCTTGTATGGCATCTGACATTTTTAGTTTGTCAAAGGAACTGTTGATGCTCAATGGTAGCCACTCCCATTTAATGCCACCCACATGCCATAACCACATACTTAAGGATGACGGTGCAACTGGTGAGAGCTGCCGACAAAGTTTCATATCGCACTATTCACAAACACCATGCACCAAACAAAACAAAAACAACAAAAACAAAACAAAAAACAGCTAACCATCCACATATCATTAAAACACAAACATGGTGCACAATTTATTTTGAGCACTTCTAAGTGCCCAAGGAAAAAAACACACACCAAAAAAACCTTCTTCCAGAAGGAAAAAAATCTGTAAGTGTGGAAAAAAAACACTACCCAACAGTAATAAATCCACTGCAAAAAACAACACAAACAGTAATAAATCCACTGCTGTAACATAAAAAACAACAACTATGGACTGTCTGAGTCCCCAGCCTCGGGACACGTTCCTGATCAATGATGCCAGAAACACTGCTGTCACCATCCCTGAACATCTGTCTGTCAGTTACTTCTCACCTCTTGAGATCTGCAGTGGTGACAACTCACACGGACACATAAATTGAACTGTCAACTACAGTGTTATTACCACTCCTAAGATTCCCATAGCATGCCAGAATGCCTTCACACTGCCTAACACCATACATTCGTATACAATGTAGGAGAATGCAACAACTTACCACACATACCCCATAAAAAAATCCCATCCTCCTGTGCGTGTATGTGCATTTTTTTTTGGCCGCACAGCCAGTTGCCGAGAGATGCCCAGCACAAAAACATCGCAACTTAAATATCCCACGCACTACTAAACGCGCATGCGTTCTACGCAAACAATGGGAGCTCATTTTCTGCCTAATTCGCTGCGCTCAAACACCAGAAAATATATCTCCCATTTAATGCCACCCACATGCCATAACCACATACTTAAGGATGACGGTGCAACTGGTGAGAGACTCCAAAGAAAGGAGGTAAGGCTATGCTTACAAACCTATGCTGAGAGTTACCATGAGCCTATCTTCTAATCTATCTTTAACATAACCGTCTTTAGCATTCTCGCTCCTCCATCTGCCGTGTCTTTTGAACCATCTGTCAGGCACACCTGCATTAGCAGCAGCTAAGGCTCCACCCGATCTGAGACTGTAAGCCGTATTTAGATTTATCCAGCCCAATCGCTGACAACTTTTCAAGGACCAGCTCCCTTACTCTTGTGTAACTTAGGCTTCCAGTTGGCTGTAGTCTGGCTCCATCTTTTGTGTGTAACAACCCCCGAAACAAGAACTTATCAGCATCTTTGCCAACACCTGCCATCTTCACGTATCTCTCTAACATAAGCACTGGGCACAACCCAGATCACGTACGAGCAATAACCACCCATGCCCCATCTCTGTACTGGTCAGTCTTGCTAGACTCGATGTATATTTCAAGATGATCATCAAAGAATATCACGTCTGATTCTCTCAAATTTGATATCTCATCAAATCGAAAAAACCCAGCAAAACTGATCAGGCATATCGCCAAAGTTTGTATATCTGACAAAGATGCTTCCTCCCCACCAAACCTATCAACTAGTAACTGGAGAATATCTGCCGTGATTGGCTCTTTCTTAACAGTTGTTTTGGCTAAAATTCTTTTCGCACCAGCCAGTGTCTGCTTCACCAGGGCATGCTGCGTAGGATCCTCCCTAACAGCTAGTGAATGCACCCAGGATAGAGCATAAACAGCTTGGTCCACAGATGCAGGCGAACTTGCCTTTTTGACGAGGAAATTTAGATACAGACTGAATTGGAAAGGTGATGCTGGGAATGCACAAACTTCTGGCTTTGAATTCGCCCATCTCTTCCAACGTGCAAAAGCTCCACTATACTTCTTAGCTGTAGATGGGGCCTTGCCCCTCAGAACTACATCCGGCAGAGAACTAGCAAGCTCCTTAAGCTCCGCGTCCTCTATGTCGTTCATTTGTAACCAGACACCTTGATCAAACACATCTATATAAGAACAACCATACAAAACCATCAAACACTAATAATAATATCAATGCGCCACCCATCATGCTACCAATACCCTTGTCCGACATGCTCACTGCATGCCACTGCAACAGCTTACTGCGCTCCACACCACTGAGGTGAGCACGTAACGGATCATCGCGGCCCACACAGATACACACCACCAAGGTGCACATATAATGGAGCGCTGAGGCCCTTTCAATACGGAGTGATTCCAACCACTACTGAGTCCCGTCATATCACTGTAAATAACTGTACTTTAACTGTACTTTTGGGCATGTGATTATCAGACAACACCTGTGCAGCTGCCATACTAGTCTTGGACCTACCCTGACCTGAAGTGTATGCAGGGATGTGAACTACACCACAGAAGGGTGAGAGTGGGCCCAACTTAGGCCTTTGTTCCCTCATCCTTCCACAGTGGAATTCCCTCCCACTGCAGAGAGCTGGCCACAATATCACGTCATTTATGTACTTTCAGGACACCTTCCCCTCCCCATGTCTACTTACATTGTGTTTGTAGTGACAAGTATTATTATTAGGTCTGCAATGTCCACATAAGAAGAAGAAGAAGAAGAAGAAGAAGAAGAAGAAGATATTGGGGTTTCGGCAATTTCATGTATATGTATGTCATTGTAGTGGTGTATTTTACCACCTTTGAGAGTCTTGTTGTGTATAGAAACACTTGTAGGCCATGTTATGTGTTTAAAAGGACTTATAGTTGCCGCATTTGAGAGTTCTTAGCCATTACATTTGTTAAGGCTTAATGGTCATGTCAGTGCCATCCCTACATACAGAGTCTCTCTTTTAGCCTCTTTAAGTGGACACCTATTGTATAGCAGACAACTACTATGTACTAAGTGTTTCCCCCTTTATACAGTACTTGAGATACCTCTAAATAGTGGACACTCTGTCTTCCACTGGTGCTATCTATTATAGCAATATTAAACAATCTCCGAATAGTGGTCACTAATTAGCACTCACCTAATAGCTCCACCCCCTCTTATACACTTGTGTGCGCATGCTGGTGTAGATCTGTACACAGTCCCTCTGTCTAACTCTCATGATCACTAGATATTCATCGAGTCGGCCCATAATACTAGTGTACTCTTGAACAGTGTTGATTCTGAAACTTCTGATGCCTCCACGGTGTGTGAACCGAGCAGAAAGTAAGCCGGAGCTAATTAGCAATTGGCTTTTTTGCTTATTTTCATGCCATATCTCTTGAACGGAGTTGTTTCTGGAAAATCGCCTTTTACAAAGTTTCCAAATAAGGTGATGCACGTCAACCTGCACATAGCTAGCTAGCTATATACATGTATGTACGTCGGTCCAGATGCAGTTTTGCAAGAGCGATCGCTATTCAGGGACAGTTCAAATGGAGGAGGCCTTTGGTCTAGAAGTCGAGGGCTGGGAGGATACGTCCCTCCAACAAGACTAGCCGACAGCAGCAAAAAGACCTGAACTGTCGCTATTGCTCAAACGGTCTATGACTTCTACAGCTACGAGGTTTGAATTTGTAGATGATGCAAAGGAGGAGGCTCTCAGTAAGAAATTTGTCCCAAAGAACACTGACCAGTGGGCGTTGTCTACCTTCTTCGCGTGGCGTGATAAGAGTAACGAGTGTTTTAAGGACCAACCATACAAACTAGTGCCGTTGGGATGTACAGATTCATCTTCTATCTGCAAATGGCTTAGTTTATACGTTCCAGAGTTGTAATGTCGCTATCTACAATGCTCCATCTCAACTTTAAAATGATCGAACAAACACTACCTGAACACTAATGTCACTTTTCATGCCAAGAACGGAATTGTGTTTTTGAATTGTAACTGCATTAAAACGTTTATATCCATCCCTAACCACAGTGTGTGTGTGTGTGTGTGTGTGTGTGTGTGTGTGTGTGTGTGTGTGTGTGTGTGTGTGTGTGTGTGTGTGTGTGTGCTTACTTTCTAATCCATTGAGGCTCATACATGTAGTTTAAGGCAATGAGGCTGAACAGTCAATATTTCTTAGGTGTACGTTGAAGCCAGTGTGAGTGTTTCTAAGCCATTGAGGCTGCTGTGGTGTTTTATGTGTTTGTGGTTAGTGTTTGGTTTATACCTTCTTCCTTTGTATGTGCTATGGTTCTTCTTGTTAAATATTCTTAGTGACCTGGTAAAGATGTATTAAGTTTTGTTGTCAGCATACGGCACATGATTTGGGTGGTCTGCAGTGTGAGGTTGCTAGTTAGGCAATGACCACTGCAGCTATAAGAGGGAATGAGGGGACGGACTTTTGTCTGGTGATCGTGGCTCAGTGTCTGGTGTGCTGGTTTGCTGGTCATTAGACCTGGGTTCGACTCCGGACGGAAGTCTGTCTTTCTCATTCCCTCTTGATCATCTGGGCCTGAGTATGCTGACAACAAAACTTAATGGTTCTTCTTGTATACATGTACATGTACATGTATGTATGAGTATAATTATGTACATTTACATTGTTTGATCTCTGTGTAACATTCACAGGTGAGGGAGACTAGAAGTTTCAAGTCCATGTTAGGTGAGTTGGAAGAGGGAATGTGTATGATGTAGATGTGTATACACATTCAACATTGCAGTTTATGTACATGTACAATGCAAGGCTTTTTTTGCTGTTTCCTAGCAACCTTATTGTGGGCAACAGGACGGGTGTGGCTGACTATAAGATAGGCCAAGAGGCTAACAGCAAACAAAGTGATGTGCAAGTGAGTTTGAGCACTAACATGGAGACAGACAGACAGACAGACAGGCAAGCAGGCAGGCAGGCAGGCAGGCAGGCAGACCCAACTACAGTAACCCTCGCTGTGCATGCGCACCGATTAATATATCCTTCACTGTGGAGTGCCACTGGTGAGCCCCCCATTAGCTGCATGTTTTTGGTTCCAAGCATACACATTATTTGTGTTTCAATAGCTTGCGCATTTTTGAGGATTCGTGCACACATAGCGCTGAGGGTTCTGCACTTTTTAGTGCATTCATTGTTGCATGCTCTCTTTGCCTGCATGCATGCTGCACTTCTGATTTCTATGCTTTTTGGCACTTCAATCCCTACATCCTTCAACATTTTAGTGAAAATGCGTTTACACTAAACTGACACAAAGGAGCAATGTAGCCAAAAAGACAACACAGTGCTTGAAACAGCACGAAGCGTGACGAACTGGACAAAAAATGCACAAACTAACTTCATGTGTTTGGCACCTGACCAAACAAGAAAATAGCAGTTGCAGACCTGGAGTTTGACAGCATTGGGTGAAGGTATGAAGATTTTGTGCATCAAGGATCATGTACGCTCCAGTATAAATGATTTTCGTGAAAGAATTAGAGCGATTACTAATGCCACTTTTGCGGTAGGCCGTTTGAACTGAAGAAGAAGAAAGAAGATGAACAATCAATTTTTCGAGAATCACTGTAGCTGTATATTTTACGTACTTTGAAAGTATTATAGTGTATAGAAGCACTTGCAGAGCATGTTGTTTGTCTGAAAAGGCTTAAAACATCTGCGTTAGGGAGTTCTGAGGCATTACATTTTAAAGCTAATGGTCGTGTTGGTGCCATTCCTAGAGTCTACTGACTCTATGATGCTGCTGTAGAGTAAGAGTAAAATAGGTGGTGTATGGTGAGGTAACAAATAGATACATACCACTTCCTATTTCCTTCTGAGCATGACTGCCTATTAGGACTCCCTCTCCAATCCCAGGTCATGTTTAAATTTGTCCTGACCTTCTAATCACTCCCCAATTGATGATCTGGTTGTGCAGGTACACATTACATGTACATGTGTATTATACATGTGAGAATGCCACAGCCCAGGACCCTCAGCCTTTTAAATCATGTAGTTCCCTACACTCCACATCTAATGGTTCAGATTTGTGCTGTAATTTCATTAGGGAAAGGTGCGTGCACTTTTTTCAAAGACTCAGTTTGTGTATCATGCATGCTGCTGAGGATTTAGCACTTTGTCATTTCATTGTTTAAGTGTCCTGATTGCAGCACGCTTACATACTTTTGTTATTACTTTAATTGTGAACAGGTTGTCTTCACATACAAAGTATATAAAAAAGATGCCTCCGGTAGGATTTGAACCCACTACCTACCTCCTTCACTCAGCTGCATGCACTCTACTAACTGAGCTACTGAGGCACTACTACCCTGTTGAAGTATAATTAACTTAAAAACTAAATGCTACAATAGTGGTCCCAGCTGATTTAGTGCACACACACACACACACACACACACACACACACACACACACACACACACACACACACACACACACACACACACAAACACACACACGTCTCTTCATAATGGAAGTTGAATAACGGGCTGTCAGTGTTTTGTTGCCCCTCTACACACATGTGCATGTGTGTGTGTGTGAGGACACCTCTCTAATAGGGACACATCTTCAGGTCCCAACTCCATTGAAGCCTGTACATACCACCCTCTGAAATGAGGACACCTCACTAATAGGGACACATCTTCAGGTCCCAACTCCATTGAAGCCTGTACATACCACCCTCTGAAATGAGGACACCTCTCTAATAGAGACACATCTCCAGGTCCCAACTCCATTGAAGCCTGTACATACCCCGAAATGAGGACACCTCTCTAATAGGGACACATCTTCAGGTCCCAACTCCACTGAAGCCTGTACATGCCATAAATGTGTATGCACATAACTTTTGTGACCTGGCCGTACATGTACACATGTAACCATGCAGGCAATGGAGAAGACTTACTGAGAATGCCAAAGTCATCATCAGCTCCAAATACCAGGAAAGGTATGTACATGTATATACATGACGCACAGTTGGGGTGCACACTAGCTGTATGTAGCCAGTCCTCTTACTGCCATGCCGGGTGTGCAATACATGGAGAGATTTTACTCGAGTCCAGGGTGGTTCAAACCCACTCAAAGTATAACTACTGCTGGCCATTAGCCTTGATAGTTTCCTATGTATGTTCATGTAACCATAGCCTTTTCTCGTGTTGTATACAGTCAAGCCACACCTGATTTTCTAGAATGTGTGTGTGTTAGTTATGGAGGGTATCAAAAGATAGGGAGAGATATTGAGAAAGAAAAAGGGATTTCAGATTTGGGAAGGCTTTTGTCAGCGTCACACAACATACAGGCCCTCATGCATCAAAACATGCCTACCCCAGTACCATGGGCCAGCCCAGCCCCGGCCCCACACAGCCTGCTAGCATGCTCACAGAGGTACTGTACACATGCAACACACATATGTGAGAGAGTAGGACACAGGATGCTCCGGCCTTGAGAACCAGGGATGGTGGGTTAAAGATCTTGCCAACTCTCCCCACACATCCAATGCCACAAACTCTCATGCAAGGATCTACCATTTCTGTGAAGTTACTTAAGCAGTGCAGCATACCTTGTGCTGTGTGGGGTGTGCCTGCAACTCTGTGCTAGTTAACTCTTTGGGGCCGAGAGCACGAATTCGTGTCATTTACGTCAATAACGCGCTATCCGCATTGCGTACAACCACAGCTTTCTCAACTTACCTCTTAGGAACACCGAGCGTTTCTAACTACCGCTTGTGTTAGCTTTTCTAGTCAACATTACCTCATTGACAACAGATAAATAGGTTATGAACTTTGCCCTTTTCAGGAAGTGATATTGGTAACTAACCGGACTTCCGTTTATAATACGGAGCTACATATTGCCACGAAGAAAGCTTCGAAGAAAGATACAGGCTTATTTGGCTTGTAATGTCTCTAGAACAGAAACAAAGCTCTTACCATCTGTTTGAGCGTCGCTATATGAAGCGGTACAAAGCAGCTGCGTGCAAAGTTCGTACAAGGTATTCTGTCATGCCTCTGCCTACTGTAGTTCATAAGTAAGACTCTAGGGACCATTAGCATGCCAAATAATCGTGTACCTGAGACAGAAAGTCAGTCACTTAGCTAACGGAACGCTACCGGAGTTCATTTGCGTTGAATGTGTGTATTGCGTCATACGCGGAAGTCTGCGTAATAAATTAACTTCGGCCCCAATGAGTTAAGGCTCATGCTTGTGTGTGTGTGTGTGTGTGTGTGTGTGTGTGTGTGTGTGTGTGTGTGCGTGTGTGCCTGTTGCTAGGAGGTTATCCACGCTGTAGTATGACATTGGGCAGAGGAGTTATATGTCTTGTTGTCTGGTCTGTATCATATGTGTCTTGTTTGTCTGGGTTGTCTTTCTCTCCTTCCTTTATACTTCTAATACAGCTAGTATGATATCCACATGTACTTTAATGCACATGGATACATACTACATAGTGTGCATATGTACATGTGTAACAGCATACCATCTGCAAGTTAAATGTGTTCACATGTTGTGTGTCTTGAGACTGAATTGGCCTTCTATATATCCTTGCATGGTGTTGCAGGTAGTGGTCCTTACAGTGTCAAGTTTCCTCTAGATAGCTGTAGACAGCACATTCACAATGCTCAGCACTGCATGGCTTCAAAGTACTTATTTCAAGTACCTGAGAACTGTTAGGCTATTTGGGTTAAGTCGCTAAATGTAGAATGAATACACAGTAGGTTAGAGTGGATGCATTAGCTGTCAGTTTTCATGGTTAGTGTGTCCACACTGTTTGTAGCCCCATCCACCCCTGTGGTCCATCTTAGGACCATATAGTTCACATGTATGCAGCGGTACATGTAAACATACATGTACATGTTTTTCCTATGTGCATCTACCTCATTCCCTCTCCCTCTCCCTCTCCCACTCCCTCTCCCTCTCCCTCTCCCTCTCCCTCCCCTCCCCTCCCCCTCCCCCTCCCCCCCTCTCCCTCTCCCTACCCCACTCGCCCTCCTCCCCTCACACACAGTTGTCCAGTCAGCATGTGTGCAGTCAAGTCAGTCTTGGTAGCTGCTGGTAACCTGAAGTTCAAGTACCACAATGAAAATGAGAATGTTCTCTTCCTCAGATCCATTACGGATGTGTCAACCTCCAACAATCCCTCTAACTGAGGTATATATATATATACTAGTTGAATCCAAAGCATTGTTGGCGAGCGGGAGAGTGCGTACGTAAAATTAGAAGCATGTATAATATTACGGTATGTACATCGCCCTTCATATAGAAAAATTGGCCGTTGACATGACTAGGTAGGCTCGCTGCGCTCGCCAATCGTGTGATAGTCATGTGAGCCTCATATGATGGATATGTACATGTATATACCTTCAGTATAGTCTAGTAAGCTCCCTCCCTCCCTCCCTCCCTCCCTCCCTCCCTCTCTCTCTTTCTCTCTCTCTCTCTCTCTCTCTCTCACACACACACACACACACACCTTGAAAGAAGAACACCTCAATAATAAGGATAGGGACACCTTGAAAGAGGGACACAAGGATAGGACACCTCAATAATAAGAATAGTGTATGTATTTATTATGTTTATATGTTTGTGACAGGCACTGACATACCGTAACATTATACATGCTTCTAATTTTGCTTGCTCACTCACCCACTCACCAACAATGCATAGCATTAAACTAGTATATATACTTGTGCTCTAGTCACTGTTTAGTGGTAGAGTGTCAACATTGGGTTTGTGTCTCCATTTTACCCACCACTCTCCCTCCTTCCCCTCTTCTTAATCCCCTCACTTACACATACAGGTTAGTGCTCAAACATGGCTCAGATCAAGTCAGTAACTGAAAACTGGCTCCTCTCTTGTGTCTTCCTGAGTGGTCTGACTAATAGCTGGAGTGTTTTAGGTATTTTGTGGTATCATTAGGGTATTTGTGTGATTTGTGGGTATTTCATACTAGCAAAACTCTCTTAAACAGTTCCACAAGGCATGGATTACTTACTGAGATTTTACATTTCGATTAGGTCCTTTGAATCTGGAAAATGGTCAATTGACACTTCCCACTGGTGTAGATATAGTGTGTGGGATAGTGTACATGATGGGTTTCTTTTAGCGTGGTTCCCAGGCCTTTCTAGCTAGTGTAATTATTGTGGGTGTGTGGATGGGGAACTTCCAGTTAAGATACATGTACGTACATACTTCAAAACACCACCACCTCAAGGGCAAAACACCACCACCTCAAGGGCAGTTTGCACACCTATACACCCAAAGGGCCTGTATACCAGAGGATTAAGCTTTTTGTGCTATAATGCATGTGATTATCACGATTGAATACTGTTATGCATATACATGCACCACTCCATATACAAGTTTTCATAATCTATTTTAAGAGTGTATATAATACGTACATGTACATGTAAAGTTAATCAATTACATGTAGCGCGAAGATGGAAACACAATTACACAAACATCAATGCCAAGTCATTATTAAAAATCCTCAGGATCCAGCTGCGATTCCAGCTGGGATTCAAACCCAGGACCTTCTGATTACTAGTCAGACACTCTTACTGCTGAGCCACTGGATCTCTTGTGGCAGAGGAGTGTAGGATGGGTGTTAATATCCTAAGGATTGAGTTCACACACAGACAATGACTTGGCTCTACAAACAATTAGGCATATACAACTTGCAAAGCATGCTATACTTTAACTCAGCCTCAATCAGTCCACCAGGGCAACTAAGCCACCAAGAGATGGAAGAAAAGTTAGTTAACTAGTTGAATGCTATGCATTGTTGGCGAGCGGAGTGCGCACGCAAAATTAGAAGCACGTATAACATTACGGTATGTACAGTGCCCGTCACAAATATATATATAATTATATATAGAAAAATCGCCCGTTCAGATCACTAGGTGGGCTCGCTACGCTTGCCAATTAGCCTGAAGATGGAAACACGAGTACACAAACATCCAGAGGAAAAAACACTCGAGTTCCTGCACATTTGAAGGTGTTTCTTCTTACTCTACAGAATTGGAAGCCCACTACTTGCTGTTTTGGTCATGCACATGTGTTTTAGATGATGTACCAGTTGGACTAGCTTATGTGTTTTTTTTTTCTGAAATCAGGACACCCATAAGTACTTGTAAATTAGTGAGACTTCCATACATTGGTCAATACATTCACTAGCACAGTTTGTGCTCACTTCTCATCTCTAAGAACATTACCGGAAATTGAATTGCCGTTACATACATAATGGGCGCTGTCACATAAACTATTTCTATTTTTCAATAGATCTCTGTATTCAGTTATTTGGCTGTAGGACTACCTTTGTCTACACTATTATTTACATGTAAGTGTAAACCCTCTGGAACAGGACACTTCACTAAATCAGATCAACATGGAGTCATCCCTAGCATCATCCCAGCTTCATTCTACACAACCTTAATTAGGTCAGATGCATATATACATGTGTACATTATGTGCAGACAACACACCACATGTACATGATGAACACAATGTGCATACCCAGTCTGTTTGTTGCTCTGTGTGGCTGTTATAAAGCAAGGTACAGAACATGTAGCTAGAATTTTAACTTCCTCTAATGCTTAGTTCAGTGTTGTGGTCAATTCTGATTTTACAGTTTGATTAGGCCCTTTGAACACTACTCTATGCCCCTCCTCTACCCACACTAGGGTACATACATACACTGTTACTTTCAGATTTTGCTCATGTTGCCTTGTTAGAGCTGATGCAGAGTTTACTCTAGAATGTGATGAACTGGTCACTGTGTGTGTGTGTGTGTGTGTGTGTGTGTGTGTGTGTGTGTGTGTGTGTGTGTGTGTGTTTGGGGAGGGTTTGGAAGGAGGAGAAAGAGGAGTGCAAATGCATGTGGAGGTGTGAAGAGAGAAAGAAGAAAGATGAGTGCAAGGGTTCGAGATGGCTTGTGTCCGTGGTCAACAACTTTGAATACCAGTGCAGCATGCTCTGCCTATCCCTCCAGAAGTCTACACCCCTCGGAAATGTGTATGTTTGAATGCTGGTCTGTATAGTGCCTGTAATGTCCTCTTGTTAGTGTGAAAAAAGAGAGAGGATGTGCCAGTTGACCAGTCATCAGGGGAGTTCCTTACTGGATCATTGAGAGGCAACAGGTTTCGGTCCCTTTAATCTCCCGACCTGTTGCCTGTCTACCAGGAAGGCGGGACCACTCCCATTGTGGAGTCCGGTGGGCACAGGCTCTGTTTAGTTCAGTTAGTCTTGTTGTTTTGTCTTGTTGTGTTCATGTAGCTTAGTAGCTGTTTTATCTTTACTTTTGGCTTTATTCTTAGCATTTTAGAATAACCATTTTTAGAGGGCTTCATATTTTGTATTTATTAGGTCTGGGAAACAGGATTAGGTAGGATACAGTTACATGTACTACTAAACGCACCTTTGGCGGACTCTTTAGGGTATTCACCACGTGGAGTTGATTTAGTCTGACCTCAGGGGTTAAAAGTATGTAAACTATTTTGTGGGTGTATATTCCTTAAAAGGTAACTGCTACTGAGCTGCCTGGAATGCAGCTATCTTGTGTAACTGCTTAGTGCAATTTCAGTGTGTGTGTGTGTGTGTGTGTGTGTGTGTGTGTGTGTGTGTGTGTGTGTGTGTGTGTGTGTGTGTGTGTGTGTGTGTGTGTGTGTGTGTGTGTGTGTGTGTGTGTGTGTGTGTGTGTGTGTGTGTGTGTGTGTGTGTGTGTGTGTGTGTGTGTGTGTGTGTGTGTGTGTTACACCTTTATACTTCATAATGTCTATGATGCAGCTACATGTATAATTATACATACATGCCTCATTGGAGATTGTGCTGTGACAGAGGAAATTCAACCAACCTCACCAGTCTTGAATTGTACAACAATGGTACCCTTTCTCTATCTGCTTCCTACTCCCTTTTTACATGAATACCCTCAGTTAAACAGTATCACCTCCCACTGCAGTTAGTGGCATGTTCTGGTTTACCGGAGTACATGTACATACTCCCTGCCAACCATTATTGTCACGAAAGGGCACAATGCATGTATGCACATACATACATGTATCTATGCACTACAGGCCCTTTCAAGATAACTGCAGACTTAAATGAGCATAGTGTGTGATCTTATAGTGTAATGTACAATACTCACTGACGTTTTTTCATGTTCATCTAATGGGCAAAATGCTTGTTGGGCAAAAGTATATTCTTGCACATGTCCCTTCTAGAGCAGGGATTCCCTCCCATCATCTGAAATAGGCAAGATGTAATGTTTCTCTTGGTCAAGGTTGTATGTACACAATCATAGTGGGAGGTGTGCATCTGCCTCAAATTCCCATGGCACGCTCCATACACACTGTTATAACTGGGGAAGGTGCATGTTGGTTCCTCATGTCAAATATATATCAAAATGAATCATTATAGTCATCCCCACTCCATTGGTAGTCGATCTCATCATGCAGAGTCTGGCGACTTTTGTGCTGACTCAGATCACTGCATTGGGAATCTACATGTAGGTATGAGAATGTGGTTTGAATGGACCCCTTGTCCAGACAGAGAGAAAAGGGTCTGGTGACTTTGGGTGAAATTCTTCGTCAAGATGATGTCACACAGAGGAATTTGTGCACACCAATCAGCAAATTCAGATTCTGATGGCTTCACTAATGCCTGACCAAGGAAGCAATCCAAACTAACCTTCATTGAATTGATGGGTGACCTAGGATCTGCTGGTTTTTCTGTCCAGTATAACACTTGAAATTGGCTCACTTGGACACACCCTCCACCTACCCTCCAGAAATTATCATCCACAGAGAACATTGCCACTGGCCTTGTGTTTACAATCTACCCCTGATCTACTCTCCAAGTCTCAGTATGCACAATTAATTATATGTCGGTATTACTTCCATTCATGACGTAGGTAAAGCGCCAGTATAAATAGCGCATCAGTGAGGCTCTGTCTGTGTGGAGAAGACAGGCAAAGTGGAGAAGGAAGAAGGAAGAAGAGTAGAAAAGAGAAGGAAAGAAGTGAGAAAGTACGTGCTAACTGTAGTGGCTACTTGTATCACGTGCTGGGGCAAGGTGGTGTTAATTGTTGGGGAGCTTTGTCCATGTGTAGTGAGTGCGAGTATCGTTTGTGTGTCCTACAACCTATGCGTTGATTGTTAGGAAGTGCTGTAGGTATCTGCAACTGGGTGGTTGTTGGGGAGCTGGGGAGTGTGAGTATTGTTGTGCTTACTGTTTGTATGTCCTACAACCCATCTCTCTCTCTCTCTCTCCCTCCCTCCCTCCCTCCCTCCCTCCCTCCCCCCCCTCCCCTCCCCCTCCCTCCCCATCCCTCCCCCTCCCCCTCCCCTCCCCCCCCTCTCACTCTCTCTCACTCTCTCTCTCTCTCACTCTCACTCACTCTCTCTCTCTCTCTCTCCCCTCACTCACTCACTAGCTAGCTAGCTATGGCAACAGTAAGTGAGAGTGAGGCAGCATCAAGAGAGGCCAAACCAAAGACGACTCTGATGCTGGTGAGCCTGTGTTATCTGTCCGCATGCTCTTACCCTCTCTCCAGCCTCCATGGAGGAGGAAGACACATATGATATTGTACCAAAGAGCCTGCTATGATCTGCTCTTTCTTTTTTAATCTTCTCTTGAGATATACATGTATACAACAAGAGGACACACAAAACTAGAGACTGCATGCACATGCTAAACTATAACATGGCACAGTTGGGGACCGTAGTTGTGGCAGATGAGATACATGTCAGATATGAGACATAGTTTATTGGCTTGTAAATAGCACACATTCACAACAGAGAACAGCACGTTTCGGTCCGTGGACCTTCTTCAGCTGAACTATAGTAAACTGCATGATACAGAACCAAGTATATATGAAATACATGTTCTAATAATAGGGAATAGCCCATGAAAATGAAATTTTAGAGATGTAATTGAATGGTGGGCGTTAATTGGGGTAGTTAAAAATATAGTTCAATAAGTCTGGTTGTGAGTCACTGAACTCCCAATGTATTTAAGACTAATGAGCAAGTTGGGGCCATCCCTTCATGGAGGGTACCGACTCTGTGCTTGGTTTGCTCATCGTGCATCTGTATTTTGTGATTCAGGCACTATTGGGCCCCCTCCCAAGCGGGCCAAGTTTGAACTCGGGTTAGTCATAAAGCAGTAATTTTTTGTGCTCTCTCTCCTCTCTCTCTCTCTCTCTGCATGGAAGGCCTGGTATACATGTAGCATGGGAGGTTATTAACCCTAGTGGGTATAAACCTACACACACAAAGATCAAAGATCACCGAACTCTTAGTGCTCTCGTACATGTGTGTTTTAAGAAGCAACATCAGTGCTCAACGTGGTTAATGCTTGGAGAAAAAAAAGGGACTAGAGCACTGTAGAAGAAGTGGCTGATTGTTCCATTTTCACAAACCATGATTGCTGTGGAGGCCAAACTACATTGATGAGCACTATGGCTCCTTGTAGCTAAGAGTAGAACTAAAGTAATTTTAGCAGCTAGTTATCATGAGAGTGCATATTGGAGATCGCAACGAGCACAATATGCTCTTAAGCCTCGTTTTTGACAGTTGGAGACTACAGGTGCATGCAGAATGTGAAGAGTCATCAGCTGAGTATATTTGCTTGTCTTGTGCCTTATTGTGCATTTTGTGTAAAGTGCATGCACACTGAGGGTTAATATATAAGTGAGGGAGGGTCTCGGATGCAATGCCATTTGAATGAACACGTAATGAGCTAGGGTGTGTATGTGTGGGAAATCCCAAACAGGGGTGCATGCATCATAATTACAACTAAACTCCTTAGCTCCATGTTTGCATTTTACTGCATTGACAGATGGTGACTTGGATCCGGGGATTTTGCAGATGATGCAGAGCTTGATACTATCATCAGAGCTGGTAAAGATAAATTTGAGGAATTACTTGATTGTTTTCAGGATGTCATGAGCTCACTTGGCAAGGCAGGGGTAGGAATCATGAATTCATGGTCGTTCCCAGGGGGATTCGGAGGGTTTGGATGAATCCCCCGCAACAGAAGAAGGTCCGCTTTTACACTCGCTTGTTGCATGATTCCTCTAATCACACAATTGCTCAATTTTCAACTAATTGCCAAACATGCAACCTTGTGAGCATAGCATATTATTATAAATCGTGTTTCATCAAAATAATTATCAGGAGCGGAGATATAGGGGGGGGGGGGGCACCCCACTTTTGCAACACGGATCATATTGTGCAAGTGGGATTGAGCCCACTAAGTCGTGCCATTGGCGCTCTTTAGTACGTATATTGAGCAATCGAGCTGTATGTTTACGTACTTCCACGCATGCACATTGTTACAACGCAATTGCTTTGCTTCTCCACATTATGAGCCCCCCACCCCCACACACCCCCCACACTTTTGAGTGGCTGTCTCCGCCCCTGATTATTGTTCATGAACAATCGCTTCAAGAGATGCTGAGAACAGCAAGGCAACAACAACACAACAGAAAGGCAAAGCAACACAACACAACTCGCCCGAAACAGTCATTTTTCAAAGAAAAATTGGCTGCCTTGGGTGGGACTCGAACCCCTGACCATCAGCTTTCTAGGCGATGGTCTTACCAACTGAGCTACTGAGGCAGCTCAGCTGGCTGGGCCAAATCCTGCATACAAATCACAAAGCATATCAACCTGATGAACAGGTGAAGTCAAACTATTAGGAGGTATTTAGGAGAAGGCCGCGATAATGAAACCAGCTAGACACCAACCCCCAAACCAAGTATTGTGCATGAACAATCGCTTCAAGAGATGCTGAGAAAGGCAAGGCAAGGCAACAACAACAACACAACAGAAAGGCAAAGCAACACAATACAACTCGCCCGAAACAGTCATTTTTCAAAGAAAAATTGGCTGCCTCGG
This sequence comes from Theonella swinhoei, assembly GCA_963970385.1. NCBI lineage: Eukaryota > Metazoa > Porifera > Demospongiae > Tetractinellida > Theonellidae > Theonella > Theonella swinhoei. The sequence goes on along the minus strand of OZ019948.1, from coordinate 10,140,395 downwards.
GTGTGACTCCCATAAAAATCCTGGGAACGGCCATGGAATTACATGATAATGAAGTGTAATACTGCTGTGTAGCTTCACTAACCTGTATTACGCATTGGAAGTAGATTTAGTTACAATATCATTCTCTGTCTTGCAGTCAGTTTTTTACTGACGATTTTTAGGTGCTTGATTGGCTGTGATTAAAAAGGCCGAGGGCTCTGGTCTGTATTTAAAGCGCCTAGATCTGTATGCAGAACGTCTAACCTGATTAGTGCGCTGTAACTTTACTGGATGTGGATAATTCAAATTGACGCACGTCACTATATTAGCTTCATTCCCAGGCTCTCCCTCCTCCGCACATATAATTCTACATATGGCCTTTGACCCACCAGAAAGAAACACGGAGGGGAGAGCCTGGTCCAAAACATTACGTGAATGACATCAAGGGTAGAGAGAAGGTAGAGAGAAGTTACATGTAATTGCGCCATAGGTTGGCCCTACTGCAAGGCAATCAGCTCTCTCTACCCTTGACGGTTTGGACCAGGCTCTCCCCTCCGTTTCTAGTGGGTCAAAGGTCATATGTAGGGAGAGTCTGGGGACGAGGCTATCGCTACATGTATATAGTGCATAGATACTCTTGTAGAGCCATGAACAAATCACATGCATAGCTTAATAGAGCTTAAATACCATGAGTAAATCTAGGACACAAAGTACCTCTGTGCAAGCCTCATATCTCACGAGATTAATAATTATGAAATAACTGCTTACTTGTATACTATAAAGCCCAAAGTGATATAAGGGTCTCTCATGCAGGAGTTGGAGCATTACAGCCAGGAGGGAGACCTCCCCTTCCCCCACTAAATCCACCCCCCCAAGGAGCTGCAGTGGCAGTTGGAGCACTGTCTTTTAAACAGTGGCTGGACAATTTATTTCTAAGTAAAAAAATAGAAGGGAACCTAGTTGAAGACCATCAGGGCCTTCGTGTGTATGGGTTGTTTGACCAGATGAAATGCCCCGAGGCCAACCGATTTATTCAGGCCATCTGTAGTTACGACTGGGCCCCTGCAGCTGCCCATAGTGCAGGGACACTGCTTGTGGCATCAGGAAATGAGAGCCGATTATCCTTCACCACCCAGGTTGTCGGGCCATTTCGTGGCCAGTGAGGCCCGACCAGGTGGATGGCTCAGGTAATAAATACACTTGCAGTGTATTATTACTGTGTCCCATTATCTCCCTTATGTTGACACAAAGTCACTAGAGATGGAGTTAGGTAATGCCCATTTGCATGGTGTGTTACAGTGTATCCCTGTCATCATTCTTTTTTCTAATCCCCAGCCATTTGCATGGTGTGTTACAGTGTATCCCTGTCGTCCTTTTTTCTAATCCCCAGATCAGCAGCTTGTGAAAGAATGAATGTGTAATATGATGTAAAATGTGTAATTAATGTTCAAAATGTGTAATATACAAAATGAGTGTTCCTTCAAAATGAGTGAACCTTCAGTGGTGCGCATGGGCTAAGTAGCACATAGTAATTGGCAATTGGCTCTTGTCGCTTGTGTTCACACCATAACCCTTGAACGCAGTCGTTTCAGAAAAATCCCCACAACATTTTTGGTGATCATATGCCACTGAGAATGATGTGCGTGCGTGCACACACACAACACACCACACACCAAGGAGCACAAAAATAAAAGGGTGAAATAAAGAGGAACATAATAGAGTGCATTGAGAGTGATATACAATAGTACATCCCCAACCATTTGGGTCAGTAGGCTCTCAGTGGCGAGGTATGGTAGATTGATATCATCTTTACATTGTGTTGAGTGAGGATGTGTGCAGTAAGACTGCAGCCTGCCTGGGATACTGCGCCTAGCTCTGTCCCTCTCAACTGCTTTACATACAAGAGAGATAGGGAGGACAGGGAGATTAAAACATCTCTTACAAGTTAACCTTCAGTCACAATACTTAGTTACACTACTTACCATCAAGCTGTAGGGTGTCACCAAATGAAATGCTCCTCAGTATCTGCCTTCTCCCCTCATTCGGCTCTGCAGCATTCACAATGAGGTCCATTCCCAATTGGTCAGCCAGTCAAGACCACCCAAAAAGAGGACCCCTGGTCTGGCACTTCACTTTCATCACATAAATGACCTGCATAAGCAGAGTAGTTTTTTCCCTGTCTTCTGGTGTGCCACACTTCCATCTCAAAGTAATGAAGTAATTTTTTCCTGTTTTCTCTGTGAGGGCCTGTGCCATTATAAAAAAAAATTGACTATGAATGGTAAACGTGCTGGTCTCCTTCTCCTTTACAAAGAGGATAATTTGTTCTCCATCAATAACAACTTTGGAGTAAGCCTCCAGCTTCTCAATGACTCTTGGAGAAAGTTCCTCTTCCTCTTCATCTTCTGTGATAGGAGGCAACTGTTCGAGATAATCGAAGAACCCTCTAAAGTCTAGAGATAGTTTATTTTGTAATGCATTATTTTGTAATGCATTTATAATGTTTAGTGCAGTATACCCTATAACGTTTAGTGCAGTATACGAGGGATTGTACTGGGGGGTACTGCGTTTTCTTTCAATTGTTTCCTGAGCAGCTCTTGGTCTGTATATAGAAGTATAAAACTGCAATATCAAGTATAATAGACAGACCAGGTGTGCAATTACTTTATGACCTTGTCTAGGGCTATGTTGACAATAAGGGATACATGTACTCTGGTAAACCAGAACATGCCACTAACTGTAGTGGGAAATGTATAACTGAGGGTAGCTATTCATGTAAAAAGGGAGTAGGAAGCCGATAGAGAAAGGGTACCACTGTTGTACACTACAAGACTTGTGAGGTTGGTTGAAGGATGTGCACAGAGAAATAAATCCACAAAAGTGATGTCAACAAAGTGGGTACTAATCATACTAACAACAATGAATGTACATAGAAATGTAGGAATAATAGGTGAAAGTGCGGGCATAATAGTGCGATGCAACAGGGGGACAATAATTATGCTATGTCGAAGTAAGTTTGCTTGCTTTGGCTATAAAGTCACCGCCTCTCACTAGGACTAGAAAGGTAGCACGGAATCTGCCACCTATAGGCAAGTGAATGTGTTGAGGCACTGCTGAACATCTGATTGTCAGCCTCCGGTGACACCTTCCACCCTGTGAGGAGAGTCTTCTTTCTCTTTGAAATGTACTTCTTGTTCTGATTGGTTAGAAAATACATAACCACCTTTTCTAACCACCTGATTGGTTAGAAAATACATAACCACCTAGATACATGCACAACTGACCTTGGCCAAGACTAGTGTAACACTTGGTTCATAATCATTACTGACAGATCTGGTGCCCCCTGAGGAATAGAGTTTTTACATAAAATGGAAGGATATGCAACTTTGTATGTATATATAATACTCATATAGCTACAGTATCCGTCACAAGACCCCGAATCTCTGATCTAACTTTTGCCTCTTCAGGTGCAATGATAGGCTGGGCCATGCCTATCTCAACAACAATTCTGGCCTTCTCGTCGGCATGGTAAGGGCCTGACCTACAATTATGGGTTATGCAGTATAGATACATATCAGCATACCATTTAGATACACAGTGTGCCTCATCAACCACAATCGCAATTGCTCTGGACAAAAACCCATGTTTAGAAATAGCATCTCTCCACTTGGAGACATCAATTGCTTCATGAATATGATCATCAGTTGGGAGGAACTCTTAGTCTACTTTATTTTCAAAAGACATGATGGCAGCTCTTTTTTACAGACCTACATCGGAGACTTTGGACTTAGGAAGTCTTCTGTCCCTAACATTAAGAATGCAAGTGATTTACTTGGTGCTGCTTCAAGAGAATCCTGTACTTCAAGACATCCACCAGAGAACGAGACTGCGTCTGTCTATTTCTGGTTTTTGCTTGATTAAACACTGCTATAAAAGTACTACTCAATAGAAATGACCAGAAATAGAAATGTGCAGAAGGTTGGGAACAATCTATTGTTTTTGAAGATGATTGTGACTCCATTTCTTCCACTTCCTCCACGGATAAGTCCATGTCTAAAAGAGCAGTAAGTAGAATCTACATAGAACTCTGATGGCAGAATTGTGGTTTAACCATTTTTTGCAGCTGTGAGAAAAGCCTCTTCTGGACTTCAGCAGTGGTCTGATTTTCAGCAGTTAAAATTCATCAGATTTTCATCAGTCTTCATATATTGGCAGGATAGTGTATTTATTACCTGAGTGATTTACCTGGTTGGGCCTCATTGGCCTCGAAACGGCCCAACAACCTGGGTTGTGAAAGACATCTTGCTTTCATTGCCTGAGGCAACAAGTAGGGTCCCTGCGTTATGTCCAGCTGCAGGTCGCCTGTATGAACTTGTTTGCCTCCGGACATTTCATTTGGTCAAAGAGACCATAAACACAAAGGCCCCGGTGGTCTTCCACAAGGTTCCCCTCAATTTTTTTACTATGGAATAGATTATCAAGCCACTGCTTGAAGCCAATGCCCCCACTGCCACTGCAGCTCCTGGGGGAGTGAGAGCAGTGGGGGAAGGATTGGTCTCCCTCCAGGCTGTAATACTGTAACTCCTGCATGAGAGACCCTTATATGAATTGGGGCTTTATAGTATACAAGTAAGCAGTTATTTCATAATTATTAATCTCGTGCGATATGAGGCTTGCAGAGAGGGACTTTGTTTCTTAGATTTACTCATGGTATTTAAGCTCTACGTATTAAGCCATGCATGTGGTAAGTATTCTGTTGGTGTTCTACCATCTAATTGCCTAAATTTGGTTAGAAGAGCTGAAACCTTTTGGTACTTGCACGTTTTGTATAATCCTGCACAGAGACTTGTACGAAATAGTGCATATGCTGTGATCTGCCCATTCTAGTGGTGTCCAGAATGAGAAATAAAGAGTCTAAGTAGGGAGAAGATTAACCTCACTCCAATCTCTCGAGGCAGGGATAGTGCCAAGAACTGAGGTAGCATTGCCCCTCTGGACATCCAGTGCAAGTTTATGAGAAAGTCTATGGCACAGTGGCTTTCTGCCAGCTTAATCAACAAACACTCTGAATAACTTGGAGCATTGAATTTCTCAAGAAATACTCCATATCGGGGGTTGCATCCACACTTCACTCACCAGCGGAATAACTATAGTGTCTTCTAACAATGTACCTGTAGCCAGGTAGTGAGGCTACGTACAGTAGGTGTGTACTCTCTGCAACTGTCAAAGGTACGGTGGCATAGAGCGAGGCACTCTGTATCTGATGGGGTGATATCATACTACATGTTGTAGGAAGTGCTGAAGCGATACAACTTGGAATTTGGAAGCAGTAAAATTTTGAAGTGGTGATATTTTGAAGAGAAACAATTTTAAAGTCAACAATACGAGTAGCATGGTACAATTAGATTTATTGCTGTACAAACTACCTCACATATGCATATATCAAGTCTGTAGTAACTATGAAATACAATGCTACCTTCACCTTTGATATTAGCTTCCATGCTGGTAATACACTGTGAGACAGTGAGGTAGTATCAATAATGAATGTCAAAGAAGTGTATGTGTGTGATTGTAATAACCATCACCTGACAAAGGTTTACGTGACTGCGAGAGTATAACATTGCATTTAAAAGTTGCAAACTGAAAAGCTTGTGTTCTCAGTGGTCAAGTCGGTTCAAGCAATATATTTTAACAAGAACACTATTATATACATTCTTGGGATTGTTATATTGAAGTATTAATGACAAAGATAGTCCTCGAGGGATTTTGTTTGCTGTTTAAAATGACTGTACTTAAGCATCAGAAAAGACTCTTTCAGCTACACCAGAGTCTTCTTCCACACTCCAGGATTAACTTGCATTAAAGTTTGCTCTGAGACTAAAGCAATCTTTGCCTATTAGTCACTAGCATCACGGAGTAGCCTACACCACTGTTCATTCCCTAGAATATTTTGGTACGAGTACACCCCACATGTACATGTATTAGACATGGAGGGATCGAGACACGCTTTTTTTCATTAGTCCATCCCTAACTGCGATGGCATGTGAACCTACACGTATGTGCCAAGGTCAGCCTTTGCTGACCTTGGCAGCACCTTGGCTGCACCTTGCAGGTATGCCCATGAATGTGTATACATACATGTATGTAATGGAACAAGTGTGTCCTCTACTAGCCTCGTACCCAGGCCCCTCCCAAAAGCGGGGAGAGGGCCTGGTACACACTGTTTGAGCATGCACGAAATATCCCCAAGTTTTTGGGGATTCGTAAAATAACGGATATTTACCGTAGATGAAGTACGTATACTATTCGTGTACGTTCGTTTCTTCTCGTTGATGGCGCTTTCTATGAGCGATTCTCAGTTTGCTACGGCTGTATCGTACACAGTTTCCAAGGTCGGAAAGACCGGAATTGTACTCAAAGTGGAGCAGCTTAGCACATATACGAAGGGAGAGATGTGTTTCTATGGCTCCTGACAGGTTTTGCTATGAAGTCCTTCCCTTTCTTTTCGATCGAAAGTTAGAGTGTAGCACTGTCATAGTAGTATCTCCCTTAGTGTCTCTGATGATAGACCAAGTCGCTGACCTTCAATCGTGCTAGTTACGTCCATTGATTGCTGGTATTCTTGCGTAGTATATTTTCCAAGGTAATGTCTAGGTAAGTGCACGATGGTATTTTACGGAGAGAAACCAGAATAATTCGCGCATGCGCAAACAGTGTGTACCAGGCCCTCTTCCCACTTTTGGGAGGGGCCTGGGTACAAGGCTAGTCCTCTACATAAATTACAGGAGGGCACCCCCAAGTGTGATTACACCTCCTTTCCTGCATTCCCAAGTTTCCTTTTTTGAATCAGGAAGTGTGTCCTCTATTACTGGAGGGCCAATCCCTATATTAGATTTGCATGTTAGTGTACACGTATATTCTACTAGCTAGCTAATCCTAGCTATATACATGTACATGGGAGGTGTAGTTACAGGTGTTCTTTATTTATCAATCAATCTACCCAGTTTCCCATAACTGAGCTAGGTCTATAGGCATAAATTAACCATATGTGAGGTTGGATGCCAGGCCAGGAGTCAATGCCTAAGATGCCATATGCGGCTGACAGTGGCAGCCCCTCTCCCAAAACAGAAGGTGCCAACACTGGGTGGGTGCTATTGGTACATGTGTATCTTCCTTTCAATGTGTAAGATTACCGCAGCATCTGGGAAAATGTGCGTCACACACACACACACACACACACACACACACACACACACGTGCGCACGTGCACCACACACCACACACACACCACACACACACACGTGCACCACACAACACACACACACACACACACACACACACACACACGTGCACCACACAAACACACACACACACACACAAACACACACACACACACACACACACACACACACACACACACACACACACACAGACGTGCACCACACACCACACACACACACACACACACACACACACACACACACACACACGTGCACCACACACCACACACACACACATACAACACACTAGCCTCACCCACAACACCTAGGTAGGTGATGCTGAAGGTGTGGTGCTTCCAAGGTCGGCAAAGGCTGACATGAACATGTATATACTACGTGTGTAGGTTCACATGCCATCCATGTGTGAAAAGGTACGAACACAAAAGTAAAGCTCATACACACAACGCGTTTACGTGTACAGTAAACATACATGTAGATGTAAAAGCACATCCTCAGAGAAGCGGAAGTGCACCAGAGGGGTGCCGCATATTTATCCCTTCACTCCCCACGGATACCTCCCCACACTGTTACAAGCTATACACTCACCCGAAGGTACTAAGGAATCCATTTCAGTTTCTTTCAGCTCCTGAAAACAAACGTTCCACGTGATGTGGACAATGCCGATTCGAAAATGCGGATCACGTGATCAGTCATTGGAGGGGGGAGGGGGCGGAGTTTGGGGCGGTACCGTCTGAAACGTTCGAGTCGTTCAACCTTTGACCTTGCCAGATTTACTAAAAATACTGATCACGTGGACAATACGTGTTACGAAAATACTGATCACGTGATCATCCATTGGAGTCGAAGGGGCGGAGTTTGGGGCGGTGCCGTCTGAAACATTCGTGTCGTTCAACCTTTGACCTTACCATATTTTTGCTAATGACACCCTACTGCGCATGCCCAAGCCAGAAATGGGGTGGTTCTAGCGGGGAAAACAAAAATCTGTTCTGTCATAGAAGATCATTTTAGCGCAACAAAATCGGCATCACGCTACTGGCGCAACGGAATGTAGTACAATAAGCCGCCTGCGACGTCATTCCGCGACATCTCCGCCCACGCAATTATTGCCAACCTTAATGACCTTACTTTCAACATTACATACAGCTTGTAACGGCTTGGCTGCAATGAATTACAGGAATAAAATGATCCTATAGTCCACTTTTCTGGATTTGCCACTGTAATTGGCATCCCAAAGGAGTCATCACTCAACTGGCTCGAATTCCAGGAAGTATCTACACTTGGCCACTTCCAAAAGGTCAGTGTAGCTTGTATCCCGGCTAATCTCAATCTTTGAGGGATTAGGTTCTGGCAGATATTTCTTACGGATCCCTTTGCAGAGTTCTTGGTCATATATCATACCTCCTAGAATAAGTACTAAATGTGTAACCCTCGCGCAGTTAAGACCACATACTCTACAAAGTAAATCTATTAGAGCTCCTGACTCTCTTCATTTGCCGTAGATAAGCAGTCTTTAACTTCTAATGCCACAATTATACATCATGCTTGTTGTGATCTCCAATTAATGCGCACCTCCAGGCACAATCAGCTGACTGACAACCAGCTTATGCAGACACTTTGGATTTCACAGGTATTGACAGAGGTGCAACATGCTTATATTTGCTGATTTTCACTACACCTAGCATATCGGAGGTAATAAAGCTTCCAATCTGGCACAATTGTGGTAAAACCGATTTGTGACATTGTTGGCTATAAAAGAGTAAAGTATAAAGTAACTACACAAATAGTTTACCATCATCATTTTAGGGGGATCCTTTTTAGTACTCTGGATCCCTACTTTCTGCTGAGCCTTCAGTTTATAGAGCTGTGAGAGCTCTTTGAAGTTCTCTAACAGGAAAATAAGAACGTTTGCATTTGGCACATTAGTTGTTATAATGCACAACCCTGAGGAAAGCGAAAAAAGGTAGTAGTGTGTGATATATATAGGAAGAGGCCAGAGCTACAATTACACCAATTCCTTCTAATTACATAGAATTGGCTGCATGATGCAGTCTGTGCAGAACGTACTCTGTGCAGATGGCACCTCAGGAAAAGTGGACCCATGATGGAAAGGAGGAGACAAAATCGGTTGTGGAGGGTGATGAGGCACGTGAAGATGCCTCGCTGTTACTTGCTGATCCACGCCTCACACTCATTGGGCTAGCCTACATAAAGTAAACTAAAATACAGCATAGCCTATGTTAGTGTGCATTTTATACCTCACAAGAAGCAGAGGTAAACTTAGCGTCCCAGAGCTTTAATAAGGTAGCGTGCTCTCCAACTTTAAGCTTAGGAAGCAACTTCTCAAAATGTTCCTCCCTCAGAGAGACAAATACACTCATAGTGAGTACACTCTCTTCTTCCAGTGTGGCTATACTCGATTCCCCAATTCCAGACAGCAACAGAAAACTACGAAATTTAGGCTCCATTTGCTTGCACTTTTGTCACCACGTGCATTAAAGAGAAGTGTGAACGGAACGGGAACGGAAAGCGATTCCAATGCCATGCCCACTAATGAGAACGGGAATCATGAATGGGAGTGAATGTGGAATCAAGAACGGGAGGATATAACTGTGAACGTGCCATGTCGTTTTCGGCTTCCGTAAGTGTACTTCTCTCTGTTCGCGCATGAGGACTCGCCCGTCCATTGCAAGCGGATATGATGGGTGCGGTCAATGAACGGGCGAGTCCTCATGCGCGAACAGAGAGAAGTACACTTACGGAAGCCGAAAACGACATGGCACGTTCACAGTGTGGCTACCGGAAGTCAATACTGAGGATGTTTTGGAGATGCTGGAGGAGATCAATGAGCCTATGTTTGATGGAAGTGATGATGCCTTGGATTTAGATCTTGACTTTGATGATGAGAGGTGAATACATTTATTTCATGTATAATTAGTAGATGACTGCTACAACATGTGTAGAGCTGGAGATGGTGATGAGGAGGTGGACTTCCTGACTCTGTTGGAGCGCGAAGAGCTTGCTTCATCTTCAAGGTGAGTATACTTTTATAATGAAACTATATACCTAACACCGAAACACGATATGTGAGGAACCCTTTACACAGTGAATCTGAAGAGGAGGCTGATCCTGTTACTCCTGTACCGCCATCTCCTGCACCTACGAGGAGAAGAGGAAGGGGGAGGGGAAGGGGAAGGGGGAGGGGGAGGGGGAGGGGGAGGGGGAGAGGAAGCAGGGGAGGAAGAGGGAGAGGAAGGGGAGCAAGCACTGAGTGAGATATTATTATTACATATGCATGTATATTGTACCGCAATCTTATCAAGACACTTACTCGACTTTACTTTCAGAGAGACCACATACAACTGGAGTACCGACCTAGAGGACGTTGATATCTCCCCATTTATTCAGAGGGTCAGACCCTTTTCTGCCTCTGTCCTGGAGATTTTCCAGCTCTTCTTCACAACCACCCTGATGGCCACCATCGTTGGCGAGACCAACCACTATGCCAGGAAGGTGTTGGGAGAATCTGCAGGGGCAAAGTGGGAGGATGTGGTAGAGGAGGATCTTTGGGCTTTCCTGGGATTTGCTCTGCCTATGGGAATCAACCGGCTACCACAGCTACGGCTATATTGGAGCACAGATCCGGTATATCATTACTTACCCATAGCAGAGCGAATTACCCGGGATCGCTTTTTAGCCATATGGAGATTTCTTCACTTCTCCAGGAATACACCTTCACCAGTAGCAAGCGCGTCATCTGCAACGGCCACGTCATGTTCCGCGTCATCCTCTCCATCAGATCCCATTGACCCACTTTGGAAGGTCCGGCCAGTAATATCAACCGTTGTAGCTGCCGGCCGTGCTAATTACCGGCCTCACGAGGGAGCAGTCTATTGATGAGGCAATGGTGGCCTTCAAAGGAAGATCCAGTATGAAGCAGTACCTCCCAAAGAAGCCGGTAAAACATGGCTTTATGATCTGGGTACGTGCAGACAGCCACAATGGGTACATGTGTGAGTTTGAGTGCTACACTGGTAAGAAGGGTGACACCACTGAAGTAGGCCTGGGAGGGTGTGTAGTCACTCGGCTCACACGGGACCTGGTGGGAAAGGGATATCACATTGTTATGGACAGCTTTTTCATCAGTAACAGGTTATTATCTGACAATATTTATTGTACTGGGACGATGAGATCTGACAGATGCAACTTCCCTCCTGACCTCAAGGATGCAGCAAAGTGTGGCCTAGACAGCAGAGGTGATGAAGATGTGAGGCAGGATGGGAATGTTAGCGTCTGTGTGGCAGGACACTCGGCTGGTGACCTTTATTTCATCTGGCCGCAATCCTGCTCACACAAAAGTGATACGTAGGAAGAAAGCGGACGGCAGCGTTATCGATGTTGATTGCCCTCTGTTTATCATCGAGTATAACCAGTTTAGGGGAGGTGTAGACAGAGGGAATCAATACCGAAAATATTACCACGTTCATGTGAAGTCGCGCAAGTCGTATAAGTACATTTTTTGGTTTGTGTTTGAGATCTGTGTGTTGAATGCATTTGTACTATATTCCCGTCACTCTCCATATACCGATTCCACACCAACTTATTTGTCATTTCGGAAAAACTTAGCTCATGCCGTAATTGTAGTCGCTGTTGTCATGTCATCTCACAGACAGTCATCCATCACCATCTTGTTGTAAACACTCACCACTTCCCATCCAAAACACCCAGACTATCCCATCTGCGGTAGATAGCCCCTTCCTGCATCTCCTTGTGTATCCTCGTGGTGCAGTAGCTATACACACAGTAGATGCGTACGGATACGAACCAACAGCCACAGAGCTCTTTCCACAACGGCCAGAGAGACGCACGCTCTAATGACGCAGTATCACGAGAAAAAATGCATGGGCGTTACCGGATTACGTAAAACGCGCAATAATTAGGACTCCGATATAAAGGGTTATCTATGACCGAATGTCCAGACTATATACGTATATATAGAGCCAGCAGATGTAATACTTAGATCAAAGAACGTTTTTACATATAACTATTTGCAAAAATGGAGAGGATATATATAAACTTATCAATAACAACACTTGTGAATCAATTAGGATAACCCTTTATATACAAGTAAATAAAAAATTTAGGAAATTTGAAGTGTAATATAGGAATTGCATAAAAATTAACAGAGACAAGATTGGGACACAGACATGCTATGTACATCAACATACCTTTTAGTACATTGATGTATATAGCATGTCTGTGTCCCAATCTTGTCTCTGTTAATTTTTATGCAATTCCTATATTACATTTCAAATTTCCTAAATTTTTTATTTACTTGTCTCCTGTCATTTTTTTACTATTGTAAGCAATAATTCTCCCTAGCATGTTCTCTCCATATCCATAAACATCTGACCAAGTATTGAGCTACTGTATAAATGCGTGATTAGTACTGAGGGGCGTGGTTTGGTTGCAAGCAGCAGCTGCATACACTTTGGTAACTACAGAACTATAAGCAAACCTGCTAGCAACGTACTATCAGTCACCAGCGCTTTGGCTTGGTGGTATATAGTATCGTGGTAGAATAGCGTGCCGTTTCTCCAGCAGACGGTATATAAGCATAGGCACTATACGGTATCTATGATATACGCTTACCGAGGTACATACGTAGAGGCAGAGCCAACACACTGTACGCGTGCGCGTGTGCAGTGTTCTGACGGTGAGAGTAGCACAAGAATCGTCAACACATCTCTGTTTTGCTTATGTAGTACTAAGTGCTAGTTGCTATACAAATCGTCAACACGTTCTCTATCAGCCAGTTCACTCCGTGCCTAGTTGTTAGGCGCTAGTTGCTAAGCTTTTGCGCATGCACAGCTGGTGTAAATGACGTCATTAATGAGTCTTATCTCATGACGTAATCGATTTATTGTATGACGCAAGCTAACTATATACGTAAAACGTAAGTATGTACTATGCACCTACATTCAAAATGAATTACGTAATCACTATATATACAAGTAAATAAAAAATTTAGGAAATTTGAAAGGAAATATAGGGATTGCATAAAAAAGAAAGGAGACAAGATTGGGACACAGACATGTTATGTTATATCAACGTAACAATATGGGTACGTCGATATATCATAACATGTCTGTGTCCCAATCTTGTCTCCTTTCTTTTTTATGCAATCCCTATATTTCCTTTCAAATTTCCTAGATTTTTTATTTACTTGTCTCCTGTCATTTTTTTCTGTACCTAGGTACAGAAAATTCGCTATTTTGCAGTTAACTTGGTTACAAACATATTAGCTAATCATAGGCTCCAACTTTTCCAAAAGTGCTTCAGGGACCATAGCCCCACCCACATGGCCCCACCCACGTCATCCCCCCCAATTAACTAAACCACGCCCTAAACACCGCCCATTTAGATGAATTTTAATTAATATAAGATATTACAACTGTTTATTCTGTGCTAAAGTAGCTTTCTTGCATGTAGTAAGCAGATTTTCATCAAGTATGGTGTCATGGCAGCATTCTTCACTATTGGTTTATATAGGACGCGTGCAGATATTATAGCGCAATTTGCTATCACTAATAAGGAAATGTACGCAAAAACACCCACTTAGCGCACTTAGCAGCTGCGCGTTGATTAGCAGCTGTTACGTAAGTGTCTGGATTCCGCGGTATTCTTATAGAACTCGCTAAGCAAGTTCTGTCACGCCCTTATATCCGCCCACTGTAGTGATTAGCTGTTACATAAGTGTCTGGATTCCGCTGTTAGGGCGCGTACGTAAGTAGCGCGCTGTACGCCAACTTCCGGGACAAACTCTATGTCTCTCCGGGACCCGGGACAAATTCAAAAAATCCGGGACTGTCCCGGAGATTCCGGGACAGTTGGAGCCTATGGCTAATGCATTGTACATCAGTTAAACTGAATTAGCAGTACAGATAATAGCGTGTGCATGAAGAGTTATAGGCTCTGTGTAACTGCCAGTACTATTTAATTGCCAGTACTTAGGTTTACCATCATACAAATATTCACATTTAGTGAAGCTTTTGTTAGTGAGATATGGTAATGCTTGCCTTGAGGCTATTTGTTGTGATATTACAACATTGTTTACATAGATCTTATCACAACATTGATCATTGGGGTATTAAGCTTTACCATCACACCAATTTCCATATATAGCAGAGCTTTTGTTAGTGAGATACAGTAATGCTTGCCTGAGGCTATTTTGTACAAGATTTACATGGTTTACATAGATTTTATCACAATGTTGATCATTGGGATATTAAGCTTTACCATCACACCAATTTCCACATTTAGTGGAGCTTTTGTTAGTGAGATACAGTTATGCTTGCCTGAGGCTATTTTGTACAAGATTTACATGGTTTACATAGATTTTATCACATTGGGGTATTAAGCTTTACCATCACACCAATTTCCACATTTATTGGAGCTTTTGTTAGTGAGATACAGTAATGCTTGCCTGAGGCTATTTTGTACAAGATTTACATGGTTTACATAGATTTTATCACAATGTTGATCATTGAGGTATTAAGCTTTACCATCACACCAATTTCCACATTTAGAGGAGCTATTGTTAGTGAGATACAGAAATGCTTGCCTGAGGCTATTTGTTGTTATATTACAAGATTTACATTGTTTACAGAGATTTTATCACAACGTTGATCATTGAGGTATTAAACTATACTATCATACAAAATTTCACATTTTGCAGGGCTTTTATTAGTCAGATATAGGATTGTGTGGCCTCCACTATTATACATAGCCTAAGGCTATTTTTGTTTATTTTACAAGAAGTACATTGTTTTTAACATGACGATGCACTATACCCACAGTGGAACTATATCACTGTACCAAATTCCATGTTTAAATGTGTTACCATTAGTGAGTTACGCTTTTTCAAGTGGAAGAAGTAGTGTCAGAAAGTGAACAATTTACAAAATAGACTTGTTAATTTAACCCCTTTATCTACCATTTTATAATCACAGTTAGTTTCTACATATTTATTTCATCAGAAATCCAGTAAGCAGCAAACTGAAAGTGAAAGTGATGAAAAACCTTATATATGGATAGACCATAGCAATCCCTATATACACAGTACTACTGTGTGACATGTACATGTATTACATTGAGAGGAGTGTCAACATCAGTATTACAAGAATCACAAGGGTCAACAACAAATACTTTTGTTATGTTGCTATTAGCGATGGTATCTCTACACATGCTGACTTTCAGGTTGATGGTTACCATGGTTGCTGAGTTTTGCTCAGTAGTTATCCTCATTCATAATACATTGCTGGGAGAGATAACGATCAGTAGTACATGAACTACAAGGGTTAACGAAAGAATTATACCTCTATTCCCCAGTACGTAATGATACATTTCCACATGCAAAGATTCAAGTTCATTGACTTTATGGTTATTGAGTTACGCTTCTTCAAGAAGAAGAAGAATAAGAAGAAGAAGATGAAGAACATGGGCAAAAATGTGAAAAGCACTTTTTTGATATTACGCATATCTTACATCACAGATCAACCAATTTTTGTTTCCTGGTTATTTTTCACGCATTCTTCACATTGATACCATTAAAAGTGGAATCAACTTCAAATTGAAAGTGAAAATGAAGAATATCCTTATATATGGTTTTCAATGGGGATAGACCATAGCAATCCCTATATACACAGTACTACCGTACTGTGTGATGTACATGTATTGCATTGAGAGGACTGTTAACATCATTATTACAAGAATCACAAGGGTTAATAACATATGCTTTTTTCATGTTGCTATTAGCGATGATATCTCTACACATGCTAACTTTCAGGTTGATGGTTACCATGGTTGCTGAGTTTTGCTCATTAGTTATCCTCATTCATAATACATTGCTGGGAGAGATAACGATCAGTAGTACATGAACTACAAGACCTCTATTCCCCAGTACGTATTGATACATTTCCACATGCAAAGATTCAATTTCGTTGATTTTATGGTTATTGAGTTACGCTTCTTCAAGAAGAATAATAATAATAATCATCACACAGTACGGTAGTACTATGTATATAGGGATTGCTATGGTCTATCCCCATTGAAAACCATATATAAGCATTTTGTTCATTTTCACTTTCAATTTGAAATTGATTTCACTTTTAATGATATCAAGGTGAAGAATATGTGAAAAATAACTATGAAACAAAAAATGGTTGATCTGTGATGTAAGATAAGCGTAATATCTCAAAAAGTGCTTTTCACATTTTGCCATGTTCTTCATCTTCTTCTTATTATTCTTATTATTCTTAGCTGCTTTCTGAGCTATAAACCCCTTGAGCAGTAAGTTGGCTTTAATAAACCCCTTGAGCAGTAAGTTGGTTTTCAAATGTAAGGGGCACTGTAGTGCATGTAAGCGCTGTCTTGCTTGCATAACTTAACAAGTAAATAAAAAATTTAGGAAATTTGAAGTGTAATATAGGAATTGCATAAAAATGAACAGAGACAAGATTGGGACACAGACATGCTATGTACATCAACATACCTTGTAGTACATTGATGTATATAGCATGTCTGTGTCCCAATCTTGTCTCTGTTCATTTTTATGCAATTCCTATATTACACTTCAAATTTCCTAAATTTTTTATTTACTTGTCTCTTGTCATTTTTTTACTATTGTAAGCAATAATTCTCCCTAGCATGTGCTCTCCATATCCATACACAAAAGTATTGAGCTACTGTATAAATGCGTGATTAGTACTGAGGGCGTGGTTTGGTTGCAAGCAGCAGCTGCGTACACTTTGGTCTATAAGCAAACCTGCCGCCGGCTAGCAACGTACTATCAGTCACCAGCGCTTTGGCTTGGTGGTACATGTATATAGTATCGTGGTAGAATAGCGTACCGCTTCTCCAGCAGACGGTATATAAGCGTAGATACTATATGGCGTCTATGATATAAGCTTACCGAGGTGCATACGTAGAGGCAGAGCCAACACACTGTACGCGTGTGCAGTGTTCTGACGGTGAGAGTAGCACAAGAATCGTCAACACATCTCTGTTTTGCTTTAATATGTAGTACTAAGTGCTAGTTGCTATACAAATCGTCAACACGTTCTCTATCACCCAGTTCACTCCGCGCCTAGTTGTTACGCGCTAGTTGCTAAGCGTTTGCGCATGCGCGGCTGGTGTAAATGACGTCATTAATGAGTCTTGTCTCATTACGTAATCGATTTATTGTATGACGCAAGCTAACTATATACGTAAAACGTATGTACTATGTACGTACGTACATTTAAAATGAATGACGTAATCACTATATATATATGTACATGTATTGCATTGAGAGGAGTGTTAACATCAATATTACAAGAATCACAAGGGTTAATAACATATGCTTTTGTCATGTTGCTATTAGCGATGATATCTCTACACATGCTAACTTTTAGGTTGATGGTTACCATGGTTGCTGAGTTTTGCTCATTAGTTATCCTCATTCATAATACATTGCTGGGAGAGATAACGATCAGTAGTACATGAACTACAAGGGTTAACGAAAAAATTATACCTCTATTCCCCAGTACGTATTGATACATTTTCACATGCAAAGATTCAATTTCATTGATTTTATGGTTATTGAGTTACGTTTCTTCAAGAAGAAGAATAATAATAATAAGATGGAAAACATGGACAAAATGTGAAAAGCACTTTTTAAGCTATTACACACATCTTACATCATAACACAACCAAATTTAGTAAACTAGTTATTTTTCACGCATTCTTCACCTTGATATCATTAAAAGCGAAATTAACTTCAAATTGAAAGTGAAAATGAAGAATATCCTTATATATGGTTTTCAATGGGGATAGACCATAGCAATCCCTATATACACAGTACTACCGTACTGTGTGATAAAGGTGGTTCTAGTGATCTGTAGGCATTTTAGTCATTGACTGGCCTGAGTGTATGAAATGGAAATGGTGTCAGTAACATGTTTACCAACTTTGGGATTCATGTGCACATTATTTTTTAGGCAGCTGTATGATGGACCAGAGAAGCCTGAAGGTCCTCAAGAAGGTCAAATTGGCCCCAACTGCAAGAGGAATGGACTACTGCAAAGATATAGACCTCCTTGCTGTTACTTGTGAAGATCAGGTTCATTTGGTTACCCCTGGTGCCTTCAACTCTGAAACGTTCGACTCTTTACATGGATACCCAGCACTTATTCGGTTCAGCACAAGAGGATCAGATACCCGTGTACTTGTTTCAGACAATGAAGGACCCATTGACGTGATTGATGTTGAAACAAAAGGCCTCGTAAGAAGTTACCTTGAGCACGGAGATAGAGTGACAGGGCTGGATTGGACTTCTGATAATACTTCTTTTGTGTCTTGCTCAAAAGATTTCACTGTGAAGTTTTATGCTGCCAATGAACCTCACAGTTTTGCTACTCTGCAAATGCAGACTGGAGTTTGTGGAGTGCATTGCAATCCATACATGATGAACCAGGTCGTATTTGGAACAACGAAAGGAAAATTTTATGTCTATGACATACGAAAAATGTCAATTCCTTACCTAGAAGTGAAAGCTCATGAAAAGACCGTTAGCAATGTTCTTTTTCTTTCCAAATGTGAGATCTTGTCTGTGGGCACTGACAGTTGTGTGAAACTCTGGGATGCATGTAAAACAGTGTGCACAACAAAGTATATAGGGCACGTACATCACAGTTACTTCACTGGAATTGACGTGTTGGAAAGCCTTATTGCCCTAGGTGGTGAAGATAGCACACTCAGAGTGTACAAAAAAGACACGTCAAACTTTGTGGCATCACAGCAACTCTCTATTGAGAAAATGTACATTTGTGGTTGTGCGTGGTTGCCAACTTGCACTGTGGAAAAAAACTCTTGTTACTGTAGACAACCACGGAAACCTACATCATCTAGTGTATTACTGTGATACATGACAGTGTGTAAATTTAATTTGTCCAAGTGCTATTGAGTTTTCTCTATGCATAAACATAGAACAACCAATGTTAATTAGCTGTGGCATTGACCACCATTAGATATATATACATGTATATATATATGTGGGTGGAGCTACACATTGTACATGATACGCTTTGTCGAGTGACCTAAATTACACTCTTCCTCATTTGAATTCCTCTTGCAGATATCGAAAGGCTACATGAGTTGTCAGTCACCACACAATTTGTTTAATGTTTAACAATGCACAATGTTTTATGCGGAGATATGTGTGAGGAAGATATACAATTAAAATGTTGTAGTTTCCTTTTGTTGTACAACCTGGTTCATAATGTAGTGCATTTCACAAACTCCATCATGGAAAACGGGTTCATTTGTAGCCAAGTGCAAGTGAGTAACTGTTATCTGAAAGTCATCAGGGTTAATCAGATCTTCACAACACTTAATCAAGTAATTGCAGGTCTCCATACTTGAAATCTTCCATTAAATCAAAAAAAAAGGTTCATCTTCTCCTTCATATACCACTTCGTGAACATTGGAAGAACAGTTGTAACTCAAAACATGACCACTGAACCACTTTAACTCACCATCACACACAAATCTATGCATGATAGGTCTTCCAACCAGGAAATATGGGTCGGTTACTTCGGGGGGTAATGTGTCAATGCTGCTTAGAGTTGAGGTAGAAATCACTTCTCTTAGTTCATCAACTAATACCGACAATGGCCGCTGTTTGCCTTTGTGTGACAACGGAATGTGAACTTTCTGCTGCAAGCACTTCTTACGCAAATCTACTTGCTCCTTTATAATCCCTCTCTTTTTAGCAGCCTTTGCCCGTGAAGTGATGGCCTCTTCATCAATATTCGAGAGAGTTTGTTCAAGCTCATGCACAGAAGAAATCAGATGAACATTAGAGAGCTTTTCTCTTTCTACTGCAGCTTTCTTTTCCTTCATATCACGTTCTCTTTTATCTTTCAGCATACGTTCTCTTCTGCTTTCTGCCAGTAGTGCCTGTTCATCTTTATACTGTTTTACTACATTACTTCTTTCTCTAACTGCTAGTCTGCCAATGTGCTCCTGTTCATCTTGAGATAAACCAGCATACCACTTCATTGTCTTATTTTTCTTTACCTCAATAAGATTTGACCTTGTAAGTTGTTGCATATTTGGTAATACAGTTGCAAGGTAATCGTTGAGCCCCAACATAGACTCGCAAAGGTCATTGTTCGGCTTTAATTTACGTAGTACTGCTTCAGTGTGTGGATCAGGGTTCCAGTACTTCCCTCCTGGGAGTTGGGACTCTGCATATGTTAACAATTTATTCTTCATTGCATGAGCACCTCTGGCCAGAACACGTAAGACAATGGCATCAAAATAACCTTTTTTAAACAGCCCCTCTTGTACTATTTTGCACACCCGGTGGTTTCGATGATTTGTTTTCTTGCTAGGACCATACAGCAATTCTTCTGAGGGAAATACTTTCAAGTCTGAATCATTGGCAATTTCTGGACGTGCTTCTAGCTCTTCAAGAAAACATTTCAATTCTAGATAGTGCTTGCTCATTTCAAAAGCACTCTTATCAAATTCTGTTGACTTCGCCAGGTACACTAAATCAGCATACACATGATAATACATTATTGCATCAGCTTTCAGGGCACCTACAAGCTTTGGGTCTTCCAGTTTACCATACACAGATTTTTCAAGCTTGTTTCCACCAGTAGACTTTCCGGTAAATTCCAGAAATTTTATTGCAGCAGGTATTAAGAAAATAATTTTGCTGGCATTAGACGCACTTACAAAATAGCGGTTTCCAACTTGACGAGAAAGTTTAATTTCAGTGCATTTCTTGTAGTAGGTTACCATATCTTGGCAATCTTCGGACAATTGACAAGTTTCTAAGAAATCGGGAAAATGAAGAATGCCGACACCATATTCTTTGACTCCATGTGTCCCAAACAATTTTGCAAACTCATACACAAATGCGTCAACTGGGCTATCAACCAATTCTTCAACAGACAAAAAGGCCTTACACAGATTCACTCCTAAATGCATGGCACAAAAATTTTCAATTATTTCAAGCCCTTGCCCTGAATTAGGACCATAATGTGCTTCATCTTCATCCTTACGCTCCTGCAAAAGACGATTAAATCTTTTTTGAGTTGCTGCACTGTCTGATGTGGAGGATGTAAATAATGTCCAGTTAATACCATCAGCATTTGGTAAATTCAGCTGTTGAGCAGCTATTCTTAATTTCTCAAGTTCCTTTCCAAGGTCTTGAATGATAGTTTCAGCTGTTCCATCATGTACTTCATTCACAGATAAAACAATACCATTAAAGGCTGTTCCATTTAGCTTTCTTTGGTTTTTCGTAGTGCCATCAGCGTTTAGATGTACTTTTCTTCCACCCTGGATGTCCTCACACAACACACTTGCTTTATGTGCCATACTTACAGTCTTTAGCTCCTCACGTCGCATATAACCAGCACATCTAGAAGCTGGTAATTTCAAAGTAGATACGTCAACATCTGGAACAAAACAGGTCAAGACAGACCTTATGATGGGAGCTATTTTCGCAGGAGGAACTTGGTCTGCAAGTAGTGTGTAGTACAAATTTCTGATTTTGTGAGAATACTGTTTGCCACTCTTTGTTTGAAAGGTAAAGTTGATACCCTCGGTCTCAGGGTTACATGGAACTTCACTCTGTAGCGAAGCTAAGGTAGCCATTATATCGGCATTCTCCTCTTCAATCCTTTCCATCTCTAATTCTGTTTTAATTAAGTCATTTTGAGATGCTTCACAGGTTTTTTCCATTTTGATCAGCTTCCTCTTAGTTGTGGCAGCTTCTTTTGCTACTTTTTCTAGGTTCTTTTTAGTGACAGAAAGCTCACTTGAGGTAAGGGTCAATTCCTCACACACTGAGTCTAGTTTGCTCTGAAGATTAGCCAACAATTTCTCTAATTTAATAATTTTCTTTTCTAGCATATGAATACATCTATTATTTTCTGTTAGTTGCTTCTGCATACTCATGACTTTGCTTGCTTTTCTAGCCTCACGTCTATCAACATTTCGAGGATTATAATGAGGATCAATAAACAAAGGGATATCGGCACCAATGTGACTCCCTGGAACTAGTAGTGAAGATTGGGATAAATCATATCCAGATAAAGGAATTTTGTCATCACTTGGATATTCACTGTCATGAAAAGGAGGGCCACCACATGCCATCACAGCCTATAGTAATACAATACACAGGTTGTAATTGAATGGTAGAGCCATTGGTGTCCAGACCCTTTGTATATGTACTCAGCTACGACAACAGGGAATTCCCCATGATAGCAATAACTGGAATTTCCCTTTGTGGCAGTATTCACTCATACCACTTAATTTCTGTGGCAGAGGAGCACAGAAATAATGAAATTAATGTTATATCCTAAAAAGGACTGAGTTCTCATCACAGTATTGACCTGACTCAGCTACAGATACACTCATACTTTCTTTGTAGTAGTAGGGAAACACCGGTAGTATGAACTACCCGGCTACATATTGTGAGATACCTATGCAGTAGGCGTACACACATTTGCTTTACACTTCGAAAACAGTTATGAATTAAGCCAACTTACTGCTCAAGAGGCTTATAGCAAGAAAACTGTCAGAAAGCAGCTCTATAGGCTTCTCTAGCCAGTACCACTCGATCCAGGGCAGTTTCCGACGGCAACGACACTAGAGACCGCGTTTTCTCCAATTAAGCGAAAACCTCAAAATATTTAAATTCGGCGTATTTATCAACTAAAGCAGCGTGACTCCGGTTTGAACTCCGATTCTTGACAAGTCTATTGAGGTCTACTACAGGCTGCCTCGATTCGACAAATTAACTTTGGTCGGTATTTTGGATGCAAACCCTAATATAGCGATTACGCAATTCATTTTGAATATACGTGCATAGTAGTTAGCTTGCATCATACAAGAAAACGATTACGTCATGAGACAATACTGATTAATGACGTCATTTACACCAGCTGCGCATGTGCAAAAGCTTAGCAACTAGCGCGTAACAACTAGGCACGGAGTGAACTGGCTGATAGAGAACGTGTTGACGATTTGTAAAGCAACTAGCACTTAGTACTACATAAGCAACACAGAGATGTGTTGACGATTCTTGTGCTACTCTCACCGTCAGAACACCGCACACGTGTACAGTGTTCTGCCTCTACGTATGTACCTCGGTAAGCTTATATCATAGATACCATATAGAATATATGCTTATATACCGTCTGCTGGAGAAACGGCACGCTATTCTACCACGATACTATTTACCACCAAGCCAAAGCGCTGGTGACTGATAATACGTTGCTAGCAGGTTTGCTTATAGACCAAGTGTACGCAGCTGCTGCTTGCAACCAAACCACGCCCTCAGTACTAATCACGCATTTATACAGTAGCTCAATACTTGGTCAGATGTTTATGGATATGGAGAGCACATGCTAGGGAGAATTATTGCTTACAATAGTAAAAAAATGACAAGAGACAAGTAAATAAAAAATTTAGGAAATTTGAAGTGTAATATAGGAATTGCATAAAAATGAACAGAGACAAGGTTGGGACACAGACATGCTATATACATCAATGTACTACAAGGTATGTTGATGTACATAGCATGTCTGTGTCCCAACCTTGTCTCTGTTCATTTTTATGCAATTCCTATATTACACTTCAAATTTCCTAAATTTTTTATTTACTTGTAATAATAATAATAAGAAGATGGAAAACATGGCAAAAATGTGAAAAGCAAGTTATTACACACATTTTACATCACAACACATCCAATTTTTGCATACTAGTTATATTTCACACATTTTTTTACCTTGATATCATTAAAAGTGAAATCAACCTCAAATTGAAAGTGAAAATGAAGAATATCATTATATATGGTTTTCAATGGGGATAGACCATAGCAATCCCTATATACACAGTACTACCGTACTGTGTGATTATTGCGCATTACAATATTGGTTGGGATTGCATATGTCTGGGGATAATGGTGTGTCAAGTGTGTCAAGGTGATGCTGACCCTTTTGGTGACCATCAGGTTAGTTGTGGTGGCAATGGGGACAGAATTTACCAACATGACTCTCTTCGTGATGCAATCTTTTCAGCTGCCCAGTCCGCTGCTCTTGCGCCAAGAAGAGAGGTGCCATCTTTGATTCCCAAATCCCATAGTTGCCCAGCAGACATCTTCCTCCCCTATTGGAAGAGGGGTCGACCTGTTGCCTTGGACGTGAGGGTTATCTCTACCCTGCTACAATTTACTGTTCAGGGTGCTGCCACTATTCAAGGGCATGCCCTCTTAGTTGGTGAAGAGAGGAAATTAGCTGCCCATGCTGAGGCATGTTGTTCTGCTGGAGTCACCTTCATTCCACTGGTGGTAGAGTCTCTAGGTGGTTGGAGTGATGAAGCATCTACTATCGCAGCCATCGGCCGTCTCATGGGCCAGCGACTTGGGATCTCCCCCACAGAATGTACCCGCCACCTGTTTCAGAGATGTGCCATCTCTCTCTGGAGGGGCAATCCTGCCCTTTGGATTCTTCGGTGCCCCACTCGAGCTCCTTCCATAGACGGTCTGTTATGACTATCCTTGTTTTTTTTTTTGAAATGCAATTTACTTCTTCTAGTTACTAAACCCTTCTTGACACGAATTTTCGGCTACAACTTTTATTCTCACAGACACCCTTTGATGATTTGGCAGTTTGAATATTTCTTGACAGAACTTCAAACGTGGAATCGGGAATGTCAAATTTTGATGGTGAATAAAAAGTTCATTGGATTTTTTCACTATGGCTTCAAGGTCACGAGAATATTGACTGTGCAGTCAGAGAGTGTAAGAGTTTCCTTCTTCTGAAAATGTGCTAATTTTTCGTGCAGTTTCATATCAAAACTAACAAAGCGCGCTTTACCCTTGCCATCAGATAAATTCTCCATGAGGATTGGGATGCACTAATTTTTATCAGTGTTGTCATCACGCCATATATTCTTGCACATTTTGATAAATGCATATTGCTTACATCTTCGCTGTCCCGTGAATGAGATGGTTTGTCCATACCGAAATATAATAGGAACGCCGGTACTATATTGCCTAACAACTTGCAAAATGGCAACACAGGTGAGGCAGGTGACGCAACTGTATATAGAGACAATCGGTGTGAAATAGCAGTAGCTAAACGAACTCTCGCTAGTTCTACGCAGCCTACGCCTTTTATACCAAACGATTGCTGCAATATGATTGGTCAGATGAGAAACAATGCTTCGTGTAGTGATCCGCCTGGACTGCAGCAGATCGCTCCTAATTGATCTGTGAGAAGGCTCTCACCTTCAGCGAAGCTCATTGGTCAGATGAGAAACAATCCTCCATGAAGTGATTCGCCTGGACTGCAGCAGATCGCTCATAATTGATTTGTGAGAATGCTCTCACCCTCCGCGAAGCTCATTGGTCAGATAAGAAACGATCCTCCGTGAAGTCATCTGCCCAGACTGCAGTGGATCACTCCTAATTGGTCTGCATGAAAATGTAACTGCTTTTTATACGTATAAGCCTTAGACCTTCCGCGAAGTGTTTAGCATTAGACGTGCTAAGAAGGAGTTAGGGCGGAAGAAGTGATTGCATGCGTCGATGGATTGGGACAGTGCAGTCCAAAAAGATTAAAAATGGAATTGAAGAAGAAAAATAAGGAGATCGTAAATATAAAAAATGAGTTAAGTCTGGAAAGGGATAGAGTGTATCATATTGAGAGATTCTACAAGGAAAAGGAGAGAAAGGAAATAGATGTATTAAAGAAAGACATGGAAAAAAAGAGGGAAGAGATGATTAAAAAGGAAGCAATACTGAGAGTTAGGACCGAGGAAGAAGAAAGGGCCAAAATGCGTGAACATGCAGTGAACATGCAGTGAATATATCTACATCCGAACTGCCTTCAACTTTATGATGGAACTGTAACTTAAAATTTGCTATCAACTAAACTAAATCATTGAACTTAAAATTGTTTTCAGCATCACGGTCAACCTAATCTTGTAATTCCTCTCAATGTCACTCTCAAGCTTATAACTCATTTGATATACCTTCATAATTTGGACTACACGATCTATAACTCAAAGCAGAAACTAAGTGCAAACCCTCGGTACTGAAATTATGTGCAAACGTATAAGTATGACATTAACATTGGAACCCTGCCTCTGGTCTAATGAAAGTATACAACGGCCCAGCCACAGAAGACTTGAGAAGCTCGCTGTAGTACATTACCTCGCTTCTTTCAGGTAGAGTTTAGGGCTCCGTTAGGCTTTTGAACAACTCTGTATACCTGTGCCGTAGAAAGAATGAGCCCTTGATTTCCCGGTTAGCAAATGACCCTATAACTAGAACGAAGTGCCCATCATGATTATAATAATCTGCGCTGTGTCGGGCCAAAGCCATTGTTAGCTACCTTTCATCATGTAAGCTTACTGAGACACACGAAAAGAAAGACCAGAGTGTGGAACAGTGACTCCTAACAGCAACTCACTCAGGTACACATATGTATGAAACAACCCTACAATTGAGAAACAACTTCTAGCAACAGTCTATATATTAGAAGTGCTGGGTTCACTTAACTCTCTACCAGTAACACAAATCCTTAATGTATACAGCTCTCTACTCTTGAATTGTAGCAGGCTGGCTTCCTAACTGTGCACTCATGAATCGGAATTCAACCTGAAACCCAGGGACACATCCAGTCCCCAATTCTCATATCAGGAGTACTCATGGCCATGGCACCGTGTTACCTTCGTTGCATCCAACACCTGCTGCTGTTTGGATGCAACTAAGGCAGCACTTGCCATACATAGTTGTATATGTAATATAGGGGACAAGTTTGGGACATAGACATGCTATGTAAATCAACATACCTTTTGGTATATAGCACGTCTGTGTCCCAATATTGTCTCTGTTCATTTTCTTATATTACACCTAACTTTTACTTTTTTTTTCTGCAATAATTCCCCTTAGCATATCCATAAAACATCTGGCCCATTATTGCTATAGGCCCTAATAATCACGATGTATGATTAGTAGGATGTGGCTACAAGCAGCTCTGTACACAAACTATGAGCAAACCTGCTAACAATGTATTATTGACTGAGCAACCATACTATTGGCTGAGCAAACATGCTAGCAATGTACTGTCGGTCATCAGCACTTTGGCTTGGTAGTGTGCCGCTACTCCAGCAGCCTGTACATACATAGAGTAATGCCTGGCAGAGAGCAACACACTGTATGTGTATACAGTATTCTGACAGTGGAAGTAGCACAAGAATCATCAGCTCATCTGTCTTTTGTTATGTACTACTAAGCACTAGTTGGTAAATGGATCATAAACATCATTTCTCTAATATCAGCACCTAGTTGCTATGTGCTAGTTGCTAAGCATTTGCGCATGCATAGCAGATGAGATGATGTGATTAATGAGTCTTGTATCATTACATAATCTGTTTATCACGACTCATGCCTTTATAAATGTATGTACTCTGCACGTACATTAAAATTATATTATCATGTAATCACTATACACATGAAAAAAACATATCTGGTGGGACCAGACAAGCTGCTAAGCGATCCCTGGACAGCACTGTTCGAGCTTATTAGCTCTCATCAGCAGGGAATACGCACAGCTTGTCTAGCGCACCACCGGTTTATATACATAAGGCGCACCAAGCACACTAGTGGTTCAGTGGTTTCAGAACTAATGAGATTCATCCACCACATCATTGCCTACATAGCGCCTGCCACGCCTAGAGCAATAAACTGGGCAAGGCCCCTTAACACAAAACCACCAGTCACGGGTTGGGCCGGGGCAATGAAGCCACTAAAGACACCCATACCCACTGGGGTACTTCTACATGAAAACAAACCATCTGGTAGGGCCAGACTAGGTGCTAAGTGATCCCTGGATTGCGCTGTTTTGAGCTTATTAGCTCTCATCAGCAGGGAATACGCACAGCTTGTCTAGCGCAGCACCACCGATTTATATACACAAGGCGCACCAGAACACTAGTGGTTCAGCGGTTTCAGAACTAATGAGATTCATCCACCACATCATTACCTACATAGTACGCCTAGAGCAATAAACTGGGCAAGGCCCCTAACTCAAAACCACCAGTCACAGGTTGGTGTGGGGCAATGAAGTGACCAAAGACACCCATACCCACTGGGGTACTTCTACATGAAAAAAACATATCTGGTGGGGCCAGACAAGCTGCTAAGTGATCCCTGGAAACCACTGTTTTGAGCTTATTATCTCTCATCAGCAGGGAATAGGTACAGCTTGTCTAGCACACCACTGGTTTATATACACGAGGTGCACCAGAACACTAGTGGTTCAGTGGTTTCAGAACTAATGAGATTCATCCACCACATCATTACCTACATAGTACCTGCCACGCCTAGAGCAATAAACTGGGCAAGGCCCCTAACTCAAAACCACCAGTCATGTCACCAGTCATGTATTGCATTGAGAGTAGTGTTAACATCAGTATTACAAGAATCACAAGGGTTAAACAACATATGCTTTATGTTGCTATTAGCAATGATATCTCTACACATGCTGACTTTCTGGTTAATGGTTGCCATGGTTGCTGAGTTTTGCTCATTAGTTATCCTCATTCACAATACACTGCTGGTAGAGATAATGATCAGTAGTACATGAACTACAAGGGAATATTATACCTCTATGTGACCGTGCACGCAAAAACCAACGTTACGCCGCACATTACCGAAAACACTTTTTTGGTATTATAGCTGTGGAGTTCAGCAGGGTGACCCATTGGGTCCCCTCTGTTTCGCTCTGGCCCTCCACCCAGTTATTGAGCAGATCAAGAGAGAAGTGCCCGGGCTGCTGTTGAATGCCTGGTATTTGGACGACGGAATCTTATGTGGTTCTCCTGGGGATATTTCCTCAGCTCTGGCAATCATCGAAAGCAGTTCCTGCGCACGTGGCCTTCATTTGAATAAGAGCAAGTCCCTTCTGGTCATTCCTGATGGTGCATCCATTCCCGACAACACACTGCCTCCTGGTGTTCCCACCACTAATGGGGGGTTTGAGCTTCTTGGTTCTCCAGTGGGCCCTCCCAATTTCTGTGTTTCATCACTTCTAAGGAGGGTCAGTAGGACATGTTGGCCCATCTCCAGGACCTGCAAGATTCTCAGATGCAGATTGCCCTGCTAAGGTCGTGTCTCAGCTTGCCTAAAATCGCCTTCTCACTTCGTACGTGTGCACCAGACTATATCTATCCAGCTCTGGTTACCTTCGACAGTGCTATGAGGGATGCCCTGTCTGACCTTGTGGGCGGGCCTGTGTCAGACTGGTCTCTCTTGAAGGCCTCCCTCCCAAGTTCTCTGGGAGGTCTGAATCTCAGATGGGCTACTCTTCATGCCCCTGCTGCTTATGTGGCATCCCTTCATCAGTGCAGCGATTTAGTAACTGAGATTCTGGGCCGCCCTCCCGTCTTGCCTGTCCTTCTACCGCGCTGTGTTGAAGCTCTGGCTGTCGCAGCAGCCTGTCCTGATACCCCCTCCGACAACACTCCCTTTCCAGGGCCATCGATGAAGCCTCGTTTAATAAGCTTATCGCTTCTGCTCCTGACACTCGTTCAAGGGCTCTGGCCCTTTCATCAGCTATCCCTCATGCAGGTGACTGGCTCAATGTGATCCCCTCTTCTGCCCTCGGCTTACATCTACTTGATCGCGAGTTCCGTCCATGCCTGCAGTATTGGTTGGGTGTGCCCATCTTTCCGGAGGGCACGAGATGTCCTGTCTGCCAAGCTCTGGCTGATCCTTTCGGAGATCACCACGTTGGGTGTGGGGGTAATGGGGACCGGATTTATCGGCATAACTCTATCCGACGCCATCTTTTCAGCAGCTCAATCTGCAGCTTTAGCGCCAAGGAAGGAGTTACCATCCCTCATACCCGGTACTCAAGCTCGTCCAGCGGATGTTTTTCTGCCAAACTGGGACAAGGGCCGGTCAGCTGCTCTGGACGTCTCTGTGATCTCCACTCTTCAACCTCTCACCCTACAAGGGGCAGCCACCACGCCAGGACATGCTTTGTCTGTTGGGGAATACCGGAAGATGGCTCTGCATGCTCAGCTTGCAGGTCAGTTGGGGTATCGTTCGTGCCCCCGATGGTGGAATCTCTGGGAGGTTGGAGTGAGCTGGCATCTAAAACTATTTCTAACATCGGTCGTCATCTCGGTCAGCGTCTGGGTGTTCCTCCTTCGGACTCTATACAACACTTGTTTCAGAAATGTTCAGTTGCGCTCTGGAGAGGGAATGCTTCTCTTTGGCTTCACCGCTTCCCATCCGTATCACCTCACATTGATAGTGTCATTCAAGTTAGTTTTTTTTGCGTTATTTTTATTTTGCCCTTTTTTCTTTTTGTTCTTTTCATTAATGGTCATGAATATTGTTGCAACATAAAAAAAAAAAAAGTATTATATTGTAGCCCAAAATATGCCGAATCTGACGGTACCTTTACTACATTTATAGCGGTAACGAGTCCAAAATTATGAGTCCTCAAAAAACACGACCCTATGAAAATACGTTTTCGAGAAACGAGCGAACAAAATTTTTACAATGTTTCCGTATTTTCACCTCCGTTCATGTACTCACATAAATTACGTAATGCGTGCCACTGCTCGCGGGAAAATGAAGCGTGGCGTGTCCAAAGCAAAGCCAAAGGCGACAGTCTCGGCAAAGGAGCAGTTTCTCTGGAGCAAAAACAGGGTCCAACATCACCTACCGAAGTTCTCCACTCCCGCTGGGACGCTGGCTGAATTCTTCGCGCAAGAGAGTAAGGTAAATTAATGGTCAACGACCTGCTCCCTCTCTATTGCTTACCTCCTGAGCCTTTCGGTAAAGGGTAGTGGAGAAAGAAAGGGATAAGGGGGGATCGACTTAATAGGGAGAAGTGATGAGCTACGTGTACTTTGCATGTACCGAGATATGACATGAAATCGTAGGTGTACTGTAGGTGCCAACATATGCGTTTGTGTACGCTACTAGCAGTGTTTTATAATACAGGTAGATGTAGATCATAACGTCAATTGTTGCTGCAGGTTCTACAGTTGTACCCTTCACCACCACATTTGCCACACCTCCTTGCCCTCTTGGCCTGTGGCACTATCGCTCCACTTGTCCTCATCTTCAGGAACTGATGGCTTTGGGCACACTGAGTCTTCTGTGCCATGTCTACAATATTCGCGTATCTCTTTGTAGAGGTACCATTGCCTGGTCAAGGAGAGGCCAAGAGGAGTATTTATAGGTGGCAGCTCATCTTGTGTTGGACACCACTCCATGTCATGCAGCATGGTGAACTTTGTGCCTGCAGAGTCACTGAACTCTTTTGTTACTACCACTCCTGGATGTGCTGCTGTAAAGGTGAAGTGGTGGAATGTCTTCATGTGGGGGACATTCCTGAAGTGGTCTCGAAGAAAGGTAGTCCAGTCGTACATTGGAACTACGTTTTCCCCATTCTGTGTCCCCACCAGCTGGGCTACATACATTCACATCTGCCGATGAGTTCACAACATCCGTGATGTCATCTAATGAGCTGACGAAGGTGCGCCGGTATCGTTGTTTGAAGAGACCAAAACACCAGTCAGGTGCAAACTTTGTGTGACCGACTATCATGAACGAGAGAGTCACCTGACGATGCAGTCCTGTCATCACTCTCCAGGCCAGTACATATTTATTTCCACATGAAATTTCATTGATTTGTGGCTATTGACTTAGGTTTCTTAAAGAAGATGGAATATATGGCAAAAATGTCAAACACACTTTTTAAGGTGCGCAAAAAGGGGCGTGGTCGGTGTTGCGCGAATTCGCGCGAAAAGGCGCTAGATCGATTGCCTATCGGCCGCTGATTAGCGCGGTGCAATTACAGTTGCAGATCTGCAGCCGGGAGAGAATTATACAATTTTGTATTTCGCGCCAGTTACGCCTATTTTGCAGGCTGCGCATGCGTAGTGGGGACGTTTGGGGTTAAAGGTCATAGAAACAAAAAGGGCAAAGGTCATAAGTTACTATTAGTTTAGCATAGCCTCGTGTGTACACTTCGCTATAATAGCAGGGGTTACCCTGGTTAGAATATCCACGATGCGATCACGTGATGCATTCAGTCATCACGTTTGGTGAGCTACAAAGCGGTTGTAAGAAAGAATGGACAGACCAAAGAAGCAGGTGAGCTATCATATCTTCTTTTGTTGCGCATACTGCTGCTGGGCTGTGCCGTACATGTATTGCCTGTCATAGGGGAGTGCACGGATGTCCAACATCTACATGAGTATAACACATGGACATGTGTACGTGCACGGTCAAATTTGTGTTAGATACACATGCTAGATTGTGTACTGTAGCAGACCTTTGACTACATGACCACGTATCCGGTAATTACAAGCATGCCTTGCTTTTGTGTAGGTGCGTGTGTGTACTATATACACGTACATGTATATAGTACACGCAGATGATGTGCATACTTCACTGCCTGCAGTCACTGTATATAGTGGAACCTGCGATAAAGGACACTCCGAGATAGGCACAGCCTCTCTACAAAGTAGCAACTCTTTGCTATTGCCCATATATTTCTTACTTAGTGAACATGACTCAGGTCATCTTCCTCACTGTGGCTCCTAGGATAGAGCCCCTCACCTCCCTCACACTCAAAGTGGACACACACACACACACACACACACACACACGCACACATACACACGCATGCACACTCACATGCATCAGGGGAGTGCAAAGTACCTTCCCCAGCTGGCCTGGAATCTGGTTGTTATTGAGCATCGCACTGGAGGCAAAACCTACACCACTACCGATGCCGTGAGTCAATGTACCAGGAGTATGTGGGAGTCAGAAAATCACGAGACCCTGAAAAGAGGGGGTATTATGGTACGCATACACGTATGTCTCAGTGCTTTCATCCCAGCCTCTCCCAGCAACAATACCCTAGCCACTCCCTGTCAGTAGAGTCCAGCAAAGGAGGCACATACATACAGACAACTTGCCTAATGCTGCACTGAAATGGTCGAAGTCAGTAATCACACACTAACACACGTGTTTGTTTAGTGACCTTTGCACCTTTGCAGACACTGGGGGGATGGCTGACGTTTTGAGCGCCAACGTGTGCTCTCTTCACGAGATCCTTCGCTCCAAGTCACCTCACAGAGTGGCCAGGGCTTCGCAGCTGTCCTCTGACCTCTACTAACTCTGCGTGGAGAGTGTCAGCGATACAGAGAGAGGTGTCTAAGCATAAATACTGTACTATCAGTGTTCTCCCTATCAGAGTGGCCCACTATGCCTTTATACCACCATACTCAGTCGCATTTTATTGAATTGAGGCCACTGAAAGCTTCACCAACCATCAGGTAGTGCAGTACCCATGAATGTCACACAACCTGACCCTCTCATGCGGAGAACACTATTAGTATATGGTCCTTCTGATATTCCATTGCTACAGATATGATACTATATATGTAGTGTGTATAATAATGTGTGTGTCTGTGTTTCTGTAGCCTACTGCTCGTCGGTGTTGTTGGACAAGACGAGTGGCGTACTGGTCTTTCTCAGGGACTCTTTAGATGAGGTGCATACTTCACTGCCTGCAGTCACTGTATATAGTGGAACCTGCGATAAAGGACACTCCGAGATAGGCACAGCCTTTTTACAAAGTAGCAACTCTTTGTTATTGCCCATACATTTCAACTATTTTTACTTAGGTACTTAGTGAACATGACTCAGGTCATCTTCCTCACTCTGGCTCCTAGGATAGAGCCCCTCACCTCCCTCACACTCAAAGTGGACACACACACACACACACGCACACACACACACACACACACACACACACACACACACACGCACGCACACTCACATGCATCAGGGGAGTGCAAAGTACCTTCCCCAGCTGGCCTGGAATGTGGTTGTTATTGAGCAGCACACTGGAGGCAAAACCTACACCACTACCGATGCCGTGAGTCAATGTGTGTACGTACCAGGAGTATGTGGGAGTCAGAAAATCACGAGACCCTGAAAAGGGAGGGTATTATGGTACGCATACACGTACGTCTCAGTGCTTTCATCCCAGCCTCTCCCAGCAACAATACCCTAGCCACTCCCTGTCAGTAGATTCCAGCAAAGGAGGCACATACATACAGACAACTTGCCTAATGCTGCACTGAAATGGTCGAAGTCAGTAATCGCACACTAACACACGTTTGTTTAGTGACCTTTGCACCTTTGCAGACACTGGGGGGATGGCTGATGTTTTGAGCGCCAACGTGTGCTCTCATGCGGAGAACACTATTAGTATATGGTTCTCCTGATATTCCATTGCTACAGATAATGAGGCCACTGAAAGGTTCCCCAAAGCCCTAGTCCCCCCCTCCCCCCCCCCCCCCCCCCATTTGGTGCCTCCCCCTCTTTACCCTTTGTTTAGGCACTCTATAGGTGTGTGTGACCTTTTGGCCTTGTAGAACAGACTAAATTTGAAAGTGCACCTCACCTGTACTTGTTTGTATTGTTTCACTTAGTACTCGGCAGGGATTGGTCCTGAATTACTGTGCAATGTCATTTGCTGACACACACACGCACATGCACAACACACCAACACGCATACGCGCACACACACACACACACACGTGTAGCCTCCAACCTAGCTTATTGACAAAATGTAGCATGCCTTTGTTCTACGAGACAGTTGGTAGGCTGTCGGTGTAGGACTGACCGGATTGACAATGGTGCTTGATGTTCACATGTTGTTTTTTTGTGCTTGCTGTACATGTACGTGTGTGCACACACACATGCACATGCATGTACACACATGTGCCATAGCACTGACAGGGACTGGGACAAATGAGATGTTCTCTCTCTACTTTCTCTTCTCCCCCAACCTCTACTGGTGGATATGATGATGGACACACTGCACACTTTAGGTTAGCACATTGCACTATAACATTTTAGACACAGTTGAATAGCAGCTATAGTCCCTCATGACTAAACAGAAACCGCTATCCCACTCTGCTAACGTAGTACTTAATATTGCATTGTAGGCCAGCCAAGAAGACACAAGTTGGCAGTGGGATAGCAGCTTTGGTTTTTCACACGTAATTTTAAATACGTGCAACTTTTGCAAAACTATGTGCGTGTGGAAAAATCCTGTGCATATGCACATCGCTGCGCGTTTCGAGGCTTGCTTATGTGTCTCGCAACGATGTTCCACATTCACTGCATCCAGTGTGTGATGTGTTTTGAGCCACGTTTCATGGGAATTTCCCTTCTCTCTCTGCCCTGCCTGTCCACTGGTTTATGATGCCACTAACGGAGATACATGAACAAGATGCCTTTTCTCTTCTTGCCTTGCATAAAAGAATGCACAAAAGGGGGAGATGTATAACCCCTCTTGCATCTTCTGCCATGGATTAGATAAAAAAAAGTTTACAAGTCACAGTAATAGCTTTGAAAAGGTGTCAGGCAAGACTGACAGCGGTATGGTATGTTTGTGCACGTAAGCATATGTGGTGACCCCTCAATTCGTTAGGCCAGCTCTTTGGGGTGTCCATTGTGTGTATACTACTCTATATATACCTGATCATCCAGCTCATGAACTGGAGTCATTACATGCTTCAAAGTTTACGTCAGGTGAACTAAGGTGAGTGTGTGTTACCATGAGGAGTTGGGCTTCTGAGATTACTACTGCAGTATCTCAGAGTGTGCAACAGCTACTATCGTGATATAAGGCACGATCTCTTCAGCAAAGGCCCCCTTTCTTGTTTGATTGAGTGTGCGTTGCAACCTTTTTTGCCCACGTCCCACCACCTCTGTTTTATGTTGGCAACTCAAAGTGTGGATTCCAAAGCGTCAACAACAAACGGCTACCTTCCGTTCCGAGTCACCTTGAATGTTCTAACTTTCTCCAGCCTGGTTGTAGGTGTCCCACCTCTTCTCTGCAATGTTGTTAGAGCATCGTTGACCAGCTCAGCAGTGTGGGGCAACGGAACACATCATCCATCTCGTATAATGTATGGGGCCAAAAGAACACACACACACATATATATGTATATTGTATGTGTGTGTACTTGTTAAAGCACTGCGGCAAGTACACTATGGGAAATATTGAACGAGAATGTGGTCGAGAAGCTGACAAGGCACGAGGTGTAGCCGAGTGCCTTATCAGGCTTCGAGACCACATCCGAGTTCATATTGTACGAGAGTAAATGGTGCTTTAAACAGGTTTGTAGCACCGCCAGCCGCTTACTGTAGCTTCCCAAAGGACAGCACGACCATAGCAATACTCGTGACTTGCCTTTTGGAGCGCCAGAGAGACTGCATTCGTTCTAGCCGCAGTTACTACTATTCTCAACCGCGGGAAATATATCACGTCGTGCTCTATATGGAATTTCTGGTACTGCCAGCACCTTGGATACACCCACGTATGGTGCTACAAATATATATACACTCATACTGTAAGCTCTTTATCCCAGGCAAAGCGATTATCGTACTCTGCACTGTATTTATGGGGACATGGCACACAGGCGATCTAAATGAAGGTTTCGAAATGAAATGACTATGGTAGTTGAACAAGGCACAGCAACACCTTGTCCATGGTATAGTTCTCTATTTAATAGAATGCTTCCTATGCCTGCGTCCTTCCTAAACACCTGTATCCCACCCTATTTTAACTGAGCTCAAGACGCTTGTGATGTGCTAACCTCTTCGATATTTACATGTGAGAGAGATAGGAGACTGACAAAGGCGGGCTACAGCACAAAATCCCATTTGGGCCAGTGTCTCGCATGCCAATGGTGCAGTTTGCTTTGTTCTCGCATTTGTGGGACAGGAAACAAGCCATCTATAGTCCTACTGACTTAGACTCTACAACCAGCTGGTAACTGGTAATGACAAATCTATCATAAAATCTGGTATGGTATACAGAGTAGCCAGCTTTTATAGTAAGTGATACGAAAGGAGAGGAAGTAACATCTACACAGCAAGTTCATACATACTAAATGTTCAAGTCCTAGTATCACTAAGCACGGTAGTGCTTAGTATATAGGGATGGCGCAGGTCCTGTGCCATTATGCCCATACATTCGAAAAATTGACAGTACGGCTTCAGTTTCAATCAGATCCACTTCTGACACTACCACATGATAGGCATGGTTGATATGCAGGTGTGCCCAAAATTTGGTTAAAATTGCACTACTGACCACTGAGATAATACAAAAAGTGCAATTTCTCAATTTTTCTTCTTGATGTCGTGTTCAGTTTCAAACACCGTAACTCAAAAACCGTGCTAGGTATCTTGATCACACTTTGCACAGTGATGGGGTTCCATAACCCGGTGTGCAACGTCATATTATTTTATTAATTAACCCCTTAATTAACTAGTTAACCACAAAAATGTGCTCTGCCCATACATTATAATGGGGAGATATGTATGACTGTTTCAGGCTAGTGGTAATAGCTATGACCATGAAACTTTTTCAGCGTATTATACCCACTAACAACATCAACAGGTTTCAGTTACAAGTTTGTAAACAACAACAAACAGCCTAAGGTGACGAAACTTGTAAACTTTTGTTTACAGCTCTAAACTTCCTCGTATATTATCCCATGACATTGCAACTTGGTACATGGGTACACCACATCATCTCATTGTCACAACAACATTTACAAGTTTGTAAACAACAACAAACAGCATAAAGGTGACAAACTCTAAACTTACGTTTATGGCTATAACTTCATAAATTATAATTATATTGTCCCATGACATTGAGACTTGGTACATGGGCACATAATATCACCTCATTGTTAAAACCACATTTACAAGTTTGTAAACAACAACAAATGCCACAAGATAACAAAACTTGTAAACTTTTGTTTACGGCTATGTATAACTTCCTCATCTATTGTCCTTTGACATTGAGATTTGGTACTTGGGCATACCACATCACCTCATTGTCAAAACCAGTTTGTAAACAACAACAAACAGCATAAGGTGAGAAAACCTATATTGTTTACGGCTGTAACTTCCTCATATATTGTCCTATGACATTGAGACTTGGCATATACATGGGTACACCATATAACAAAACCACATTTAGCTACAGATACAGTAATCCTTGCCTGAGGCTATTTGTTGTTATATTACAAGATTTACATTGTTTACAGAGATCTTATCACAACGTTGATCATTGGGGTATTAAACTATACTATCATACAAAATTTCACATTTAGCAGACCTTTCATTAGTCAGATATAGGATTGTTTGCCCTCCATTAATAATACATGGCCTGAGGCTATTTTTGTTTATTTTAAAAGAAGTACATTGTTTACAAAATTTTGAACATGACGATGCACTAACCAGTGGAACTACATCACTGTACCAAGTTTCATGTTTAGATGTGTTATCGTTAGTGAGTTACGCCTGTTAAAGCGGAAGAAGATGAAGAATTCACAAAATGGACTTTTGTTCACTTTATCATCGATCAAATTATACCATTTTATAATCACAGTTAGCTTCTGGGTATAGTTACACATTCATGTTAACAGAAGTCCAGTAGGTAGCAAACTGAAAGTGAAAGTGATGAAAAACCTTATATATGGTTTTCAATGGGGATAGACTATAGCAACCCCTATATACACAGTGCGGTGATATTGGCTCTTTCGCTTGCATTTCACCCCATAACTCTTGAATGGAGTGGTTTCAAAGAAAATCCCACAAATTTTTGGACCTCTGTTGCCCGCTAAGTACGTGACAGTATTTTCAGGACGAACAGATGCTCCAGAGGTGAGATGTGACTTAACCCATAAAGGACGGCGCGCGCACAATAATTGCACAAGTGCGTGGACGTTACGTAATATTGTGTGCGGACGTAATGAATACCGCGTGGTAGAAGACCGACAAACATCGCGTTTACTGGCAGCTATACGTGCTTTTTACCGACAGTTTTACCTGCAATCATAAAGAAAAGGCACACTAGGATCCACTAACAGGTAACTACAGGTCTATAAGTACTTGTATATATACGTATTGGGGCGGGAGGATAAGCAGAGGGAGAGTATATGCAAAGTATAACACCAGTACGATATGTCCGTGTCTTATATGACTTGAATGTAATCTACTCCTCTCTAAATGTTGCTCTAGTGTGGTACTTCCGGGAACAGTCTCCAATACAGAGGTGAGGATTGTCTGAGCATGTGCTGCAGAATGCAGTTGACGCACAGATGACGCACACCACCGGTTCCCCGACTACTACACACTCTACAATCTCTTCGTGCAGAACCAGTTTCAGGGAAATGTTGCCCTCGCAAACGTTCCAGAGTGTGATCACGTATGGATAGGTGACGCTGTGTGGTATTATCACGTTGTCAGAGTGCAAGTACCAACTCCCTGCGGAACTGCTTGTGCGCCATCTTCCTTCTGTCATTGGTGTGCTGAGTGTAGAGGATGTATGCATTCACAACTGCAACCTCCATCATCCAAAAAAATACCTTCCTCCACCATCGAACAGATTTTCTGGCAAATTGGTAATATGACATACGTTGATCGAGACGATCCACGCCCAACATGTACTTGTTGTATTCATCTACCATCTTAGGCTTCATC
The DNA here is from genome assembly GCA_963970385.1 of Theonella swinhoei. Classification (NCBI taxonomy): domain Eukaryota; kingdom Metazoa; phylum Porifera; class Demospongiae; order Tetractinellida; family Theonellidae; genus Theonella; species Theonella swinhoei. Next base: position 10,100,501 of record OZ019948.1, on the reverse strand, counting down.
CGTGCTGGAACTGACGGACATCTGAAGTATGCATGTGTGTGGTTGTACAGGTAAAGTTGTTTACAGTACGCACAATATATAAATATACTACACTGGGTATTTACAGTGTAGTCAATACACTTTTTCATGTGTGTGTCAATTTTGCATCCCTCAGGCATTCATGCATCTGTATATGCTCCCTACCTGGAAGGAACTGACACCATTGCATTGGTGTACTTGGTAGAGAGTGTAGTGAGCGTTCTTTTATCAGTCCACTGCATTACAACGAGAGGACCTTTATGGTAAGTTGACACATCTCCCTTTTTTGGCTTTGGCCTTTTTGATTTGGTTGCAGCTAGCATATTCTTTTTATTGACCATTACCGTTCCAGTTACTGTTGTGTTAATCTTGAGGAGTTCATCAGCAACGATGGGACTGGTATAGAAGCGATCAGTGTAAAGATCGTAACCCATGTTTGCCAATGGCGTCATTGCAGTGAGTATAACCCTTGTTGTGTGATTTAGACCTGCAGCCGTGATCAGTTGCGTCTCTTTTCCATAGTATATCACCAAATTATACATATATCCTGATCTACTTTCTGAGAGAACATACGCCTTTATGCCCCAAGGTTGAGGTTTGCCTCTAATATACTGGCGAAATGCAACCCTGCCTCTAAAAGCTATCATTGCCTCATCTATGGAGAGTTCTCTTGCTGGATTTAGATACCGTTGAAACAGAGGTATGAGAAGGTCAATGAATGGCTGTATTTTGCTTCGTTTTGTTGTACTGGGTAGTTCACCTACATGCAACATCCAATATATCTGCAGGAAGCGATCTCGAGAAAATACACTCCGGAAGAAAGGGAGATTGAGGGTAGCGTGAGTCGACCAGTAGTCCTTTATATCAGAGAGTTGGGTAAGTCCCATATTTATAATCATCCCAATGAATGCTCTCATTTTTATCAGAGTGATATCTCTCCAGTTCTGAAATAATGATCGACGTGGCAGAGTAACGGTGCTGAGATGTGTCCTGGCATAGCTATTCGTGGTATCCATCACATATCTCAGCACTGATGTGGTCAAGAACAGTGAAAGGTACTCTATAGGCGTTGCATTTCTGGGTAGTGAGATGTTGAGTCCAGGAACAGCATGAAATGAAAGGGCTGTTGGAGGGTTGTGGATTGCACCTAGGAAAACAATTACTGTTTACTACATTGTAGAGTGCCTAGCCTGTTATTGCTATTTTCATGCTTCTTTGTATACTTTGTATATTTCTACCAACCTGTTACTTCCTTCCAGTGACTATCCTGGGTTTCAGAGTCACTCTCCTCCTCTGAACTGTCACTACTCTCCTCTGTGGAACTCTCACTACTATATTCTATGTCAGACCAGTTATCCAGCACTTCATCAGCCTCCATAATTTCTTGGATTTTGTCTAGCTATCTTTTGTTTACTATACAAATGTGCGTGCACTTTGCAGTTGGCTTGTAATATATGCAGCCGCAAAAGTGCCGCTCATTACCGCTATAACCCTCTAGGGAAACTCCCCTGTTACAAGTGGGATTCCCCTAGGCTACGTAGCTACTGTACTGCCCTGAGAACCCGGCTTAAACGGGTGTAGAGAGAGGTAAGTTAGAGTTGCTCTGCATGTCACAACGTGTGTGACGGCCGTCCGCACGAAATAGCGTTATGTGTCACAGCGTCTGTGACAGCCGTCCTGCGTGCGCGGTTATTGTTGTCACAGACGCTGTGACAACCGTCCTTTATGGGTTAACAGACAGACAGACTCACACACACACACACACACAGACCCAACTACCATAACCCTCCTGCGCATGCGCGCCGAGGGTTAATAAGGGCATAGCATTTCCTTGCCATCATCATCCACATTCGTAACATAGTCTATGCAGTCTTCATGTAGGCACCGCTTACACACACATTCAACCCACTCCATGGCAGTTTTCTCCATTTCATCTTCTTCAAAAGTCCGAAAACATAGACAGCATTGATTCGGATCAATATTATCATCATTCTTAACAGTAGTCTTACGTTTTTTCCTTTGTGAAACTGATGTCTCTTCATCAACATGCTCCTTTAATGCCGAATTTGGTTCTGAAGATGACACTTCGTGAATGTTACGCTTTTTGGATACCCTAGCTCTCACTTTAGGTGCAGACTTTTTCGCTAATCTCGCACTCCTTTCTGCAGCTTTCCTAGCTTTTTCTGCTGCCTTCAACTTTGCCTTCTCTTCTTTTTTGTTTTTCTCTATCTCAATTTTACGCTTTTCCTTTAGTTCAGCTTCAATCTTTTTCTGCTCTTCACGTTCCTTATCCATCCAATACAGACGCACTTATTTGCGGAGCATGGTGTAGCAATGAAGCAAGAACTGCACTGTTTGTTGACATTTACTGTATCATTAAAATATTACTTCTGTTGCAGAATCAATTTTGCGCATGCGGTTACGTCAGGAATTTCACATGGAAATGAAGTTGACATACATTAACAGGTGTGCATATAATATGTAAGTTGTTTGCTAGAGGTCAAAGGGAAATCTTCAAGTTCTTGGTTCTATTAAATTGTAGTGAGTGTGGTGTGGGTGTGTTGGTTGGTTGTGTATAGTGATTATGTTCAAAGAAAAATAAATTACTAATAATGGGACTTATTCTAATGGCATGTTTTCCATCCAATACAAATGCACTTATCATCAAATACAGACGTCATCTCATCCTGGTGGTGTTTGTACTCTAACAACACTGTAGGCCTATACCTCAGTTCGGAACAGCAGTGCAGCAATCAAAATCTTGGATAAAGCAATTTGGTATATAAACTGGGCACATACCCTCCACATCCAGTCATCCATCAATACAATGTACAGTACATGACAAGCCACAAGAAGTTGCCGACGTATGTTTCTGTTACTCCTGTGTGAATGTGCCTGTTAGCTAGGAGTTGCACAACAAAAGTCCATAAAGGGAAATACATTAGTCCAAGATTACTATATTTTGTTCGTGGTCTCTTTGCTACTTTGTTGCAGCCTCCCCTCCCTCCAAGGGCCATGGCTGCCTGTGCCGCCATCTTGTGCTGCAAGTAGGTAAAGGAAGCGTTGCACTGAGTGCAAATCTGTGTGAACTTTGTTGGCTTGCATGAGCAGATGCAGGAGGGTTTACAGGTGGAGGAGGTACAGGAAGGTATACGGGCAGAGGATGGTGTGGTGGTACAGGATGGTTCACAGGTTCGTGGTACAGGAGGGTTTGCATAACATCATTTAACCTCATTCATTATATTTAACCTATGTCATATATTCCATATCAATTTATGTGTACTGTTAATTATCCTAGTGGAATGCTACCCATTGTGAGAGCCATCGTCAACATTTGCGCATTTGTGCGAGGACACATGCACACTGGCATGACGTACATATAATAGAAAAACAAACACCCATTCAGACCACTTGGTAGGCTTGCTCTTCTTGCCAATTAACTCTGTATTGCTTGTTCTTTATGCTACACTCCTATGCCAGCACAATTAGGATGAAACAGTGAAATCATTACAGTGCTGAAAAATACAGATTAAGTTCTCTTCTTCATTCTTCCTGTTTTCTTTTATTCCCTGTCAACTTCCTAATGAAGTGAGTTTTCTGCTGACAAAGTAGAGCTGTTTCAGCGGAGACATGACAGTCGTTCCGCCAACGGAAAATTGCGTAATTTTTATTTTTCTGATGACGTCATGTTTCCTGTCAAAAAAAGGTTTGCTGTCAGTAAAAGACGAGTACTGGATAACTGGCGCTCGCCCTTCGTAAAGTAGCGAATATAAGGTAACTACCGATGTTCTTGGTTGTACCCAGATAGAATAAGCTACTAAAGAAATTTTGTACGTGTAGGTTTTCGTCCGAAGGAGACAGAGCTGCGTACCGTCTCGATTCTGACACGTGCAACGGGACTGTGATTGTGACTATGGCTCGTAACTTTTCGGCCAAGTTGTGGAACTGCATCAGACGAGGTTTGTGATAGGATCAATGTATGCACAGTTGTCTGGACAAATTTTGTTCAGATGGCATCGTCCCAAAATGGTTTGCGTACAGGGTTTCCGTTTGCTATGCAGATTAGACCTATGGTACAGCATGCTATATGAACATGTAGTGCGCATCTCTTAGCTATAAAGAGAATGGATTTTGTATATATATATATATATATTAGATGCACAAATGAGCAGGTAAATGTAATAATAAAGCTTGTATTCAGAAATGAGTTAATAACAGTTAGTCCTCTTCGTCACTGGTTCCAAAGACCCAGTCTATAATATCAGTAAAGTCTTCTGGTACTTCGTCTTCATCACTGCTTTCCTCACTAGCTATCTCACTAACTAACTCATTTGAAATTGTGAGCAGTTGCTCTGGTATTGTATGAATGTTGCAGCAGTGTTTGCAACTGCACCCCTCAGAACATTGTCTTTTGTTCTTCTTGCAGCTGCACCTTGCAGTAGTACATCCGGTGGTGCACTTGCAGCCCCTAAGCAGGAGTTGGACTCTGTCATTGACAGCCCTGATATTTTCTTCTGTATCCCACCTTATCATAAGTTCATGAGATGCATTTATGTGCCATCCATAATCCACTAAAGGGGGAAGGGTCATTATGTTTTTAGTAGATTGTTGCCACATGTTGAGTACCCAACAGGATCTCTTCCAATGTAACACCAGTGCCTCATATGACGGTGGCATTTCATTTTCAAACTTTGTTCTGTGCCAAATACTTTCACGAATGTTTTGTATCCACGCTTCATGCTCTTGGAAAAGGTTCTTTTCTGTTTTGTAAAAGTTGTGGTAGTGTGCTGATGGTGTTGCCTCTTCAAAGGCTGTTGCATATAAGGCGAAGGAAGGCTAAATATCCTGACATGAATTCCCCATCCAATACAACATCAGCTAAAGTTCCTTGGGGATCACCAGATGTAATAAAAGAGGCATATTTAAAAAAACACCTTAGGAATGTGGCCTTTCCCAACTGACTAAAAAAGGAGATGTAATCACATCCAGTACACACGTATAATGTCTGCATTATTTGAGGAAGAATTAGAGGTGGTATACCTGCTAAGTCCGGATCATTTTGAAGTGCTGCTTTTAATGCTGTCAAATCAATTAGTTTCATTTCACGAGAAGAAATAGAACTAACTTGAACCAAAATGTGCTTATTTGTTTGTATGGTAATTCCAATGTGATAGGTGTCAGTATCTGGTGATATCACTAGCACGCGGTGATGCTGTGTTTTTGTAGCATGTAACCACACCCTTGTATCGGCTTCCTCTGCATTACAAGTGTACACAGGATTAGGTTGTGGCTTGTTTTTCCCTCTGACAAACCAGACAGTCTCCGATATTGGGTCATTGAACCCTCCTGCTATATATAGAGTCTGTGTTTCCTGAAGGCAACCTTGTATATTATTCAGCATGCAGTTGCTAATTAAGATAACTAGGTTACGCTTGCAGTTTCTGCAATTCAGTAGGCTTTCCCGCCATCTGTTAGGTATGCTTGTAGTTCGTACTAGTTGATGACAACTGTGATCTTCAGTTACCTTTGTTGTTTTGTCTCTTTGAAGCCTCTCAAAACACTTCGGTGTACTGTTCTCTTTCCCTGGCCTGTCAAATACAATATGAACTTCTGTAGCTCCTTTGTTGAATTGGGTCAATATGAAACGGTGCACTAGAAACATTGCATACTCTTCGAGGGTCTTGTGATTTCCAAGCGGTACAGTGTTTATTATAAACATACCATCTATAACAGTGCAATCTGGCTTCCAAGGTAATTCTGTCAACACAAGTGGTGGGAATGCCCTGCTGTATCTGGATTCTAGTGCTCTTGTTGTGTTACTCTTAACTCCTCTTATGGGATTGCCTGAACTGTCAGATATTGCTAAGGGATAAGGAATACATTGTTCCTCAACACGGCTGATAGGTATTCTTCGTCTCTGTGCAAACATCATTTTCTTCTTCATTGCACATAAAATTGTATTTTTGTCTTTTTCCAATTGTGACATTCTTGACTTATTTACCTTCTTGTCTGTAAATGTCTGAAGCCTCTTCCGTCTGTTTGGGGCTTGGACACTAGGTTGTTTTAGTATAGTGGCTGCTATACGCTGTTTGAATTCCTGTTCTCCAACGATTCTGAAATGTAACAAATCATTTTGCTGGCACTCTGTTGCTTGTTTTTCTCTTAGGTTGAATAAGCCACGATTTTCAGTAGTAATCTCGAAAATTCTACTCTTCAATTCGTTTCATCTGTTCAGATATGTTTAGGTCACATTTTACCTCATTTGGCTTCAAAGAAAAAGGAGAGCTGATAGCACAATTTGTGTTGCCTTTCTCTTGGTGAATGACTTGTTGTCTAAGGTTTTGCATTGCTCGTGATCTGCAAGCCATGTAGTTCACTATTCTGCTGATGTAGTCCGGTAGTGGCCGTACAATTGACATCTTGCAGTCCTTATTTATCATCATCTCGTGACATTCATCGATAGCAACTGAATGCCAGGCACGTTCACATATACTCACAACAAATGCCCCTTGTTTGAACATGGCATGTATTGCTGGCGGCATTGAAATTAGGTCATCCAAATGTATGGATATTATTTTTTGGTAAGTTTGGTGGTCAAAGGCTGTGAATACTGGTGCCATTGCCTTGATACTTGCCATCCTTAAATCCCAATCACCGCTTCTTATTGCTAAAAATTGCCCAACGTAGGCCATAGCATCTTCGAAGACAAACCTACTCCAGAACCTCCATGTGTCATCATTCCTTGCTCTTTCTTGAACAAAAGATTGGAATTCTGTCGAAAAATCATTGGTATATGTGCTGATTTGTTGGAGGTAGAGATTGAAGTGTCTACAAAACTCTTTTTGTGGTAAGGCTTTCAGTCTTTGCATGATGGTCTGTTGTAGATTTGTTGTCCCTTGCCCCTTTTGATAGAAGAATTGAACTATCATGGCTCGATATGCTGCCTCCCATACCTCTAGTAGGAAATTGTGTGTCCTCTTAAATTGACCACAAGATCTGATAGCTGATGTGGGATACCCTGATGCTGCTGCCAATTCTTTTAAACCTGCATCAAAGTATGGCTTCATTAATGCACATTGGTAGTTTTGCAGCATGTGCCAATCACCGGGGTAAGCAATCAGCCACTTTAATTCTTCACCATACTCAAACTGTAGTGACTTCACAATTTCATATAACTTTCCATCTCCTTCAACAACCAACCACTCATAGTGCAGTCCTTCAATAAACACACTGTGAAGCTCATGCAGCAAATGCATGACTGTGTCCTTGCTATCTGCTCTAGCATCAATTACATCAAGGTATGCAACTTTAGATTTCTGTGTGTGTGTCACCCTACGCAGGCAGAAGTAGTCCTGGAGGCCCAGAAATATTGATTGTGATTGGTGAACTAACTGTTTGTGAAGCATATATATGTTCAACTCTAGTTTCAGTTCTGCCAGAGCACTTCGTTGATCACTATTCAACAAGAAGTCTGTAATGACTTTCTGAGAAACCACGTGTACAGAATTGTTGGATGACTCTGACACTGATAGTGATCTATTCATGGTGAATGGCTTTGAGACTTCACTCTCAGTACCTGTACGCACTCTTCGTCTGCTCTTATGCATTGGTGATCTTGTTATCTGCAGAGGAGATGGGAGAGGTGAGGACTTTTCCCTTCGCTTTCTTCCTTGGAAATGTGATGAAGTCAGTGGGCACTTGGGTCCTATGTCTCCAGGGTGAACTGGGTACTGTTTACATGTATGAGCCTGAGTGTCATCAGTTGGCTTATCTCCAGTCTCGGAGTAGTGGGATCCCGTGTGGGTCAGGTCATCTCCAGTCTGGGAGTACAGTGACTCATGCTGTTCAGTGTGAACTGGGTATTCATCACATTCATAATCCATTATATTGTCCGTCATTACTGAAAGTGATGGTAGTGGTTGTACTGCCTGAACTGTGGTGCCATGCCAGCTGGTGCATTGATTTCCTCCAAAGACTCTAGCATAACTGTGCATAAAGTCTATATTATCAGCTGAGACTACAGTGAAACTCTGGGGGGTTAGATGTTTTCCTTTTGTGGCCCTAAACACACTTGCTCTGTGTTGAATAAATCGTGCAAGTGTGTCGTTTGAGGCACATATGCCCAAACGATTCATGAGTTGAATCAATAGTGTTGAGCCACCCTGACTATCTATTGCATCTGCAATAAGAGTGTGCAATGGCATGGAGCACCTGTCATCAGCACAATACATCATGCAACACAGGACAAACAGCCTTCTCATTCGTTTCAACCGATAGACTGGAGAAGTAGGATCATCAGCTTTTGATGTTCCTCGTAACTCAGAAGTAGATCTAGTCAGCATACTCACTATATTCCAGAGGCGTGGGTTAATTCTACTAATTATATCATCAAAGTCCACTTGATCGTAATTCTGGCACAACGTGGCCTCTTGATCTAGAAAACTACGTATTTGTTCCAGAATGAGTTTGCTAACCTCTTCAAATTGAATGGTATTGTTTTCTGAAATTTGGCCAATTGTTTCATCTTCCCTGCATGCCTGTTCCTTGGTCTGCTCTGTTCTTTTTATCTTCCACAAAGCTTCACATAGTAGTGGGACCAAGTCAGTTCCTGGTCTGAATATGAGTGTCCCATATTTGCGCACTTTACAGGCACATGTAATGTGTTGTTGAAAATGCATGATTACATTGCTCAGGAGTGATCTTGCATTTGTGTGTGTGGTAAGTTCAACTGTACTCCCACTCATACAATCCAAGAAATACCTATGAATTCTTGGTAGCAATATTGCCTGTCTTTTAAGCAATACCTTTCCAACCATAATCATTGTGCTCCTTTTTGCTGTTTCAATAGCACTGTCATGTTCTGGGGTGTGGCTTTCTAATTTCCCAATGATTTCAAGCAGATCTTCATCTGTGCTAGCAACTGCGTGCTGCTCTAAAATAACTAGTTGTGCTTTGTAACAAGAGAAGCATACACGACTGCTTGCCTTTATCGTTCCTTCAAAGCCAGTATGCTCCCTTAAGTACCTCTCAATTACTTCTGGATTTGGGCAGTGCTTGCATTTATAAGCTTTTTTTAGCCAAATACTGCAAGTAGCACACTTCCTTGGTACTGCTTGCAATACTTCATAGACTTTGTTGTAGTGTTGTTGGCATAAAGGTGTAGGTATAGGAATTGGGGTAGAGTACTTCAAACTCAGGCTATTCAGTGCATGCTCTATTTCTTCTCCAACACTAATTGTCATTGAGGCATAGGTTTCTACACCACATTGTGCTACTGAACACAAACTTAAACCTTTGTTACTGTGTTTACTCCACCTGGGAATATAGTCAGGGTTTGCTATCACTTTTCCTATGTCACCCCTACAGGCACGACAAACCAAGGACCCCATTGGCAACTGCAAGGATGCAACAAATGCTCTGGCCTCAATGCTCACCCAATCAACCGGTGAAGTTAGCCAGTTATGCTCTTTTCTGCAGAGTGCACAGCGTGAATCACATCTGTTCTTAGACTTTTGTGTCTCCTGTGTAGCATATGTATTATTATTATTACAATATACATGTATGAGAACAATTACCATTTGGAGCCTGCTCTCGTCTCTTGTGGTCAATACAAGCTCTCAAGTGCGTGGGTGTTAAACGCAGCTGCATGTTACGCGCCTCGCATTGTGCGTCACGCGAACGCTCAGTTTCCAACTCTCGCACTGCCTGTTTCCCTTTCAGGAACTGAACAAACTCTGGGCTCTCATAATTTCTAACCTTCTACTCCTCTGACAAGAAATATTGTTGAGATCGGATGATCCCAAAATGGTTTCCGTCATGGGGTACATTTTGGCCCTTCGTTTGGACCTAGTGCGACGTTTCGTTGAGTACTGATGTAGTTAGAAAATAATTTCATTTCAAAGTTCTACTGTTTTTAAAACAGGTACAGTTACAGTTAAATATGAAGTTTAAGGTAGGAAGACGCTTGGGGAAGGCTGCTACAGGCCTTAGAATATATAATTAGATTCAATGTAATTCATAGATTTTAGACTGAATCGTCACTTCCGGTAAAATAAAATTATATGCGTATAATGCACTTCCGGTTCCGTTGGCGGAACGACTGATGAGGAAAGCTATGATCTCTATGATCCTGAGTACATAGGTGGCTTGAAGTCCATCACCCTGCTGATGTTCCACATAATCACTCTAACCTGGTATATACCAAAACCAACATCAACTTCAAATTCTCTCATAGACAGTTTCCGTGATGTGGAACCTTTATAACCATTGACATTCTCACCTGAAGGTAGGTTGCCAGTGGCATCTGAATTCCCTGGCTCATCCTCAACTGGAGCTGGATTGTCCCACGCCCCTTCACCTGGAATCGATGCCCCCTCATCTGTAATGGACTTACCTGGACTCTCCAATGCCTCCTTATCTGGAATGGACATACCTGGACCCTCCCATGCCTCCTCATCTTTACCTAGACTCTCCCATGCCTCCTCATTTGGAATTGACTTACCTGGACCCTCCCATGCCTCCTCACCTGGACCCTCTCATCCATCCTCATCTGGAGTAAACTTACTTGGACCCTCCACTGCCGCCTCATCTGGAATGGACTTACCCGGACCCTCCAATGCCTCATCATCAGGAATGGAGTTACCTGGATTGTCCTGCACTCCTCCATTGGGAACAGTAACACCTAATTTGACCTCTACACCCCAAAGTGGAGCTGGTACACCCACATCTGGAACTGGAGCACCTCAATCATCCCACACACCCCCAATTGGAACACAAACACCTCAGTCATCCCACACACTCACAACTGGAATTGAAACACCTCAATCGTCGCACACACCCACATCTGGAACAGCAACACCTCAATCGTCCTGCACACCCAAATCTGGAGCAGGACTGGCAGAAACACCTGAACAACTTAAGTACATATTGAAGTATTTAGTACAGTATGTTACTTGTCTGCCACAGAAGAAAGCTGAAGCTAAGCGAGTAGGGGGTGCAAGGGTTTTAACCCATTCAGAGTGTGTGCCATTAGAATAAGTCCCATTATTAGTAATTTCTTTGTACATAATCACTATACACAACCAACCAACACACCCACACCACACCCACTACAATTTACATGGAACCATAGAACCAAGTCATTGTAGCATGCATCCTACAGTGCTGGAATAGTGGTCACACATGTACATGCACACACACATACAAACACACACAGGCACACACACACACGCACACACGCACACACGCACACACACACACACACAGCCACAAAAGGTACTATACTAGGTTATTTCGTTGACGTGGGTTTGGTCTTTTTCGAGATCTTCTAAAGGGTGGAGGGTTCTGATGGGATGGTAGGTTGTAAGAGCACTGATTTTTGGGGGGGGGGGGAGTGGAATCGTCTGGTAGGAGTTTAAGTAACTCTGGATTGATGTTGTGGCTTTGGATGTTGTTGGTTTTAATGAAGTGGTGGTAGTATTCCGCTTTGATTGCACCTGTTGCCGTTAGAGTGGCAAGTTTGTTTTTCTGTGTGAGAGAGTATCTGTCTCACTAGTGCTGCTTCTAGTTCCAGCGTGATGGTATTGCTAGTAATAACTTCGTCTAGATGTTGAAGGAAGAGATAGAGGTATTTTTGTTGGTATTCAGAAGTAAGAGTGCCATTTGATACTATGGTAAATATTGTTTGGGAATAGTTTTGTTCAATTGTATTTCATGTTGATGTTGTAGAACTTTGTTAGCCTTGTTTTACGGTTGAGGTGATGTTGGTATAGTTGGGATTGTTGCTGGAGGAATTCTTCGATTGGATGGGCCATTGGCTTTCTACGGGGGGTTGATAAACGTGCTGGTAAGTAACCAGTAGTGTTTATTTTGACTTTTGTTTGTAGTGAGGTTATATTCTATGTGTGTATTAATACTATAGCAGGCCCTACAGTGTTAAGCTTTTTGTGTGTGTAGATGTATTGACTACTCTACATATCGTATAAGCATGTACATGTATCATTGCCCTATTTATTGGATTGGTGTATTTGGTGTTGCTGTATAATCACTCATACTCTGTTTCCCAATGGGTGGTGTGTTGCTACGATATTAAAAACTGCAAGGACGTTAAAGCGTGCCGGACCATAACCACACTCTGAAGAGCTGTCGCCTCTGGGTCGACGAATAGTGGATGACTACCTGGACCGATATGGTGCTACTACAACACCCGTCCCCACACTCAAAAGCGTGTGTGTGTATTTGTTGTGAAGAAAGAGAAAGAGGAGTGCTAGGGTTGAGAATAGCTTTTGTCCATGGTCACAAGCACTGGGTTTTTGAATACCCTTTCCCTTGCCTGCTATCGTCAGCGTCAATCACCTTTTGGATTTGTGTGGTGTGTGGAACATGTTGACCTAGTGCTTTTCTGTGATAATTCATGTATACAGTACATGCAATGTGTTGATATTCATACGATACCTGCAATAACATAATTAAAAATCACGCATGCTCATAACATTTGAAGCCACGCGAAGTGTCAGCAAAGGGGCGTTAGTATATGTAATAATACATACTTTATCCTACCACATCCATACTATGTAAACTAGTTACTACCACAAAGACAACCTAAAATAAACTATAATCTGGCTCCAGGACTCCAATACAGGTGGAGTGGCCTCACCCTGTCCTTAGTGAGGCTGTGTGTAGGGAGTTTAAAGAGGGTGACACACGCAGCCCCATGCTTGAGGGGCAGGGGACTCCCCTGATGACCAGTGGGAGCTCGATTATCATTATCTTAAAGACCAAAACAAAACCCTCCCAGTACCCCACCCCTACCACAGCCCAATATAGAACCCCAACCATCAACTTCTCAACATTTTTTTAGAGAAGCGCCCACTGCTAACCAACCCACTGAAACGACAGTGCATAATTTCAGCACATTCAACCTAACACATACAAACAAGTAAATAAGAAATTTGAAGTGTAATATAGGAATTGCATAAAAATGAACAGAGACAAGATTGGGACACAGACATGCTATGTACATCAACATACCTTTTAGTACATTGATGTATATAGCATGTCTGTGTCCCAATCTTGTCTCTGTTCATTTTTATGCAATTCCTATATTACACTTCAAATTTCCTAATTAACCCTCGGCGCACATGCGCAGCGAGGGTTACAGTACTTGGTCGTGTGTGTCTGTCTGTCTGTCTGTCTGTCTGTTAAGTCACATCTCACTTCTGGAGCGTCTGTTCGACCTGAAAATACTGTCGTGTACTCTGCGGGCAACGGAGGTCAAAAAATTTGTGGGGTTTTCTTTGAAACCGCTCCGTTCAAGAGTTATGGCGTGAAACGCAAGCGAAAGAGCCAATATGCTAATTAGATCTAGCCTACTCCGGCTTACCCGCGATCAGGTATTCCTGTTCGATGTACAGCAAAGCACCAGCGGTTACTGCATGAGAGAGTACAAGCACAGGTACTGCTCCGGTCAAAGCTATAGCGCTTCCAGCAGTGTACAGAGCCAACCTTGAGTTTCAATCGCACGTGCCTTTCCAGCATTCGCGCACGCGCGTTATAGATTCGCGCACGCGTGAACGCCGAGGGTTCTGCACTTTAGTGCATTAATTTTTTTATTTACTTGTCTCTTGTCATTTTTTACTATTGTATGCAATAATTCCCCTACCATGTGCTCTCCATATCCATAAACATCTGACCAAGTATTGAGCTGCTGTATAAATGCGTGATTAGTACTGAGGGGCGTGGTTTGGTTGCAAGCAGCAGCTGTATACACTTTGGTAACTACAGAACTATAAGCAAACCTGCTAGCAACGTACTATCAGTCACCAGCGCTTTGGCTTGGTGGTATATAGTATCGTGGTAGAATAGCGTGCCGTTTCTCCAGCAGACGGTATATAAGCATAGGTACTATATGATATAAGCTTACCGAGGTACATACGTAGAGGCAGAGCCAACACACTGTACGCGTGTGCAGTGTTCTGACAGTGGGAGTAGCACAAGAATCTTCAACACATCTCTGTTTTGCTTATGTAGTACTAAGTGCTAGTTGCAATACAAATCGTCAACACGTTCTCTATCACTCCGTGCCTAGTTGTTACACGCTAGTTGCTAAGCTTTTGCGCATGCATACGTAAATAATGTTACGTTGATATAACATAACGTGTCTGTGTCCAAATCTTGTCTCCTTTCCTTTTTATGCAATCCCTATATTTCCTTTCAAATTTCCTAAATTTTTTATTTACTTGTGTATATATGTATAATGTATATATTCAGTCAGTACAGTCAGTACAATGTGTGTACATATAAAGCAGGTACTGTGGGACAATAACAAAAACGTACACTTCATACCTTGCATCTTTTGTTTTCCCAATTTCTCTGTATTTAGCCCGCAACATTGCTTTCAATTGGAGAACTGTAAGAGGCCTTGTATTTCCATTGCACCTTAACGAATTGAATTCTCCATTTGAAGTGAATCCTGTGTAAACATACATGTAAAGTCACACACAAAAGAACACATGTATAAGCACATACATGTACAATATGTACCTTTCACCTTCATTCCTCTCCTTGTCATTTCAGAAATTAGACCATTTACAAGCCTCCTACAAGTGCTGTGCTTTAAGCTAACATATGGATTGCACTGGACTGGCAGAGCTTAGGGTTTAGAATCAGGACTTATCATAAGGATGAAAATGTGTGTAGCTGCCACACGACGGAACCGATACAACCCCTGCAAGAAAGTGACCATCTTGTTACGTAACAGAGAGAGCCATCGTGGTGCATTAATGGCCAAAAAGGTTGCCTCAGGTCTTTAAGCAATCTCTTGTATCTGCCGTAACTCAATGAGCATTTTTCGACTATCATCATTCAAACGGGAGAGGTCGTCTACATTCCATGCCAGCTTTCGTAGTGTCTTCTCGGGAGTTTTTCTGGATGTTAACTTCAAACTATACTCATCATTTGCTGAGACCAACTCTGAATCAAGTGCAAGAAGATGAAGAATGATGTACATTGTGTATGTGGTAGTTGTCACCTACACAATAAGCTTCAGGGCCGTTCCCAGGATTTTTATGGGGGGGGGTTCTTTTTGCAAAAATATGGACTCCTACGGGTGATTTTTAAGTGAGTGCCTTTAGCATTAGCACCAGCTTTATTATACATAGCTGTGCACGAACAATAATCATGGGCCATTCTAGAGAAATTTTTGAGTAGTTTCTAGTTATGCATGTGCTATGCATGTGTAAACCTAGGGGCATGCTCCCCCAGGAAAAGTTTGATTTTTAGACGCTCTGAGGCCACTTCTACTGCATTTTCAGGCATGATGAATAGCATATGGGAAAACTATGAACAATATATAACACATTCTGACTTGTAAAAGCATTATAAATCCAAAATGTTACATAACTTCATACGACGTGGTTCATCTCCGTCAGATCTGCTATAATAATAGCTACGTAGACTAATACACGTGTCCACGTTGCATGTATACTCCGCCCACTTAGTTGTGTGCATGATTGATCGTGTAGTGCTAAAAGTGAGTGTAAAAGCGGACCTTTACTTGTTGCGGGGGGGGTTCGTCCGAACCCTCCGAACCCCCCCTGGGAACGGGCATGAGCTTACAGATAAAATGTACACATTATACACGTAAGTGCATGTTTGTGTAGATTTTACCTGAGGTAATAAAGTCTATGTCAGCTTTTAAGTCAGATTCCAGCATGAGTATATCCCACTGCCCCCGCCGTCCATCCAAACCTAACCCTTTCACATACTTCCAATGCTTCAAGTACCCATTGTACATTGCCTGCAGTCTCCCATCAACATCTCCACTCTAAACATTTCGCACAGATTCTCCCAACCCCGTCATTATGTCACATCTATCTCCCTTAATCCACCACCACACACCAGGATGTGCCTTGTCTGCCTACTCAAGCACAGACATCTATAGAAAACATTTGGCTGACATACACCCTACACATAAGATTATCACAAATACATTGTACAATACAACCAACCTCCCATCTGAAGTATTTGTATGATACTGTCGAAGGTTCTCCTACATGTACATGCGTAACCGTGCAAACTACATTATGTACGTTATATAAAAATCCAATTGCATGGAGATACCTAATTAATACACACCTTGCATCTAGTCATGATGTTCTTGAATAATACCACTCACAGTTTTAGTATGCCAAGTACCTGTTGTACATACAGGTACAAGTACTATATCTGTATGGAAGCATCTGTTGTGAAATGAGAGGCTGCAATTTCCCTCTGAATACTTCTCACTGAAGATACTGGTCCTGGCCTGAAGCACACAAAAATGGGCATTTAAATTGTTATTCTGTTCATCTCACATTCAACATGTACATGTATATTGAATATGTACCACCCAAGTAGTTTTCTAACTGTGCTACAATAGGAAGGATGGGAGAGAATGTATAGACAACTTACATCAAGTGGTTTCCTCGAAGAACGTAGTGATTCACTGACACTCCCATCTTGGGAAACTGCTACAACAGACCACATTGGACCCCAATGACCCATTTGTTCCAAAGAGGCAGTACATCGACTCACACTAGGCTTTGCAGTCCTTAGGACAACTAACCACCTGATGTCCAAATGATTGTACATGGGTGTTGAGAAAGAAAGGAAGAAAGAAAAGGACATAGGGAAGCAAGCCAACAAACAAGGCAAAGTGAGCTACGGCAGTGGGAAATGAGCTGCCTCACACATGCATATATGTGCATGTACGGTGGGTGTGAGCTAATTGACAAGTAAGCTGAATACCTCTATAAATAGACTGTACCTTCTTCATTGTCTCAGAGGCCAAAAAAGCTGACAGCATTACTCAATTAGGCCAACAGGCATCCGTGCTACGGGGATGACTATCATCTGGCCGCATAGTTCCAAGAGCCTTTGCTAGGCCAGCCAGAATGTTCAATCTTCCAGCTTGCTTTAACTCCTGCAAGCTCACTAGGGACTGGGAAATAAACTCACGTGGCACAGAGACTGATTGTGAGGCTAGGGATCACATCAGCTCACAGACAAGTGTCTGCCTTCTGACTCTCGGGAATCGTGTCCAATAATGTCCTCATCTGTGACAAGATGTCACCAGCACTCCAATCAGCTTGGGTGCTAGCATCACAGCGATGGAGCACTGGCTGTTGAGGAGAAGGGAGAGAGTGGGACTCAGATTCAAAAAACTTAAGGGCTTCAGCAGGATCACGAAACTGTTTACTCAACCGAGTCAGAACTTTCAATCTACATGCCAATGCTAGAGAGACAAAGAAAACATGCAACCTATAAAAACATGTACACTCCCAGAGCCATACACAAGTAGTCACTATGAAAAAGTGTTGATGTACATGTACATGTATATATTCTTCTATGGGTACATTACTTACAGATATCTACATGTACAAGCAGTTACTGCACCTGCTCTAGGAAGTTCTGTACTTGTCCGGGTCTGTACAAACATAGCAGCAGCCATCCAGTATTGCCTACCACAATCCCTCTGGAACCAAGTTGCCCCAGGAACCTTGTGGAACATGAGAAATTCGAGCAGTGCTTTAGTCTCACTGTGTGTCCATGGTGTAGACTTAGATGCGGAACTGTCACTACTGGCACTAGATTCTAGTTTGGGTTCAGGGGAAAACTCAGTCTTTTCTGTGAGCTGTACTGACTTCTTACACTCGCTTTCTTCGCTACTGGAGTCTGCCCAGTCGGAGAAATGGTCCTTCTCTTAGTTTTAAAGCGAACAGAGGCTGAAGAACTTATGTGCAGGGCCGACACAGGTGTTAGCAACTGCTTAACACTTTGTCAACACAGTCGCAGTTGGTCATTCATAAGGATATCACGTGATACTGTCGTACCTCCTCTGGTTCTAAGTTGCATACACAGCCGTCCGGCTACCGTACCGGAAGTCAATTAACGCGGGTACAAATTTATTTGCGCTTAGCACAGCATTCGTGTGCAATGAATCTGACCTTTGACCTTTAGACTGATGTCACTAAAATTCATTAGTACCACAGAAAATAAAAGTATCACAATTGCACCGGAAGCGGGGCCACTGATTAGCACTCGTTTCACGTGCGTAGCTCGCTCTGCTTTGAAGTTAAAGCTGTGGAAACAATTGTGGCGTGCTTGTAAGTGGAATCAACAGAAGTTGGTGCAGTTTCCAGCTTCCTTGAGATACAGCCCCTAAATTAAGTGTACTACAATTACACTACAAATACCAAGTAACACATGTTGTATGCCATGATTTATAATCATAATACTAAGGCCAGAATACATCAGCTGAGATCAGCTTAGAAACAAAAGTAGCTGTATAATAGGATTTCACTGTTAGCCAGAGGGTATTTAAGTAATGTCATAATGCTATATGAGCCTAATTTTTGTAAGGTACCCAATGACAAACCCTACCACATGCACTTATGCCCCGCTGAAACCCCATTGTAGATTTTAAAAAACGTGCCCTTTTTTGGGTTAATTAATGACTTTTGTTACAATAGCTCAGGTATACAATTTTGGGACACAGTGTCCCTAAATAACATTTGAAGTTCTCAATCCATCTTGAATGAATGCTCAAAAACAATTTTCGTTTTGGGACAGTGTCCCAATTTTTCACTAGTCCCAAAACACCAGATATAACCAGAGGAAATGACATAATTAGTGCCTGTACCACTATTCCAGAATTTGGGACATTTGTCCCAAATTCTGCCCTTAACCAAGATTACCCCAACCCATTCAGTCTTGATTTAAATCATAAAACTTCCAGTCCCAATTTGTAACCACACCAATTCACCGGATGTGAACGGCGGAAATGACGTCATTAGTGCCTGGATGTCCCTTCCACATTTCCTGAATTTGGGACATTTGTCCCAAATTTTGCCATTGTCCCAGAATATCGCCCCAACCCGTTCAGTCTGCATTTTTATCCATTGTTAACTCTTTATATGCGAAAATTGCACAATCACACGTGTCCTTAATGAACGAAATAACTTTGGGTTATTGCGCAATCTAAAGAGCGCTTTTTACACGTGTTTTTTTTTTTTTTTTTTGAAACAAATGCTTAATAGCCCAGAGGTGGGCTAGTTTGAAGAGCACGACAAGATAATTATACGGAAATAAATGCAGTAGAACAATAGTATGCACTATAATATTATGTATAGGTAATAGAGTTATTTAATTAAGTACTTGAAATAGGAGAGGGAGAGAGATTCTTTTGGAGCAGGAGGAAGAGAGTTCCAGAGAGAAATGGATGTGGGGAAAAAGGAGTTTTTGAATGATGATGTGCGGCAGCTGGGGACGAGAAGGTTGTTGTGATGGTGATTTCTGAGGGAGTGGCGTGGAGTGAGTTTGATTTGGAGAGGGGAGGAGGGATAGTGGCAACGACTGTTGAATATTTTATAGAGAAGAATAAGTTTTGCGTGTTTGCATCGAGAGGAAAGTGGGAGAAGGTTAGATTGCTGAATTGCAGAGGGTCGGAAGTGGGAGGCGAGTTTGAGAGCAAAAAGTTGAACAGATTCAAGGCGGCAGGAGAGTTGTGACGATGATGGTGGGTCCCAAATAGTGAAGCAGTACTCTAAATGAGGGCGGACAAGGGAAGTGTAGAGACGTAGGATGGTAGAAGGTGAGGAGTGTGGGTAAAAGTGATGAAATATTAGGCCTAGTATTTTGCGAGCTTTGCGACAAGTGGAGAGGATGTGAGTTGACCACGAAAGAGACACAGTCAGGGTGACACCAAGATAACAGAAGGAGGGGACACGATTGAGGGGAACATTTAGGAGGGATAGAGATGGAAAGGAGTCAAAGCAGGATTGAGATTTACGGGAAAAATAAATATATTTGGATTTCGAGGAGTTGAGTTGAAGAGATTTAGAAAATAGCCAGGTAGAGATAGTGTCTAGGTCAGATTGTAGACTGGAGAGATCAGAATGAGAAGAGATTGGGTGAAAGAGAAAGATATCATCTGCGTATAGGATAAGTTGAGTTGAGGGTGAGAGAGGTAGGTTGGTGAGACCGTTTATGTATAGGATGAAAAGGAGTGGTCCAAGAATGGAACCTTGAGGAACACCAGATGAGATAGGGAGGGGAGGAGACATTTGGCCATTGACTACAACACGTTGAGATCTGTTGAGGAGGTAGGAGTGGATCTAGTTGAGTAGGTGAGGAGGTAGAAAGACAGAGGAGAGTAAGTCAAGGAGAGGTATGTGGGGGACAGAGTCAAAGGCCTTTCGGAGATCTAGGAATACTCCACAGACAGCAGGGTAAGTTTCGAGAAGAGAGAGGATAGAGTGGAGTGGATGAGAGCAGTAGTGGTAGAGCGGTTTGGTAGGAAGCCGAATTGCAGAGGAGAGAGGAGGTTGTGGGAGAGACTGAAATGAAGAAGAATAGAGTGAATGTGTTTTTCTAGAAGTTTACTGATAATAGATAGTAAGGAAATGGGTCGGAAATTGTTGGGGGAATTGGAGGGAGGAGATGTTTTGGGGATAGGAATAACAGAGGAAGTCTTCCAGTCCAGGGGAACTAGGCCAAGAGAAAGAGAGAGATTGAAGATATAACAGAGAGGGTAAGTGATGAAGGGGGTGGCTGCTTTCAGCATTTTGGTAGTGATCAGATCAGGGCCAGAGGCAGTGTTACTGGCTAGGGACCTGATTAGCACAGCAATTTCTTCTTCAGTGCAAAGGAATTCGTCTGGGCAGCCACTGGTGAGGTCGAGGGGGGGAATTGGAGAAAGGGGAGGCATAGTTGCGTTTTGACACGACATGAAGAAATGGTTGAGGCAAGTTACTTTGACTGCATCAGAGTTGATCACAGAGCCATTTGAGGAAAGAGGAGGGATATTGGAGGGATTTTTTCGTAGGGACTTAACAAATAACCAGAATTTGGAAGGAGGAGCAGAAGAGAGAGAGCTGAAGAAGGTACTTTTGTCCTTCTTCAGTTGAGAGCGGATAGAGTTGCGAAGTGATCGGTAGGAGGCCATGACAGTTGGAGAGGAGGAAGATTTGGCACGCTGGTAGAGACGATGGCGCTTGCGTATTTTGCTGGATATAGATCGGCTGATCCAGGGAGGAAGAGGGTGTAGAGGAAGGAGTTTGGTGGGAATACATGTGTTCATGATGGAGAGGAAGTGAGATTTGAAAGAAGACCAGGAATGGTCTAGATCAGGAGAGAGTAGAGCATCCCAGTCAGTGCTCTCAAACAGCTGAGTCATAAGAGGAAGGTCAGCCTGCTTATATAGCCAGATGCGGCGGCAGGTGGGATTGGAAGGGGTAGGACTGCGAGAACGTTTGGGGAGATGCAGTGAAATCAGGATAGAAGCATGGTCGGAAGACAGTACTGGAGGAAGGATGGAGTGCTCAGAGGTGAGTGTGGAAGGAATAAAAACGAGGTCAATGGTAGATGGTGTTCCAGAGTGGGAGTGATGGGTGGGTTCAGAGATGATCTGATCCAGGGAGTAGGAGTTGGAGAGAGAGATTAATTCAGCATAGAGTGGGGAGGAGGAAGGTTGGGAATAGTTTACATTGAAGTCACCGATGAGAAGTAGTTTAGACAAAGTGGAAACTGGTAGAGTGGAGAGGGACCTAGACAGAATGGAGATATCTTGAGGAGAGGACGGGGGTCGGTAGAAGGTGCCGATACATAGAGGGCGGTTGTGGGATGTTAGAGAGACTATGAGGAATTCTAGGGAGTCAGACGAAAATAAAACAGATGGAGAGAGTGAGGAGCGGACGTAGACTGCAACACCACCGCCGTGGCGGTTTCGGTCAAGTCGAAAGAGAGTATAGCCAGGGAGGGTGAGTTCAGAGTCTAGAATGTCAGGAGCTAGCCAGGATTCAACAATACAAATAACGTCAGGAGAATGACAGATGGTGAGGAGGCGAAGTTCATCAAGTTTGGGTAAGAGGCTGCGTGCGTTAAAGTAAAAGATTTTTAGAAGTGAGGAGGTATGCATGGAAGGAGAGGGGGCACTAATAGCTGGAGAAGATTGAGTAGGGCTGGGTGAATTAAGCTGCGAGGGGTAGTGGGAGGTAGGGAGAAGTTGTTGAGATGAGGGGGGACTGGGAGAGGGGGTTGATGTTGGGGATATGGGGGTAGCTGGCGTTGGGGTTGGGGGTGAAGTGGGAGGGGATTTTGATAGCGATTGCTGGGATGTGATCTTGGGTGAGTCGAAAATTGGGGAGAGATTGGAGGTTGAGCTGTGATTGGTGGTTGAGCTTGTGGGGGTGGATGGAGAGGGAAGAAAGGGTGGAGGAGAGTTGAGGGGTGGGGTGTGGGCAGGAGAGGAGGTTTCCAGGGAACTGTTTGGCAATTGGATAAAAAAGGAGATGTGGTGAGAGATGGTGGCGGGAGAGGTAGAGACAACAGGGGAGGTGGAGGAGGAGTTGGAAATGGGAGGAGAGGGGAGGACGAAATTTCAGGAGAGACCGCAGGGTGATGAGGTGTAGCAGCTGACACAGGAGCCATGGGCAGGATAGGTTTATGTGGGAGAGGAGGATTAGGACATGCTTGGGAGGGGGTTTTAGAAGTGGAGGATGAAGAATGACTGGGAACAGGAAGGGCTGATGAAGGAGATGGGTGTGGCAGAAGAGGGGGAGGGGGGGTGAGATGTTTATCTTCTATGGGTTTGCTGGCCTCATCAACGCATCCGGGTAGCTCTTTAGCGATCATAGAAACAGAACGAGTGGTAGACTGAAGGGCTAGAAGATCTTGGGAGAGGGCTTGAAGAGATTCTTTTAGCGTAAATATGACGCCTTTCTGGTGACTTACGGTAGAGTTGAGGGTAGCAAGGGAGCATGAGAAGCAATAGAAAGGGTCATTGGAGGAAGAGAGGCGTGCGAAGTGGGAGTGAGGGATACCTGCACAATGCCGGTGAATCCAGGAGTTGCAGGAACCCTCGCAGAAGAGCGCATCTTGACCCGCGCAGGTGGCAGATGAGTCATGTATCACTTCCGAGCAGATGGAGCAGGTGTGACATGGCGAGGAGGACTTGGGGATGGTTTTTGAAGACTTTTTCGGTGGCATATCCTTACTAGACTTGGCTTACAATAGCTCAGTTATCTTCTTCGTGTCGACGAACCCTACTTGCTAGAGACTTTTCAACAGGCTAAAACGCCGCCATTATCACACTTCGTATATATTAAAAAATATATATATATATATATATATATACTTATTGTTCATAGCATAGTTTGTTTACTAACATAATGGGTACCAGCAACAATAAACATGTATCGGGAGTAATAGGTGGGATAGACATATGTATAGTTACTCCTCGTTTATTACGTGATGCGTGTGGTACAGCAGAAAGCAGTCATTTTCTCTGCCATTATGGCACAGAAAATGATCACAGTCCCTGCAGTACCACACTGTCTCGTGGCAAACGTGGTTGTAAGTGTAGTAATAGAAGCATCGCCGTCCTTTCTCTGCTCCCCTCACAGGAAAGCGCGCTTGGCAGAATCTCTTTATTGGTGCTGATAGAGAGGGGCATCCCGGATGCTTCCTACTACAGTAGTCTGCAATAAGACAGCTTGCCAACTCGACCCGGAATGTTTTGTGGTCAGAAATACATTTTTCTGGATTGCCTACGTACTGACGAAATAAGATGTAGCTGTTGGTCACAGAAACTTCCAACAGGAACCAGAAAATAAAATTTTATTTGTAAAACTTCCAACACTAGACGAACATGGTAGTATCCCCGCAGTTGATCATTGCGGTCGACCCCCCCATATATCTGTTGCACAATTCTCCCGATTCTGGACATCAAACCACAGCCATACTTCCATCCTTTTTCTTTCTGTGAACTTCGGTAGTGACAGTTGGGTCAGCATTAGTGGCTATCACTGTAACTGGCTTATTATCTTGCCACACTGGGGCAGTCACATTACCATGTTGGAATGTCTTACTTCTTCCTCTCTCTTCCAGTCCCTCAGGTCTTCAGTATATTAGGAAAACCTTTTCTGTTTGTTCTAACTGTTCCACAGCCATAGAGGCCTTGCTTCAAAAGGTCAATCAGTAGTTCAATGCTAGCAAAGAAGTTGTCAAAGTAGATGTGTCTGTATGTATTACTGCATGGAGTCATCAATGTTTTAACAACATTGGCTCCTAAGTTCTTCTCCACACTGTTACCGTTTTCTCCCTGTGTATACATCGAACTCAGATACATACCCATTTATTGCGTCAGACATGGCCCAGACCTTTATTCCTCGCTTAGTTGGTTTCTGAGGCATGTATTGTTTCAGTGTAGAGCGCCCTTTGAACAGTATCATTGCCTCGTCCACACTGACATTCTTGTGGGGGTAGTATACTGTTCGAAACACTTCCCTTAGCCTCTCCATCACTGGCCTGATTTTTCCGAATTTATCGTACCCTGGATCACCTGGGGGTGAAAGGCTGCTGTTGTTAGCAAAGTGAAGGTAGTGATAAAGTTCAAAGAAACGATCACGAGATATCAGTGAAGCCACAGGTGAGTAATCATCTTTCTTCCAATAATCATAAATGGAGGGTAGGTGTACTATACCCATTAAAATCATGAATCCCATGTACGCCTGAAGCTCAGTGACAGTGACCTGTGTCCACTGTGCATACTTCTCTCCCCCCATGCACTCTAGGGTGTATTGGTTGGTGTGGAGGGCAATGAACTGAAGGAAGGTGGTAGTGAAGAAAAGAGAGAAACACTGAGAGGAGAGGTAGAGAGGGTGGTTCGAGGTCCAGGAGGGTCTTGCAGTGTGATTGGTTTCAAATCTGAACACCATTCGAGCTCATCAAGACTGCGTAAGTATAATGAAGGTAAAGAATAGGTAAGTGTGAGTATACTAATTTGTCTTACCTGGCAGGACATGGCATGTTAGTGGTAGGACATGGTATGTTAGTGGTATCCTCTCTGTCGTGAAAAGGCATGTGCTAATGTTTATACAGGTATTTTTTGGCGTACGAATGTACATGTTCATTTACCTGCCAGCCTCTCCTTGTGAACAGTGATATCTCTGTGTACGTCAATGGGTACAAGTATATGTAAATACTCCTGCATACAAATGTACATGTTCATTTACCTATCCATCTCTCCTTGCGAAGCAGTGCTATCACTGTATACATCAATGGGTACATGTATATGTAAATAACCCTGTGTACGAATGTACGTGTTAATTTACCTATCAGTCTCTCCTTCTGAAGCAGTACTCTCTCTGTGTACACGAATGGGTCATGAATATATGTAAATACCTCTGCAGTCAGTTTTGTAACTGTTTTACCTTTTTGCCTCTAGTCCAGGAATACATAACTCATCAGCTGTCTCAGGGTCACTACTAAACAGTAAATGATAACTTAATTTTGTGTGTTTATAATACGCCTGTACATTTCACACTCTTCCTCCTGCATTCCATATTCTTCATCACTTCCAGGAAAGAAGAGGTCCTCCATGCCTCCATCCTCTCCTTCTGTGTCCAGGAGATGTAGGACTTCCTCTCCAGTAAAGATAGCTCTGAAAGAGCGTGATTCCATCTCTGCATTTTATGTTCAGGATGCATTTACTACTCTGTTTTTACCTGGAAAGATGCTCCGCGTATGTACAAATATACTGCGTGCGTGAGAACACCTGAGAATGCGTGTCACAACTTGTATGCGAGAAAACTACTCATGAACCTTCCGACAACCGTAGGGTTTGTTTACGACAGTTGTAATTATTTCCATGTACGCGCCATCAGGAAGCCTTTACGTGACGTTTATAAATGCTATCCGTCATTCAACGCACGCGTATTTTTGACGGGTACAGCCGTCATTCGCTATAAAGGGTTAACCACAAAACTAAAACTAAATTTTACACTGTCCCAAATACAATTCACCCGGATGTGATTGGTGGAAATTATGTAATTGGTGCCTGGAGGTCACTTTTCTAGATTTGGGACAATTGTCCCAAATGCCCTTGCCCCAATGCTCCAACCCATTCAACATTGATTTTATCCATAGTAAACCACAAAACAAAAATTTACACTGTCCCAAATTGTAGCCACAACAATTCACCGGATGTGATTGGCAGAATTGACGTAATTGGTGCCTGAAGGTGGATTTCCAAAATTTGGGACAAATTGTTCTGCCCTTGCCCCAGATTATTACCCCGAATTTAAATTTTTATAATAAAAGAAAATTTTACAGTCCCAAATTGTAGCCACAACAATTCACCGGATGTGATTGGCGGCAATGATGTAATTGGTGCCTGGTACAATTTGGGACAGTGTAAAATTTTGTTTTGTGGTTTACTAAGATGAGAAAGGTATCGTACCCTTACCCACCTCACCACACACACAATGTATTGTCTTGAATGGTAATCCGGGGCAAGGGCAGAATTTGGGAGAATTTGTCCCAAATTTTGGTAAATCTAGTACAGTGACCTTGCCACAACAATTTACCGGATGTGATTGGCGGAAATGACGTAATTGGTGCCTAGGGGTCACTTTACTAGATTTCCAAAATTTGGGACAAATTGTCCCAAATTCGGCCCTTGCCCCGGTTTATTACCCCAACCCATTCAACATTGATTTTATCCACAAAACTGTAAAAGAAAATTTTACAGTCCCAAATTGTAGCCAAAACAATTCACCGGATGTGATTGGCGGAAATGAGGTAATTGGTGACTGAAGGTCACTTTACTGGATTTCCAAAATTTGGGACAAATTGTCCCATGCTAGTTGCTAAGCATGCACACTTGGTGTAAATGACATCATTAATGAGTCTTGTACAATCACGTAATCGTTTTATTGTATGACGCAAGCTGTAAAACGTATGTACAATGCACGTACATTCAAAATGAAATTACGTAATCGCTATATACATGTACATGTATTGCATTGAGAGGAGTGTTAACATCATTACAAGAATCACAAGGGTTAATAATATATGCTTTTGTTATGTTGCTATTATCTCTACACAAGCTAACTTTCAGGTTGATTGTTACCATGGTTGCTGAGTTTTGCTCATTAGTTATCCTCATTCATAATATATTGCTGGGAGAGATAACGATCAGTAGTACATGAACTACAAGGGTTAACGAAATATTATACCTCTGTATGTAATTTCATTTGAATGTACGTGCATAGTACATACGTTTTATGTATATAGTAAGCTGCGTCAAACAATAAAACGATTACGTAATGAGACAAGACTCATTAATGACGTCATTTACACCAGCCGCGCATCCGTAAAAGCTTAGCAACTAGCGCGTAACAACTAGGCGCGAAGTGAACTGGCTGATAGAGAATGTGTTGACGATTTGTATAGCAACTAGAACTTAGTACTACATAAGCAAAACAGAGATGTGTTGATGATTCTTATGCTACTCTCACCGTCAGAACACTGCACACGAATACAGTGTGTTGGCTCAGCCTCTACGTATGTACCTCGGTAAGCTTATGCACCTATCAATGGTACACCGGAGGTAGACTACCTGGGGCTAAGGGTAGGGGGTTAGCAGATATTTGTTTCCGTTTTTGGGCCCGAGGGCATGGGGTAGAGTGGGGATTGGTGCAATCGTGTTTTGACACCATTATCATGGAAAGCGCATGCGCAATACGTAGACCACCACATGTGCAGTTTTTGTTCGACTCTTGAGTCTTGTTTGGTGAGATCCTCCATGGAAAAGCAGGTGTTAGTTTGCTATGGAGAGAGCAGACGAGTGCTGACTCTTGTTCCATCAACCAATACTTGTGAGCGGGAAGCTCTCATTGTGCTCTGCCGTCGAAAGTTTTCTGGACAGTTGCCTGCTGGCACGACCCTGACTCTCCAAGTAAAAAGCGAAGACTGGAGGACTCTATTTTGACTATCTAGAACCAGATGTGCCCGACAAGTCCATATTTCGGCTCATAGCGCTGCCTCAAACAGTAAGCTGCTTTTGTACTACTAGATCCACACTATTGTGGTTGAATTTGTGTATCATTCATTTCAGATGGGATCTCAGCTATCCAGTCCTCATATACTAAGCACAGACACACCATCCACGAGTTCAAGCTGGGTGAACAAAATGGTATATTAATAGTACAAAGCATTTAGCAAGTATGTAGACTACATTGTGTGTATACACCTGTGAGCATAGCATTTTCCACATTCAGGTGGCTACTGACAAAAGTTATTGCAGACTTATAATGATAAGGTAACGTTTGTGGTTAATTAACATCTGTGATATTGTGCACACTTTGATGTACACAGTGATAAGGTACCTCCTTCCACTGTTTACGCTATAGTGTTTGTATATAGACATTCCAGACACTAACCTGCCAAAACCTGCTGGCATGTAATAGTGTTTCATGCACATTTACAGGGAGAGTGTAGTGATACTGGGGACAGAGAAATTCTCTCAACTGAGACAGAGTCAGAGGCTGAGAAAGTACACTGCAGACTACCAAGACCGAAGCAGATACGTCTGAACTCAGAGTGGATTACATCTAGAGAAAGGCCTCAGTGAGGTATGTTATATTTGGAAAGGCCACATCTGGCAATTGAGCAATATTCTGTTTCCTCTTCTGTAGGATAACAAAGTAATGCTTACCGAAAAAATGAAGGAAGATCAAGTGGAACAGTCAATCCTATTTAAAACTCCGAATTTATCTGAGTTTCAGAAGAAGGTGAACTCTGCAGCTGCAGAACTGGCTCTCTGTGAGCCATCACTTGTTCGTAAGGGTAACCGGGGAGTGTTGCTGGAACGTGCACGAAAAAAGGTTTCGGAGGAAGGCTTTGTCTTCAAGAAGGGAAGTCGTGTTCCAAGGTGTATGGAGTGCAGTGTCAGTCTTCTTCATCTACAAAGCGAAATGCGTCTTGTGAACTTAAAGAGGACTTGGAAAGTGTTGAATTGCGTCTAGCAATCAAAGAAAAACGGTTAGCTCAAGCCGAAACTCTTCGCAATTATAAGCTTTGTGATCAACTTCATGATGAAATTCAGGAGCTAAAGGACAAGAAGAGGGAAATGACAAGGGAATTGTTGATCCTACAACTTAAGGAGAAGAGAGCAAAGAGGTACAGGGAATCTCGTACTACCCCTGCAAGCTCTCTGAATTCTCCTGCATTGCTACCTAGGACTTCTCCTAGGATGGCTTCTCCTCTTAGTTCTACATTATTTCCCAGGACCTCCCCTGTGTCAATTCCTGGGACTTGTGTCTCATCTAGGTTGACTTCTCCTGTGTCACCTAGCCCTTCTTCACTTTCCCCCACTTCTCCACTATTTGTACCAAAGTACACTGAAGATGGGTGTACTAGCTTTTCAGAGAGTTTTTCTGGGCCTGAAAGTATCCAGCAATCTTCCAAGAGCCAGCATTTTCAGTAGGGCCTCCTCACAGCAGTGATATGAGGGGGCAATCTTCTAAACTTTTTCATCATGCACACTTACATCGTCTTCTTTGTGTTTACTCCGAGCAAGTACGTACCAAACTGAGTGATTTATCCAAACAGAAGGTAGCTGAAAATGTTTGCATAACTCTTTTCCGTGGAATGTCATTAGCAGAGTATGTAACTGTACGAAGAATTTATTGTCAAAATTATCACAAATCCTGCTCCAAATGCGAACCACTCTTGAGAATTGCAGAACTTGTACTTTCTTGTGGCTATGCTCAGCTGGCAGTTGCATTTATAGCCTCATATCCTACAGATGTATAGATCTGATGTTGCAATTTCATGTCTTCTCCAAATGCCTCTAGTGTGCATTAAACCCAAGCAAAAACATGTGGATGCTGGTTGAATTTGTGGAAGGTACAAACTATTCCAAGTTTGCATTGTTTGCAGATGCAATGGTTGGTGATGAAAAATCACCCATCTCTAAAGCCGAAGTAAAATCATTACTGGGAGTTGCTCAAAGTGATCGTGAACGTAAGCTTATCCGCTATTCCATTTTCAAAGCTTCTGGTTTGTCATATACTGCTGCCAGGAAAGCGTTTGGGTTTCAAGACATGAAGAATACAGAATAGCAAATTTCAAGTGCAATAGCAGAAGCAAAAGAAATATGTGAAGCGATTGATGACCTCACCAAAACAGAAGACCTTGCTCTCCTCTCCTCTATGGGTGTGGATGTTTCACTCTCACTTAGTAGCTCTGAATCTGACTCTGCATAGGTGTAGGAAGGTGGGGGCTGAGGGGGCTAGAGCCCCTCCAACAATTTGCAGGTGGGGGCAGAGCCCCCACAAATTCAGTGCGGTCTGACGTAGCCTGCATTTCTAGTATCTAGATCTAGATCTACATTGCACAGCTGGGATATACATCTATTTGCGTTCACCTCGACACCTGAGCACGACCTGATTCCTCTTCCACCGCGCTAGCTGCTCTAACCACGCGGGGTCTCGTGATCATGAACTTTGAACTTTGAACTAGGCTACAGACATGGCTGCCAAAAGATCGTGTTCACAAAGCTGCCTCCCCTTTAAACGAGTGAGAGCGGTTCAAGAGACAACTGCATCCTCCAGTGAAGGGACTGGTAGCAGTGCCCATACAATAGGTTCTGAAGTTGAGGGAGATTCTGATAGTTTTACTACAACTTGAACTGAAGAAGAAGAGTCGAGCATTTCGGAAGAACGTGAGACTCATAGTGAGAAGGAGAGTGAGTGCCTTTCCGTCTGTTGCAAAGATAATTCAAGACAGTGCCAGCCTGGGAACAAAATAATCATTTCAAGCTTGTCTAATAATGGGAGGAATTTTATGGAGCGATGGTACCAGCAGTTTCCCTGGCTGACTGTTTGCACAATAAGGAAAAAAGTGTTCTGTTTTTATTGTAGAAAAGCTGAGACTAGTGGACTAATGAGTTTTACAAACAAAGCTGAACCTACCTTCACCAAAGTTGGATTCGACAATTGGAAAAAGGCACTTCAGAAGTATCGAACCCATGATCACATCGTAAAGCTGTTTTGAAGTGTCAGATGGTCCAGTCAGCACCAATCAATTCATTGCTCAGCACCCAAGTGAGCAAGGAACAGCATGAAAGGAGACAGGCCCTGATAAAGCAACTAAACAGTCTTAGATTTCTTCTTCGCCAAGGACTAGCTATTCGTGGACACGATGAGACAGAAGGTAATCTATACCAATTGCTCCTAATGTGTTCAGCATATGATCCTTGCCTGACCAAATGGATACGTGACAAGCGGTACTTATCACCACTTATCATTAATGAGCTTATTACGTCAATGGGTTTGTCTGTACTACGATCACTTCTCACTCGTTGTAGTCTTCCTCTTCCTATGTGTAGAGGGCAAGCTCTGGACGGAGCATCAAATATGCAAGGACAAAGAAATGGTCTTGCTACAAAGATAAAGAGAGATGTTCCTGCTGCTCTTTCATTGCACTGCCTAGCTCACTGTTTGAACTTATGCCTACAAGATGCTGGACGAAAGCTTACAATATTAAGAGATGCCCTTGAATTAGTCAGAGAAATAGCAAAATTGATCAGATTTTCCCCGAAAAGGGCACATTTATTTGGCAAGAATCTTGCTGAGTGAAGGAGTTACTCTGAAACCGCTCTGCCTGACTCGATGGACAGCAAGGACAGGTGCAATTGGCGCTGTTTTCACTGACTACAGTGTTCTTATGGAGACCTTGGATGAAGTGCACCAAACAACATGTGATGAATACGGTTTGAGAGCGGCTGGTCTGTTGGTGGCTTTAGAAAAATTATCAACTCTCTTTGGATTGAAGCTTGGTTACTTACTCTTACTCTTTGGAGCATCTGAGACACTCTCTAAATCACTACAGGGAAAAGATACTACTTTGCAAGAAGCTCTCTCATCTGTAAACCTTGCCAGAGCATTTTACACAAGGCAAAGATCAGACGAATCATACGATCGTTTTTACAAGGATGTGGTTGACACTGCAGTTGACAAAAACATTGGTAAACCAGAGCTTCCTCGATACAGAAGAGCACCTGCAAGAGTCGATAAAAGTCAGCCTCATAGGTTTGGTACAGCAGAGGATTACTATCGCAGTTTGTATTTTGAGGCTTGCGATTTGCTTATTCGAGAACTGGATGATAGATTCCAAGTACAGGAATCTTTGTCACCTGTGTTGAGGTTAGAAAATCTCCTCCTTCGAGCAGCAAATGGAGAATCCTTTGAAGATGATCTAGAGAGTCTTCAGTCTACCTGCTACAGAGATGATATCAACCTCGAAGAACTCCAGAAGCAGCTCCCACTTCTTGTTGATCTAATTCGCCTAGCACTTCCAAAGGTATCCAGGGTCACATCCATACGAACCATTTGTGAAGCAATGAACACTCAAAATGCGTACAAGTCAATGTTCTCTGAAGTGCACAATCTCTTACGGTTGTATTTGACTGTGCCTAAACATCAGCTACTTCTGAACGGACATTTTCTGCCTTGAGAAGAATACTCACCTATCTTCGCTCATCCATGTCTGAGCAGAGGCTAAACAACTGCATGTTGCTACATTTACACAAAGATCTTACTGATGCCTGTGATATGGAGCAAATAGCCAGAGATTTCATTTCTGTAAATAGTGAAAGGAGAAATTATTTTGGTAAACTGTGATGATGTGTGTCAACTATACTTGATGATTCTGTTAGCTAGTTCCCCCCAAAATTGAGCCCCCCCAAAAATTAGCCCCCTCATACGCCTATGCTCTGGTGAGGAAGATAACCCAGCTTCTGCAGCTATCTTAGATGGTTTGCCTGACACAACTGCATTGATTCAGGTCTTGGAGAGAGCACACTACAACTGGTTTCAGGTACTAGAATATATTGAGGGTACCCTCAATTGTAGCATTCAATCCCCTCACATAATTGAATACCTGAAAGAAAAGTACTCCGAAATCCTTTCTGATGTAGACAACCACCAAAATCAATCACTACTTCAACAGCCCTACTCAGCCTCTCTTGCTCTCTGTGATGTTCAACACCATGCTGAAAATCATGCATCAGCAATGAATGGAGAAATAGTCAGTAGCTCTGAGGGTGAAGCAGATGTCATTGAGAGTATCAGTTCTCATCAAGCCAAGAAGATTATTGAAAGGAGGAGAAATCTTGCTCGGAAAGCCAGACGAAGAAAAGCTAAAACCTTGGCAGACAAGAGGTTTTTGTCACGGAAAGTTTCTAAGAAGGTTAAATCAGTTAGTGAACGTTTCCTGATATCGGAACTGTAATTGAAACCTATGTTCAGAGCTGTGATGTGGGAGCTGACAGGTGGAGGCGGACAGGAGTTTTGACCTTTGATGGAAATGAAAAGATGCAGAAGAAAGTGACATTTGAGAAGATTCGGGAGCATCTCTGTGATACATATAATGAAACATTCTCTTACGGTACTGTTGTACAGTTATGCATTGCACGAAACAAGCGACATAGGGCTGCAAAGAATTACCATGGTGTGGCAAAGGTCACCAGCAGAAGAGCACGTAAAGGCTTCCAGCTGAAACTGAATCCAGATGCACACTGGAGTAGTGCCTTTTATAAGGCGCTTGACTTTGTGCAGTTTAAAGATGGGACAAACATCACAATAATCAACCGTGATGATGCTGCCGGCTATCGTCTTGACACCCTAGCTACTAATAGTCAACATAGGACTTTAGTTGTCAGAGGGAAGCAGACAGTAACAACTCACACTGATTATGTCAACCGATATCCGTCTGTATTGCAGACCACTAATTACAATTTCACAGGTACCAAAACAACTGGTGAGTTGTATGCAGGGATTGTGAAGCCAGTTAAAATTTTTCCAAAGAATCCTGCGCAGCATTTTGCAGATTTGAAGATGTTTTCCTCTATCCCTGAGCTGCAGCCTGCCTTTATCAACCCTATATCTGGAGATGCCAAAGAAATTGAATGCATACGGGTGGATGGGGCAGGCGATGAAGGACCAGCTCATCTGGAGGTCCAATTCTGGTGGACTGTCCGATACATTGAAGAGAAAAAGTTGATAACAATGGTAACATCTCGAAGTAGTGGGTCCAGCTTCCTTAATCGAGTTGAACTACAGAACGGATGCTTGGCACTTGCGCGTGCAAATCTATTCATACCTTCTACGTTGAATGAAATGCCCATCAATACAGATACGGGATTGATAGATTATGACATCCTCACCTCAGATCTTAATCAAGCTGCAGATATATACATTGAGCGAGTGAACCATTGTCCATGTGGTGATACAAATATACATATATTCAAAGGTGCAGATTCAACTGAATTGCAGAAGAAACGGACAAAACTAATGACTTTCTTGAAGGGCAGTCAAAAGAAAAAAGATGAACTTTTTAGTGATGACCCTGAACTCTTCAAATACTTTCAACAAGTATGGAGTGTCAGAGAGAATCACATGCATCTGGGACTGCCAATGCAGTATATTTTTTACTGATGTGTTGTTTCAAACAGAACTGCTATCATCCTATCTGTCAGGAAGGAAGAGCACCCAAGGAAGTGAAGTGGTATTCTGGTGGTCCTAATGTAGAGAGTGTGCTCCTGCCTGTTCCTGACCCCAATCGGCCATTTGGGGACTCAAATTGTAAAACATGCACCAAATCTTGTAGTGGCCATTTTCTTCCACCGGAGGAGCTTATCACATCAGTCAATGAACCAATGCTTCCTCCATCATTAATTCTGAAGAAATTTTTCTCACATCTTAAAGGTACTGAGCCAAGTGAAGATGCATTAACCAGCATTGCTCAGAAGACACTTCTCTCTGTGAATGTTATCAGGCTCTGGCTCAGTCACCTCAAAACAATAGAGGAAAATAGAAAGCGGGGGGCTGCAAAAGCAGCAGCTACATGCAGAATAAGGGCAGAGCAGGAAGGGAGGCAAGTGGAAGCTCGACACAGGAAACCAAAGGAAAGATAGCAAGCAGAAGTTGGAGATGAGGAAGAGGGAGGGAGGGAAGTGGAGGTAGGAGACGAGCAAGAGGAAGAAGATGGGGAATATCATTGTGGAGTGTGTGGTCAGCTATATGAAGAGAGTACAGAAAAGGAGGAATTGTGGATTGCATGTGATGTATGTTTCAATTGGCATCATGCTATGTGTGTTGAAATTGATGAAAATAATATTCCTGAGGAGTTTGTCTGTTTTTTTGTGTCAGAAGTAACTTTGTGTGTTGGCTTTCAGTGTGTCTAATTCCGTTCTCTATAAAGTTATACAATGTCATGATATAATCATTGTACAGGTACATGTACATGATATTGTGCATAGTGGGGAGGGATGATAGGTCGTCAATCTTGCCAATACCTACAGAAACAAAATAATATGTAGGGATTGTACACCAATTCTTTACACTAGGGGTGGAGCTTTGCTTAATTGCTTTTTGACAATCCCCACCTAAAACCCCACCTAGCCCCAGGTATTTCGGGAAGGGCTTATCATGATGGGTGCATTATAGATACCATATAGTACCTATATATATATATACTGTCTGCTGGAGAAACAGCACGCTATTCTACCACAATACTATATACCACCAAGCCAAAGCGCTGGTGACTGATAGTACGTTGCTAGCAGGTTTGCTTATAGACCAAAGTGTACGCAGCTGCTGCTTGCAATGAAACCACGCCCTCAGTACTAATCACGCATTTATACAGTAGCTCAATACTTGGTCAGATGTTTATGGACATGGAGAGCACATGCTAGGGAGAATTATTGAAATGACAAGAGAGAAGTAAATAAAAAAAATTAGCAACACACTAGCTCCAGGGGAAAACCTCAATCGAAAAACCCAACAAAAATCACAGCTATAGTGTTCTATTGCTACACTCTTGCTTATTACGTAGTTCACCACTGGATCACAGCCATCTAGATGGAGTGAGGGAGAATGAAGATCAGAACTTTACAAATTAATCTACCTCTGTGGCTGAAGTGAGTCACATACAGTCACAGTGACACAATGCACTTTTAATTAATCAGCTTTCTGTGTTCACAGTGAGAGTTGAAGTCCTATATACATTGCTTTGGAGGGTACAAGGTCACACGTCATGCCTCACATCACTAGAATAAGGCTAAGAGACATTCCAACATTTCCACAATATCTGCAGGGGAGTCATGTCTGTATTATATCCATGTACATGGACATGTTGATAATATTCTAGTCGTATGTACTTCCACCATGCGTTTTGTGTGTGTGTGTGTGTGTGTGTGTGTGAGAGAGAGAGAGAGAGAGAGAGAGAGCAGACAATAATTTGCCATATATGTACACACAAATATATGAACATGTATACATCTTACATGTATAGCTACCATTGGAGACAGTATATACCTTCTTCAGAGTGTGCAGTGCTAGATAAGGGCTGCATAGCTGAAATGCATAAACATGCCATGTACAAGCTCAATTACAACACCATGTACATACTTACAACCTTAACTTGCTAAAATCCAAAATGCTGGAACACAATCAGTAACCACACTTCCACCACCACATACTGCCATGCAAGTGTTTTTTCGGGAAATTCAAATGTACATACAGGCACATGTACATGTACATCAATGCATTTGGCTATACTTAATTGGAATCTGCAGAATTAGATAACTCACGATGTTGAAGTTATGGTAGAATTAGATAAACTCGCGATGTTGAAGTGATGGTATTAACCCTCCACACACCCATACACCCCCACGTAGTTGACGGTTGATGCATTTGTGATGTTAAAGTGACAGTATTAACCCATACACCTCCAGTTCGACCCCACATAGTTGACAGTTAATGCATATGTGATGTTTAAGTGACAATATTAACCCTCCGCACACCCATACACCCCCCTACATAGTTGACGGTTGATGCAGTTGTGATGTTGAAGTGACGGTAATAACCCTCAACACACCCATACACCTCCAGTTTGACCCCACATAGTTGACGGTTGATGTATTTGTGATATTGAAGTGACAGTATTAACCCTCCGCACACCCATACACCTCCAGTTTGACATGACGGTTGATACATATGTAATGTTGAAGTGACGATATTAATACCCATACCCCCCCCCCCAGTTTGACTGTACATAGTTGATGGTTGATGGAGTTGTGATGTTGAAGTGACAGTATTAACCCTCCACACACCCAGTTTGACTCCACATAGTTGACGGTTGATACATATGCAAATGACGGTATACACACCCATAGACCTCCAGTTCAACCCCACATAGTTGACGGTTGATACATTTGTGATGTTGAAGTGACAGTATTAACCCTCCACACACCCAGTTTGACTCCACATAGTTGACAGTATACACACCCATAGACCTCCAGTTCAACCCCACATAGTTGACGGTTGATATCATTTGTGATGTTGAAGTGACAGTATTTACCCTCCACACACCCATTCACCCCCACATAGTAGACACCTACACACCTTAAGGCAATCCTAAAGGTAACTGCATATATGCACTCCCCAATTCACTGTACAGTAAGTACACATAATACACATTTACATGTATATATGTACAGGTCTATACATTTCTACAAACCTTTTTAGCATAGTGAATAGCTTTATTGCAGTAGGCACTATTCACCATGCAGGCTCATAGCAGGCTCTACATTTGTTCAGGGGGTAGAATTCACTTGGTTTCTTTGGTTGCACAGTAGGTAGTCTGTGTATTGCATTTATAGAAACTAAAACATAGCTTTCAACTCACTCAAGAGACTTAATGCTATCACCGCCAAGGAGAGGAACAGAGCCAGGCAGAAAGTGTAGGTAAGTGGTGTCAGCATTTGGTTATGCAATGTGTTTGACTTCCAATTGACTAAAAGAGTAAAGTGTGTTATATGTATACACTACAATAGATAAAGTAAATTTCCACATGTACTAATTTGATGTCCATTTGTATACCTGTGAGCATCAGATTTGAGTACATGTATTAGGGACACTGCTCACTGGTACTAGCAATCAAAAACCTGCCAAATGGTTGAAAACCTGAAGACAAAACATGCTATACAATGTGTTCCCTGTATAGTGTAATATAGGGATTGCATAAAAAGAAGTGGAGACAAGATTTGGACGTGTTCTGCAGTGTCAGAACGTGATTGTTAATGTATGCAATTGTGTGTAAGAGACTCACACAACACCTATGTATACATACTCCAGTACAGTTATGGATGGAGAAGTTCGGAGGCATAGTCAGTACTCGTTAATTTGCATGGACATGCTATGTACTAAGTGACATGTTAACATTCTTAGAAACAAAACTACTGGAAACATGTTGTGACATTTC
The DNA here is from genome assembly GCA_963970385.1 of Theonella swinhoei. Lineage (NCBI taxonomy): Eukaryota > Metazoa > Porifera > Demospongiae > Tetractinellida > Theonellidae > Theonella > Theonella swinhoei. The sequence continues at coordinate 10,062,332 of OZ019948.1, read as the reverse complement.
TAGAACAGTCAGCATGTAGTAGCCTATACCTGTCTACTGAAATGCAATGTTTAGCACCATCAAAGAGTACCATATATAAGCTAAATACCCTTTGTACAAGTTGTTCTATATCTAGTCTGTTTCACAACGCTTTCACATTGACTACCTGTATACTGCACGACAATATAGGGATTAGACCACGATTTATGAGACACCACCCCTTCACATTAGGAATCCCAGTATGACATGCTGGCATATCAGAACACATAGTCTGTGTCCAAATTTTGTCTCCATTTCTTTTTTCTTCCTAAATACCACAGCTAGTTAGTGTTAATGTCCATCATCATAGCATTCGGCCAAACTTGCCAGAGGACCATGTAGCTTAGCTACTATAGAGCTTCCCAGTCGCAAACTGTAATGTCAAATAGTAAACATAGCCTCTCACATGTCATATTTTTCATCAGTGGAATGACATGCAGAAAAGTTGTATCATGCAGGACTGTTGTACTACTTTTATACTACAGGGATAACGTAATCATTATGTAAGTAGCTATATTTGTTTGTTAGTGAGCATGGAATTCTCTTTGGAGGCTAGTGAAATGCATGTAGTCAATTGATCTGAGCACATATGCCTCACACACATTTACCACTTATTATCTCCTCGGACACCTGACATGCACTTTCAGTGGTATTTAGCCTAAACCAGATATACGATACTTATTTGCTCCACCATGCAGGGATTCCGGGAGATACATCCATGAATGTAGGTCCCAACTGGGGTCAACGTAATCCTTCGTACCCAGGCCCTCTCTCCACATGTGACCTTTGACCCTCAACATAAAAACGGGGGGCCTGATATATTTTCGCACGTGATTAGTGGCACGATTACATCACAATCAGACAGTTGTAAGCATCAAGTGGCATCGGCACGGGCATGAACAGGAAGGACAAAGTCAAGTGGGTACACCAACAAATACAGCGACCTTTACATAGGAACTGGGGGAATACGATGATGAGTATGAGAGTCTGCTGCTAATCACGTGTGAAAATATACCAGGCCCTCCGTTTTGCATCGGGAGTCAAAGGTCAAAGGTCACATTCCGTGCAGTCCCGTACCCAGGTCTTCTCTCTCCGCACGGAATATTAAGTTTGACCTTCGACCTCAATAGTAACGGAGAGGGCCTGGTATATTGTAATCAGTGGCACGACTGACGTCAGCTAAACGACCTGTGAACTCTCTATGTAGTGTTATAGTCTGTCACGACATGCCGTGGGGGAGAGGGAGGCTACTGTAACCACAAATACGTCACTGTCGTGCCACTGATCATGTGCGAAATATACCAGGCCCTCCCTCCATTTTAGTATTGGGGTCGAAGGTCAAATTTAATATTCCGTGCAGAGAAAGGACTGGGATACGAGGCTATGTCCTTGGCGCATGACGCGCGCGGGTGCACACACCACACAAGCCCGCATAAGTCTGCGGACTTCTGCCCAGATAACTATGTCATGCGTACGGAAGCTGAATATGGATGCATTTCCATGTGGGATCCCCCTCTACCTTTCCCTTTACGTATATACGATATGTCTCATACATACATTGTACATACATACAATACACAAATAGGCTGATGAGCATGTCGAAGGATAAATGGACCAAAACAAAAAACGGATGAATGCTATAAAGCCAGAACTATTCGTAAAACACAAAGATATTCCAGAACAAAAAAGATGAATGCATAAAGCGAAGGGTTGTCTCAATCTTTACTTAAGATTTTTGCGGCCTATAATATTGCGAATCTTATCATACAGATCATGCGGCTTCCTTCCTATGAACAGGCTGTTGGGCTGGTGCTCAGCCAAAAATGCCTTGGTCTCATCCTTTGTGGGTAGAGTTTTCTCTGCAATTTGATCCATGAATCCATCCATTACCAGGTCATCATTCTCTCTTGCATTGAATAATCGACGCTTAGGCGCTACCCTCGTCACCTTAGTTGTAACTGGGGCACCAAGTATAGATCTCACACTCTTGTATGCCATGATTCTTTTTTCTTTCTCCAGTGCCCGGTAGTGTCTCTCTGCTGTTTCATTGCTGTGGCTCAGGCTTCTGGCAATGGCCTGTTTCTCTTCAGCTGGCAGACAAGTCGACTTCACCTCCACGACTGTACGCATAGTTCTGGGTTTGGGAAGGGTAAACCCAGCTTTGTCTGTAAATGAGCTAATTAGGGTGGTGAGGTCAGTTAACTTGCTGCTCCAGAAGTTAGGAAAAACATATGGGCACTCAGGTAGAATAATGGCTTCCCTTACTTTCATCCACTTCTATAAGAGCGTATGTATATCTTTGTCAAAGACCAACTTTGCCCGCTCCGTCTTGCCTGTCTTGTGGTCAGCCACACAGTGTAGAAAACCATACTGCCCTCCTCCTGGCGGTAAGCAGCTTTCAATTCTGATACAGTCATGCCACATATTGCTGACGGCCTCTGTGAGTTTCTAAAATGAGAAAGGGTTAAAAAGTGGTACCACAGAATCTAAACTACTGCTGTGAGAAGAGTTTACCTGTACAGTATGCTGCCAGCTATGACGGCCAGGCATTCACGGTACTGCTTACGAGTGGTCAACGATGGAGACTTCAGAATCCTGTCAACAGTAATTAAGAATGCTTGAGTCAGTTTAGGACATGTCAGAAATCTTCCAGTGTCATTCAGATCTGGAGGGTTGGCTGCAATGTCCTCCAGCCTTGTCCTTTCCAACCTGGTCTTATCTGCCTTGAATGCCTTTCGCTGCTCTTTAATGAATTGCATCATGCTCTCCACTTTCCCTTCTCTTTCTTGTTCATCGTCCTCGTCAGACAGAGAGAACTGCATGAACCGCAGAGCAGCTGCAAGAGCATCCAGCTTCTGCAGCAGCCCACTGGATCCCACTCCAAATCCTTCCTCGACAACTTTAAGGTATTTAACCAGTGGCTTCTTCTTGAGTAGCAGCTCTGGTCTTACCTTTTGATTGTCGAGGAAGAAGAGGTACTTAGACACATTCTTGCGTAGCTGGGCTGCTGCATCACACGATCTCTTTCCTCCTGCACGAAACAGCAAGAATTCATTAAACTCCTCGAGGAAAGGGCTCGTGTCGTGGTATCCCATGCGTCGGGTAGATGGAATCCCAGATGACTCAGGTGGGCTCACTGGCTGCTTGCCCTTGCCCTTCACAACAATCCCCTTACTTCCCTTTTCAGGGGGTGGCATCTTGGTTTCAAGTTGGGGTGACCTACAAGTAGACGGTTGAGGATGCCGCTGCAGGAGGCTCTCCAGTGTTCTCTGTCGTATTGATGGGCATGGAGTCTTGTTGAGAATTGCATCTTGGATAGCATATCTTCGATTGTCTGGAGTGTTGATTCTTGCTATCTTGTTGGGAGGCAGCTTGTGAACCCGGGAGAGATGCTGTGTTATCTTTTGCACTGGTCCTGACATGCAACCTTCAATTGGGCACCACACGTAACGCCGCTTGTGTTTCCTCCGTTTCGTATTAGTGAATGATACCCCTTCCTTCACTGTAATGGGTGATTCCACAGACCCTTCATCTTCCTTCTCACTATCACTCTCTCTCTCGCCACTGTTGACAGCTCAACGACGCCCGCTCAGGATCACCGAGATCCCACTCGACACGGACGGACCTAGCTACAGCAACTGATCTCCTGTCTCTCAGGCGCGAGTACCACCGCGCCGCGACCCAGGCCATGATGTCTTCACATCACCTGGAGTTCCTTAAAAAATGTGACGAAGCCTCTCACGTACCACCTGGTTTGAGACTGTCGCTTAGGCCCCAGGTTTATGCATCGAACACCTCCACAGTGGACACCGAGATACGTAGGATAATCGACGCAGCGCAACGCGACATAATACAAGCACTACGCGAGCATTACAGTAGTTTACACACTAGAGCACAGCAAAACATCGACAAAACACTCACAACTCTCTCTTCTTCTCTCCCTCATCTCCCACCTTCCCAGGTCACATCCCATGATGCCAGAGAACGAAGGCCAACATCGAGAAGAAGAGTAGTAAGCTGGCAGCCAGGACGGAGAGAAAACTGAAGCATCAGCTCTCCACCCAGGATAAGGCCAAACCATGCACACACACCCAACAGGATTTTCATGCACCAGGCCCCCGGGAGAAGGTGGCTACAAAACCCACCCCCCGGGACCGGACCTCCACCAACAGCTCTCCTCCCTCCCTACAGACACAGACTCACCCAGGGCTGCAGAAGAAGAAGAGACGGAAGCTACCACAACCACGCAAGTATTACCCCATTCTCCCTTCTCATTCTCACTCTTCTCGCCCTTACCTACCTCTTTCTCAACCCCCCCTACTCCCCCCTCCCCCACATCACTCCCACAAGCTTCCTCACCCTCTGCACCACCACTGCCACCCCCAATCATCACTCCCTCACCCTCAGTACACACAATCATCATCCATTCTCTCCACCCACCAATCCCCACCCTCCACCCCTCCTGTCATCCTCCACTCCATCTCTCCTACCAACACCCCCTCTCCTCACCAAGCCTCCCCCTCTCATGTCTCTTCGCCTTCCTCCATTCTCTCCACCCACCAATCCCCACCCTCCACCCCTCCTGTCATCCTCCACTCCATCTCTCCTGCCAACACCCCCTCTCCTCACCAAGCCTCGCCCCCTCATGTCTCTTTGTCTTCCTCCACCCCCTCTGCCTCTACGCAGGTGTCTCCTCCCATCCCCACCCCTCCCACACTGTCTACACCAATAACCCTGCCCCATTCTTTTCTTTTCCATCCACAACCTGCACACACCCACAGGACACGAAGACCACGACTCCCAGCAAGTCTCTACTATGGACAAAGACGGCAATGGAAGTCAAGTAACAATAATAATTATGTGGTCAATCTCTCATCTAAACCTCTATCACGGGACATGGTTAATTTACTTTCCAAAGGCTTAGGCTATGCACCAGTCCCTGCACCACCTGACAGGTCTAATCTTAGTGAGGACTTGCTGGCCCTAGCTAGACGCCTATGCATAGCATACCGCTTCAGGAACAGCAGACGGCCAGGTAATAAACATCCCTTCAAGCCGAAGTCGCAATGGATACCGCCTCGCAGCTCGCAGCTCGCACCTAGCAGACGCTTCAACATACAAGCCTTTAGACTCCGACCCCACAGCCTCCATAGCCAAGAACATAGGAGAATTAGTTAACAGTACGAAAGAATTAGGCTACCTTCACACATACACACATGCCTACATGCTTCCCCCTGAAAAGGTAAGAACCCAGCGCATGTACTTTCTTAAGAAGCTTCACAAGACCCCATATGGAATTAGGCCCATAGTCAGTGGTTGTAGTGGACCCACCAAGCGCGTCTCATCATTTCTTGACCACATAATCAAACCATTGGTACCCACCATGCCCTCATACATCAAGGACTCCCCTCATCTTATCTCCCTATTATAAAACACCCATATCCCGAGCAACGCGATTCTAGTTACGATAGATGTATCAAGCCTTTACACGAATATCCCACAAGACGAGGGTACAAATGCCTGCTTAGATGCAATAGAAGCTGCTGAAGCCTCACATATCCCTAGGAATACCTTACGCCAACTCTTTGATATAGTCCTTAGGTGCAACGTCTTCAGCTTCAACGGCCAGATCTACCAGCAGATCCAGGGTACGGCGATGGGGACAAAGATGGCTCCTTCATATGCCAATCTGTTCATGGACAGATTTGAACGAGCCTTCCTTGCTCAGGAACCTATCCTGCCTCTTGTCTGGAAGCGTTACATAGATGACATCTTATGCATCTGGACGGGGACTAGGAGCGAACTAGACGGTTTTCTAGATAGGCTTAACAAAGCACATAGAACTCTAAGATTCACGTGGAGCATTAGTAATGAGCGCATCGAATTTCTAGACTTAAACATTTTTAAGGGAGGGAAGTTCAACACAACAAACCATCTAGATATAAGCACACACTTTAAAACCACCAACACCTTTCAATACCTGCACTTTTCCTCTTCCCACCCCAGGAGTATCTTCAAAGGACTCGTGAAAGGAGAAGCAATCAGGTTCTTATGTTCCAATACTAATGCACACACTTACTACAATACAATAAGTACATTCAGAAAGCATTTACTTCGTAGAAACTACCCCCGACGCTTTGTTGACAGCATCCTTAGGAACGACTTAAGAGCTTCATACATTCCCAACCTCAACCCTAGCCCTAGCCCTAGCCCTAACCCTGCCTCAAACATACCTAGACTTATCACTACCTACTCACCTTACTATACATCATTGTCACGCCTGATAAACAAATACTGGTCCCCCATACACAATGATCCAACTCTCTCCACTTTATTTCCTACCCCGCCCCAGCTCTGTTTCCGGAGGAACCCAACCATTGCAGACTCCTTGGTGAAAGCAGCACTTCCAGGAGCTCCACGTCCCCCAACAGGTCAGGTACCCCCAATACCCATACCCAGGCTAGACTCACGCATGGTGCGATGTACCGATAAGCGTTGCAAAGTGTGCCCCAATGCTGAAGGAAGACGTATCCTATTTTCAGCCGTGTCCAAAACACCATACACTTTCCATGAAACTTTCACATGTGCAGATACCTCTCTCATTTACTGCATTGTCTGCAGCAAATGTGAGAAACTGTACATAGGCTTAACTTCCAACAGCCTTAGGGTGCACTTTCGCATGCATCGGCATGCTTCCGAAACAAAGAGGCAGGTCCCCCTATACCGCCACTTTGCTAGGAAATCGCATGACTTCGTAAGAGACCATAGGATCGTTCCACTAGAGCACTGTGAGCCAGATGCTCTACCGGAGCGAGAAGCGTTTTGGATTAGGACTCTACATACACTACTACCACATGGCCTTAACTCTGCCTATGGAAAACCTTTCTACCCCTATGACCACCCTCCCCTTTCTCCCAGTCTCTCCCCTACAGATACCTGCTGTGCAGATTCACCCCTCACCCCCACAGACACTGACTCTACATCATAATAATGTGTATTTCACCCCCTGCCATCTCTCCACAGCGTCACTGCACACTGCGCATAGCATAGCCCTAGACGTTGCCTAGGTGAAGTAGGAGTGGAATGCTCCCGCTCTACCCTGACAACCGAGCCTTTGTCTGCACACCACCTTTCCCGTATAGAGCACTCGCGCGCGCAACGCATTTTGTCCTGCGAAGCTTAACCTTTTAGTATATAAACACTAGTTTTTGTATCACCAGTCATTCCCCCGAAGGTCACCTATCACCGAAAGTACTAGGGAAGTATTATTCTTATTCGACTGGTGTTTTTGCGCATGGCTACCTCCGAGCCTCTACCTCAGAGACCCAGGCGCAAGTCTTGGAGACTGCGAGGACAGGAGCTGCAGCAGGCCACTCCGGAGAAAGTGGTCGGGAGCGTCGCCACGCCCCCCTTCGGGGGGCTCTCCCCTTGCGGGGACCACATTCCTCCAAATCACTATCGTTTTCCATCATACCACCGCTCATGGGGGAGTTAGCAAATCCTTCTTTGTCTTCGTCATATTCCTCTATGATCCTTGTCTGTTTTCTTGTCATTGCCATTGGTGTGACGACTGAGCCAGAAAACTCCTCCACAAACTCCATGTCTTCTTCTACATACTCCTCATTCTCTTCTACATACTCCAGACCTTCGTCATTCTCTTCTACATACTCCAGACCTTCGTCACTCTCTTCTACATACTCCACATCTTCCTCCTTCTCTTCTACATAATCCAAATCTTCCTCTTTCTCTTCTACATAATCTTGATCTTCCTCATCGTCTTCTACATACTCCAGATCTTCCTCATACTCGTCCACATTATCCTTTCCATACTCTTGAACTTCCTCGTGCTTCTCATCAATGTCTGCATCTCTCTTTCTATCTGTCAATGCCATTGGTGCAATGAGGGATTTGGATGAATGTTCATCACTCACAGCGCTTGCTGATGCCATGTGGGACTGGTCGGCAGTCAACATCATGTTGTCTGGAGGATTCAAGGTTACCAAAGTCCCCTGTCCTCTTTCTCTGCCAGCTACTACTCTACCATCGACAAGCCGTCCCTCTTGAAGCCACCACTGTTCCCTGTCTCGGTCCAGGTAATCGTAACAAAGTTCATCCCCAACACTAATGTCACGTATGGCAAGAAATCCAATCCTCCACTTGCCTCGAATGAAGAAAGGGCGGCTGAGACGAAGGTTTCCTCCACGACTAACATGGTTAATATAGCGGCCCGGGTGATGGTATCATTCTGTTGCATCAAAGCAGAGCCTACCAACATTAGGCACAGCATAGTATGTCTCTACAGTGTAGCTGCCAGAATCATTCCTGCTGTGAGCATCGTTGTGGACAGCTTTGTCCTTCACTGGGTAAACCGCACTTGTTTTGTATTCACATACATAGCTGCGTTTAGGTATGCTTTCTTTGGCCACAACACCACGCCCTGTTTCAGCATCAAAGACGACAACCTAAATTGATGGTCTCTTCCCTCTCCCAGCGAGTCCTTCCCGCAAAATCTCAAAATTGATAGGAGAGTTGGAGATGGGAGAGGGAGTGTAAACATCGTCCACCCTCAGAATATCTGAAAAGGAATATAGAACAGTGCGTACATACATACATACACACAACGTGAAAGCACACAACCTCTTCTTTGTTTTGAAGATGGAGCCAACCTGTTACACACAATGACACAATTCATACCCAAAATCTGTAACTTACACTGCTTTCACAACCACTGCCTTCAGTGCTGCATATCAAACACAAAAACAATACATATCCATTCGTGTATAGCCAAGGAATCACATACTGTTGGAAGGTCTCCATTGTGGTCCTGTGTAGGAATGAAGGGTTACTAACACTACACCAATATAGATATAGCTGCAAAGGAATACTCTGATTTCAGCAATGCTAGGGGAGCATGAGTGTATTCCCGCGTGTGTCTACAATGGAGATATATTAAGGCAACTGGAAGGTAGCTTCGGGTTCATAGGAAATGTCAAGGAAAGTATCAGGGAAAAAGCCACGGAAAATACTGTGCAAATATTGGTCGCGCTACCCCGTAGCCCTTGCCCCAAAGCAGCTTTAGGTAGTATTGAAATATTACTAGCTATATACATATTGTAGTTGTAGTATGGTACCTGAGCTGTTCTCGCTTGTCATGTGCTCCCTTGCCCGTCTCAGGGTATCTCACTCTTACGAAGTAGTAAGTGCATATTATAAACGCATAAGTAAACGTAACGTAACGTGCTTATTACTTGACGTAACTTTAATCCACGCGCCTGAACTAAGAGTAGAAGCAATGGTTGGATGAAAGTATGTAACAACCGGTAAGGGGTGAGTGTGATGAATATTCGCACCCACTGACACGACCCCAATGGGCAGGAGAAAAGTTGCATTTATAACTATTTCCATGCCCTCTTAACAATTTTTGAAGGAAACGATTCACACCAAATTGGAGGACATGCTAGAGGACACAAAATTTATCCGAAGGACATGCGGAAGAGGACGCTGAAGTCTTTGAGGACCCAGGAAGGAGGACATAACCAAATTGAGGGGACACGGGGAGGACCAAACGAGCTGTGATGGAGGACCAAATGAGCTGTGAGGGGACACGGGGAGGACCAAACAAGGTGTGAGGGGACACAGGGAGGACAAAACAAGGTGTGAGGGGACACGGGGAGGACCAAACAAGCTGTGAGGGGCACGGGGAGGACCAAACAAGCTGTGAGGGGACACGGGGAGGACCAAACAAGCTGCGAGGGGGAGAGGACCAAACAAGCTGTGAGGGGACACGGGGAGGACCAGACAAGCTGTGAGGGGACACGGGGAGGACCAAACGAACTGTGAGGGGACACGGGGAGGACCAAAGGAGCTGTGAGGGGACGCAAAAAGGACCTCTGACTCCCAAAAAGGACCAAAAAGGACATTAATTTTGGGATGCAAAGTGGAGACACAAAAGGGACCTCCAGCTCTGACAAAATAATCAATGTATTCAAGGTAACAGCACATAAATGTATTTTTTATTAGCATACACTGCATATGAGTATTATACATTGATTAACAAATATTGTATTGAATTTTGAATTTAACTCTATGGGGCCGAATTAAATTTTAACGTAACGATTACGCGCTTGCGGAAGTGACGTTTGATTACATTCCGTAAATGTACGTAATTCCGTAAGGGCTCCACAAGAAGACGCCCGAATTCAGACGTGCGCTTTCGTCGCCTGTATGTGGATAAGGCCAGAATTTACGGTCCCTTTTCCTGAACGAAGTCCTGTCCACCTGATTAGGGTTCTGTCGTGGCCAAAACGCAGTTGTTTCGTCGTTCGTTCCCAGCTGGCTGACCGATACTTTCGACGCTCTGCGGATGACAACAAAATGGTAAGAATACCGCTGTATTTACATGCTGTATGTTGAGTGTCTACCGTTATGTGGAAAGGCTTGGTGGAGAGAACATGTTGATTGCGTTGTGCTCCAATTAGAACTGTGAGCCACTCGTGATTCGTGGTGTGTGAAGTCATCGACAGTATGACCTAAAGGTGAGACATTTGTACATATATAATGTTGCAATAGCAATGAATTTATTACCTTCTACTGCCTAGTGAAGCTTCCTCATGCATGTGCAGTTGTTAGATCATGTGGTTTTACCTGTGAAGAAAGAGGGGTGAAGTAAAACTACATGCATGTGAATATGTGTGAGCCATCATGTTAGCCAGCAATTCTCTGCTGTTTCCGTTGGGCACCACGGGGAGGTCTGACTGGCCTAGCCCGACATCACAAGACAAACAAGCACATACCAACATCCAGAGCATACACATGCTTGCATGCAGGAAAGCATACACACAACAGAGAGAGAGTGAGGGGAGGGAACAGAGGGAAGGAGGAGAGAAAGATAGGGAGGGGAGAGAAGGTAGGGAATAGAGAGAAGGGTAGCAGGGAGGGAAGGCAGGGAGTAGAGGGAAGAAGGGTAGCAGGGAGTGAAGGAGGGAGGGGAGGGGAGGGAAGGAGGGGAGAAAGGGAGGGAGGGAACAGAGGGAAGGAGGAGAGCAAAGGAGGGAGGGGAGGGAAGGCAGGGAATAGACAGAGGAAGGGCAGCTGGGGAGAGTGGGGAGCAAAAGAAAAAGAAGGGGAGTGGTGGGAAATAGGGATGTGTGCATACATACCTGCATGCTTACATGACATAGAACAGAGTTACATCACACACATTCACACATTTCCAGCATGTGTATGTGACACATTACAAAATAAAACACAAAGGTGGTATAAGTGGTGGATAAATGACAACATGGCTTTTAGAAAAGCCGTAGGCCGTAGTAGTGTTACATAAACCATAAACAAAAGAAAATAATTGAGGTGAGCCCTACAGCAGAGAGGAGTGCCAAATCCGGAAGCAGTCTGAGCCATCATCCAGACCAGTTAGGCAAAGAGCTGGCTTTCCGGGGCACTCCTTGCAGTACCACACCACCTGATGGTTCACACTTGGTGTACGAAATTTCAGACAGTACACACACCTTCTTCTCTTCTGGTGAGAAGGAAGGTGCAGTGCTGTGCGGGTGGACTGTGCTGGAAGTGGGGCACAGTCATCGGTAGGGTGTACTGCTGGAGGAGGATGCGGGAGTGTGTTGGTTGTGGAGCGTGGGCGTCCGAGCCTTTTCCTGGTACAATACTGGTCGATCAATTGTTCGGCCAGCTTCAGGCCAAACACCTTCAGGGTCTTGTAGGTGGTTGGTAGAGTGGTAGGGCTATAACTATACGATAATATAAATGCATTGGTGATAGATGAGTCGACTACAAAATCAAAAATGTATTTATAGTTTTTCATGCACCGTGATCTGACTCGGTAGTACTGCCTAAGCTGGTCACCCTTGTCAACTCCACCCATGTACTTGTTGTACAGTACTACCGAGTCAGAGCAGGTTACTGTCACCCTTGTCCCATCCTTTTGCTTCCTCATTGCAGATCTTTCCACATCTGGCTGCGCCAATGTGGACAACATCGTCACTGGCTTCTTATCCATCCACACTGACGCAACCAGATTCCCCCGCTGGCAAAAAACCTGCTTCCCACGCTCCACATTGATCCCCTTCAGGGTGGTGGGATACCCAAGTCGATTGGTACACGTGGTACCACACGCGTAGAGACCTTGTTGAAGGAGGTCGTCAAACAGAGTGCACGTGGAGAAGAAGTTGTCACAGTAGATGTGGTAGAGCTTCCCCTGCAACGTTTGAGTCAGCTGCTTCACCACTCGCTCCCCCAGACCTGTCTCCACTGATGTACCATCCCCTGGTCGACCCACATACACGTCAAAATCACAAAAGTACCCATTTACAGCATCTGCTCTCACCCATACTTTGAAGCCACACTTCACTGGCTTCATTGGCATATACTGCTTCATTGTGGAGCGGCCTACACATACAGGTACATATACATATACATATAATGTATGCAGGGGAGTACAGTAGAACCTCGGTTATCCGAACACCTCTGGGCTCAATGAAATTTCCAGTGTTCGGATAACTGAATTTGTTCGGATAAGTGAATCTATGCGCCTGTTCGCATTTGCGTGGTTAGAGCATGTAGGATGAGGAGACTTCAGATAATCATGGTTTGGATAACTGAGGTTCTACTGTAGTAGCATGACAACATTCAATATGTGTTTGCAAATATATGTGTATATGCACATGTACATGTGTGTGTAAGTATAGTATATACCTTTATATGGGATCATGGCCTCATCAATGCTGTTCTGGGGATGTGGGTTATATGATTTCAGGAACCTCTCTTTCAGCAGGTTGATAATGGGGAGCACCTTCTAGAGTCTGTGGTAACCATCTTCTCCACGTGCAGGCAGGGATGTGTTGTCGACAAAGTGGAGGTAGCGGATCACTTCCTCGAAACGATCTCGTGTGATGCGGGATGCAATGGGCGTGTAGTGGAGTTTCTCGTCCCTGGACCAGTAATCTCGGATCTCTGGTTTCCGAGTAATGCCCATCAGTATCCGGAATCCCAGGTATGCCCTGATTTCCTGCACGTCTGTCTCCCAAGTCGTCTCACTCCCATGCAGCACTTGACTGGCATACCTGTTGGTCTCCCTCACTATCAGGTCCAGCACCTCCACATCAAAAAAGATGGTGAACATTTCAAGTGGGTTCGTGGACACGGGGACAGTGGGTCCTACTGGTTCCTGGCAAGTCTGTACATCCACTGCTGATGGAGTCAGAGTCCAGCCTGTGCACAGGTGCATGTACATGTTTTGTTATTTCATGTGCATTCTAGGCATACTTTGTGTATACATGTTGTTACGTCACCTTGTTTCTCATCTTCATCAAGTAGTTGTGGCTGACTCTGCTGTTGATGAACTTGACGTGTCCCACCCCTGCCCCTCCTCGCACCCCTCCCCCTGCCCCTGCCCCTGCCTCTGCCCCTCCCTCTGCACCTCCCCCTAGCCCCTGCCCTCCTTTGTTGAGGAACAGTACATGCTCCTCGTCCCCTCCTGAACACCTGTACCCTCCTAAACACCCTTCCCCTCCCTCCCTGTTGTCTGTGGTTTCCCAACTCAGTGGTACTCCCTGCTTCCTCTGTGTCTGAGGACTCTTCAGTGTCACTATCTCGGTTTCCCTCTGTGGTACTCCCGGACAGTGTCTCTCCCTCTTCATATGAGGAGTCTCCTGAGTGGTTTCCCTCTCCCATGTGGGCGGTACTCCCGAACAGGACAGTGTCCACTGCAGGTATTGTGTGTACATTTATAAATCACTGATGTAATTACTGTGTTTCTTCATTTCCAGATAAGGACTCCTAAGATTTGCTGGGACTACAGCTGCATGCATGCACATTTTATTATGTACTTGTATCACCAAACCGTACAGTCATCAACTTCGAATGGTTCGAAGGGTGGTTTGTCATCCAAGGGATCCACATCGTCCATTCCCATGTCATCATCACTTCCATCACAGAACGCCTCAGAACCCTCCTCTCCATTGAAATATCTGATGACAGCACTAGGGGAGAGCACTCTCCCAGCCATAGTGCTAGTATTCAGTGCCAGAGCGTGGGTGTAAAGCCACTAGTAGGCGTAGCTCACTGTCTTGAAAATAACGCAGGTATTGCGTAAACAAACCGCAAGCAGCTGCGAAAGGTACACTGTTATGCCGCCTTACGTGAGTACCGTAAAAAGCTCCAGTTTCCCGTATTATTCACATAGCAGTTGACTACAGTATATTTGTATTCGAGCAGTTGAATGGCAGGCGCTGATCGTGAAGAAGCTGTGCATAAAGCCAGACGAACGCACCGTGAGTTACATAATGCGCGGGGCGTTGAATCATAATGTTAGCTCTAGGTAAATCTGGGACAAATGTCCCAATCGGCCCCATAGGGTTAAGGACTTGCCTTTGAATGCAGGAAGATACAATGGACTTACAAGTAGGATGAATACACAAAGTAATGACATATATAATACGATATTAGGGATTAACAAAGATCTCATGAATATTCGCACCCACCGACACATGACCCCAATGGGACAATTTATGAATGGATATTCCGACACAAAAAAGTGCATTATCATTCCTTTTCAAGTCATTCCAGGCAGGAGAAATGTTGCAATTACTCATATTTACAACTATTTCCATGCCCTCTCAACAATTTTTGAAGGAAACAACGACAGAATTCACACCAAATTGAAGGACACGCTAGAGGACACAAAAATTATCCGAAGGACACGAGGAAGAGGACGCCGAAATCTTTGAGGACCCGGGGAGGAGGACATAACCAAATCGAGGGGACACGAGGAGGACCAAACGAGCTGTGAGGGGACGCAAAAAGGACCTACGAGTCCCAAAAAAAGGACATTCCGAAGGGCCCCTAGCCTTAGCCCTAGCTTCTAGCCTTACCTTAATATACGTTCGGAGAGCTTCTGAAGTCATTTACGCGTTAGGTACACTTGATCCAGAACGAGAGATACACCTTTATCATGGCCTCAACGATTCGAGCAGCCGATCACAACACAACACCACATTGGCCAACTACTGACTGTACGCCAAAATTGCGGATGGCGTGATTTTCACGTGATTGTGACGTCACATGAAAACGCCCTATACCACATATAGCCTCCGCGGAGCCACGGCCTCCCCCGAGAAGGTGTGGCTCCGCGAGGCTACTACAATAAATGTGAACACATCAAGTAAAAATCAGTCTCAGAGCACAATTTAAAGTTTTGAGAAAAATGATGTTAAAAAAGGAACTGTTGCCATAACAGTGTGGTTGTTGCTATAACAGTACAGTTTTACACAGCTTATCTAATAGACACCTACTTTTAATTCCATCAAATTAAGAATACCAATGACGTAATTTAACCGCCAATTGGACCCTTAGACTGCAGCTGGTTTGAGCACGTGTTTATCTTGCGCAATCTGGCAGGTAGAATTTAGCAAGTGACAGTGCGAGAAAGACGGGACGGGTTTCAACTTGTTACTCATTAACCACGCAACAGTGCAGGAAGCTACGAGGCTACGGGTTAGGCTTGGACGAGAGACCTAACGGGTAAGTGTAGCAGGGGGGCTATTACTAGAATTAGCGCAATTAATAATACACTGTTCCCTGGTTACTATACGTATTCCTGCTGTTTTACTATAGTGAAAATGCCTAAAACAAGGAGAGAGAGACAAGAAATAAGTCGTAAGAATTACTATGAGGGCCGAGCGAGACAACCCTACGCACATACACCAACCCTCGAAATCGCCATAGCTCAGCGCAGCAGTGGAGAATCCAGTACAAGTTCTGGTGTCTGTAGCCAGTGCCACCCGATACTATCTCGGTATGCTGACACATTTAAAAGTATGATCCATCAGGGTACTGAGCTAAAAAAGCGAAAACATATGACGTCTGCCCCTAAACGGACTGGTAAAACACCTTACCGAGATCTAAAAAAGCAGAATGACTGGCTTCAGTCAAATGTTTTTGATTCAATGGGAAATTATTTGTATTGTAATGCATGCATTTGTGCTGCTTTGGACATCTCCAAGTCAAGACTGGCACACCAGAGGAGTATCAAGCGACAGCTGTACCAACGTCCAGTGGTACAGATGACAAAAGTTCAGGTAGAGGAACAGCATCTTGGAGAGTACATAAACATGCCTGATGCTGTGGAATCGTCATTTAAGTTATGGTGGAGGTCACTTGCCACCTCAGCAGTGGTCGATGTCAGATTTCCATACACCAAACATGGTAATGCTGGAAGAGTATCGAACTCAGCAAAGAAAACAGTGATGGAAGACTTCCTTACATTTGTGGATGTAAACAGCCAACCAAATGGCAGATCTGCTGATTCGTCGGGTCCAACTCATTACTTTTTACCAAAGTTTACAACGATTCAGGCCCCAAACCCAGGTACCCCTCACTATGAGGAACGTCTAAGAAGATCTGTTGTTGGAGAATTCAACCGTTCACAGAAAGACTTCGAAAAGGGTACTTGTTCAAATGGGTCATCCCATAATTGGTTAAAAAAACATAGACCAAAGCTTTCGGTATGCCCACATAAAGCAGATTACTGCGACACTTGCAGCAAAAAAAAAGAAGAGATTAGAGCTAAATAAACACCAATCAACCGCCTGTTAGCCTCTGCATCACGTGATGCTAATGAGGTTTCATGCCTTGAGGATGAAAAGAAATTGCTCAAGCAGGCACTTGAGTTTCATCGACATCAAGCTCAACAATCCCACAAATATTATATTGACACTACGAAAAAGTGTAGACAGGAGTGGGAAGAAATCACGCAGCTAGAAGGGAAGGCTTCATTGACCGATGAAGAAAAGGCGGCGTTGGCTGTTATGAGAAACAAATTTACTCTTGTGGTTTCAGCAGACTACCAAATGAGCAAACTTGTACCTTATTGGGGAATGGCACCACAGCCAGGTAGCACGTACTACCTTCAGAAATTAAATCATGATGTGTATGGTATTGTGAACCATGCAACTGATTCATCTGCTGTATACCTGTTTGATGAGAGAATTGGGCCCAAAAATACTGACCACACAATATCCTACACAACTCAATACATTTCGAAACTACCTGACTGGGTGTGCCGTGTTCATTTGTTCCTAGACAATACATGCAGCACGAATAAGAACTTTTACCTGATGGGATGGGCATGGGAAATGGTCCAACAAAAGCGATTAGACTTGTTCAGAATTTCTTTCCTCATTGCCGGACATACGATATTTGGTCCTGATCTGCTTTTCTCAAAGATAGCCAAGACCTACAACAACCGAGATGTCTTTTCAACTACTGAGCTAAAGGATGAAGTTATTGGTCAATATGCAGACGTGACACTGGATGATGGGGCAATAGTTTGTGTATGGAGAGAGGCAGTGGCCAAAAAATATTCGAAGATGCCAGGAATACGAAACCTTCATGATTTTGTCTTCTCCAAACACTGTGTGACAGGTGAAGTGGTTGCTAGGACACGTACGATGTGCTATTCTGGCCAGTTCACCCCGGCAACAATGCACATTTTAGCTGGGCAGAATGCCACTGAGAGGATTGAGCCTCAAACATATGAAGTACTAAAGAAGAAACGCAGCCTCTCTGAATCTAAAATGTCCAACTTAAAACAGATGTACCAAAACTTTATCCCAGCCGAGCGTTGGCTTGAATTTTTACTTTAAACCACCAAACTGTTCTGTCATACATTATATATTTTACAATTTAGTCATACATTATTTGTGTTAGTTTGTAAAAGGTTTGTAACTGTCTTGAAGATTATTCTGTAAAAAATGGAAGTCATACAAGAACAATAGTAATGTTGGGTTTACCTTATTTGATGTGAGTATATTGGGCTTTTGGAAAAGCTGTGACTGCGGTTACAATTTTTACTTGATATCATGGTGAGACACCTTCAACCATCCCCAAATTTTGCCTATGGATAGTAGGATGTCTATTGTGTAATATCATGCCAAAAACGTGATTCTGATGAGGTGTGCTCTGAGACTGATTTTTACTTGATGTGTTCACAAATACTGTCTACTACAATAAATATTGTCTATTTGCGTTCACCTGAGCCCCGGAAGTTGCTGAGGTTTTATGTGCTACGCAACCGTGCGTCATTTTGACAACTTCCTGCATGTTTGCAGGTAGAGTAAGTTTCCTAACTTCGCCATGCATCGAATTTCGCCACATACAAGAGGAGATATTGCAAGTACCAAACATGATTGATGCAAACCAACTATACACGCTAACAGATGACCAAAGGAAGTACTTGCTAGCGACAACTCCAATTTTCCAACTTACTTTTAGTCAAAACGGTAAGTGCTTGAAAAAAACTGGCGAATAATTCCATCTTTGATCTATTACCGCCTTTGCACGAACTACAAACTTAGAGCCAGCTAAACCTTGCAATACCAACTCTATATAGAGAGGTGGAGCAACGCCAGTGAAAGAGAACTTTGCCACGCCCTGTAAGAGCGGATTGCAAAAAAACTGCTGAGTCAGCAATTGCAGAATTTGAACTTTCAATGGTCACGTGGTGCTGAAATCAAGGAAGATGGCCAATTTTGCAGCTGTTATGCAGTCAGAAGGAGAGAAAAGGTACTAAATGACCAATAACTATACTTTTCTCTTTAGCTATAGATGGTAGCCTAGCTAAATCTAAAGATTGCTAACCGTGACAATTATGTGGGGGATCACGTATGTAGATCTACACATGTACATGCACTATGCAGATAGCTATAAACTGAACTATTTATGTTATGTAGAAACTTCTTGCTACCAAGTTTAGGCCATCACAGCCCATTAAAGGACCGTGTCTCTAAAGTTTCTGATTCGACGTCTACGTGTAGTTCAGGCTTGCGAAATTATGCAAGCCGTAACATAGTCAGGTCAAGTCATCTGTCATTCATGGTATTCCTCGGAGCACCCTAAAAGATCATGTGCATGGTCGAGTGCTGCCTGGTGCCAAGCCGGGTGCACCAACTCTCCTGTCTCCCAGTGAGGAACGGGACCTTGTTGAGTTTCTCTGTAAGTGTGCAAGCACTGGGTATGGAGAGACTAGACAGGATGTGATGACCATAGTGAGCCATATGCTCACAGGCAGAGGAGAAAGAGGAGTGTGACTGGTGGTTGGTGGAGCAAATTTATTGCCAGACATCATAAGGAGCTCTCGTTACGAACACCTGCCACTTTATCTCTATCCCGAGCGAGTGCCTCATCCCAAGCTTCAATAGATAATTATTTCCATGTTTTAGAGCACATCCCTACAAGCAACTGGCCTTCTTAACTATCCAGCATTGATTTTCAACATGGATGAGTCCGGTTTTCCACTAGACCCCAAACCTCTGAAAACCATAGACAGCCGGGGCCCAAAGAATCCATGTTGTGTGTCCAGTGGCTCAAAGGCTCAAGTGTCAATAGCAGCATGTGTCAGTGCAGGGGGTCAAAGCTTACCACCCTACATAATCTGGAAAAGGAAAACCATGTCTCCGGATATGGCAGTTGGAGAATTGCCAGGCACTGAATATGGATTGTCAGAGAAGGGTTGGATGAATGGTGACCTATTCAGAGCATGGTTCCGGAAGATATTTCTAAGATATGCTCCAGCTAGTCGACCGATACTGCTGCTACTCGATGGTCTAAGCTCTCACTACAATTCAGATACAATTAAAATGGCAACTGAGAATGAGGTCATTATATTTACACTCCCTCCCAATACCACTCATATTACACAGCCATTGGATAAGGGTGTCTTTGGCCCCTTTAAAGCACACTGGTGTGCCACGACTATCTTCTCTCTCACCCAGGGCACGTTTATAACTTTTTTTCAAATCTTTTCAAAGGCTTGGATAGAGTCAATGACGGCTGCAAATATTGCAGCTGGGTTTGAGGTCACCAGGATATACCCTTTAAACCGCCAAGCTGTTCATCTACCTAGCGGCTCACATACTCCTGAACAAAGAGTGCTCCCTACATCCATTTTGATATGTTTTAGTTAAATAGGCCTTGTGACAAAACCATTCGCACTATCCATTTCAAATTTTCTGAAAGTCATTGCAACTCATATGGCTTCATTTTCAACGGGTTCGTTTCCATGGAAACGCCTTCAAACTTTGACCTCTGGAGTTCGGCAGATATCACATTTTTCGTATGTAGTCCTACAGTTAGCTACATTTTGAAACCTTTTAAGGCTCTTCTGACTACTATTAATGGTAGTAATAATTCCTTGTTTTGAAAGTTTGCAATATCCACTTGCAAATTTTTTTATGAATTTTTCCCCAAAACGGGGTATTTTTACGGCAAACGTATGTAGTCCCTGGGGGTTAATTGGAAAAATCTGATACTGCAGTATCTTAAGGGTAATAGATGTGTCTACAATTCCTTGTTTAGACATTTTGTAAAAAGCCTTTAATTTTTCTGTAATATATAGTCAAAAAAGTCATTATTAAAACCACAAATTAACGATGTGACATTGTTTGGTGACAGCATTTAAATGGTTATAGGAAGGGCCAAATGCAGCAGTAAGACACAAATAAGTCATGTATAACAGAAATTTACATTTACTATAGCTTTTAAGTTGAGGTATGCATAGTAATAGGTAGGACAGAAGAATGACAGATTTATGCGGCTGTTAATCCAAATTCTGGAGTCAATCATCAACTAACTTGCCCAGAATGCATAGTGAAGTTCCTATGGATGTCCATATATCACCAGTGCTCCTGTCAGTTTCTGTGCTTCACTATTCTCGCCGATATCTTCCACCTCGATCGCTTCCCCCGCCCCGCTCGCTCCCTCCGCCTTATCCACGAAGCTCAGATGAGCAGCACTTACTACAGCAGGTCTTCATTCCCTCCCATACCAGCTGAGATGCCTGGTACCTTGCTCTTACCCCACAGACTCGAAGTGATGCTTACCACGTGGTCAATAAACGCACTCCGTGTTGACTTCGTTTCGACGGCTGTGGCGACCGATTGAAGCGCTCAGAGCCCAACCGCTGCTTCTCTAGGGCATCTCCACTCAGTTGGTAGGCTTGCTGTCCCGCAACGTCCTAATTCGCTACGGACCATAGCAACTGTGCCTTCACCAAAATTGAAAACTGTTCCATTGAGCGATATCACCAATAGAGTTACTTCAAGTCATGCTTTTGTTGGAGTGAAGAGCAATGAGAGTGAAAAAACACCTGGCAGAAAAAAAGGAAGCATCATTGGGAGGAAAAAAATGTATGTCAATTGCTATCTACATGTATTTACATACACTGTTAATCATATACATCTACATGTCACAGTTCTATACAGGATTTTATGTTAGGGGGGGAAAGCATCTTAGTTAATGAGTGGTTATACAGTATATATACCATTTAGGGTGATGATGTTTATTATGCATATAATTAAAGTCCAAAAGGCTGGGAGGGGGGGGAGAACTCAGGCTAGGGGTATGAAACCCTGCATGTATGTGTCCACATACAGCACTCAAGTTAGCCCAGGTGCAGTGCTTTGTGTGTGAGAGCAGTGGCATAGTGACACTGAGGCCATGTGGTCATTCGATACTTTGTGGGACTTGTGCAAAGGTCGTAAAGAAGTGTCCTGGTTGCAAGGTACATTACATGTGTAATTAATTTTTGTGTTCTATTATACCATTATAATCATTCATACTATAGAAACAAGTGAAGAGTTTTGCAACTCAATGCTTAATGTGTGACAACTCAAAACCAGGATGTGTTTTCCCAATTAAACCTTGCGGCCATTCCTTTTGTCGAGGTGCATTATATACATGTAGATTTCAGTCATATATACAACACTGTATAGTACTAGACACATTTTTGCCTTCATAATACATGTACATTTAGAATGTTCTAAGCGGATGAAGAATGCTTCGAGTGCAAAGTTCCAGTTGAATCAAAAGGTATTATGCTGATGTTTGATGTTCATACACTGAACTTCAATTATTATTATGATTATTAATGATCCATTGTCTACAGAATTGGAAGTGCCCAGATCTCATGCACCAGACCCATCAGAAATGGGAGGTTTTTCTGACCTGGATTCAGGTAGACTGATTGTGCCTTTCTTTACAGTTTTCATGCACACTTCCTGTATGTATAGAAACCATGACAAGTGATGTCAAGAGTGCCTCCAATCCCACAGAGCCCCTGCAAAGGCATGGCAGAGCTCAGAAAGGGTCGATTGACCTGGTCACAGGTACATGTAGATGGACTATTGACTGAACTCCTATGTACATGTACATATACACTAACCTTGTGTGTATAGAGTCTGAGAAAAGTGATTTTGAGTGTACCTCCAATCTCACAAAGCCCCTATGAAGGTGTGGCAGAGGATCGATTGACCTGGTAGCAGGTAGATGACTGCAGAGGCTGTCTGTACATGGATACATTGTACTTACCTTGTGTGTATAGTGGCTGAGACAAGTGATGTCAAGAGTGCCTCCAATCCCACAAAGTCCCTATGAAGGCGTGGCAGACCTCAGAAAGGGTCGACCGAACTGGTTACAGGTACGCAATGTACATGTAGATTGTTTATTGATTGAGCTCCTACATGTACATTGTATGTACATGCACACTAACCTTGCGTGTACAGAGTCTGAGACTAGTGATGTCGAGAGTGCCTCCAATCCCACAAAGCCCCTATGAAGGCGTGGCAGAGCTTAGAAAGGGTCGTCTGACTTGGTTGCAGGTAAAATATTCACAGTGTGTATTGATTGTACTCTTCTCTACATATACACTAACCTTGCGTGTATAGAATCTGAGACAAGTGATGTCGAGAGTGCCTCCAATCCCACAAAGCCCCTACGAAGGTGTGGCAGAGCTCAGAAAGGGTCACCTGATCTGGTTGCAGGTAGATTAGAGTAAGCGATTAATTATCGGTCACCAGGAAATATCGGACGCGCTTATGTCACCGTGAGAAACGCTAAACACAAACCGATGATAGTATCAGATAGGTAGGTAGTTGTGGGCTCGGCATACAAAAAAATTCGCTCTTACTGCTTCCAAGAACGTCGTTATGCGCGATCAAAGCGAACGTACGAATTAACCAAAGATCGGAAATGGTTTTCTATTATCGGACGGTCGTCACGAAGACTGCGAGAAGGGCTGAGAGGAGAAGTTATGCCATGGTACACACACTTCAGCCTATCTACTGTTCAATAGCAGCAGCAGGATTCCACGCACATTTACTGCTAGCTGACAATGGGCGCAACAAAACGAAGGGTAACGCCCTCTATAATCGGACGCATGTGCACATTTGTTGGTGCGTGCAGAGTAGCTTTCTCGATCCTTCAGCGGAAACCATGAGGTGATATATATATATATATATATAGGAATAAGAATGTTCAATGAAAGAGGAATAACCGAATGTTCAATGAATGAAGAAAGACTCTATGAGCAGCAAGTGAATTCTCCACTCCTCGCCTTCCTGGCCGACAAGCCTACACAGACGCAATGGTACCATTGAAAACACCCCCCACATTGTACCCAGTTCACAGCTCTAGGGTGAGAGCAGTTTCCATCTATACAAGAGACAGTGACTACCCCCTGGGACCTAGACAGTGGCATTGGTGACTGGCCCCCTGGGCCTTGCCTGCCTCTCAGTGCTCCCCTGCGTTCTGGAGACTGAAATTGCTCCATTGGATCTTGGGTGTTGGACAGTGCGTTCTTCTTGGCTTCCTGTGTCTTAGGTGCTGCATCCTCAGTCTTGGAGGCTGACTTCTGGTCTTTGTTGCTGGGTCTTGATTGCTTTCCCCTAGCGTCAATGATGCTTTCTCCCAGTCTTGGATAGAGTCCTTTGGGTCTTGAATGTTGCTCCTTTGGACGTAATGCCATGTGTGTTGGAGGGTCTCTCTCTGAAATACTCTCCCCTGGATCTTGGAGGCGGCTTCTCTGTGTCACCCCCTGGGTCTTGGACACTGAGCTCCTTAGAGATCTCTGTTGAGTTTTTGGCACTGTGGGTGAAACACATTATGTAATACTCTGCATACTTGCACATCAATAATATTAATTAAAGTAAGCTGTTTAGGTAGCCTCGTCCCAGGCTTAACCTCCATCTGGATGCAATTATTGCAAGTTGTGACCTTTGAACTCCTGTAAGACTAAGTGGAGGGAGAGCCTGGAATGCCGCGCCATTTTGCCTTGTCAGAGGGTAGAAATACCTAGTAATGAGCGCAGGCACATCTACATAATGCTGCCCATGCGAACGTGTAATACGGCTGGCTGGTTGTGCTCTGACAGGCTCGTACACTCTCTGAGAACATAGCATACAAGACACAAAACTAAAACTGCAATGCAAGTCTACCTAGCTTTGCTTTACATTTCCATTTAAGCTCCGTCCTGCTGTTTCTTACGGCTACAGATGTAGGTTGCTACACCATCAGTATTATGACTTCGTACAGGTCAGTGAAACTTCAGAATTATGTATGAGGCGTATAGAGTAAGCCACCAATGTACGGCCAACAGCAATAATCGGACGCTAGTTTCCGAATAACCAAGTTAGCTCTCCAAGCTGTTATACAAACAAAAAGTACTACTATACCCACCCTCCACAATTCCGTAATATTTGCAAAAAATCCTGTTAAGATCGTTTCAGGGGCCACCTCAGAAAACGGCGTCCGATATTTGCTGAAAGCGGGCAAGTATCATCAAGTAAGGGACAGTTGATTCTACTCCCATACTAACAGACATTACTATTATATGAACGTTCTATTCTATAGGCACAAGTACTCACGCAATGAACAGAAAGTTGAGGTAGTCAACATTCGTGGAGGTATTGAAGGTTATTTCTACGAGAGTAGACCGCGCAATAAACGGTCAAGGGGCCGTACATTGGTGGCTTACTCTACACGGACTTTAGTATGCTCTGATGTGTGCGCAAGCAATGCAGATTTATATTTAGTGCATGTGCATTCCTCGGCGTGCGTGTGCATTCCTCGGCGCGCATGTGCAGCAAGGGTTACTGTACTTGGTTTGTGTGTGTCTGTGTCTGATGCCCTATTTCTCGAACACCATAAGCTTATATGTTGAAAGAAAGGTATCAGCAGCTTCGGTGTAACATGAAGCAGACTTTTATAAGAAGGGATTTTCCTATGAACGATTCGTTCAAAAGTTATGGCATCATTTGCTTACTGTGACATCCTATGAGGGTACTGCAGCAACATCCCGCATACTTTTTTAATGGCAGAGCCTTCTAAAAGGCTAACAATAGGCTGAATGCTATACCTGAATTACGACTTGATGTAAGGCAGCGAGTCTCTGTCATTGCTTAAGTCTTCCGTTTACTTCCCATTACACATACTTTGCATTTCAAGAGCGCGTGCAATTTCAAGGATTTGCACACGCGGTGTTATACACACACCTAGGGTGTAGCACTTCAGTGCTGTAGATTTATTACTTACACTTGTCTGAAATGCACTCTTTCCTTGCTCTCTTGTTTTGTTCCATTTCTGCTGCCTTCTTCTTTCTTGCCTCTTCTCTCTCTCTCTGCTTCTCTTTCTTCTCTCTTTCCATTTCCTCTGCCTTTGCTGCCTTCTTCTTTCTTGCCTCTTCTCTCTCTTTCTGCTTCTCTTTCTTCTCCCTTTCCATTTCCTCTGCCTTTGCTGCCTTCTTCTTTCTTGCCTCTTCTCTCTCTTTCTGCTTCTCTTTCTTCTCTCTTTCCTTTTCCTCCATTATTGCTAAGTTCTCAGAGCTGGTGAGTACTCGTCCACATGACTTGGGTTTGAAGGACTCAACCCTGGCTGGAGGTGACGGATAGCTGAGAAAACTGCTCACTGCAGTGGACCTATATTGGAGTGGATGCACTGTGGACTCAGGATGATTTTGTGTCAACCATCGATTATAGCGAGAATCATCTGTTAGGTCATATCCATTCTCGTATCGTGTCTCAAACAGAGTGACCTCCTCCTCTGTAAATTCATCAGCTGATTAAAGGAAGAGAGGAATTGGTGAAGAGAGAAGAGAGGGTGAAGAGAGGAGGGGGAGAGTAATGAAGTTATGCCCATTGCAATGCAGATTTGTGCATGCAAGTATAAATGTACCAATTGCAGTAGATTTACTACTTACACTTGTCTGAAATGCACTCTTTCCTTGCTCTCTTCTTTCGTTCCATTTCCTCTGCCTTTGCTGCCTTCTTCTTTCTTGCCTCTTCTCTCTCTTTCTGCTTCTCTTTCTTCTCTCTTTCCTTTTCCTCCATTATTGCTAAGTTCTCAGAGCTGGTGAGTACTCGTCTAC
Source organism: Theonella swinhoei (assembly GCA_963970385.1). Taxonomy (NCBI): domain Eukaryota; kingdom Metazoa; phylum Porifera; class Demospongiae; order Tetractinellida; family Theonellidae; genus Theonella; species Theonella swinhoei. The sequence continues at coordinate 10,036,105 of OZ019948.1, read as the reverse complement.
ATGACTTGGGTTTGAAGGACTCAGCCCTGGCTGGAGGTGATGGATAGCTGAGAAAACTGCTCACTGCAGTGGCTCCTGTTAGGTCATATCCACTCTCGTAGCGTTTCTCAAACAGAGTGACCTCCTCCTCTGTAAACTCATGGGCATCTCGCTTTGATGGCCGTCTCGAGATAGGACTGTACATGGGAATGAACGAGAGCCCAGTTTCTTGACTAAGATCTTTAACCTCATAGCTAGGGAGAGAGAAAGCATGCCGGTTGAGAGGGTAAACACCAGTGACTCGGAACCCAGCAGTGATGTTAGCAACTATCATGCTCCTGGCCCATGCTTTGCTGAAGATTGGTGAGAACTGAAATTTGGTGACCACTTTCCCTGGATTCTCACTCATGTAACGGTGGCACTCTTCTCGCCATGATACTTTAAGGGGCCCAAAGCACCCCCTGTCGAGGGGCTGTGATAGGTGTGTGGTATTGGGAGGTAATGCAAAAAGTATGATTTTCTCCCAAGCTGCAAGGCGAATCGTATCAGGGCAATAATGTGAAGAATGCCCATCTAGTAAAAGAAGAATCGGTCTCGCAGAGGGGGCATATCTCAAAAAATGGTTCTGAAACCACATATCGAAAAGTTCCATGTCCATCCACCCGCTCCCAGAAAGACCATATATCGTGCCTGGCACTTCCCCAATAGTAAGTTGTGGTGCTAGTGTCTTACGATCCCAAATGACCATAGGGGGCATACAAAAGCCTGCTGCACTGCAGCACCCCACTATGGTCACTTGAGACTTATTTCCTGAACCAACGACAACAGTGGTACTCCCTTGCTCTGCCACAACCTTTGGTGTCTTAGGATCAAGTGGCATGCCACTTTCATCCATATTGAAGACCTGCCCAGGCTTCCCAATCAAATCATTCTCTTTCAGTGTTCGTTCAAGGAGATCGAAATAGCGAGAAACCATTTCCGGATCAGAAGCCCTGGCACGGGCCAGTGACAATGACGCACCACTCCTTAGGGAGATGTTAGGATGGCGATGGCAAAAGCTTTCCCACCAACCATTTGTTACCATTTTCAAGATGCCCTTCTTGTCCAGGATACGCTGAACTAGTGCAATTACCTCCTTGCGGGACTTCCCATAACCAATACCAGCACATCTCGTAAGAAATTGAACAAGTTCGGTCTCCTCTGAAACAGTAAGGTACATTGGAGGACCACTCTTTGTGCCAGGCATCACACGCCCACTAACTCTGTCTGCTAAAGATGATTTCGGCACATTGTACTCTGAGGCAGCTTTCCTGACACTCATTCCCTCACTGACCACAGCACTGAACGCTCTACTCATCTGCAGCTCTGTCCATGCCTTGTATTGTCCACGTGGTCCTGTTGATACTGACAGTTGTATGCTGCTGTGGCTTCTGAATACCCTCTCCCTCAGTGGTGGACAGTACTGCAGCATTGTGAGGGCACCTGTGTAATATTCAATACCACATGATCATACAATACACACCAGCCATAACCTATACATATTGGCCTAGCAATAAAAATCTCTTCAGCATAAAAAATTCTCCCAGGTTATATTGCTCAGCCAATAAAATTTACAGAAACACTGCACATTGCATGTACATGAGTGAGTGCATTAGCAACACAAATGGCAGAGATAACAACAAAGTAGACAACCTTCTATTAGGTTGGTTACTGGGCAATGCAGCAAGCTATTGCACTCTTGTGGGAGTATTACCCACATCTTTGGCGTAGGCAACACTCTGCATACATGTAGCATAGGTGGTAGAAGCATGGGGGCAGTGGGGGTATTCACCCCCAAATCTTTAACCCTCTAACCGCGCACCGGAATTGCGGAAATTATTTCGTATTGCCACGCCCGTTCGCGTAAAAAGACAATTTCGAACTAAAGAGAGACACGTCCTCATCAAACTGAAGTGCGAGTGATTACAGTACAGTGCTACTGCTAGTTGTGTACTAGAAGAGGTAAACTAACGTTGTACATTACGATCGACCCTTTGTCGCTACGCACAGCGCGCGTATAACCACCGCATTACTTCTCTTACTTTTGTTGAAGGAGCCGCACAGGATACACTTACTGGACCTACCTGAGGTGCGTTTTTTGCTTTGAATACCATATTTTTATAGAATGTCAGCTGTATTGTGCGTACCTAATGTACATGTACTATGTATACGTGGACATGTACTTGGTACGTCCATGTACAATCTGAATTTTGTGGCGCATAGATCTGGATTCTCAACATATCCTACTCCATCAGGTAGAAAGAAAGTTCAAAACTATGGATACACTTGAATGTGAGGAGTACATATAGGTTATGGGTGTACTGGCAGTGGTATAGAGCTTACAATCACATGTGTTCACGGTTAGGTCTTACTGACTACAGGTACCTGTGCGGGTCTGCTTTCGTGTGGTACAATTCAAAACATGGGATTATGCACATGGGCACGTCGCATTGTTTACACTTGTAAGTTGTGGTTTTCCTCCCCCTTCCCTTCTTGCTGCTACAGACAACACAGTTGCGTTGGAGCTGAGAGCCAGAAGGCGATTTCTCAATCTGGCCTGGAAAATGGCGCTCTATCAAACGTGCTAGTGGTTGACGTGGCTGGTGGAGAGGGCCATGTGAAGGTACTGGTTCGGACTGTGCTGTGGTGGAGAGTAACTGCTTTGCCAGTGAAATGCGGTACTGCTCATGGGAGAGGCGCCGTCCTGTCACAGTCAAGCAGTACATAATGTAGCTGTTTACAATGGCCGCATCAAACAGAAAAAAGAATGCTCTTCTCCACCACTTCACAGTCCGATGTGGAAACCCGTAATAAGAAAGGAGCTGATCTCCACGGTCCACCCCACCCATGTACTTCGTGTATTCCACCACAGCTTCAGGTTTCTCCACTTGTTCACGACCACCAGATACATTACGGGATCTCCGTTCAACCTGGACAGGTTTGTCACTGTGCAGTGTGGACAATATTGACACCATACGTTTATCGTGCCACTGCACTATGGCCATGTCATCATCAACACTAATGGCCCTCCTATTGCCCTTCCTCAGAGCTGCCTTCGCCTCTCGAGGAACACCACGGCGGTCCAGACGCAGGGTACCACAAGCTTCAAATCCACATTTGTGAAGCTCAGCAAAGAGACCCGGTGATGTGTAATAGTTGTCCATGTACACGTGGTGACCTAACCCACTGAGAGGTTCCAACAGCTTGAGTACCACACCTGCTGTCTTCCCGAGGTCACATTGTATTGAGTCATCCTTCCCTGTGTGTGTGTGTGTGTGTGTGTGTGTGTGTGTGTGTGTGTGTGTGTGTGTGTGTGTGTGTGTGTGTGTGTGTGTGTGTGTGTGTGTGTGTGTGTGTGTGTGTGTGTGTGTGTGTGTGTGTGCGTGAATGTAGAGGTCAAATATGCATATTCATGAGGTACTGCACCCACCTGTATACAAGTGCCAGTTATAGAGATATCCAGTTTTGGAATCGGCTAAAACAAAGGCCTTCATCCCCCATTTAGTGGGCTTTTTGGGCATATACTGTATGAAACTGAGCCTCCCTTTGAAAGCAATCATGCTCTCATCAACACTGATCTCTTTTGACAGTGTGTAGCATGACCGGAAGTTTTCAAAGAGAGGCTCAATGAAGGGACGCATCTTGTACAGTGGATCGTGGCCAGGTTCTCCTTTCCTCCTGTACAGAGTGCTGTCATTCAAGTGCAGGAAGCGGAGGATCAGGCTGAAACGATCTCTCTTCATGATCTGCAAGGCATTGAAAATGTGTGAAGGTAAACTTATGTGTACATGTGTATCAGATGATTGTTTCTGTAGTGCCTGCAGTTATTTGTCGCGACAACTTCATACATCTATTGGCCACTTACACTTGAAAAGTGTGTGTTTGAGTATGGCCATTGTGTAGCCCAGTGGTGCTCTATTTGAGGGTACCGAACGAGTCCCATGATGATGATAATGGCCAGAAATTGGCGTAGCTCATTGATGTTGTGTACCCCTTTCGACCAACGCCTGACCCGTGAGTGAGGGGAGAGCTCATGTGATTCAATGAACTGTTGAGCACTAAGATTAGTCTGCATAACAATGTGCATGAGCATGTCATCCGTTAGTAGAAGTGAGAAAAAATCCAGAGGACTTTCTCCCTCCACAGAAGCAGTACATCCGGCTTGCATAGTGTTCTCCTCGCTACTACTGTCTTCACCGATCTCAACATTCGCTCCCACACTCTCATATATCTCATACTCTTCCCTCCCTTCTGTCTCATGCTCTTCTCTCCATTCTCTCTGATACTCCTCATGCTCTTCTTCAACATTGCAATTGTCGCTGTCACTGTCCATGTCCAAGTAACCATCAAAATCATCATCACTCTCTTCAAAATCACTCCCATCCAGTCCGTCCATTACTTCACTCAATGAAAAGCGCTTCTCAGCCATTGTAGCAGCTCAGGTGCAAGGGAGGGGCTGGATTGCGAGTTTGCAATATATTCGTGGGAGGGGCAGCTGTACGCGTCATAGCGCTTGCGCAAGCGTAGCAGTGCCAGCGCTAGTTTGCAGGAATCGGAATGGGAAGGCATTTTTTATGCAGCGGTAGGTTCAAAGCTAACCCCGAGATAGTTAGCGAGGAATAGTGCGCGGACACGCAAAGACTGTAAGTTGTGCATGTATATATGCATCCCGCGGGGAAGGGGGGCGCGCGATCGTGCATATATATATGCATCCCGCGGTTAGAGGGTTAAGCAATGGGGGCATTTCCCCTGTATTTTTAGCCGAGTAAAGCTGTAAGACAACGAGAGCTGCAGTGTGGTGATCACTGTAGCTGTAGCACTGTGAGTACATGATACTGTGGGTGGAGAATTCCATCTGGTTCCGCCCCCATACTCTATTCTTCTTAAGTCTCACACATCATAAAAGTAGGTTTACTTGGGTGGTCAGATAATTAGGTGATGTAAGTAGATTGGCTAGAAGCACTACAAGAGCACAAAGCATGAAGAGAAAGCATACATGTGTGATGTAGCCAGCCAAGGCTTACATGACGTCATGTAACAATTGATGGATCTGATTGGCTACACCATTATATAAATATTCAGGGTATTCTGCCTTGCATATTATATCATACACCCAGCAATGGGCCATTAAAAAGATCCAGTCCATACTCATCTATAACCAGTAGTTATAGTACAGCCTGAAAAGTACTCTGTGAAAAAGTAAAGAAGCCTTTAGTGGCAAGAAGAACCCAATCAAATCCTTCAGACCTTGTGCAAAATCACCACACATTGGTCACAGTACATTCTGTATTACAGAAGTTGTGTCCCAAGATTTGCCATGGGCACAACTGCCGCAATATAACCAGATAATCTTCCACATTTGGGATGAAGGGTGGCTCACGAGGCTATACTTAACATACTCACGCCATATTGCCCAGTAACCCGCATACGTATATAATATTGGCAAAGATAAGACGAAAAAACATCATCAAAATGGTGCTGTCATAGTACACAGATAGATTTAAACAACTCACCAAGGGGCGAATGTACTTTGTAGGAGACAGCTAGCTAAACTCTGCGGGCGTTAAAGAGTACAGGCATCAAGAGTAAATAGCTGAACGCACTGAGTAGATCTATCCCACCTCCCACCTAAGCATCAACACGCATATCCATTACACCCAAGCTACTGCATAGCCCACCCCAAATAACACATTCACAAGAGAAATACCTTCTCTAAGAGAACTCACTCCTTGGGGCAGCCACGTGTCTATCACAGAGGCATGCGCAAACGTCCGATTATAGAGGGCGTGACCCTTCGTTTTGTTGCGCCCATTGTCAGCTAGCAGTAAATGTGCGTGGAACCCTGCTGCTGCTATTGAACAGTAGATAGGCTGAAGTGTGTGTACCATGGCCTAACTTCCCCTCTCAGCCCTTCTCCCAGTCTTCGTGACGACCGTCCGATAATAGAAAACCATTTCCGATCTTTGGTTAATTCGTACGTTCGCTTTGATCGGGCATAACGACGTTCTTGGAAGCAGTAAGAGCGAAATTTTTTGTATGCCGAGCCCACAACTACCTACCTATCTGATACTATCATCGGTTTGTGTTTAGCGTTTCTCACAGTGACATAAGCGCGTCCGATATTTCCTGGTGACCGATAATTAATCGCTTACTCTACTGATTGTGCCCTTCTGTACATACCTGTTGCATTGCTTTGTCTTTCTGTTGTGCTGTGTTGCCTTGCCTTGTCTTTCTATGGAGTTATTAAAGTCATGTATATATATATATACTGTATACTGTAGATACAAAGACATCCTCCATCAATGGCCACAAGAGTCTCCACCAACCTGTGAATTTTCAGGGACATAAAAGTAAATGTAGGGGCCTAGATGCTCTACACATTCATTCTGTTTCTTCTTATGAACAAGGCGGTTCCAAGCAGGCGTTCTTTATTGTGAGGGCGGTACACTAAGGGGGAGTGAAGAAGGCGGTCCCAAGAAGGCGTTCTGTATTGTGAGAGCGGTACCTTAAGAGGAACTTCTCTTTAGCGAGGGCGGCACAAAAGAAGGTGCTTTTTGAAGTGAGGACACGGACAAACGCCCGATATCAAAACAGTAAATGCACAGAGCGCTACGAATACGCATGCTCAACAACAGAGTAATGAGATTGACACCTTCTAAGTTGATACAACTCAAACCACGCCTAGTGATTATTCTAAGGAGGTTGACACATGCAAAGTTGATACAACTACCAATGTTATGACCATCATTAACTCTTTAGGATCCATAATTAATTAATTCCGCACATGCGCGTGACCGACTTTTCCGTACGGGATTACGTGTTTTTATTCCGCGTGCTGATCGATCTGAACTACCGCGTGGGGGCTGCCAGGGCTGTGTAGGAACTATCAAAGGCTACAGTAACTCTTCGTTTTGAGATGTGTCACTATATCTTCTGTTTACTACGCGCGGAGCTGCGTGTATGGAAGTGGATAGACTGCCTCGGTGAGTGCGTAATACTTACCTTTCTAACCGTGTATAAAAAGCCAACGTGGGGTGATAACCCATGCAGTCAATAATTGGACGGAGCCTCGTCTCCCTGGGCGCACACATGGAGCTGTACCATGTATGCAGAGGACAATTCTGCCGTTAGTAGGTGACAAAGTTTATACTGATAGTTGTAAAGTGTGTATTACGGATTTTGCTGACAGATGTGCATACAAGAGAACAGTAGATGTGATAGTAGTGTGATGATATTTGTGGCCCATCTTAGTCAGTAGAGTGCCAGAGCCTCCAGCAGTCATCATTATCAGCAGTTCCCGTGAGACACAGTGTTGGATGACCCTCGCAATCACCACAGTACCACCTACTCTCACGTCGACAGGGCAGGTTCCGATAGCCACTGCAGTATGCACACTTCCTTTTCTGCATGTGTTTTCGAGGGAAGTGAGAGGGCTGGTGAGGTAGTGGTTGTGGATGAGGTGTGGTCAGCAAGCGTGGTCTACCAATACGCATGCGACCACAATAGTCTCCAATCAACTCCTGAGCGAGGGATAGGCAGAAGTCCTTCAATTTCTGCTTTTTATCAGCCGGTGAGAATTTACTGTACAATACGTATGAATTAGTTATTGCTACGTCCAAAAGAAAGAAGAAGATGTATTTATAATTTTTCATACTCTTCATACGCAGGTGATAGTATTGACGAAGTTGATCCCCTTTGTCAACTCCAGCCATGTAGCGATTGTAAGTTGTGATGGCTGTGGGGCAGTCGAGTGTTGTCTGGGTCCCATCTTTCTCCTTTCTCTGTATTGAAGCTGTCTCATTGGGAGTAGTGAGAGTAGAAAGGACGTTCACCTGTCTCTTGTCCTGACATACGATAGCACTAAGGCTACCCCTCTGTCTGAACATGTGTCTACCTCTCTGCAGTGTCTGGCCCCTCAGGTCAGAAGGGAAATCCACTCGATCACACCTCACTGTACCACATGCATAGATGCCATGCTCCAATAGTTCGTCGAAGAGTTCAGGAGAAGAAAAGTAGTTGTCACAGAAAACCTGGTGACTCTTGTGGCGAAATTGCTCCGTCAGCTGCAATACCACTCTGGCTCCCAGACCACGCTCAGTTCTGACTCCATCAGATGGCCGACCAACATACACGTCCATGTCAAGAAAGTATCCATTCTCACTGTCTGCCACAACCCATACTTTGAATCCCCTGCGAATAGGTTTCTTGGGCACATATTGTTTCATGCAGGATCGACCTAAAGGCAAGGTATGTTTACAAGACACAGTTTCAAACACAAAGCACATATACATGTACATTGTATATGTATGTACAGCCTACGCGCCTGTGTACATATGCATTACACGTATGCTTTTCCATGTTTTGCAGCTTAGGACTGCACATGGATAGGTATGAAGCACATGTACACAAGCATGCAGCACTATAGTGTGGTGATTCTCACCTTTGAATGCAATCATGGCCTCATCTACAGAGATGTATGCATTTGGATGGTATATCATCGTGAATTGCCTGCGGACAAGGTCAAAAACATGCTGGACTTTCTGAAGTCGGCTGAAGCCAGGTTGCCCTCTCTGTGGTAATGTACTGTTATCCACTAGATGAAAATACCGTGATATCTCCTCGAAACGCTTCCTGCTAATACGGCCAGCTATTGGAGAGTAGTGCAGGAGGTGAGACTGTGACCAATAGTCACGTATCTCGGGCTCGTGGAGAATGCCCATCAGAATGCAAAACCCAAGGTATGCTTTCATCTCCTGGCTATTAGTTGTCCACACTCTGTTGGTGTCTGCCAGACACTGTTCTGCGTACCGGTTGGTTTCGCATACCACATACTGTATGATTGCAGGTGTGAAGATGAGAGAGAAAATGTCGAGGGGACTCTCCGATATGGTCACTGTTGGTCCAACATGTTGAGAAAATGGCTCAACAATGACTCGTGACGACTGCAATGACCAGTCCCTGTCTGTAAGCAGATGATACATCAATCATTGTTTTTACTCTGACATGATTGTATTTTCTCTTACCAGTTGGAGATGATGAAGAGCTATTGTGCTGACGATGACCTGCTCTTCCTCCCCTCTGTAAACCTGCACTCCCTCTTCCTCTCCCCACACACCCACTTCCTCTCTCTGCAGGTGTCTCCACTACATTCCCCCTTCCCCTCCCCCTTCCTCTCCCCCTTCCCCTCCCACTTCGTCTTCCTCTTCTCCCCCTTTCTCCCATTTGTGATCTACTTACACTCCCACCCACTTGATTTCTTCCCACAACTCCCCTTCCTCCCCTCCTTCGGCATTGATTGACTCTGACTCCAGATCTTGTTGTCTGTTCAGTAGCTGTCACTCTACTGGTTATGGGATGTAAGTGAAGGTCTGGGGACAGTGGCTCTTCACTTTGTGACTCCATTCTTGCTGTGTCTTGGTCTGTGCTTATAGCCTGGCTAATATCCATGTCTACGGAACTACTACCTGGTGACTGGTCTGGAGTGTCTGTGCTTCCACCTTTGAATTATAATAATATAATTTTATTTGTACTATATTTTATGTTTAGTGTGTATCTACCTTGTACTTCTTCAAAGTCATCAAATTCAGCAGTGTGGTGGTAGTACGGATTTTGTACTATTTCTACATCCTCCAGCCCCAGCTCATCGTCGCTTCCTTCCATGCATATACTGTCTATGGCTGCCCCATCCTCTTCAATCAAGTGAGCAACGTCTTCCGCAGTGTAACAAGCCATAACAGTTACGTGCGCTGCACAACCAGCCACTCCCTTGCAAATTGCAGCACAGCTGTAGTAACGGCGCGCGTTACCGCCACCGCAGGAATGTGGGACCTCCCCCACGCACTCTGACCTCTAGCTATAGTATCCAAGTAGCGTTTACAGCGCAGTAGAGGCATACGACAAGTAAGTATTTCATGGACGCCAAATGGCGTTATGGACCCTAAGGGTCCGCAATAATTGGACGCCAATTGGCGTTATGGACCCTAAAGAGTTAAGTGATACAGCAATAATAATTAAATCAAACCAAATCCAAACCCACTAACAATGCCTTCCACCATGGCTGCTTTGAACTCCTCATATGACTGATAACATGTGGGCAAACTAATGTAAGGAGCACAGGTTGAAGCTATAGGAAGAATGTGCTCTTGCCCATGTAGGAATCGAATCCCCACTCCATCACTAAATCCCGTTGGTGGGATTTGATCAGCACCTGTCACAAATGTCAGCAGATCTTCTAAGCGCAGTGTGACAGATCTCTGCACTTATCTAAATCAATGAATTATGGACCTGTTACTGCCTTTAGATGTTTTCGTTGGAGAGGTTTAATGGCATATTGGGTACATTCCAGAAAAATTGGATGTCCCCAGATCAACAGATGACCAAAAAAATCATTTCTTATCAGCACCTTTTGCTGATGGATGTATCAACTGCACTACCAAAGAGCTACGACAATTCTTTGTGAACCATATTCACTAACTGTGAATAAATTAGTCTAGGGGAAGGCTACTGCATTTTATCCGACGTCAATGCTACTCCCTATGCATATACTCTATGAAAGGTAAGAGCACCTTTTGACAGTTATGGATCCCTTACCAAACTCTATATCCTGGAGGGTCTCTTCATATTCCAATGAGACAAAAGATTCTATCAACCTAGAGTGTTTGGTACCTCTTAAAGTCTAAAGGAAGCCAGTCGTCAGCAGTATGTGCCAATTGGGCAGGAGTTGGAAACATATTGCCACAGGTTGTCCAGTACTTCATTCGTCACACCACACTCCTTTCAGTATCTGCTTCTACAGAGTCAAAGAAAGCTAAACATATTTGCTCGAGTGTATTGGTATAAACCCAACCCAAGAGAAAATTGGTTTCACCATCATACACTTCCACAGACATAAATACTAGTGAACCTGCAACATTTCTTCTTGCGTCGAGAAGTCGCTGTTGCTGTGCAATTATTGAAAAAAGCCTTGGATTATTGGGAAGATTCTGTAAACATTGCTACTCTTTGTGGATCTAACTATGGTGTCGGATACATTTCTCCAGTTTATAATACTACCAATGGCCGGACATACAACATAGATCTGATAAGACCGCATTGCTGATAAAACATAACGCATTTCAACGGGCACCTTCACTTTTCTGCAGGTTTACAAGGAGCTGACGGGCCTTCCAAAACGTCCCCACCCATGAGGGCAATCTTTGGAGGGTATGTCTCGGAACCGGCTCAAGTTTACAGAGATTCCGATTACGTAGACTACATTGGTAAATGTATATCACGTCCTATTTATCCGTGTACATTGTGCATAAATTATCACAAATTTCATTTTTGCCTGTCTCTGACTGGCTTTTTTATGTTCCGCACATCTACAAATACTGAAGACCACCCGTTCTTTTATATGGACAAGCAAATAAAAATTTAGGAAATTTGAAAGGAAATATAGGAATTGCATAAAGAGGAAAGCAGACAATATTGGGACACAGACATGTTATGTTATATCAACGTAACATTATGGGTACGTCAATTTATCATAACATGTCTGTGTCCCAATCTTTTCCTTTCAAATTTCCTAAATTTTTTATTTGCTTGTCTCCTGTCATTTTTTTCTGGACCTAGGTACATACATTTCACTATTTTGCAGTTTAGTTGGTTACAAACGTATTAGCTAATGCATTGTACATTAGTTAAACTGTACAGATAATAGTGTGTCCATGAAGAGTTATAAGCTCTATGTAACTGCCAGTACTTAGGTTTACCATCATTTAGTGAAGTGAAGTGAGATACGGTAACGCTTGCCTGAGGCTATTTGTTGTTATATTACAAGACTTACATTGTTTACAGCGGTCTTATAACGTTGACCATTGGTGCATTACACTTTACCAGCATACCAATTTCCACATTTAGTGGAGCTTTTGTTAGTGAGATACGGCATTGCCTGCCTGAGGCTATTTGTTGTTATATTACAAGATTTACAACATTGATCATTGGGGTATTAAGCTTTACCATCACAACAATTTCCATATATAGAAGAGCTTTTGTTAGTGAGATACAGTAATGCTTGCCTGAGGCTATTTTGTACAAGATTTACATGGTTTACAGAGATTTTATCACAATGTTGATCATTGGGGTATTAAGCTTTACCATCACACCAATTTCCACATTTAGTGGAGCTTTTGTTAGTGAGATACAGTAATGCTTGCCTGAGGCTATTTTGTACCAGATTTTACATGGTTTACATAGATTTTATCACAATGTTGATAATTCAGGTATTAAGCTTTTCCATCATACCAATTTCCACATTTAGGGGAGCTATTGTTAGTGAGATACAGAAATGCTTGCCTGAGGCTATTTGATTACAGGGTTTACATTGTTTACAGAGATTTTATCACAATGTTGATCATTGATGTATTAAACTATACTATCATACAAATTTCCCATTTAGCAGGGCTTATATTGGTCAGATATAGGATTGTGTAGCCTCCACTATTATACATGGCCTGAGGCTATTTTTGTTTATTTTACAAGAAGTACATTGTTTTTTACATGACGATGCACTATACCCACAGTGGAACTATATCACTGTACCAAATTTCATGTTTAAATGTGTTACCATTAGTGAGTTACACATTTCAAGTAAAAGAAGTAGTGTGGGAAGGTGAACAATTACAAAAGAGACTTTTGACCCCTTTATCTACCATTTTATATCTTTTTCTACATATTTATGTTAACAGAAATCCAGTGAGCTGCAAACTGAAAGTGAAAGTGATGAAAAAACCTTATTTAGTTCAATCCTGCAATTTGATTGGTCAATAGCGGGTTCCTTATTTTGCATAGTGAACCTGATCCCACATAGTGAACCTACGTTTTTTACATCCGATTGACATGAATATTAACAGAGAATAGATGAGAATTTTACAACACTACATGATAATTACATCAATGATAGATAAGGAAGTACAACTATTTTACAGCACAACATGATATATACATCAATCATAACAATAACATTCCTGATATGCAGGTATGACTATTTACTTACCCTTTAGGTACCATTTTATAATCCCTACATTCTACATAATTATGTTAACAGAAATCCAGTAAGCAGCAAACTGAAAGTGAAAGTGATGAAAAAACATATATGGTTTTAATGAGGATAGACCATAGCAATCCCTATATACACAGTACTACTGTGTGACATGTACATGTATTACATTGAGTGGAGTGTCAACATCAGTATTACAAGAATCACAAGGGATAACAAATATGTTGCTATTAGCGATGGTATCTCTACACATGCTGACCTTCAGGTTGATGGTTACCATGGTTGCTGAGTTTTGCTCATTAGTTATCAATACAGTGCTGGGACTTCAAACTTCCTAAATTTTTTATTTGCTTGTCTCTTATCATTTTTTTACTATTGTAAACAATAATTTTCACTAGCACATGCTCACCATATCCATAGAACATCTGGTCCATTATTGCTATAGGCCCTAATAATGACACTCTGAGATGTATGATTAGTAGGGTGTGGTTTGGTTACTAATGGGGAAAGGTACAAGCAGCTGCGTACGCGAACTATGAACAAACCTGCTAGCAACGTACTATTGGCTGAGCAAACATGCTAGCAACTGTCAATCACCAGTGCTTTGGCTTGGTAGCGTTCCACTACTCCAGCAGACGGTACATATGTAGAGCCTCATAGTGCCTGGCAGAGAGTAACACAATGTACGCGTATGCAGTATTTGGACAGTGGAAGTAGCACAGGAATCGTCAACACATCTGTCTTTTGTTATGTAGTACTAAGTGCTAGTTGCTAAACGAATCGTCAACACATTTCTCTATTATCAGCCAGTTCACTGCACCTAGTTGCTACGCACTAGTTGCTAAGCGTTTGCGCATGCGCGGCAGATGCAATGACGTCATTAACGAGTCTTTTGTCATTACGTAATCGGTTTATTATATGACGCATACTTTTATATACGTACAATGTATGTACTCTGCACGTACATTCTTTACGTAATCGCTATACACATACATATATTGCATTGAGAGGAGTGTTAACATCAATATTACAAGAATCACTCATAATACATTGCAGGGAGAGATAACGATCAGTAGTACATGAACTACAAGGGTTAACATACCTCTACTCCCCAGTACGTAATGATACATTTCCACATGCAAAGATTCAATTTCATTGATTTTATGGTTATTGAGTTACGCTTCTTCAAGAAGAAGAAGAAGAAGAAGAAGATGGCAAAAATGTGAAAAGCACTTTTTGAGATATTACGCATATCTTACATCACTGATCAACCAATTTTTGTTTCATGGTTATTTTTCACACATTCTTTACCTTGATATCATTAAAAGTGAAATCAACTTTAAATTGAAAGTGAAAATGAACAAAATCCTTATATATGGTTTTCAATGGGGATAGACCATATCAATCCCTATATACACAGTACTACCGTACTGTGTGATAACAAGTATATAAAAAATTTAGGAAATTTGAAGTGTAATATAGGGATTGCATAAAAAGAAATGGAGACAAGATTTGGACACAGACTATGTGTTATGATATGTCAACATGTCACACTGGGATTCCTAATGTGAAGGGGTGGTGTCTCATAAATTGTGGTCTAATCCCTATACAGTACAACCTCGGTTATCCGAACCTCGATTATCCGAACCCTTGATTATCCGAACAGGCGCTGACAAGTATTTCGCTTAATTAGAACGAAATAGTACGCATACTACGCATGTGCGCGCACCGTAGCGTAGACAACTGCTTCATTGTTGAACATGGCGTCCGTTAAAAATCGAAAGAGTTGTTTTGTCTATCGAGGATAAACTAAAGATTATAAAGTTGATTGATAAGTCTGTTTCTTATAGTATTATTTCAGAAAAATTCGGAATTGGAAGGAGTACGGTGAGCGACATAAGGAAAAACAAGGAGAACATTCTCAGTTTCAGAAGACGAACGGTCGATATGGGAATGAAGAAACGACCTAAAACGATGAAGTTAGGTGAAGATAGGGAATTGGATCAAGCTTTGTACTTATGGTTCAAACAAAAGAGAATGAGTGGTGTACCTGTTACTGGTCCGTTGCTATGTGCAAAGGCGATGGAACTCAGCAAAAGCCTCAAGGCTGACACTAAATTTCGTGCAAGTGAAGGCTGGAAGTGGAGATTTTGCAAGCGCCACGGAATACGGCAGCTTTCTGTTCAGGGAGAGAAGCTTTCTGCTAACAAAGAAGAAGCTGATGAATTTGTCGCTAGTTTCAAGCTTTTAGTAAAAGAAAAGAAGTTTACCTTAAACCAGATTTTTAACTGTGATGAAACAGGGCTTAATTTTCGACTTTTACCTGAAGTTACTCTAGGTGGTAGCTTTGAGAAATCGGCCAGTGGAAGGAAAAAGTCAAAGGAGCGGATAATGTTGAATTTATGTTCCAATGCTTCAGGTTCAATCAAATTACCTTTGCTTGTTAGTGGTGGTACTTGACGTTTTTGGTGTGTTAGCCCTATTCAGTAAGTTCTATATTGGCGTATACTATACGTGTGATTGTTCATATGATCGGCAAAGCCAAACAACCACGTTGCTTTCGAAAAATGGACATGACGTTACTGCCTGTGAAATATACAAACCAAAAAAATGCATGGATGACAACTGACCAATTTATGGAATGGTTTCATGATGATTTTGTGCCTCATATCAAGAGAGAATTGGAGGTACTAGGAGAAAAGCCAACTGCAGTTTTATTGCTTGATAATTGCTCTGCCCATCCTGATGCAGAGGATTTGGTTAGTTGTGATGGTGCAATCTTTGCTAAGTTCTTACCACCTAACGTTACTTCACTAATCCAACCAATGGACCAAGGTGTTATTGAGTTATTAAAGAGAAAATACAAGTCAAAGTTGTTGCGAAGACTTATTATTGAAGATGAAGTTGGTGTGTCGGCTATTGAGTTTCTCAAGGGAATTAATCTAAAGGTTGTCACTGATCTAGTTCATCAGTCATGGACAGAAGTTAGCAGCACCAGACTTCGCAGATCTTGGCGGAAAATCCTTCCAATTACCCCGGATGCACCCACATCATCACTGAAGGAATTATACTCAATGGCAGTACCTGACGAGGAAGACTTGATTCCTGCCAAGTCTGGTAGGAATCAGACCAACTGTGGATATGGTGTATGGCAGGGCATTAGAATCCGAATTGCTCACTCTGATGCGTGTACACGAGTGCCTGCAGTCAATGATGCACCAACTCAAGAGTTTGAAACTCTCTTCCATGAACTAGGTGTTGAGATTGAACCTGACAAGATCGATGAGTGGCTTGATAGCGATATCAATGACTGTGGAGTACACATATACAGTGATGCAGAGATCTGTGAGCTGGTGTCTCGTGAACAAGACAGCACTGAATCTGATGATGAGGAATCCTGATGAAGTTCCTGTGATATCTCATGGTGATGCAGCTCGTTTTTTTGGATTGTGTTTAACATGGCTTGAAAATCAGCTTGACGCTACTGTGTACAACACGTCTGTTTTAAGGGAATTGCAATCCCTTGCAGCTACAAAGAGAATCCAATGTTTGAAACAAGCTAAACTCACTAGTTATTTTAAGTAAACTAGGTGTGTGCTTTTTATACACTGTATATATTACACATTGTACATAAGAATCATGATACATATACAAGTGTCACTTCTGCATTTAATATGGTATCTCTCTCTGTTTCCATGAACTGTCTTCGACTGGACGACCTTTTGAACTCTTGAATAAGCTCAACGTTTCCTTCAATCTTATACGTGCATGGAACTTCTAGTCCTTTGCCTCTCTTTCTTCCTCCAGTCACTACACAGGTTATTTGCCCTCCGTTAGACAAAAACCTCCAGAAAATCTTTGACAATTCGCGCGGTACACGGCCAACTACCACGCCATTCTTCTTCACTGTAGTTGCGTAGAAGTCATGCTGGTTTCCCTGTTCTTGATCCAATAAGAGCTCTTCACCTACATAGGGAGTCCATATATGTTTATAAACATGATGGCCTCGTATAACACTGTCCACAGTACATGTAGTCAGGGTCGAAACTGCCATACACGCTTATTGTAGAACCACACAAATCGAACAGCCGCGTAGATTCTATATAACGCACCTTTTTACTTATCCGAACAAATTCGGTTATCCGAACATCGAAAATTTCATTGAGACCAGAGGTGTTCGGATAACCGAGGTTCCACTGTATTGTCGTGCAGTATACAGGTAGTCAATGTGAAAGCCTTGTAAAACAGGCTAGATATAGAGCGACTTGTACAAATGTATTTAGCTCGTATGTACTATGACCATGCTACACATTGCATTTCAGTAGACAGGTATAGGCTACTACATGCTGACTGTTCTAAAAATGTCCCAACATGTTTCCAGTAGGTTTGTTTCTAATGTAGCACTTTGTTCTGAAGGTCTTGTAACATAGCTTGTAAATTGGGTACAGCAGCTTGTACCAAAGAATGTTAACATGTCATTTAGCTTGTACATAGCATGTCCATGCAAATTAACGAGTACTGACTATGCCTCCTAACTTCTCCATGCATAACAGTACTGGAGTATGTATACATAGGTGTTGTGTGAGTCCCTTACACACAATGTCATGCATTAACAATCACGTTCTGACACTGCATGACAATATAGGGATTAGACCAGGATTTATGAGACACCACCCCTTCACATTAGGAATCCAAGTGTGACATGTTGACATATCATAACACAGTCTGTGTCCAAATCTTGTCTCCATTTCTTTTTATGCAATCCCTATATTACACTTCAAATTTCCTAAATTTTTTATAGTGCCTGTACGCTCAGAACTAGCCACACTTCTAGCTTCCTCATAGACGGTGCACGGAGGCTTTTCGCTTCCCCGGTTATCCAGGAGTAGATTGATGGAGGCATAATATGTACACCCACGAAAACAATACACAGCACCACAGAACTCACCAAGCACCAAGTATGTAGCAGGAGAGAAATGAGGAAGCATGACACTGTACAGATTGTGAGATGTGTTGTTCTACACCCCCAGTTCGACCCCACATAGTTGACGGTTGATGCAGTTGTGATGTTGAAGTGACAGTATTTACCCTCCACACACCCATACACCCCCAGTTCGACCCCACATAGTTGACGGTTGATTCATATGTGATGTTGAAGTGATGGTATTAACCCTCCACATACCCAAACACCCCCAGTTCGACCCCACATAGTTGTTGAAGTGACGGTATTAACCCTCCACACACCCAAACACCCCCAGTTCGACCCCACATAGTTGTTGAAGTGACGGTATTAACCCTCCACACACCCATACACCCCCAGTTCGACCCCGCATAGTTGTTGAAGTGATGGTATTAACCATACACACACCCATACACCCCCAGTTCAACCCCACATAGTTGACGGTTGATGCAGTTGTGATGTTGAAGTGATGGTATTAACCCTCCACACACCCATACACCACCCCACATAGTTGTTGAAGTGACGGTATTAACCCTCCACACACCCATACACCCCCAGTTCGACCCTGCATAGTTGACTGTTGATGCAGTTGTGATGATGCAGTGACAGTATTAACCCTCCACACACCCATACACCCCCAGTTCGACCCCACATAGTTGATGGTTGATGCAGTTGTGATGTTGCAGTGACAGTATTAACCCTTCACACACCCATACACCCCCAGTTCGACCCCACATAGTTGACGGTTGATGCAGTTGTGATGTTGAAGTGACAGTGTTAACCCTCCACACACCCATACACCCCCAGTTCGACCCCACATAGTTGATGGTTGATTCATATGTGATGTTGAAGTGACGGTATTAACCCTCCACACACCCAAACACCCCCAGTTCGACCCCACATAGTTGTTGAAGTGACTGTATTAACCATCCACACACCCATACACCCCCAGTTTGACCCCACATAGTTGACGGTTGATGCAGTTGTGATGTTGAAGTGACGGTGTTAACCCTCCACACACCCATACACCCCCAGTTCGACCCCACATAGTTGATGGTTGATGCAGTTATGATGTTGAAGTGACGGTATTAACCCTCCACACACCCATACACCCCCAGTTCGACCCCACATAGTTGTTGAAGTGATGGTATTAACGATCCACACACCCATACACCCCCAGTTCGACCCCACATAGTTGACGGTTGATGCAGTTGTGATGTTGAAGTGACGGTATTAACCCTCCACACCCCAGTTCGACCCCACATAGTTGTTGAAGTGACGGTATTAACCCTCCACACACCCATACACCCCCAGTTCGACCCCACATAGTTGTTGAAGTGACGGTATTAACCCTCCACACACCCATACACCCCCAGTTCGACCCCACATAGTTGACGGTTGATGCAGTTGTGATGTTGCAGTGACAGTATTAACCCTCCACACACCCATACACCCCCAGTTCGACCCCACATAGTTGATGGTTGATGCAGTTGTGATGTTGCAGTGACAGTATTAACCCTTCACACACCCATACACCCCCAGTTCGACCCCACATAGTTGACGGTTGATGCAGTTGTGATGTTGAAGTGACAGTGTTAACCCTCCACACACCCATACACCCCAAGTTCGACCCCACATAGTTGACGTTTGGTGCAGTTGTGATGTTGCAGTGACAGTATTTACCCTTCACACACCCATACACCCCCAGTTCGACCCCACATAGTTGACGGTTGATGCATATGTGATGTTGAAGTGACAGTATTCACCCTCCACACACCCACCACCCCCAGTTCGACCCCACATAGTTGACGGTTGATGCATATGTGATGTGAAAGTGACAGTATTCACCCTCCACACACCCACACACCCCCAGTTCGACCCCACATAGTTGACGGTTGATGCATATGTGATGTTGAAGTGACGATATTCACCCTCCACACCCCCCAGTTCGACCCCACATAGTTGACGGTTGATGCATATGTGATATTGAAGTGACAGTATTAACCCTCCACACACCCATACACCCCCAGTTCGACCCCACATAGTTGACGGTTGATGCATATGTGATGTTGAAGTGACGATATTCACCCTCCACACACCCACACACCCTAGGCCTGAGACTATTATTCCAAAAATTTGTCCGAATATTCTATTCTGCATTTCCTATCCAATGTGCCCATTATTCTTTCACGTTTGCCTATTATTCCCAGGGGGTTGCCAATTATTCTTTTAAAAAAACTTTTACATGTAGACATAAAATTATTACACATCACGATCATTGTACTGTAACATCACAGAAGATTCAATCAAGTCGTTCAGACTACCGTACACTGAGTGTCACTAAAAGATCTCTTAAGGATGGAAAAGACCCTTTCGGCAGCTGCTGAAGATGGCTGCACAACTGCAACCTTTGAGGCAGCTGTTGACCAATGTGGCAGTGATCTCACGTGATTCTTCCAGAACATCAAAACGTCGTGTGACGGATCCACATCTTCACACGCAGCGATGTAGTTTGGCAGCTCAGTTTTCAGCTGCTGCAGTTCACGGTTGTCCAGAAAAGGAAACACACTCAAACTATCCACAGTTTGTGCATCGATGTTCATCTCGTTAACTCTAGCTGGTACAAAGAGGCGGGCGGCCTTGAATGCTTGGAGTGGATTTTCATTGAATCATTCAGTCTCTGTTGGTAGTACTGAATGGCTGGACTAACACAGGCTTTTCCATACGCTATCAATTGCTGTTCAGTAACTGAATTGCCAGAACTTAACTCCCTAGATACTGCATTAAGGTTGGGGTAGTTCGCAATATTCACAGCTGCTGTGAGTACAGAAATACTCTCGTAACACAGAAACACAAGTGGTCCATCACCCTCCAGATTGTAAGTACCGGTGACAAATTGGTGCCCAAAATCAACTATGGTAGCCAGTTCTACCTTTAGAAACACCTTCTTTGCTGGGTCATTCAGCAGAGCAATCAATTTCGATTTAGTCGTATGTGAGAATTCATCATTGCTTTTAACAAAGCTGTCTACATCAGGAAACAGTTCAAACACCTGTTTCATGCACTCCCACTTTGACCACCATCTAGTTGGACAATAGCTTCGGATTGGCCTGCCAGTCTTTTCCTTCCAAAGAAGCTTAGCCTTACTGCTATGGCTGAAAAGAGATAACCATGATAGCATAAAATCTGAAAGGGTTGGGACACAAATCTTATCCCCCACCAGATCTAGGGTGTGAGAAGAACACCCAACATCGAGTAGATTGCTGTAGAGTACTTTCATGAACCACACAGCAACATTGTTCACTGCAGCCTGATCCCTCATACAGGCCAAAAGACAATTGGGCAAAATACCATACTCTCTAGATAGTGTATCCATGACAACTTGAGCAATTTCTTCTCCAGTCATTGATTTCTGAAGAAGTTTCAAGCGAATAAGTCTTTGTTGCATGCTCCATTCCTCATCTGTGTATCGCACCACTATAGCCATAGCTTCACCAAGCCTTGTGGTTCCATCGAATATAACCGACAAGTACTTGTTAGAAATTTCCTTTTTTATGCTTTCTTGCTCTTGTGCAAACACAAAAGGTATGAGGTCTGCCATTTGACGTCTGTCAGCAAGCCGCAATGCATTCTCTTCTAACAAAGGACGGAAAAAGTTCAACCTGTTCAATGGAGTAGCGGTACGCAAGAAAACACGTAACACCTATAGATTTGTTGATCCTCAGGAAGGGTTTCACCTCTACGGTGTTCTGCCTTCGCAGCTCTAAGTGCTTGTACAATGTCCCTTTCCACAACTTCCTTCCTAGCCAAACGAGCCTTCCCCATATCCCGTGCTTATTCGAGCGTATGTGATTGCGCACGACAGTGCTTTTCAACCCAACTTCCTCCCTACAGGCATTACAAAATAGCCTCTTGTTAGCAACAGTTAGGCTCTCGTTCGGGAATTCTTTGACGCAGGTTCACCAGGAAAGCCGATTCAGTAGCTACCGATCCACTACCGGTAGTGTCATCCGCAGCACTTTCCCCGGTGCTTGTGCTGCTGCCAGGCTGGGAAGTCGACGCCATCAATACACGTGTCCTGTGTTCGAGTCCGCTCCATTTCATGACTTGACAATAATAAGCTTACCACACATGCGCGCGCTGCGCACGCGCGCATCGTGCTCTGAGCCTCTGACGCCCGATTATTCTCGGGATTGTTCTTATTCCCTGAGCCGCCTATTATTCTTGAAAATATTCGGGAATAATCGGCACAGGACTAACACCCCCCCAGTTCAACCCCACATAGTTGACGGTTGATGCATATGTGATGTTGAAGTGACAATATTCACCCTCCACACCCCCACATAGTTGACGGTTGATTCATATGTGATGTTGAAGTGACGGTATTGACCCTCCACACACCCACACACCCCCAGTTCGACCCCATATAATTGATGGTTGATGCATATGTGATGTTAAAGTGACTGTATTAACTCATACACCCCCAGTTCGACCCCACATAGTTGACGGTTGATGCATATGTGACGTTGAAGTGACGATATTAACCCTCCACACACCTACGCACCCCTACATAGTTGACAGTTAAACACCTTAAACATGGCAATCTTAAAGGTAAATGCACATATGCACTCCCCAATTCACTGTACAGTAAGTGCACAAAATACACATGTACATATACATACATGTATATATGTACAAGTCTGTACATTTCTACAAACCTTTTTAGCATAGGTTATTACAGTAGGCACACTTCACCATGCAGGCTCACAATAGGCTCTACATTTGTTCAGGGGGCAGCATTCACTTGGTTTCTTTGCTTGCACAGTAGGCAGTCTGTGTATTGCGGTTATAGAAACTAACACTTGAATATAGCCTTGAACTCACCCAAGAGACTTAATCCTATCATGGCCAAGGAGAGGAACAGAGCCAGGCAGAAAGTGTAGCTACCTGGTGTCACTATTTATGAGTTTGACTTCCAATTGACGAAAACGGTAAAGTGTGTTATACGTATACACTACAATAGATAAAACTAAATTTGCCACATGTACTAATTTGATGTCCGTTTATATACCTTTATGCATCAGATTGAAGTACATGTATTAGGGACACTGCTCACTGCTCACTGTTACTAGCAATCAAAAATCTGCAAATTGGTTCAAAAGCTGAGATAAAACATGATTGACTTTTGTTCCCTGTACACTGATCAATGTAAACTTACTGTGTTTGTTAGATGAGAAACTTCTATAAACTCTGCTACACTTGCACTGACAAAGGTTTCTTCTAGATAAGGTGTGGAGAGACGGTCTTCTCTGTAACTGTCTGTAACATATCATGAGAATGTACATATACTCAAGATTGTAGTGTAGCTACACAAACATATAGTATACACTCACAGAGCAGTGACCCATTGCCTGATGAATGTCCCTCTCCTCCGCATACAGACAGCAACATATAGTCCACAACCACCTCCAGCTAACTCTGTCACAAGGGGAGGGAGGGAAGAGGGGGGAGGAGGAGGAGGAGAAGGAGGATGTTTTGATTTCAGCAATCACTCCATTCCCTGTCCCTCTGTTCCATATTTCAAAGGAACACTTCTTCCACATTGTGAACACATACTAGTATGTATGTGGTGTATATATATTTTTTCTATCCTCCTCCTCCTCCTCCTCTTCTGCCACCCCTTCCCATCCCCACCCGAGGCAAGCATGGCATTCTCTGCTCTTTTTTCTCTCCCAACCCTTTTTTCCCTCTTTTTAGCCCTCACAGGAGTGATATTCTGTGACTGGGTCACACAGATTGGAGATAATACTGCATCCACTATAGTGTGCAGACCCAACGGTGTGTGGAGAACAGAGAGAGCGAGACATACTTACAATGCATGTCTTAGTTTGTTTTTCTATGAAAACTTAGCCATATCATTAGCCATCCAGTTCCAGTCTGTGTTTCTGTATGCTTGATGCACAGCCTGGGATAAGGATGACTTTCACATTCACTCCTGCGACAACATCACATTAAAGTGATTACCACGTACAAACATAATATACATGGTAGGCCGAGAGTAATCTTCTCCATATGTTTCAAAATCAATGATTCCTGGGTTATACAGTTGATACTGCAACTGATCTGAGTTATATGATACAATATTGACTCCCAACATGAGTGCTAATGTTATCACCTCAGGTATAGTTCCCCATGAACCATCACGGTCCATTCTACTACCTTCAATATATTCATCTATTGTAACAAATTCATGTTCAATATGGTTAGCTAGGAGTCTCATACATAGGTCAGTGGACCGCATATATTCTATTATGCGTCTTCGTCTCTCTCTATCTCTCTCTCTCTATCTCTCTCTCTCTCCCTCTCTCTCTCTCTATCTCTCTCTCTCTCTCTCTCAACACATCTTTCTTTGGCTTATATAGTACTAAGTGCTACTTGCTATACAAATCATCAACACATTTCTCATGTTTCTCCATTATCAGCCGGTTCACTCTGCGCCTAGTTGCTACGCGCTAGTTGCTAAGCATATGCGCATGTGCGGCAGATGTAATGACGTCATTAACGAGTCTTGTTTCATTATGTAATCGTTTTATTATATGATGCATAAGTACAACGTATGTACTATGCACGTACATTCATAATGAATTTACGTAATCACTAATATACATGTACATTGACAGCAGTGTTAGCATCAGTATTACAAGAATCACAAGGGTTAAAAACATATGATTTTGTTATGTTGCTATTAGCGATAATATCTCTTCACCTGCTGACTTTCAGGTTGATGGTTGCCATGGTTGCTGATTTTTGCTCATTAGTTATCCTCATTCATAATACATTGCTGAGTGAGATAACAATCAGTAGTACAAGAACTACAAGGGTTAAATATTATACGTCTATTCCCCAGTACGTAATGATATATTTCCACGTGCAAAGATTCAATGTCATTGATTTTATGGTTATTGAGGTACGCTTCTTCAAGAAGAAGAATAAGATGAACATGGCAAAAATGTGGAAAGCACTTTTTGAGATATTACGCATATCTATTTTTGTATACTGGTTATTTTTCAGACATTCTTAACTTTGATATCATTAAAAGTGAAATCAACTTGAAATTGAAAGTGAAAATGAACAAAATGCTTATATATGGTTTTCAATGGGGATAGACCAATATACACAGTACTACCGTACTGTGTGATAAGTATAGTATTATTGACGTCTTGACCATAAATAAATACTCTTAGGTATTACAAGTTTACCAACTAACTAGCTTACAAATACATTACCTATATATACCAAACCTACAACAAGGAAATGTAGTATGACAGCTGTGAGGTGACTATGTGGTAATGAACACTACAGAGATAGGCCCACGTATGAATAGAATGAATAGAAGTGGTAACCAGTGATAACTAGTAAGATAGTGATCAATACAGTGGTGATTAATACATGAATAGTTCAATAGAATAGTGCTCATTCCACAATAAGTAAATAAAAAATTAGGAAATTTGAAGTGTATATAGGGATTGCATAAATATGAACAGAGACAATATTGGGACACAGACATGCTATGTACATCAACATACCTTTTAGTACATTGATGTATATAGCATGTCTGTGTCCCAATCTTGTCTCTGTTCATTTTTATGCAATCCCTATATACACTTATTTCCTAAATTTTTATTTACTTGTCAATAATCATTTTTTATAATTGTAAGCAATAATGTCCATTAGCACATGCTCACCATATCCATAAAACATCTGGCCCATTATTGCTAGAGGCCCTAATAATCACACTCTTAGTAGTTATGCAATGCATATGCTTTTGTTATGTTCCTATTAGCAATGATATCTCTACACATGCTGACTTTCAGGTTGATGGTTACCATAGTTGCTGAGTTTTGCTCATTAGTTATCCTCATTCATAATACATTGCTGGGAGAGATAACGAACAGTAGTACAAGAACTACAAGTGTTAACAAAAATATACCTCTATTCCCCAGTACGTAATGATACATTTCCAATGCAAAGATTCAATTTCATTGATTTTATGGTTATTGAGTTAAGCTTCTTCAAGAAGAACAATAATATGAAGAACATGGGCAAAACTATGAAAAGCACTTTTTGTGATATTCGCATATCTTACATCACAGATCAACCATTTCATGGTTATTTTTCACACATTCTTCACCTTGATATCATTAAAAGTTCAAATTGAAAGTGAACAAGAATAATATCCTTATATATGGTTTTCAATGGGGATAGACCATAGCAATCCCTATATACACAGTACTACTGTACTGTGTGATAAGAAGATGAAGAACATGGGCAAAAATGTGAAAAGCACTATTTGTGATATTCGCATATCTTACATCACAGATGGACATTCTTCACCTTGATATCATTAAAAGTGAAATCAACTTCAAATTTAAAATGAAAATGGAAAATATCCTTATATATGGTTGGATAGACCATAGCAATCCCTATATACACAGTACTACCGTACTGTGTGATATGAAAACTTATATTCGTTCTATTGGAAGTTCTTGGGACAAAAGTGGTCAAAAACTGTCTCTTCATAGGTGTGTAATGTAGCTGTAGTAACATTATACGAAGCGGCTAATACGTCAAGCTGATTGATATACTATGGTGTATTAGCAAGCTCAGCAGCTGGTTACACGCCTTCTTGTTGTCTGTGTCCTATTCAGTATTCCTCAGCATACCTAGACTGTATGAAAGATTAGGAGTGTATAAGCCTCAGGCTTAGTGTAGGCTAAAAAGAGGTAGTTTTTAAGCGTCACGCCGCAACAACTGTGACTAAGCAACTAGCTACTGTTGGTTTTCTTGAGAAACTAACTAGTAGGAATCAGTAACTACCGTGGCTCTAGCGACCACCAGTGTTGCTAGATACCACCAGCTAAGAGAAGTACACGGCACAAGTTGAAGACATATAACATCAGTATAGTTGTGGCTAGTCTAGCAGAGCAGAGAGCGTAGTACAGCACAAGACGCATGCCACAGCCTGTTTTAATATTCAGTATCGCTCCATGCCAAACTCATGCATCACCGGAATAGTAAAAATTCAACCAGAACATACAATAACGCCTTAATTACGCTTTGGCGGTAAGTGATCAAAGCTTCACTACTTGAAGATGCCAGTATTACACAGCAGTAATCTGCCAGTAAATTGTCAGTGTACTAGAAATTTACAGAAGATATACTAGCTGTATACCACACAGTATAACAGCAATAAACCATCAAACTGGAACAAAATATTTACTGGTAGTTTACTCAACCTGAACATACATAGTACACCTTCAGTACTTTCCCAGTAGACCAATGTACACCTTCAGTACTTTCTGAGTAGACCAATGCTGTACATTGGTAGTTTACTGCTAGTATACAACTAGTATATCATTTTATATACTGTTATATATTGTCACTGCTTGAATAAACAAAAATCAGTATACACTACAATAAACAGTGGAAAGGAATAACCAAACAAATTCAGTGTTTTAGTTCTTGTTCTGTTAGAGTTCATTCAGCTGCCGTGAAAGTAATCTTCTTCCTCGCCCACATGTGCCATCTTCTTAGGGCGGTTATAGAGCTATATATGTGCATAAAATAAAAACATAACAGATCTAGAAACACACATATAATATACATGTATATACCCTCTGCTGTCGAGAACGTATACGTCGTCTTAGAGATTGCTGATCCACTCTCTCCTGAGAACGAGGATCAGTAGCAGTCGATTCCCTCCAGTGTCGTCGCCGCGACTCAAAATATCGCTGTACAGCTCCTACAATACATATACAGTGCAGCACAAAAGTATTTTAAAATTCCACATTATTTTATTGGATTTACTTTCAAAACTGTACTGATTCTCCTTTCCTTTGGATATCTCCTCTTGATTTTGGCCTTAACCTTCATATTATGTGCATCCTTGGCACTAAAAATTACCACACGAAAATTGTATTATATTATAAGTTGCTTACCCTAGTTGTGGTCTGAACTGATCATCTTCATCAAAGGCATCGTGTACCATGATATTGTTTTCTGTATAATGGCAAAATTTAACTCTAACACAAAGAGGGTGTACATCATAGTTCACAGTAAGCTGTGATGGAACCCTCTTCTTTTCTTCTGGACTGCTAGAACTACTTGGACCAGAGTCAACTTGTGATTGCAAGGCTGATACAGTTGACTCAAGCGTGCTTAATCTCTGGCCCATATCCTTGAACATCGACATAAGCTCTTTTTGGGACTCAATTAAGGTTGTTAGTTGACCATTAGTGCGGCCATGAAATGGCATTGGTGGGGTTGTCCACGAGTACAGATCTGGGTAAGTAGGTCTAGGAGGTTGCCCCCTACCATATGCACCCTCTTGCATAATGGTATGTTCCTCCAGGGACGAGTTACAAGTGAACGCTGGCTCATCAATCTGACCATCAGGATATACATCATGTCCACCAGTAAATTCACTGGGCCCTAGTCTACAGCATGACTACATTTAATCAGATAATAAAAACCCTTTACAAAACACACCGGGATACTGCAGGGCGATTACCACGATAAAAGTTACTTCCTGTGAACATCTTCAACCTATACACCTGAGTACAAAAGTGGGTTACTAAGACATAGTACGTATGGATATCTGCATGTATTACCTGGTTCGTTCATAACCACGGCAACGAGTCCATACCTTTCACTAGACAAGCGCGTATCTATGAAAAAAAGAGGCATAGAAATAGGCGTATAAACTACGATAAATGCACCAAAACAAGACGTCACGGATGAACAACACGGCCACAGAATACTATTGGTTAGCTTCCTCGTTGGGAGGGGTGAGTGGCAGGGTGTTGCCAAAGCCCAATCACACCAAAGCCTATAGAGATCTTAGTGCTTTGCTTTTGCCGCCTTTTCTGATTCTTATTCTTCGAATCTGGGCAGTAATTTCGAAATACGGTATATACTTTCGAAGCGCGATGGAGCCAAAAAGAAGGAAGTTTAACAAGCTTTACTGTCAGCATTGTGAACAGGAGGTGTCCAAGTCAACGTTACACACTAATTGCACTGCTCTTTGGGGGGGGGTTGGGGGGCCTAGACTCTCATGTGTAATATCTCATTTAGGAATCTGTGTTACCCTCTAATATGAGTGTAGAGGAAACTGAACCTGAGAGCTCAGTAGAAATTTGGGTAGGCTCAGATGGTGAAGCAATGAACCTAATGATGAAATCAGTGCCTCTCAGCAGGGACTGACTCCTCCCTCGTTGGTCCCACTAAGGTTTATGGTCATTTTTCTACTGTCATGGCAGGCATTATTTCATATACCGAATATTGCCATAGATTTTGCTTTCAAGTTTATTTCCATTCTTCTTCACAAGCTAAGTGATCTGGTTGAATCCAACAAGCTTAGACTGTTAGCAAAAACATTTCCAACAACTATGCTTAAGGCCCATACATGCCAAGGTATCAGTCGTGAAAAGTATCAGCCATTAGTTGTGTGTAGAAAGTGCCATTCTACATATGACTACAATACCTGCCTTAAAACTTCAGTCGACCAGAGAAACATTGCCACTTGTTCTTTCGTTCGATATCCACGACATCCTCAAACACGACTACGAACACCTTGTGGAACTTCGTTGTTGAAAAAGGTCAAAACATCATCACATAAGACCCTGTATAAGCCAATCAAAGTCTTTTGTTACCGCAGCGTAATCAATGCAATTCAAGATTATGTTTCACTAAGTGGATATTTGGAAATATTTAGCCATTGGAAGGCTAGAGTGGAAATTCCCCATGGTCTGATGGCTGATGTGTATGATGGCGATGTGTGGCAGTCTTTTAAGACTGTGAATGGCCAAGAATTTCTTTCTAGTAGGTATTCTCTAGGGCTTCTGTTAAATGTGGACTGATTTAACCCATATAAGCATGTAGAATACTCAGTTGGTGCCATATACATATCTATTCTCAACTTTCCAAGACGTTTAAGATATCAGAAGGAGAATATGATTTTAGTTGGCATCATCCCGGGCCCTAATGAACCAAGCTTACATATCAACTCATTTTTAGAGCCTCTTGTGGAAGATTTGCAACAGTTATGGAAAGGTGTGGATATGACTTCTCCAGATGGTGTTAAAACTATACGTGCTGCCCTTTTGTGTACTGCTTCTGATATATCCGCTACTAGGAAACTATGTGGATTTGTTGGACATGGTGCACTAAAAGGCTGTTTAAAGTCTTTTCCAACCACTGAATTTGGAACAAAACCTGATTACTCTGGTTTCCAAAGGAACACATGGCCCAAACGAGACCTGAGTGACCATCGAAAACAAGGAATGAATTGGAAGCACGCACAAACTTTGAAAAAGCAGCAAGATATTGAACGTGTATATGGAATTCGATTCAGTGAGCTGCTTTGTCTGCCCTACTATGATTCCATTCGATTCTCGGTTGTTGATCCAATGCATAATGTTCTTCTTGGTAGTGCCAAACACATTGTAGTGCTATGGAAAGAAAATGGCAAAATATGCATTTCACATTTGTTCAAGATATTGTTGACAAATTTGTTACACCAGCTGACATTGGTCGTATACCAAGAAAAATTTCATCCGGATTTGCATCATTTATGGCTGATCAATGGAAGAACTGGACATTGATATTCTCACAAGTTGCACTTCCTTTTTCTCTGATTCTTCCTGATAATCATTACCGCTGTTGGCATGCATTTGTTATGGAATGTCAGTTAATGTGCTCCAGGGCTATATCCAGAGCTGGTGTATCTGAAATGGATTGTTATATGATGTCATTTTGTAAAATGATCTCTTTGGTCCTGGTGCCTGTACACCTAACCTGCATCTACATGGGCATGTTCAAGAGTGTTTTTTTTGACTATGGCCCTGCCGATGCCTTTTGGCTATTCGCATTCGAAAGATTAAATGGAATACTTGGTGCTGTCTCAACTAATCATCAGGCAATTGAGGTACAGCTCATGAGAAAATTCTTTCCAATCAACAAGTGCTTCAGCAACTTAATTCTTAATTCTACTTTCTGAACTTCCTCTTATGGAGCCACTATCTGTGGACAAGATGGCCAAACTATGCAACCTTATTCCATCAATTAGAGAAGGTTGCCTGATGGGTGACGATTTAACTGAAATTAATTTAATAATGAAGGCATGTTTTGGTTATTCCTACAGTAAAACACTTATGCTTCACGAGTATTCAACACTCTTCAATAATGAGCTTCATGGCTCATTAGGTTCTCTTCACACCAACTCATCTTTGGTCTATGTAGGGAAGCAATATCACAGACCAGGATTTGTTGCCAAGTACTTAAAAATTACAGATATGCTACATTCAAACACTACACCATCTACTAATAGAGCAGTAGCTCTTTTCGTTGCAGCTATTAATAGCATCCATACAAAGACTGGTTTGGAGCTCCAGTTGAAGTATGGTAAAAGACCATCCACCATTCAATGCCACACACATTTGTTCTTGTAACTGATATCATCTGCCGATGTGCACACGTCTCACATAAAGTTAGATTCAGTAGAGAACTGGAAGAAAATGTAACTGCTGTTGTACCAATCAAGTATTATACAGGTTTAATACAAGCAATTGTCTATTCAAAAGTCAATCAATATTGAACATTTATACATGTACATGGTCTTGCAGTGGAGCCATATGTCTATATAAATGTATATGGCCAGAATTTGTATCACTCGAGGTAGTAATTAATCTTGACTTCAACATCTGTAAAAATGGTATTTCAGTCACAACAATTGTCAGCACACACACACACACACACACACACACACACACACA
This sequence comes from Theonella swinhoei, assembly GCA_963970385.1. Lineage (NCBI taxonomy): Eukaryota > Metazoa > Porifera > Demospongiae > Tetractinellida > Theonellidae > Theonella > Theonella swinhoei. The sequence goes on along the minus strand of OZ019948.1, from coordinate 10,004,259 downwards.
CACACACACACACACACACACACACACACGCACACATGCACACACAACACACACACCTGCCAAAGTCAACCAGCTGAAGCTGATATAACTGACATGAGGAACATGCATGCATGCACGTACACATACACAAACACCTCTGCCAAAGTCAACCAGCGAAAGCCGATGTAACTGACATGAGGAAACATACACACAAATACCTCAGCCAAAGTCGACCAGCAAAAGCTGATGTAATTGACATGAGGAACATGCAATGCATGCACATACACACACACAAACACGTCTGCCAAAGTCGACCAGCCAAAGCCGATGTAACTAACATGAGGAAACATACACACACAAAAACACACAAATACCTCTACCAAAGTCGACCACCTGAAGCTGATGTAACTGACATGAGGAACATGCATGCATGCACGTACACACACACACAAACACCTCTGCCAAAGTTGACCAGCCAAAGCCGATGTAACTGACATGAGGAAACATACACACACAAAAACACAAATACCTCTACCAAAGTCGACCACCTGAAGCTGATGTAACTGACATGAGGAACAAGCATGCATGCACGTACACACACACACACAAACACCTCTAAAGTCAACCAGCCAAAGCCGATGTAACTGACATGAGGAAACATACACACACAAAAACACACAAATACCTCTGCCAAAGTCGACCAGCTCAAGCTGATGTAACTGACATGAGGAACATGAATGCATGCACGTACACACACACAAACACGACCAGCCAAAGCCGATGTAACTGACATGAGGAAACATACACACACGTACACACACACAAATACCTCTGCCAAAGCCGACCAACTCAAGCTGATGTAACTGACATGAGGAACATGCACACGCGCACGCACATGCACACACACACATACACACACTCCTTTGCCCCCGAGAGACTTGCAGATTTAGTTTACAATGCACAATGCTTATCCTTAACTCCACCGCGATCCAGGCATCGTCGTCTGGTCTAGTCTACGTCTTGGTCAGGTCAGTAAGTTCGTCCCGCTTAGCTCACGCGTTTTGTGCGCATGATTTCTCACGTGTTTCGCAGAATAAATGAGCAAGAAGAGGACACTAGTCTCTAAGAGAAGGCAGAGAATGAAGCAAAAGAAAAAGATGAGATTTTCAAAAAAGCAGCCACAGATAGATATTGAAGGTTTCTTCAGATCATCCTGGCGGAGCTAACACGCAAGAGAGCATTCCACTTGACTCTGAGGATGAATGCGACTCCTTTGGAAGCCCAGGATCCCCTCCGCCTACTCCGTCAGATATTCTTTCATCACCTCCACATGAAGCATCTGGAGAAGAGATGGTATCTGAGGTGAAATGCTTACAGGAGAAATGCAAGTTTTACAAAACGCTTTTAGCCAAAAAGTTGAATCTGAACACACTTTAAGACAAAAGCTTCAAGACCAGCAATTAAAGATGGAGGATGTTGTTTCAGAAGCTAAACGCAAGATAGTTAGTGTATGAACCTTTTGGAAGGATTAAATATTCCGAGAACAGAGTAGATCTGGCATCATTATCAAGAGCTATGTGTAAAAAGAAATTTGTTTGATTCTTTGTGCATACAATATTTGCTGGTGTACTAAATAGTATATGACATGTACACCACAAGTAAACTCACAGCAAATCAATCGTTGATATTTACTTATGATTTACTGGCAGTACAACTATGTGTGCTTTACTATCTTTTCCACTGTCAGTTAACTCCAGGTTTACATTTTGGTACTAGGCAGGTAAACTAAGGAGGTTCAAGCAGTGCTTTCAGCTGCAATTGCAATGATGGAGCACAAAGTCATAGTTGCTAGTTCTGAAGTAGGGTGTTCTTCTACTGGGACAAATGCATTCACCAGCTACCCACTCTGCACCCTAATGCTTTTCTGCTGCAGCTCGGTAGTGGCTATGCGGAGGGAATTAACGCCTGTATCACAGGAAAAGTGGTCACATTAGACACTTCCTGTAGTAGGCTACACTTAGGTCAACAGAGAACAGCGGGCGAAGTATTCAGTAGGTGGAAGAGCTATTACGGATCAAGAGACAGAGTAAAAGTGAAGTTGGGTCTACAAACTTCATGGTTGGGGAAGGGGAAAGAGAGTGTTGAAGAAGAATTAGGAAGAGCAGATGTGTGTTTGTGTGTGTGTGTGTGTGTGTGTGTGTGTGTGTGTGTGTGTGTGTGTGTGTGTGTGTGTGTGTGTGTGTGCGTGAATGTGTGCGTGTATTCAAAAATGTATAGACAAGACTGGCTGAAGAGAGAGCAGTGGAAGAGGAATCGCTGGAATACATTAGAGATGAAGAGAATAGAATTGAGGAGATGAGCACTTGAGAATAGAATTGAGGAGACAGCACTTGGCTTTGATGAGGTTGGTTACTTACATACATGTATTTGCAAATACCTTTAAGTGACTTCTAGGTAGGAGAATGACAGAAGAGAAGGAAGGTATCTCAGATACAGAGCTATGCATCTTCCACACTACAGCCATGTATGGTGTTGCACGTGTTAACCCCTACAGCAGTAACAGCAGTTAGTGAAAACCACTCTCTGATGTAGCTTCCTCAGCTTCTCCAACACCCTCCACAGAGGCCTCTGCAGATGATATTACACTCTATCTCCTGGATCGTTTCGGTGTATCTGATGAGTTCTACCATGAACTTGCTCAGGTATATAACATTTAATGCAAGTGCTGTGGCTATTTTTACCTGTAGGCTTATATTATACACAGACTGCATACATGTATGCTGCAGTACAAGTATACGTAGTAGTTGCATCCAGACATACCCAGATTACACCACATTAAGAGGTTGAGGACATCACTCGACAGTGACATTGAGACCATCAGCCTCCCAACACCATACATAGGGAAGTCCACGCACTTCCGGGAGATAATGACAAAGACTTGCAGCTATTGTAAGTTGGCACATAAGTAAGTATAACCACCGTGTACAATACTTTCCTTTGATAAAGTTGGAGAGGGCACATGTACCACCAGAAACCTGCATAACACTGAAGTTCTCTGGTGATGGTGCTAAGATTGCTGCAACATCGAGCATGATCTTCCTCATATTCTCTTTCACAGAACTTGCAGACAATGTTCTTTCAGCTGCAGGTACACTCCACAAATGCGCAGAGCAGGGTTAAGCAATCGGTTCTGTCTGTCTGTCAGTCAGTCGTCAAAAAATATTGAAATCCGTCCTCTGTGCACAGTATATGGCTTTAAAGAACATTTGAATAAGAGAAAAACGTATTTACTTCCCTTCCTGGGCGCCGGTTTCATCCACATGGCTCAGTGCTAGCCGTTCCAAAAATTAGGGAAGTTCGCCCCGCCTACCGTACTTGCAGATGGAATGCACGGATGGTGTTTAAAATTACGGAGAGCATGCATGGGGTAGCCTTATACGGTCAGTATAACGTGGTAGTTTATTTGTGCAGAGAGAAGCCCTCTGAGCGACCAAACTCGCCGTGGGGTACGTATTCTTCGAATACTCTAGTTGAGACTTGAGGGATTTGATCTCTCGTTCCAGATCTCTGCTTTTCTTAAGCAGTTGTTTATATTCTTTTTGTATATTCTGGTATTTTTGCTGAAGTTTCAGGTACCGCAACTTACCCCTCTTTTCGCGCTGGTCTACATGGCGGATGACCATTTATTCTGAATGGGAGCTGGCTTAAACCTGAACATGGGTTCAGAGGAAACACAGGCACATCATCAGGATTTGGTGGAAAGCATAGGTGGTAAAAGCAGAGGTGGTGAGTTTGGTGAAAGCAGAGATGGTGAAAGGGTAGGTGGTGACATCATTTTTGTTTCAGGAGACACTGTATCCTCCTTCACTTTGTTACCTGTTTGGGTGTGCAATAAAGCACCATAATATGGACTACGCATGTTCTGGGCAAGCTTAGCAGATGCCTACATTCACAGCCATGTTATTGCTGTAAGTTCATGTTAACAATAAGTAGGCAATTCTGGGATGCATGCAAATGCTTACTTGGTGTGTAGAGTACTAACGACCTTTATTCCTCAGACATATGCAATGAACCTTTTTGTATATGTTTTCCGGCCTACTGATGTTCATCGTAGCTGCCAGTTGAGGGTCAATCTTCACCAGAAGTGCACCTACTTCCTTGTTAGTTAGGCTAGGAAAATTGGCCTTTCAGGTTGACATAGAATCCATTACATGGGTTTGGTAGTTAGTGCCCATGTAATGTCCTCCTCCTGGGTGAGTGGATATTGTGTCCAATTGAAATTGGTAAATTTAATGTTGGGACAAAAGAGTATTTTAGGCATATTTTCATTGAGAAAACACAGATTCAATTTGGATGTTAAACAATCTTGCACTCAGATTTTCTCACTAGTCCACTAACAAAGATGCTAGTCAGCAATTTTGTCTTTCTTATTCCCAAATATGATACTGGTGTATTGTGTGTATGTTTTACTACCAAAGCACTGCCAAAACACATAGTTATGTATCTTTTACTCAAATTGTGGCTAAAGAATGGTGCTGATATCATTGATATTTCCCTACAATCAGTAGACGGAATGCAACTCAGCAATTGTGTATTTTCTTTTTCTAAGGTATGACAGGAAACAATGCTAAAATACTCTGTCTTTTCCAAATACAGAAAAAACAAAAATGCAAGTCAGCAACCTTATTTCAAATTGGTATGGAAAGACATACTGCTGATGTACACAGTTCTTTTATAGACCACAGAAGTAATCGGCAATTCAGCTAATGTGTATTTTCTTTTTAGACAAATAGTGGTGTAGATAATTATATTCCTGCTTTTATATAAATGCAGGTCTGATTTTCTCTATTTCGATATGTTATTGTCCTTTTCCTTACCACCGTGGTAGCTAAGTAATGAATTCTGCATTTTCCTACTAATTATACACAGAAATGCAAATCAGCAAATCTCTTTTCATTTATAGTTTATGGCAATTGCAATGCACGGAATGGAGCATGGTCTACTATATGTATTTCCAACATGCCATATGACAAGTCCATATTACAATTGCTTTTCTCCAGCCACAGGCTCCACCCCTCAATAATATGATCAAGACCTCCTGACAAGATCAAAGGCCAGGTTCTCTGGTGAATAAGCCACACCTACGAGCGTGTGGTCATGCCAAAACTATACATTAATTCATCTTTATGACATCATATTATTGATAATCTCATGATCACAGCTTTTTATTGACATCATATATATTTCCAAAAAGGATTATGTGGATTTGCCGTTCATTATAACATATAGGAAAGTCAAACCATACAAAACATGATCAATACAAATGTCCATTGGTGTTGAAATAGTGGTAATTAATACTGAAATTATAAGAGTGAAGTATTCATATTCCGATAGAACAGTACACACCATTCAGGTCTTAACTCAATCACTATCATCTTGCTCAGGATCTTCTGGCTCGGGCATATCACTGCTACCCAGGAGTGGTGTAATTGACTCCAAAAACTCTTTCAAGTCCACGAAGCACTGTTGTGCCACGAAAAGCATGCTCAAATCTGCAAACTGGACAGTTACGAGAAACTGCCTTTCTGAGAGGACCAGGGTTATTACCCGCCAGTAGAGACTGCTTAATACCAATTTTTGGAATATCAGAATTCCTCACGGCATATTTCAGAGGATATCCTCTCCAAAAGTGAAACCCTAAACAGGGACAACAATAAAATCTTATACACCATTGTAAACTATACATAGGTGCACAGTAACGACAGCATCCAACTTATTTGTGCAGTTTATACATTGTGTATCTTATACCTTGTGTCCTCTCGGTATTTTCAACTTCATATCCATCAGCAGAAACCAATGTATACTCAGCACCACACTTGCGCTGCACAACACTTCGAATATAGTTTACATTGGCAGTGGATTCATCCACATCAATGAAAATATGCCCCATGATTGAAAATTCACACTTTCCATTTGATAGTCGCCTTAGTGAGGCCTGAAAAACTTTAATTCTGCAGGTTTTGTTCTTCCTTGATGCGAAGTGAGGCACTTCAGATGGTCCCTCCATTGAAAATGATGTCCCAGGAGTTGACACCTGTCTCTCAAGTGGTGATCCCATCACTTGAAGAACTGATGCAGCATCATCAGGAAGATCAAAGGAAGTGTTTGATGAATTAGGTAAAAAGGCACGGTTTCTATATTTTTCTCTTAGCCAAATTGTAGCAGGATCCAACTGCATGAAAAATATAGAAATGCTAGGTCATTCCAAACAGTATAGCTCTAATTCTTAATCAAGGAATAGCACTAAAGTGCAAACACATGGCACATATACATTCTACGTAAATTATGCGCATGCACATGTGTAGATCAATGACGTTTACATTGAAACCCTGCCTCCATCTATAAGAACCGCAGGTAGAGCAAGTTTCTTTCTATTCTATTTTTATACTGTCTCATAATAAATGCCCCATCACTGCATCATTGGGCAGTCTTGCAAGCAGCAATGGAGTTGCTGTTTCTCCCTGACTGTGACCCAATCAGTGGCCTCTACTTGCACTAAACTGAACTATTGATTGTTAGGACAGGTGTTGTTAAACACATGCAGCAAGCTACTGGTACTGAGGTGTACTACAATGCTGTATTGCATGAAATTCAAGCAGCCAAGCTAGCTACATTCTTATATTTGACTCTGCACCGTGTACTATAAAATTGCTGAGTCAGCACAATGGTGGGCGGAGCTTCCTACACAATTCCTTCTCAATCACAGTAAGCAAGACGGTTAGCTATTACCTGATATAATAACGCCCAGGATTCAGCGCTTTCGTTTATCATTCGCCTCATGTTACATAATGACCGCGTCAATTTGGATAGGGAACTGGCAGCAGTTGCCACTTTCCCTATCCCTTAGGCCTGATTAATAAGTCTTACCTGGAATACTCGACTGACAGAAGAAGGCCTGATCTGATTAGCTAATATTTCAACGACATCGTGACCTTCACACACGAGCCTTACTAATTTCACCTCACATGTCTCATGCTCATCCGCCATTTTTCTTCTTCTGCACCATACGCATGCGCACGAGTTAAGAATGCAATTTACGAATGCAATAGGCGATGGGTGATATCAATATAGCCCAGAAGTGCTTCCCTAAAAGTTGAAGTATTTCCATTTACTACTTGATGAAAAATATTCGGAATATCAGGAAATTTCTGGACAAATGCATTACGTCTGATCTCCCTCTTTCGGTCATCTGAGACTAGTGGATCACTTCCAAACTGCTCAGGGTCTGTTAAGTGTCCTTGATTACACTTGGACTAGGCAAAGGTATAGGAGTTACTCGATTATCTCTATTCATAAGAACATTAGGAATTCCTCTTGGACTACCATTCCTTCTCCCTATTTAGAAAGAAGCAGTATCATCAAACTGTTCTTTAGTCAAGAATAAAAAATATGTAGCTACCTGGTATTCTGTGGTTATTCCATGATGATATAAAGAGAGATATTCCTGCATTTGCAACTTGCATAACAAACCAGGAAACACAGTATTGTATGCCAGGATCATCCAATGAAACCTCTCCTTTGTCTAGCATGTCATTTAAGACTGATTTGATAGGATAATTAACTCGTTGGTTAACTTCACACCATATCCGTTCGATAGTATGGTTCTGTAGAGAAGCAACAGTACAATCTTATATACCAACTGAACTACTGAGCCAATTCAGCTACCATGTAAACATACCTTCGTTGAAGAGGTTTGCATGTGAGGTTGTTTGGAAGTGTTTCCTCGTAAATGAGCAATCGACTCATTGATAAACAACATAAGATACCATTCCCGTCCATGGTCGACTCGGATTTGATCCCAGATTCCGTATGTGTGAACAATGTTCCTAAAATCATAAAATAGATATTTCAGTGACATAATTGCTGACATGCCATATACATAAAACAATCCATTTCTAATTCACAGGCTCTTTGCAAGAGTGAGTGCATGGAAGTTACAGAAAGGGAGAGCCTATTAACAAGTCATATTATCTGTATAACCATGCATGTAACAATTAAACACGAAACTTACATATATAAGTGCTCATAAATCAAAGCATTGTTCTTCCGTACCTTTGTTGCAAATCCCACGATCTTTCCACTGAAACCGTCTATAGCACACATATGTGTCGCACCATACATTACAAGTTTCTCATTTTGGTCAATATGCAACTTTTCACCAAAATAAAGTGCTGTATAAGGCACTGGGTTTGTTTGCCTGTACGTACGGGATTCACGAACTGCATGATGATGTGGTGCAACCCTTTTAACGAAGCACCAACCCGTTTCTCTGAGCACATAATGCCTTGAGAAGCTAAATGTCCTGCCATCATCCGTCGGCCATATGTATGTCCAACCTATATATGTACACGTGAATAACATGGGCACGTATAGACACATACTAGTAAATATTTAACCTCGTTCCTATATAGGACGATTCAAAGCAGCGGACGAGGCTAGTAAATAATTTGCTCAGAAAACGGAGGGCTAGTGTTTGAAACTGAGTGTTGTATACGTATACACTCTCTAATTGAACTACCAGGTATGTGCAAAGCTTACTTGGGCCACAGAACTCCTAATAACCATATCCAGTTGCCTATTGCTGAGGCGAGATGATTGATGAATGCCATGAGTTTCACAGTATCGTCTCACACTACGAGAACTCAACCCGCGCAGATTAGGGTAGGAAGCTTTCAAATCAGTACTTATATTTTCATAACTCTTTCTTTCTTCAACAATCTTCTTTGAGATTATCTGAGCGATTCCTGGGAGTCTTTCCAAAGTAGCCATAATACTGTATTGATTTCCCGCTTTTTTAGACTTACGCATGCGCAAAGGCCACGGTGTGTGCTCACACGCACTGCTAAACTTCTCAGTTGTAAAGAATGTCCAACGTTAATACTGACGCGAGTGCTGTTTGATTAATCCGAAGTGGTCACAGTGCCGTTAAAATCATGGCCACTCAAGTTACCCCCTGCGTCTGTTGGTCGCGTGTTTCAGGTGAGTTGATGCACCTCTCTTGATGATATCTGATCTAGGAGCGCTGTCAATGGGATAAGAGCATGAGCCCTACATGTAAAATACTGTTCCCTGTGTCTGTCTGTACCGTGCATTTTTAATTGCTAGAGGCCCATAAAGAAGCCATAAATGTGTATTTTACCTTTAGTATTCAGAAACTGATCTGGCTAATGCTAGTAGAGATTTCACACCTTTTATAACTACAGTTGGATCCTACTACTGTTTGGCTAAGAGAAGAATATGGAAACCGTGCATTCTTTCCTAATTCAGCTAACACTTCCTTTGACCTTCCAGAAGATACAGCATTTGTTCTTCAAGTAATGGGAAGTTCACTTGAGCAGCAGCACTCAAGGCCAGGTACACCACTTGCTCACATACCTGCAATGGAGGGACCATCTGGGGTTTCGTCCCGGCCACAATTCACATCTGCATTTTCAAAGAAGAGTCAAAGCTGCACAGTTAAGGTTATTCAGGCCTCATTGAAACGACTACCCAATGGAAAGTGTGAATTTTCCCATATGGGGCAGTTATTTGTTGATGTGAATGAATCCACTGCTAATGCAAACTACATTCGAAGTGTAGTGCAGACCAAATGGGGATCACAGTATGTAATTGTTACTACTGACGGACTAAAAATTGAAGATAGTTCAGGGACACAAGGTATAGGACAGTGAAAAGTAAACTCTGTATATACTGGTTGTGGATATATCTATTAATTCACAGGACTTAAATTTTGGAAGGTTGCCACTCGAAAAATATATGCTGTAAAGGAATGCGAGGTCATGGGGGGCCTAAACAAAGGAAAACGTCCACCCAGTTTTGATTCTGATGATGATTTCGAACACATTCCTCCAAAAAAGAAGGTGTCATTATCTGAACTATCAAGTGAGATCAAGGGAATACGCAAACAGATAGATGCAGTTTTTCGCATTACCCAAAATATGAAGATACCTCCAGGTTTGCTTCGGCAGCTAAGGGAGAGTTTCCAGTGCTATATTTGCAGAAGCACGATTGTCCCACCTGTTATATTTGCACGCTGTTGCAAACGTATTATTGGGTGTCAGACATGCATTGATCAGTGGTACCAAGGTGCTGAAGGCACATCTCGGAGTTGTCCTATATGTAGATTCGAACGTGCTTTTACTGAAACTACTGTACTTTGTGGACTTGATGATTTTTTGCAGGCAATTACACCACTTCTCCGCAACAGTGATATGCCCGAGCCAGAAGATCCTGAGCAAGATGATAGTGATTGAGTTAAGACCTGAATGGTGTGTACTGTTCTATCGAATATGAATACTTAATTTCATTATTAATTACCACTATTTCAACACCCAATGGACATTTATATTGATCATGTTTTGTATGGTTTGACTTTCCTATATGTTATTGTGAGGGATCGCGGGTTGCGAAGGGTTGTGCGGCGAAGAGATCTAGAGCTATTAGACGTCAGTTTTTTCAAATAATCTTAAGACACACCAATAGAAGCATCTGGCCCTTAAATACTATACTGACAGGATGCCTAGGCAGACAGTAGTCTGTTCTGAGTAAGGTGACAGAGACAGATAAGAAAGTGATCTCAGACCTCAAGGAGGTCCTTGTGGTACAGAAGGGAAATGATCTAACATGAGTGATGAAATAAATGTGGGCATTACATACATCAGAGAAGAGACAGAGAGGTGATAATATGCAATAGAATGAGGTCACTGGGGCCAGCTACTCTTGTGGGTATAGTTAGTCACGTATACAGTTCACCTACACAGAAGAATTAACCTAACTACCTAATACACCTAACTATACTGTTATACCTATGTATCACTCCTTGACAGTTATAATGAACGGCAAATCCACTTATAGCCTGTTGCTAGGTGGTTGCTAAGGTTATTGTAGTGGAATAAATCAACTACAGCCCTCCAGGAAGGGTGAGGGTGACAATATCTGGTGTGAAGGTGACAATATCTGGTGTGAAGGTGTCATTATCTGGTGTGAAGGTGTCAATATCTAAGTAGGCCCAGTAATATTCACTGAGCCATGATGTCATACTCAATGTGTTCAATGAAAACGGAAGTTACAGATTGACGTGGAGCAGGTCCCTGCAAAGTTTTCGCAGTTCTATTCAGCTGGTTTGATTTTCGAGTTTGAGTGATGGCTAGTAGGAGCACTCCTAAGCGTATGCAGAGCATCTTTATCGCATGCGCTTCCTACTAGCTCTTTACCGCCGGTGCTGCTCACAGCTTTGGGCTTACCCAGATAGTTTGAACCTTTACAAGGTGTTCCACAATTCACAGGTACAACTTGAAAGGAGCGGGAGCCTTAGCAGCTGCTTTGTCGGTTTCCAAAACTATGGGGGGACTAACAGGGCCCTTCGTCCACCTCGTCACTAAAAGCTGACTCGGTCCACTACGACTCCATTCCTATGATCTTCTGCTTCTCTAGTACACATACGCTTAGCTAGCCACTGTTCAAACTGAGCAAGCTTACACAACCATGCCATAAATGCCTAAATGGCATCATGACATCAAGAACCACCTAGCAACCGGCTATAAATGAATTATAGCACCCTTGTCGGGATGTTGCTGGTTTATAAGCACTCCCCCTCGGGCGCCACGCGCCACGCGCCCTCGGGTGTCGTGCTTATAAACCAGCAACATCCCTCCCAGAGGTGCTATAACTTTTTGGAAATATATATGATGTCAATAAAAAGCTGTGATCATGAGATTATCAATAACATGATGTCATAAAGATGAATTAATGTATAGTTTTGGCATGGCCACACGCTCGTAGGTGTGGCTTATTCACCAGAGAGCCTGGCCTTTGATCTTGTCAGGAAGTCTTGATCATATTATTGAGGGGTGGAGCCTGTGGCTGGAGAAAAGCAATTGTAATATGGACTTGTCATATGGCATGTTGGAAATACATATAGTAGACCATGCTCCATTCCGTGCATTGCAATTGCCATAAACTACATATAAATGAAAAGAGATTTGCTGATTTGCATTTCTGTGTATAATTAGCAGAATTCATTACTTAGCTACCACGGTGGTAAGGAAAAGGACAATAACATATCAAAATAGAGAAAATCAGACCTGCATTTATATAAAAGCAGGAATATAATTATCTACACCACTATTTGTCTAAAAAGAAAATACACATTAGCTGAATTGCCGATTACTTCTGTGGTCTATAAAAGAACTGTGTACATCAGCAGTATGTCTTTCCATACCAATTTGAAATAAGGTAAAAGCAAAATGCTGACTTGCATTTTTGTTTTTTCTGTATTTGGAAAAGACAGAGTATTTTAGCATTGTTTCCTGTCATACCTTAGAAAAAGAAAATACACAATTGCTGAGTTGCATTCTGTCTACTGATTGTAGGGAAATATCAATGATATCAGCATCATTCTTTAGCCACAATTTGAGTAAAAGATACATAACTGTATGTGTTTTGGCAGTGCTTTGGTAGTAAAACATGCACACAATACACCAGTATTATATTTGGGAATAAGAAAGACAAAATTGCTGACTAGCATCTTTGTTAGTGGACTAGTGAGAAAATCTGAGTGCAAGATTGTTTAACATCCAAATTGAATTTGTGTTTTCTATATGCCTAAAATATTCTTTTGTCCCAACATTAAATTTACCAATTTCAATTGGACACAATATCCACTCACCCTCCTGGAACAATTGGTCATAGTGTTGTTTGCGCATTTGATGCATTTGTAGGTATGGGTATCTTCTACATCTGGCTACTGCTAGCAAAGTCTCTCTCTGGTGAAGAGCTTTCGAGAGAGCTTATTAGTGTTGTCAGTGACATACAGCATTAGCTGCCATGAGAGACGGGGCACCAGTGAATAGTGTTGCCATTCGTACACTTAGAGTTGTGTATCTGCTGCTTTTTGATGTGTGATGTTTTTCAAACACTTGATCATATTGGTGGCCATTTTCAGACCCCAACTCTAAGTGAATTTATAACCCAGTGGATCTGCTTATTTTCACATAGCCCGAAGACTCTGGGGACAAGGACCAATAAGAGTATGTCCAGCTACAGCTCTACGAGGTGGTGGAGTAAATGGGAGGTGAATAAGGAGTTAATGCTCTACTTCGGTGATATTGAACCTTTTCTACAAGAAAATGAAGACCTTGGACCACATCTTCAATCGAAGTTATTAGCGTTTTTTGACGACCCTCAGGTTACATCCAAGCTTCGGGTTGAGACAGTAGCGACTGTGGATTTGGGAGAACCATTTGTAAAGGCCTGCTATACACTTGAAGGTGACAGACCAAATGTTTTGAAATAATTGCTAAGGTAAAAGTTGCTGTTGCTGTTGAGAATATTCCTAATGTTGGAGTTATTACTAGCATGTTAACTAGGCAGCCACCTCAGCACCCTCAACATGAACAGTGGGTTACCTATGCAAGATCATGTGTGAAGAGTGGGCTTGACTAATTTGATACTACCAATTTGAAAGCTCCTCTTGAGGTTTTCAAATGCTGCCGACTTTTTTCACCTCACAAAGTAAGGGAAATGAATCCAACCGCCTTATTGATGGATCAAGACTTAGCCTGTATACCCTTTATTGATGACACTGAGCGGGCTGGTCTCAAGGACGAACTTCCTACTTACCTTTCAAAGGTGGCAGACTTAGATGATGCATACGATCCACTGAAGTGGTGGAAGTTAAATGCAAGTGCGTTGCCATGCTGGTCTCAGGTGGCTCAGAAATTTTTGCTTGTGCAGCCATCAGCAGCCGCTGCTGAAAGTCTTTTCACTGCTTCAATGTACTTTCGGAGATCAACAGGACAACTCTCTTCAGGATTATGTAGAGTCATCACTCATGTTGCAATATAACTTTTATGTGGGAATAATGTAAGGGAATAATGGGAGTAAAAAGGGGAATAATTGGTAGAAATAATAAGCAGTGCAGAATAGAATAATAGGTAAATTTTGAAGCACATTAGGCCTAAGCCTAGCACGCTGCCTAGTGTTGTGTATGTGTGTGGTATCAGTTCTATGCTCTTACAACCTTTTCTGTATGTGTACGTGTTGGTGTGTTACTTTTTATTCAGGCTCTTTCTGCCAGGAGGAGGACTCGGAAGAGTCCAGAGTTCAAATTGAGTCTGCAGAGAATTGTACTAGTGAGTCTGGTTCCTATTGGCAAAGTGGGAGTGATGACAATTCGGTGTATGTCCCCACCCCTGATTGTGCCAGACGGGGTAAGGTGAGTCCAGTGGATTTGCCTAATAGATTGTGTTTCATTACTTTGCCTGATTTGGAAAATTTTTTAAAGGTTTTGAATGATATGCGTCACCCACTGGTAAAATTTATGTGTTTTCTACACCAGGAGCACTATAGTATTTATTAAGGATAGCCCAAGTATTCCTTCATCAGTCATGAATATACCCTTATGCAGGGTACTTTCATGAATCCTTTATTAACCCTGGTGCAGTATAGGGCTAAATTTCCTGTAGCATATCCTTTAGTTGTATGATATTAGGAAACATGGACAACTCCTGTTACTACCAGGCACTAGGTCATACGGATAGGTCCTGCAGCTATCATGTACTAGGATGTATGAATAACTCCTTTAGCTGTCAGGTACCAGAGCATATGGATAACTCCTACAGCTGTCATGTATAAGATATATGGATACCTCCTGCTGCTGTCAGGTACTAGGACATATGGATTGCTAGCACTCCTGTTAGGTACGAATCCTGTTGTCGTCAGGTGCTCAAACATATATGTAACGGTTCGTCGTTACTAAGTTATTGCGCACAGCGCGAAGAGCAGCTTAGCATATTAGACTCAACTCTATTACGACTACAACTACTACACAGTTACAGAAACAGCACTTATATACAGAGCTAGCTACATAAGAACATACTTAGTACATAAGAGAATCAACAGATAAGAACACAGCTGTGCCTGAATAGAATTATATACTACAAGGAAATGCCTTAACCTATACAGAGTTACTTAACACACACTTAACACAGTATTCAGCCTATCTTAGTCATCTAGTGTTCAATAGGAAGTGTATAGTCAGGAAATGATCTACAGGCCACACCAGGGGTGTTACATCTCCCCTTCCTTATTCAATGACGTCCTCGTCATAAAATTGACATTTGCCAGATTTCTCTGCTGTCTTTGTCTCAAGCGATTCTTCCATGGCATTTCAGTGGACGTCTCAGCCGTAGTGGTTGTTGGGCTGCCATCATCATTGTCATTGGGTTGATTAACTGCCTCTGCAATATCCTGAGGATCTTCTGCTTGTTCTGTAGGGAGACACTGATTTGGGCAATGCCTCAGGCGACTAATGGCAACACGTATTGTATCCGACTTAGGTTGGTCAACCAGCTGGAGGCATGCTACATTATCTGAGATATCCAGCACACAGTAGGGTCCCTTGTATGGTAGAGCAAACTTATATGCTTTTCCAGACTTGGCTGATGGGACATAGACAAAAACACGGTCCCCAACTTGGTATGTTGGCTGTCGGGCATGACGATCATAGTTCTTCTTTTGTCTCTTTTGTGCCTTCTTGATGTTTTTCCTTGCAAGCTCCCAGGCCTCTTGCATGTTACGCAGAACCTCTGCTTTGTAGTTATCAATACAGATCTCTGTTCTTGTGGGAGGTGGGGTAACTGTTGTCTCAGCAGGCAGTGTTGGATCGCGGCCGTAGAGGAGGAAGAATGGTGATTCCCTTGTAGACTCTTGAGGGCTTGACCGATATGCAAAGAGTACATAAGGAAGTCGTACATCCCAATCTTTACCACTCTTTTCCACAGTTTTAGCTAGCATATCTGTCAGTGTCCGATTGAATCTTTCAACCAACCCATCTGTTTGGGGATGGTAGGCTGTGGTATTCGTTTTCTTAATCCCCATTAGTTTGCATACTTCTTTAAGTAGATTTGAAAGGAATGCAGGACCTCGATCTGATAGTAACTCACTCGGTACTCCATGACGACTGATAACATGCTCCACCAGTAGCTTAGCTATTGTTAAGGCCGATTGGTCTGGCGTGGCAAATACCTCTGGCCATTTAGTGAGATAGTCAACGAAAACAATTGCATAGCGATTTCCCTGATGTGATTTGGTGAATTGAACGACATCCACACCAACTCTGTCAAAAGGTCCAGCAACAGGTATTGGAAGGAGGGGTGGAGTTTCTTGTCTGCCAATCCTCCTTGTGCATGTAATACAACCACGGCACCACTCAAGGATGTCTGAGCGCATTTTAGGCCACCAGTAGTGTCGTGCTAATTGGCCATAAACCTTTCCATCTCTCAAGTGACCTCCATAACAACCATTATGTGCTTCTTCAAATAGTTTTCTTCTCAGGAGAGTAGGTGCAACTATCCGCAGGCGATCAGACTTGTCTGAAAAGTACAGGATTCCATCCAAAAGTGTGTACTGAGGACTTGAAAGTACAATTCCTTTTGCCTCTTTCTCATCATTTGGCAAAGTAGCATCTGAAAGGTAATCCATCATTGACTTTAGTGTGGGGTCAGCTTGTTGCTGCTGGAGGAGAGAGTCCTCCCCTTCCTTTGATTGGACATCTCCTGATGTCAAGTTTGCTATGATCCCAAATGGGCATGTGAGTGTTGGCTTTATAGGAGCTCTAGAGAGAGCATCAGCATTGGCATTCTTCTTTCCAGGTCTATAGTGAATTTCAAGGTCTAGTTCCTGAAGTGCAAGTCCCCAGCGGGCTAGTTTCCCAGAAGGATGTGGGGTGTTGATGAGGGCCTTTAACCGATTAATGGCCATTGACGCACTAACGCGCGCAAATGCGTATACCCTTTAAATGCCATAGACGCATTTATGCGTCAAACTTACCGCGTTTGGAAAGGCAGCGCTAGCGTCTCTTTTTCCTGCCGTAGCGCGCTGATACTTGGTGAGGGGCAGCACAAAGGGTGTGGCTTCACGTACGTAAAGCTTTGCAAGGTCGGTTACATAAACGATTTGTAAGTAATGGGCGGTCAAAGGTGAAAGTATAATTACTTCCGGTGGACATTCGCTCGTTTGCAGCTGGTAACCGCAACAGCACTTGTGACGAGTACATGCAGGTGAGTTGTTGATATTAGTAGTAAACATACATACAGCAGTAATAATAGCAATCTAGCAAAAACATACTGCAGTAATACAACTATCTAGGAATAGCATGCAGATACATTATAACTGGCTATAGGTATGGCAGAGCCAGCAGCAAAGAGACCTAGGCTTTCTATGGAAGATGTGCTCCTGGAGCTAGAGAACAATGAAGATGAACCTATGATGGCTGGTAGTGACGACGAATTTGATGATATCCTGTGCACAGAGAAAGAGAGAGATGAATGGGGTGGGATAGATATAGAGGTAGCAGAAAACCCCGCCATGTGTCCTGAACCACTCCTGACTCATGTTGAAGTATCTCCCCATTACTCTCCAACTCCCCTCAGCTCACACACACATTCCCTCCCCCTTGTCAGTGGCAGTCGAGAAGTACCCAGTGGAGGCAGTACTTCTCCTGCCACGGATAATCTGATCACACTTAGTGGAGGCAGCACTCTCCCTCCACTTACACATCCTGTTACTGGTGGTCAGAAAACCTCACGCAGCGGCAACAGTACTATCCCAACCCTCCCTCCAATCTCTGTTGCCAGAGGTATCACTGATCCACTCTCACGTCCTCTTTCTGATTATTTCTCCCTTCCACTCTCAAATCTGGTACATGCTCTACAAACTCAACTCACGCTCCAATCCCATGCACCAGCACAGTCACACTCACTCACCCCAGTGACTCCCTCACTCACCTCAGTGACTCCCTCACTCACCTCAGTGACTCCCTCACTCACCTCAGTCATCCCAAGTGGTAGCCATCACTGCCCATTACGGCCTGTACAGAGATCCCAGCCCTCACACGACAGTGACCGTGACGACACTTCCCCTGATTGCTGGAGTACCTCTCTCTCTCCCATTGATGTTGCTCCCTTTGTGCAGGAGGTTGGACCTAGAGTACCTATTCCTCAATCGGAAGTGGAAGTGTTCAACCTCTTTTTCACGGATGAAGTCTGCTCCTTCATTGTAGAACAGACTAACCTGTATGCAGAGGAGGTGATAGGAGAGCAGTACACCAACTGGGAGAGAGTAAGCATAGAGGAACTAAGGGCTTACTTTGGGTTCATGACACTGATGGGGATTGTCACTGAACCAGCAATTGATGATTACTGGCGACGGGATGAGCTACACTACAGCCCAATTGCTGATAAAATCTCTCGTCAACGGTTCCGTGATATACACCGTTTCCTTCACTTCGACAACAACCAACATCTTGCTCAACGGGGTGAGGTGGGGTATGACAGACTGGGGAAAGTGCGCACCATTATGCAGGTGCTCCAAAGGAAGCTACTTGACCTCTACCAGCCTCACTGTGAGAATGCCATCGATGAAGCCATGATACGGTTTCAGGGTCGCAGCAGTCTGAAGCAGTATATGCCTGCTAAGCCAGTGAAGCGTGGTATCAAGGTGTGGTGTAGGGCTGACTCACACAATGGCTATATGTGTGAAGTACAGGTGTATACAGGCAAAGGGGATGATGTAGAAGGTGGACTTGGGAAACGTGTTGTTCTAGACCTTGCGAGGAAGCTGGAAGGGAAGAAGTATCACCTGTACTTTGACAATTTCTTCTGTTCGGTCTCTCTCCTGGCGACGCTTCTTCAGAGGGGGCTGTATGCCTGTGGAACAACCAGGCAGAACTACAAGGACTTTCCCACAGAACTGAGGATGAATGGGAAGGGAAAGAGAGAAATGGAGAAACACGGGCTCTTCAACAGGTAAAGTATATAATACAAACATTGAACATACATGTATATGTGTATTTATGTTTGTAGAGGGGACTCACAGATAGTGCAGAGAGATGGAGTGATGGCATTGCTGTGGCGTGACAACAGAGTGGTTACACTGCTCTCGACAAATGCACAACCTCAGGAACAATCTACTGTACAGCGAAGAGAGCATGATGGGAGCAGAAGTGATGTCCCTTGTCCAGCAGCAATGGAGCTGTACAATCGCTACATGGGAGGTGTTGACAGAAATGACCAGTTGCGGCAATATTATCACGTGCGCACCAAAAGTCGAAAATTCTACCGGTACATCTTTTGGTTCCTCTTCGAAGTTATATTTGCCAATGCTTACATCCTCCACTCCAACTACTCTGGTGTAGCGAAGAAGAAACCATACAAAGAGTTCCGGCTTCAAGTAGCACGTGATCTTATTGGAGACTACAACAGTAGGAAACGAGCTGGTCGTGCAACACTTCCCCCAACCACCCTTCCACTCCGTCACTTCCCAGTGAAATTCACTGAGGATCCAGCAGAGAAAGCAGTCCGACATCGTTGCTGGTACTGTCACACCTACCACAAACGTCGTCGTGAAACAGTGTGGTACTGTCGTGACTGCAAGCTCCACCTGTGTCACACAGGACATCCCAGCACTGACTGCTTCTTACAGCACCACAAGTAGTGTGTGTGTGTGTGTGCGTGTGTGTGTGTGTGTGTGTGTGTGTGTGTGTGTGTGTGTGTGTGTGTGTGTGTGTGCACTCCCCTCACTCAACCCTGGAGCACACTGTGGAGGCACACTCCCCTCCCTCAACCCTGGAGCACACTGTGGAGGCACACTCCCCTCCCTCAACCCTGGAGCACACTGTGGAGGCACACTCCCCTCCCTCAACCCTGGAGAACACTGTGGAGGCACACTCCCCTCCCTCAACCCTGGAGCACACTGTGGAGGCACACTCCCCTCCCTCAACCCTGGAGAACACTGTGGAGGCACACTCCCCTCCCTCAACCCTGGAGCACACTGTGGAGGCACACTCCCCTCCCTCAACCCTGGAGCACACTGTGGAGGCACACTCCCCTCCCTCAACCCTGGAGCACACTGTGGAGGCACACTCCCCTCCCTCAACCCTGGAGCACACTGTGGAGGCACACTCCCCTCCCTCAACCCTGGAGAACACTGTGGAGGCACACTCCCCTCCCTCAACCCTGGAGCACACTGTGGAGGCACACTCCCCTCCCTCAACCCTGGAGAACACTGTGGAGGCACACTCCCCTCCCTCAACCCTGGAGCACACTGTGGAGGCACACTCCCCTCCCTCAACCCTGGAGAACACTGTGGAGGCACACTCCCCTCCCTCAACCCTGGAGAACACTGTGGAGGCACACTCCCCTCCCTCAACCCTGGAGAACACTGTGGAGGCACACTCCCCTCCCTCAACCCTGGAGAACACTGTGGAGGCACACTCCCCTCCCTCAACCCTGGAGAACACTGTGGAGGCACACTCCCCTCCCTCAACCCTGGAGAACACTGTGGAGGCACACTCCCCTCCCTCAACCCTGGAGCACACTGTGGAGGCACACTCCCCTCCCTCAACCCTGGAGAACACTGTGGAGGCACACTCCCCTCCCTCAACCCTGGAGAACACTGTGGAGGCACACTCCCCTCCCTCAACCCTGGAGAACACTGTGGAGGCACACTCCCCTCCCTCAACCCTGGAGAACACTGTGGAGGCACACTCCCCTCCCTCAACCCTGGAGCACACTGTGGAGGCACACTGTGTGTGTGTGTGTGTGTGTGTGTGTGTGTGTGTGTGTGTGCGTGTGGTTCGTACCTTGTCTGTGTTTGTGTGTGTCGGGGGATGTCCAGTCATACCTCCACGTGGTCCCCGATGGAAACAGCATCTTGTGTTGATGCTGGCTAAATTGACTGGTGTAAATGACTGTATAACTGCATCACTCAACTGTTTCTATTACAGGCTTTACAGTAAAGCATGTATAAATACATGACCACAACGCAAGCATGTTCCAACAGTACAAGTTTCTAACTCATTTACATTTTACTGCTCTGCTTAGAGTGCAGTGATACACAAAAATGCATCAAATAATACATCCCATAGCAATATATCGAGCACCCTAGATATCAGGCATGGACACCTCACAGACGGTTATGCTTACCAGAAGTTTGCTCCAACGAAATACACTGTAGGAGACTACAAATTCTACACCTTCGTACGCAAGCGTGCATAGCTACGGAAGGTATACAACACGTGTTTGCAGATCGCGTAGCGCACACAAGAACACCACACACGAAGTCGCCAGTTGCTTCTGGCTGTTATAACTATGTCAGTAGGCCTACAGTATACAAGTTCTCCTTCCCCCACACGCAATATACAGACAAAAATACATGCTACCAATACGTATACACAAATATCGACTTACCGTCCACAAAAGCGGCGATTTGATAGCATATCTGCTGACCATCACCCGCCATGTTGTGTACCAGACTGGAGCACGTGGAATGAACGTCACAAAAACGCAAACTTGCCTGTATAAAACTTTTACAGTTTTTTAGATACAGCCGCAAATTTGAAGCACACTTCCGATTGGAATTTACACGAATTTAATCCGGCATTTACGTGAGCGCGGGTGCGCGTAAATTTGGCCATTAATCGGTTAATGCCTCATGATCAGTATAGACATGACACTTGTGCCCAAATATGTAATGACGAAAATGTTTCACTGCCCAGACCACTGCCAATGCCTCCAGTTCTGAGATACCATAATTGCGTTCGTGAGGTAGGAGAGTCCTACTCGCATATGCAATGGGGTGCACCAAGTGGTCCTCTTTATGTTGAGCAAGTACTGCACCAAGACCTTCTATAGAGGCATCAGTCTCCAAAAGGAAGGGCATTGAAAAATCCGGGTAGGATAAAAGGGGGGATTCTGTCAGGAGTTTCTTGAGGCTTTCAAATGCAGTTTTACACTCATCTGTCCACTCAAATGGCATGTCCTTTCTAGTTAGCACATGAAGGGGTTTGGCCACACTTGCAAAATTTGGAATGAATCGTCGGTAATAGGAAGCTAACCCTAGAAATGACCTTAACCCCTTAACGTCTATTGGCACTGGATATTCCTGGACAGCTTTAATCTTCTTGGGGTCAGCTGTAACTCCTTGGTGAGACACCACATGTCCCAGATACTCCACTTCTGTAGCCACTAGGTGACACTTCGATGGTGTAAGACGCAATCCAGCCTCTCAAAGGCGTGAAAACACTTTTGCTAAGTTAGCCCCTATAACAAGGATGTCATCAAGGTAGACCAAGCAACATTCACGTACTAAACCACGAAGTACAACTTCCATCAGTCTTTGAAAGGTTGCAGGGGCATTGCACAATCCAAATGGCATCACACAGAATTCATACAGACCAGAGTGTGTTATGAAGGCGGTTTTCTCTTGTGATTGGGGGTTCATGTTCACTTGCCAATAACCAGATGCAAGGTCCAGTGTGGTGAAGTACTTCTGTTGTGCCAGTGAGTCCAGCGTATCATCAATTCTTGGCAGTGGGTACACATCTTTCCTGGTAACTGAGTTCAGGCGCCTGTAGTCAACACAAAATCTTGTACTGCCATCTTTCTTAGCAACCAAAACAACCGGGCTTGCCCATGGGCTAGCTGATGGCTGCACTACCCCCTGCTCCTCCATCTCCTCAACCATCTCCTCAACTTTTGCACGCAATGCAATGGGATACGCCTAACAGGCTGTCGTAGTGGTAGACTATCACCTGTATCGATAGAATGGTGGATGACATCAGTGCACCCAAGTTCAGACTGGTTTAGCGCGAATACATCGGCATATTCACAAATCAGTTCCGATATCTGCAATTTCCTTTCCAGTTCTAGGTTGAGCTTCTGAATGCTCAGCATCTCATTGATTTCGTCGACACGTTTCTGGTCAGTAGTGTGCAGGCTGATTCCATTGACATCAGTACTGTTGGGCTCTCGACTGGTACATTCAATTGTAGCACTTGCTAGGTGGCCCAAAACTTGACTTGGAGTCACATTAATTGAAGACATATTGTGATTCTGGACATGGAGTATAAAGTGGCCATTCTCATCCGGTGTAACTAAACCATCCTCAATGATCAGTCCCTGTCTAACAAGGTCCTCCTGCGCTGACTCAAACAGTGTTGTTGTAGCACTGTAATCACCTTCGAACTTCACTTTCACCAATTTGCCACGATTGGCTGGCAGGCGCACAGGCTGTACCAGGTGTACCACTGCATCTGCTGTGGTAGCCTCTTGCTTAATTTGCACCTCCTGCTGATTCAACAAGTTCACTGCTGTTCCATCAGGGTTGGTTTGTAAAAACATAAATCCAAGTTTTGCTTGTAGGTTAGTCCCAATTAATAAGGGAACAGGGCCATGCCTCTGTACCTGGATAACAGTTTCATGAGAGTAGGCACCCCGACTGATTGTGACCCTTACTTGTCCAACAGTATTGATTCTGTCACCTCCATAATTCTGGAGTGTAACATCTGGTGGTTCTATCCACTTCTTGAAGTATTCATCCCATTCTTCTCTAGATTGTTCGGCTGGCTTTTGCTTCCACAGGGCTTTCATTAAGAACTCTAGGGACACTATTGTTGCTGGAGAACCAGTATCCAGCAAGGCATCTGTTGTGCTCCCCTCAAGCTCCACCTTAGTACTAATGACTGGGCCTAGGTGCATCTGCTTGTTAGCGTCAGTGCTTGTGATACATGGTACTATACCATTCATTTGATTATGGGCCTCAGCGAGAGCCTCCTCTATTTCAGCTTCTTGCAGCTGTCTCCTTAACTTCGCAACACGTCCTTCACCAGGCTTGTCTCTCTCACTACTCTCCGTGGTTGAGCCATTAGCTTGAATGGCTGACATACGCTTTGGCTTGTCTTTCCCAAAAGGCACACACTGCCCTCTTGCTTCTTCATTTCCTTTTTGATTTCGCAGTCCGCAATACCTGGCAATATGGCCAATACCTCCACAATTGTGGCATTGAAGTGGTTTGTGTGGGTTTGAGGGCCGAAAGTTTGAGAACCTGGGCTCCCTTGGGTGTTGGTAAGGTTTTGTTCGAGTAGGTGGACAAAAGGAAGGCTTCTTACTATCACTTGCAGTATGGGGTGTTTGTGAATCACTCTTCTTTAGATCAATCAATTTAGCTTCTTCGAAACGAGCCTTGGCCAATAGCTTGTCTATGTCGCCTGAATGCTCGCTACCCGTTACACCCTTCTTAATCTCAGGGTGTAGTCCAGCTACAAGCTGGGAGGCTAGTAAAGTCTTCCCAATTCTTTCAGCATCTTCACTTCCATGCAAACTCTCTGGGTACGCTTTCTGGTGTAATCTCCTAAGCTCTTGGGCATATTGGTCGACAGATTCATCTTTCTTCTGCTTCCGGTCATGAAAGAGGCTTGTATCTACTCCTTGAATTCTGACAGGGGTAAAACGCTCACATAGTGCAGTAGTGAGAAGGTCATACGATGCCTTGATCTGTGGTGCGCATGAGCGATAGAAAGCATAGGCCTGCCTTTCGAGTCTTGAGGTAAGAAGTAACTTAGCGCGAGGAGTCCACCTACATTCTTGTGCTAACATTGTAAAACGCTCTAGCCATTCTATAGTTTCAGCATCCGGGGTTGTTTCCCCTTTAAATGGTGCAAGCGGGGGCAGCTGATGGGCTAATAAACCTGAGGTCAACCCATTAGTTACATGATATCCCAGTTGAGGGTGGGGCTCAGATGCAGTTCCCCCAGCCTCAGGTACAGTTATAGTACTTGGCTCACCTAAAGCACCCTCTATGTCCGGTAAAGTCTGTCTTGACCCTTCACTCTGGTGGGATCGTTCCTTATCTCTGCTTGCTTCTTCGCTCTCGTGGCCTCGCCAACACGATTCTCCCAGTGCAGAGATCTGTTGTAGTAGTCGCTCCTCCCGAGCTTCCCATTTTCGTCGCTCATCATTCACCGCTCGTAGAAACTCCAACTCCTTGTCCTTATTGACTGAGTCCAGTTTCTCCTGCATTTTTAATTGTTCCTCCCCCCGTTCGGCTTCACATCGCTCTAGCGCTGCTTGTAGTTGCGCGATCTCCTCACGGTGGCCCTCTGCTGCCTCCAATAGTTCTTGAATCCTAGTTTCTGCGGTGTCGACTGTACCATTTTCTTCTTGAAGCTTTCTTACAAGCCCTGTGAGTCTAGTTATCTCTGCCTCCATGTCAGCGGCTTCAGTGGGTTTACCATCCCTCAACTTTGCGTTCTCAGCTCTCAGTCGCTGATTCTCAACTTGCAGCGCATCTAGCTGCGTGCGAAGAGCTTCCTTGCTCATGTTGACTTGCCTAGGGCATAAATCCTCGGCGATACTGGGTGCGATTTGTCGCGGCGATCCCAGACAGGCCCCCAAATGTAACGGTTCGTCGTTACTAAGTTATTGCGCACAGCGCGAAGAGCAGCTTAGCATATTAGACTCAACTCTATTACAACTACAACTACTACACAGTTACAGAAACAGCACTTATATACAGAGCTAGCTACATAAGAACATACTTAGTACATAAGAGAATCAACAGATAAGAACACAGCTGTGCCTGAATAGAATTATATACTACAAGGAAATGCCTTAACCTATACAGAGTTACTTAACACACACTTAACACAGTATTCAGCCTATCTTAGTCATCTAGTGTTCAATAGGAAGTGTATAGTCAGGAAATGATCTACAGGCCACACCAGGGGTGTTACATATATATATTCATCAGACTCATAAATATATAATACTGTATGCATGATCAAACTGCTATGCACGAGTCAGTGACAGTTTATAGTTATTCAGTTATGAAGAGAATACCCACTGTGGTAGACCTTCAACCACAGGTTTTGGTCTTTGGGAATGTTGCCCTAGTACACGGCGCTTCATTTGACGTTTGGCCAATGGAGATTTATTGTCAAGGCTCTTCTTGTCTAGGTCATTAAACATATGGTCAACTCGAGTCGAACGCCACGGAAGGGAGCGTACAATGAGAACTTCGTCCCCATCATCTAATCCACTATCTTCACTGGAAATAAATTCAAGATTCATGACTTTTTCCCACTTCTCCCTGTCCTTGGCATCTGCTAACTTCACTTTATTCAGTGATGCTGAATGCTCTTCAAGCTTCTACAATGTAACCAGAGAGGGGGGAGGGAGAGGGAGAGAGAGAGAGACTGATAATACAAATACAAGCACATAAGTATGTTCAAGCATTTTGTCTATATATACATGCAGTAAAGTCTACTTTTTAGAGCTCCATGTATTTCACCAAGTTGCATTGTAGTCCAAGCATACGTTACGTCCTGAGGTGTAGATTGATGCGTGATTTCAGGGCAGAACCAGGGGTAAAACATTCACACATCATCAGTGCATGTTCACTGCAACAATGTACAAGTACAATGTCATGCAAGAACTATTACCCTAAGTTTGCGCTCATGGCGCAGTTTCTGCTTTTGCTTGATATCACTCTTGCCCCGTCTCTTGAGTGACTGCTCCTCCCTTTGACTCCGGTAAAAAAGATAAGCGGCATCTAAATGTATGATACATGTATGTGTATATAATTTGCAGTGCCATGGTGACACTAGTTCCCTGATGTAAGGATCACAAATACATACAAACGCATGTGTATAAACCTCTTATATGCTGTGTAAGAAAATTGTCATTTAGTCCCTTCACTTCTGTTACCAGCTGGTTGACAATACGTTGATTTTCCACGCTCTTATAGGTCACACTATTAAAAGAAGGAAAAACCATGCACCATGAAGAGGTGAGCATAGGTGTCACATAACAGCAATGCACAGGCCAAGTCAGTAATTCACAAGCGGAGTGAGCTCACCTAGTCAATGTGAGATTTTTCTATATACATGTATGTGACGGGCACTGTACATAGCGTAATTTTACGCTAGGCGAGCTCAATCCGCTCGCCAAAAATGTGCTACGTTGATCTAGTAATTTCATGTGGGGCTTAAGAAACAGTTTACCAGCCATTCCTTGTAATGTTGGAGTTACATTGTGTAGTAACCTTTCCTGTTTACATGTAACTAAAAGTACTCACCCAGGAGTACAGTTCCAACCAATGAATTCCGGGTCTTCATCTAATAGCATATAGTACACACGACGTGTCTCGCGCTGCAAAGCGGGGGGGAGGAGGGAAGGGGGAAGAGGGAAGGAGGGAGGGGGGGAAGAGGGAAGGAGGGAAGGAGGGAGGGGGGAAGAGGTAGGGAGGGAAGGAGGGAGGGGGAAGAGGGAAGGAGGGAAGGAGGGAAGAAGGGGGGGGGGGGGAGGGAAAGGTAAGGAGGGAAGGAGGGGAGGAGAGGTAAGGAGGGAAGGAGGGAAGGGGGAAGAGTTAAGGAAGGAGGGAGGGAGGAAGAGAGAAGGAGGGAAGGAGGGAAGGGGGAAGAGGTAAGGAGGGAGGGTGAAGAGGTAAGGAGAAAAGGAATATACAATTTTACCTAGTTTGTCACTTCACAATATGTGTAAACACATCAGACAATTACATGTACATAGCCATTGGATGTATGCACAACAAAGCTTTCCCTAACTTCTTCTGGAACAATAGCTTTCTTCCTCAAAGGGATTGAAACTGCAGACGTAGAACTACTGCATGTTGTTACTTCATCAAATTTATTTTCAAAGAACTTGATCTCCTTCTCACATTTATCCACACGCCTGGTAACATGCTTTAAGAGTTGATTGGTCTCAAGTAAAGCCTTCCCTATACCACTTAGTTGAGTTACGCCCTGCGAATTTTCTTTCTCCGAGTGAGTAGGTGTTCTTAAGCTCTTCGTTGGTTTGTTGGTAGCCTCCCTCAATGGCACCGCATCACCAGTCACCGTGGCGAGACGACGCGGAGTAGACCCAGATGTAATGGGTTGGCGAAATTCAGGTCTTGGCCTAGATCTTGGAGGACCACCATCATCATCCTCCTCGCTGCTGCAACTAGTTTGTAAATGAACATGTGACCGTCGCCTCGAGTTTTCAAGTGTTTATATCTGACAGGTCTTTCGATCGAAGCAGCTTGGCTCCCATCACAGTCTGACTCTTCAATAGTCAATGAAGCGCACAAATCGTTCTTGCTCATACTACGCAGACTCAGCTGGGCCCCAGAAACTACCAAAGACAAAGTCGAAGGTCAGCCTGACTTCCCGCCTCGATTACCGCCTCTACGCATGCGCGGAATTAGAATCTAAATTTGAATCTTATTTTCGTTCCAGAACCACACTTACAGTTGTCCTAATGGCGCTGGCTCGGCCCAAGAAAGGCGTTTTGAAGCTTCAAGCTCAGCAGCAACTGAGAGTATCCCGGCCTGCTAAGTTCAAGAGTCGGCATATACTCTGCCCACACTGTGGAAAGTATCTTGCAAAGAAGACTTTCAATAAACATAGAAGGCTGTTTTACGATGACCGCTCAGATAGCTGGAGAAAGACTGCAGTATCCATTGGTAAAGAACAGCACCTTGCATGTTATGAAGCGATTGGGTCTGGCTCGTAAAACTTCAAGCAGTGAAGGGTCCGTGGTTAGTGCTTGCCCCTGTATCATTTATGCAATGCTCGTGGCTATATCTACCTATTCTATGTCCATTATGTATATTCATCCCACACCACCTCTTTTGCACCAACAAAATCCTAGGCACTGTTTTTTTACTACAGGCCCAATAAGATTATACTTTCCCTCACATATATACTTAGGGCAGCTGTGTGAAAATGACAGTGATGAACTTTCGACATGTAGTACAGGCCATGCAGACCTGGAAGATATCACTCTGGGTATGTACTACGCAAGCAAAAGGTCTTGCTGATCAGTATACATAAAATCTCATCACTTATACCTGCAGAGTCTGACAATGAGACCAAAGAGGATCCTTTTCTCATCCAGCCAGAATATGATGATGATGGATCAGGTGTGTGATGTGTAACTGCTTCAAAGTAGCTAATCATGTAATTTTACTCTCTTTGCAGATGAAGAGGTATGGGAAGACAATGCGGATGTTGAATTGGTGAGTGACTTTCATCAAGATGAAGACCCTCCAGCCTTTATTCAGCAGGATACCAGAACATACAACAATGAGAATGCTTTGCTCACGTGGATTCTTCTTTTTGTTTTGTGTCTACAAGCCAAACATTACATACCTGATTCAGCTGTCAACTCACTATTAAAGTTTTTTTCCTGTTTCTCAACATCATTGGCCGGCAATCTGAATCTGAAACTCCTTCCCTAAGTCACTACATCTGGTGCAGAAATATTTTGGTATGCAAGATAACTTCTCTCGCTTTGTCATGTGCAAAAAGTGCTATAGTGTTTATACATTTGACAGGTGTGTTGAACAACATGGAACACAATTAAAGAGTGCAGTATGTATATACCGTACTCACCGAAATTGTCGTTCCCAGTGTGGAACACTTCTTTTGAAATCAGTTACCCTTTCTAGTGGTAAAACACATTTATACCCTTTTAAGGTTTATTGCTATCAAAGTCTAAAGAGTTCACTCCAAAAGTTTTTGCTTCGTCCCAGCTTTGCTAAGCTATGTGACCACTGGCGTTCACTGCAGAGCACTACTGATGTACTACACGACATTTATGATGGAAATATTTGGAAAGACTTTCAGTATATTAATGGTAGTCCAGCACTAGCAGATCAGTTTGTGTATGCCATAATGGTTAATGTGGACTGGTTCCAGCCTTTCAAGCTTACACAGACTTCAGTTGGAGCTATGTACTTGACTATTCTGAATCTTCCATATCATTGCCAGTTTAAGTGTGAGAATACAATTCTACTAGGGATCATTCCTGGCCCTTCTGAACCGTCGAAAGACATTAATCAGTATTTGAATCCATTTTTTAAAGAACTTCAGGAACTTTTCATTGGGGTTCCAATGAATATTCATGGTGACTGAACCACAAACTGTGTGATGCCTTCTGTTGGGTGTTGCTTGTGATATGCCTGCGAGCAGAAAAGTGTGTGGGTTCCTCAGTCACTCGGCAATTTTGGGATGTACAAAGTGTTACAAGGAATTTCCAGGAAGGGTTGGCGAAAAGGATTACTCAGGTTTTAATAGAGATGATTGGATATTAAGAACAGACACCAAGCACCGCCTACATATCAGAGAATTCAGAATGCAACAACTCTAACTACTCATAATATTCTTGAAGCAAAGTATGGCTGTAGGTATTCAATCCTCCTTGAACTACCTTACTTTGATCTGACCAGAATGGTCGTTATTGATCCTATGCACAATTTGTTTCTGGGCACTACAAAGAACATTTTAAAGGACATATGGATGGCCTCAGTTGTTACTCAGTCTGATCTCTGTTCTATTCAAGGGGCCATAGACAACATGCAGGTTCCACAGGATTCCCCGTAAAAGGGTGCACTGCAGATCAGTACAAGAATTGGGTGACTCTATACTCCATTCCATGCCTGCATTCCGTCCTTGACCGTAATCAACAAGAGAATTGGCGTCATTTTGTTTTAGCTTGCCGTATTTTATGCAAGCGGCACCTCACTCACTCTGAAGTCACAGTTGCAGACACTCTGTTGATGCGATTTTGTCGACGTACACAAGAACTTTATGGAACAAGGGCAATTACAGCAAATATGCATATGCATAGTCATTTAAAGTCAGTCATACTAGATTTTGGACCAGTTTATGCCTTTTGGCTTTTTTCATATGAGCGATTCAAATGGAATCCTAGGCAATCAACCTTCCAACAATCACTCAATTGAAGTTCAATTGATGAGGTGATTTAATCGTGACAATGCATCATATGGTATTTACCCACCTGAAGAGTTTAGAAATGACTTTTCAGAAGAGCTCAATTCCCTTAAACCCAGAATCACTGGCTCCCTTCTTGCTTCACAAAACTCAGGATGCCAAGAACTGCATGATTTTGAATTGCCAAAAACCTCTACCTGCCATGTTTTTCCTAGTGATCATGTGACTAAATTGACTCAGTTGCTTGTTAAGCTGCTTTCCCTTACTAATGAAGAGGATTTATTTGTTAATGCCGCTTACCGACAATATAAGTGCATAACTCTAAAGAACATTATGTATCCGAGTACATCTAAAAGGAAATCCTCAATTGCCCTTTCTAGTTGGGATGAGGAATTGTTTGGACCTCCTCCTTCTAGTGGTACAGCTGTAATTAATCCTGAAGATATCACCCTCCGCCCCATCAGGATTGAACATTTTGTAATGATTTCATATAGCCTCAACAATTATTTACAAAACTCACTATTTAGCTATTGTATCATGGTTTCAAGCACATCCCCAGCGATTTGAAATTGGAAAACCAGCACAAGTGTGGTGCAAGCAACTTTTTGAATGTCATGGACTCCACTCTTTCTTACCTGTAAACAAACTATCCTGCCGTTGTGTGTATTTGCACACACAGCTACATGATGACAATGTGTTAGTTGTTGTACCACTCATAGAATGATAGATTGTGTTATATGTAGAGTTTACAATGCGATATATATAATAGTTTTGTGTGTAAACATGTGTACATGTGTTAAGCATGTACGGTATTATAGCATATTTATATACAAATGCATGCAGCCTGACACATGTGGGTTGGCAGATTATAATTATTTAGAAAAAGTGCATATTACTTGGCATGTGCAAGACCTGTTACATACATAGGGGATTAAGGATTTTGCAGGATTGGTATATACCAGGCCTAGGATTCTGTAAGGAAATGTGTACTTCATCTAGCAGGATCCTGTTCTACAGGGGCCCATGAGGTCCT
Organism: Theonella swinhoei; assembly: GCA_963970385.1. Classification (NCBI taxonomy): domain Eukaryota; kingdom Metazoa; phylum Porifera; class Demospongiae; order Tetractinellida; family Theonellidae; genus Theonella; species Theonella swinhoei. Next base: position 9,972,616 of record OZ019948.1, on the reverse strand, counting down.
CATGGCGTGATGGTTTGCAGGATTTCTACCAGGATTCTATAAGGAAATGCGTACTTCATCTGGCAGGATCCTGTTCTACAGGGGGTCATGAGGTCCTCATGGTGTGGTGGTTTGCAGGATTTCTACCAGGATTCTGTAAGGAAATATGTAGTTCATCTGGCAGGATCCTGTTCTACAGGGACCCATGAGGTCCTCATGGTGTGGTGGTTTGCAGGATTTCTACCAGGATTCTAAAAGGATAACTGGCCAGCCCATGGTTTACAGGTCCTCATAAGGAACAGGTGATGGATCATGGTACAGAGTAAGTAAAGGTTACATACAGGACAAGTGACAGGCAAATGTCCTACACATACCCTGTATACAATAAGGTACAGGATATTCCACTTCTTTTTCAGTGACCGTGCAACCCTGGGATGTAAGGGAAATTTAGTTCTCATTGGTGTGAAGTGTCAGGGGTTGGGTGGCGGCATTTCAGTTAGTTGTTGTGACGGATGTTCAGTGAAAGGTTGCGTGTTTCAAACACGTGAGCGATGAAAATAAGAATGTAATAATAAACACCTGCGTACAGGTTGCGTTTCTCTGTGCTGGCATTACTCATGCCATGTACTACAACACTCTGAAGAATGCCCTTGGTATTGAAGCACCTGCTTTATGGATACAATTCATAGCATGCATCCAATAGTAAAATCAATGCTTGACGATGCTTGTGAGACAGATAAAAAGGATGAACTTGGGTCGTGGAAATGTGCCATAACTGTTGCCAATGGCACGTGGCAAACACGTGATTGGCATAGCAAAAATGCCACATTCACCATAAGAAATTATCAAAATTGCGCTCTCCTGTACTACCACCACCTCATGATGTTATTGAAGAAGACTTATCCAAGTCGGCGGAAGGGTTCGCAGGTAGCATTACATTTCCGAGGGCCAAAGAGGAGGGAATGCAGATTGCTATACACTGGCAGGACACAGACTCCTCTTCGGCCAATGCAGTCAGCGAAGTCTTCCCTGATGCCGAAATCATGATATGTGGCGGTTACGCCGGACGTGCACACAAAAAAATGTTAAAATCACACCAGAAAGAAAGCTTCTAAAAAGATGATTGAGATGTACAGAAAGGCTCCTCCAGCTTTGTGTAAGCAATGTGAGGGCAATCACAGTGCTGTATGTGGATGCCTGACTGATACTTCCATTTCAAATAATTTCACATCCATTTTGATGGAAGTGAAATCTCAGGAGGAATTTGTAAGGTGGCTGCCAAAGCATGCACATGATGTGCATGAGTGGGAGGGAGGAAGGTGCGACTATCATCCACTTGGGGTTTGCACATGCAATAAGTGTCCTACTAAAGAGATAAAATGTGAAGGAAAGCTACTTCAGGTTTGCACGTGCAGTAAGTGTCCCATTAAAGAGACAAAGTGCCGTACCAAACTAGATAGAAGTTGGATTGTGAATTCCATGCTTTGTTGTACGAGATTGAGTGCATGGGGAGAGCTTCACAGGCAAGCAGATTAGTGCACCCAGTCCTCAAACATGGTCACTCTAATTTAGTGGAAGCCTCTCACAATGTATTCATTAGATTTCAGTCCAAGGATATCTCCTTGGAGAGGCTTCACTATCACCTCTCTACCAATCTGGGCTTGCTTCAAGCCAACTTGACGTACATGCATGCAAAGCATGATACTAGTAGCTACCACTGGATCCCAGAGTTGTACTGACACATGAAGCTACCTGTTTTCCAGGGCATTGTTGAGGCAGTAGAGAAGCATAGTGAATGTAGAAGGAGAAAATTAGAGTGGGCTAAAGGAACTCCTAGGAAAAAAAGGAGGATAGAATGGAAAAGAAACGAGTTAGTGAGGGCAGAGAACATAAAAAGTGGTCAAAGACACATGGCCATGACACATATTATCGTTGTGATAGCAAAGATAGCGATAGGGGCAATGAAGTGTGAAGGGAGAGAGAAGGGTAGACACAAAGGGAAGAAGTGTGCCTCGTGTGAATCAAGCACACACAAGCACTCTAGCCACAGAGACTGTCCTTTCAACAAAAGACGTGCCAAAAAGGAGACAAGCTCTGGTAGTAGCACAGAGTCTGATGGGGAAGTCAGTAGTGATGACTCTTCAGAAATGGAAAGTGGAACTGAAGAAAGGAGGCACAAGAGAAGCTGCCCATTGAGCTACAGGAACCGTCGACCAGGTCGCACACTGTTTCCTGCCACAAGTAATGCAGGACAACTTGCCTCTTCCAGTGCATTGGAGGTAGACTGTTCCCCAAGTGACGATGTCTTCCCTCTGTCCTCTAAGGAAGAGAAGGCAGAAATGAAAGTCAGGGATCACGTATGCATTCACTGCAGAAGTATGGGCAGTTGTCATCTCCCCTGTTGCATTGTTGGGGTGTTTAGCGGTTGGTATCAACTTAACTGTTCGGAGGGTATTCTGATCACCTCATTTTGTGCCACTGAGCCGACTCCACTGGCCAGTGGTTCTTCCATATCGCTAGAGAAGTGGCAGCAGGCCCCAAAGGTCTCATTGCGAAGTGTTGCCGACAACCCAGCTTTGCTTGAATGCTGCAATTGTGATATCCCTGTGTGCTCTGGTAGCATCGTGATTTCTCTTCAGAGGAGAATGAGGCACCAAACTTGTGGCTGGACAGTGGTGCCTACAGTCTTGAGCCATCGTGATCAGGGGGTGATTCTGTCTGAGAGAGGGTGGCTCACAGACAATATCGTCTGTGCAGCCCAAATGCTCTTGATGCAGTTCTTTCCCAACATTGGAGAAAAAAATAGAGAGGGTCTAAGATTGATGTACTAGGGGTAAATATACGTTGAGTGCCCGTTTTGTACATGGATACTACTTTTAACTATATTACATATGTCTTGTTTACCATGGTTCTTAGGTTTGTGGAATCAAAGGTGTATCAATATTCATGATGCACCATCCCTTCAATATGGCAAAAGGATTTGTTGTGGATGACTTGCACTGCGTATACCTGGGAGTGGTGAAACAACATTTTAGTTTAGGGTGCAGTACAATCAGTATGGATTCAACATTTGTTCCAAGGTTGTGGGAAAACGCGTGTCTTCCCTCCCATGGCCCTCCCATGGCTTGTGTCTAGTTGTGTAATAGTAAAATCTGAACAAGCTTTGTATCTCTTGTGCAGCCTGGGTACGAGGCTATTGGTGTTGGATCTTGACAAGGATATAGAGTCTAGTTGCTTTAGTAGTGTAATTTAAGGGCGTTGGAAGGCAATTTGAAGTGTAGCGGCCAATGGTTGTGGTACGTGGGAGCCGGGGTGTGAGTAGGGGGTGCGCGCGAAGCCCGGAGAGCTCAGTCATTGTAACTGTGGCAGAGGGCCAAGGTACTACAGAGCGTGCGTGTACGTGTATATGGGGCAGGGCACATACGCTTGCACAGTGCGTTATGGCCGCCGGGCAAACATGTATAGTTATGTGTCGCTGTTGCGCATCCAAAACCAATCGTCAAGAGTCTAGATCTGTCAAGAGTGTACTGTTGAACACGCTGCGCCTACAGTTGAGATGGATGAAAAAAATTTTGGTCTTATCATAAAGTGAGGCGGCCATGGCTGCCCCAGCCGCTACGGCTCTGACGCCCTTGTTTTACACTGACATTCTTACTATAATAGTTTTTTTTTCATTTCCTAGATGGTATATATGCGAGTATTATTCATTGTGGTGGATGTCACTAGATTTAACTCTGGGTCCAGTGCTTTAATTTGTATGGCTGCTACACTCACTTCTCCTAGGATGCTGTGCCCTTATCATATATGTAGATCAAGCTCTGTGACCAACGTTTAGCATCCATAAGACCACCTGATGTAATATCACAACAGATAAGAAGTATTTGAGTATGCCCACTGGAAAGGTCAGTATAGGTAACGTTAATATTGTTCACAAAAACGTGTGCTTTGTTTTACAGGGTCAGAGTTGAAGTCATGGCTTCTGTATTATTCAATGCCTATATTGCGAGGCATCCTCCCACTTGTGTATTTGGCTCACTACTCACTTCTTGTGGCATCACTGCACATGCTCTCATCTCACTGTTTGTCTACTTCAGATATGGATGCTGCCGAAGTATACTTGAATACCTTTTACAGATCTTCGGTATTATTGGTACACACATATGCACGAGTCAATCTGTGTTGTGTATCAGGACACTAAACTTTAATTGTAATTGTATAATTATGCAGGTAAAAAGTTTGCCACTATGAATGTTCACATGTTGAGCTACCTTGTTGAATCTGTCTGCTGCTGGGGTCCACTATGGTCCTATTCATGCTTTAGCTTTGAAGGAATGAATGGATATATAGACGTTCTTCCATGGGACCAGTACAAATCCTGTAAGACTAGCCCCACTATCAAAACAGGATTGTCTTAGCTCATTAATATTCATATAGTATGGTGACTCATCACTAAGAAGTACATGTAATGTCTTATGCTGAGTCAGTACACCATACACTACATTATGAATTATCAATGAGCAGCGGTTTCTTTGGCTTTTGTGGTACAAAGCGGTTACACTACACCTTGCTGCTTGTGTAATGGGATAAGGGAGACAGAGCAACTGCATTCTAAGTTTCACTGTGAATGTATATTACTCTTTGTAGCTTGCATTCTGCTACACAACACCCAGCCAGACAATATTCCTGTTTCATTTGGAGGAAGTAGAAGGTATACTACATGTATATGCATGTGCATGTCTCCGTTTGTATTTCAATCCTGCATAGTGCATCCTTACATGCTGAGATATAGTGCTATTTGTATGCAGGAGTGAGCGAATGTGGTTGAATTCTAGCATAATTTTTGGTGGCCTTGTAACCATACCCTTGCTCCACGTTTAATTCTCTATATCTCTTTCCTGCACACTACCAAAGACACAAGTGGGTGACAACATCCAACTTATTGGGAAGTCGAAAGAAGAACAGTTGGATGATTTTATTTCTTCCTTGCAGCACACTTTAATACAACGCTGACCATGGGCAATGAATTTAAAAGATGTGTTGTTAATGATGTACTGTATTATAAACGCACACAAAGAAATAGTTATACTGTTTGTTATAGGCATGAAGGGGAGACCAAGTTTAGTGAAATTGAGTATTTATGTATGTGGTTTTTTGCTTTTATTTCTCAGCTTTTACAAAATATTAGCCACTTTGAACTACCACACTCTGCTCTTGACAATGGTATATCACGAATATTTTTTGCTTGTGCTGGACCAGTGGTTTTAGTTCTGGTCGAGTTTTTAATGTGCAAGTGTGTGTCAGTTAAATTACAATCAGAGCAGTATTTATGTATTCCACCAAATATGCTGTTGTTAGGTTAAGCATTTCTGGCAATGATTTATAGCGCGTATTGGGCGCGATTTATTATTTGCACAGGCCCATAGAATCGCGCAAATATGCAATTAAATGTGTTACAGTCGTATAGTACACGTTACCACGTTTATAGATTTCACCCAGGATACCATGGTACCACTACGGACTTACACGGACTTTTGCATACAGTGGGCACACAGTGTAAATACGGACTCAGTGGAAGTCTGTTTTCAGGATCATTTTTCCCTGTGTTATGTGCCACGTACATGTATGTAATGATTACATGTATGTGTATGTAGTATGTACAATGCGTCTATCTTGAGCAAGCTCATGATAGAACTCGTCTGATACTCCATATCTATCCAGTAGGTAGAGAACATGTTCACTGTGATCAACTGGAACTACAGCAGGCTGAGGGGATGAACTTGGGCCACTGGCAAGAGGAAGAGTAACAGGGGTTCCTGAGTCAGTCACCGCCATCACTGAAGTTGGTTGAAGGCCATAGGATGCCATACATAGCTGCAAAGTGCTGTCTGTAAACATCTGGAGTTGTGCTATCTTCCTGTACTTTTGTCATTTCACCCACCTTTATGTAGGTCTCTATCGCTCTTCGTGGAAGTTTTTACGCCACTGTAAGAAACAGTCTGTGTTGGGCTGACAGCATGTTGACATTACAACAAACACCTTGTTGTCCCTCCATGCTGATGCTGTCACTCGTCCCTTTTGTAGTGTTAGTGGATCCCCCCTGCAAGTAGGTGGTACATGTATATTATATTTATACACACATAGTATAGTGCAAGCCCCAAATCACTTCATCTTCTGTGTAGCCTAGAGATGGAAACATATCTCTTAGGACTAGGTGTTGCAAATCACATTGGAACAGTTACCTCCTTCAAAATAAATGGATGTGCCTAGGGTAACAGAGTAATAAATTATACTACACACTGGTGATAGAAAAAAACATACTATCTTCCTTCAGGATTTCAAGGCACATTCCCTCATGTATAGGCCGGAATATACTTGGACCCATTAGCATTTCATTACAGTACTTGCAGGTAACTGAGGAAATAGCAAAATACAAGAATATATTTGCACTACATATAAGTACAAATTTCTTACATGATACAACTGACTTTGAAGGGGGTTCACCATCATTAACAGGTGTAGGAATAACTATTGAAATAAGATCATGTTTATAAGGTATAGTAAATAGTGCAATTAACTAACTGTCATCAGGTACCTGATAGGAGTTTCAGGTTCACTGACACAATTTGGACTACAATAAGAGAGACAGGTCACTTCACAGGGTACACATAAGTAGTTGACTTTAGAACGGTATCTACACTTTACACTAATTGCTTAGCACAATATAGGTATGTATGTAAATTAGGAACATGCTCTGTAGTTAACTAACAGCTGCCTTCATCCTGTTGAGCCACATCAATTGAAGACAACACTAGAGAAACCAATAGATAAACTGATAGGCCACCACAAATATCCTTGCTCTTACCAACAGGCCTCTGTGAACACTCCTCACTAACAAGAGAAACTGTGTACAATTATAGCAATATCAGGAGAGACCACTATTATACACTAACTTTGTGACTCAGTCAATTGATCCATGCGTCCCAAAATACAGTGTTCAACACACAAAACAAGTCCAGGAGTCACTGAAATAATGTTTGCATTAATGGCTAAACAGAACAGCAAACACCCTCATGTTGCCTGATAGTGCACATATACTCCTTATTCACAGTACACAGTCCAGCACAGAAAGTTACTTAGCAACTGCAAAGATACAGTGGCCCACCAATAATCATCTAATCTAAACTTGGGAGTACATTGTATGCCTGCCTTTGTTATGTAGTAGAGATAAAGGGACACATGGACTTCGAAATATGAAAAAGACAAGGACATCCATCCCCATTCCACTACCATATACTAGTGGAATGCTACGCATTGTGGGCGAGCAGAAGAGGCAAGGCCAGTTATGTTTGCATGTAGTGTGCAAGTAGCCCTGGGGTGTCCATATGAAGTACAGCAATTTATACGCGGGGCCAAATACATTCCCCATCACATAAAAATAAAATTTGCCAGCCGTTGAGACAACTAGGTTGGCTCAATCCACTCACCCTTTAAGTTAAAAGCCTGATAAGTGCATTCCATCTATAGTGCATGGCCACCAACCGATAGTTGCATAGCAACAGCAAACTACCACAGACAAAGAATGGGCAATTTAATTAGCAGGTACAGTGGCCCACCAATAATAATCTGAAACTGAACTTTTAGCCCAGGAATAAGTTGTTTCAGGCTATTGTTATGTAGTAGAGATTAAGGTCCATAAGGACTTCGAGAGATAGGGGTATACTAGTTACACTAATAACACATGGTACTACTCTTTAATAAACAGTGCCAAGGGCATTGACAAAAAATGCATCCAAGGTTCTGGGCTCATGCATCTGCCTTATCAAAGTACATTCAAGCTACATGTATTCCCACGTAAATGAGGTTGACCTCAGGTAGTACAAGTCACTATTGGCTGACCACAGAAACTTAAATTCAGCTCCAAAAACACAGCATCCAACACAAAATCAAGTCCAGCAGTCACAGAAAAGGACAAGGGCATATGTCCCATCGATCCCTTATAGTCCCATTCATGCTACATAAAATGCAGACTGAATAACCCTTGGTGACCTAGAGACAGCCCTAGTCTAGGAATGAGTCGGAGTCCTAGTCAGCCCTAGTCTAGGAATGAGTGGAGTCGAGCTGAAGTATGAATTGACCTGCAAGGGCCATATGGCCTTTATACATGTAGGTGTTAAGGAAATCAGGACTGGGAGTAAATCAAGTTCGTAACCCTCCATGGGCTAACTGAGCAGCTCAGGTCTAAGCGCAAAAAGAATGGTAAATCCTGGGGCTAGGTACAACATTGTGTCCTGTAGCAATCCCTCCACAAGTATACATGAGCACGGCAAGGCTCCCAATATAATGCAACTCACCAGATAGGTTCCAGATAGGTTGCCAGCAAACGCGTTACAGAAAGGTAAGGCGAGCTATAAATTGCGCTCAGGTCGTTGTCATCGTTGGCCACGACTGCGGGGATGGTGCGCCAAACAGGTTTCTAGCCAACGAGGTAAGGCAAGCTACGACTGCAGGGATACGCGTTCGAGTCGTCCTGAATGTGCTGGCACCTGGCGGGAATACACGCAAATGCGGTAGGAGTAAGCTTATTGGAACTTTGAACTTTGAAGTCATAAGGCGGAGCGTCCATTTCTACATTAACTGTGTACGAGTATGGGAGAGGTGCGACACCTAAAATTCACTTCCTGTCTTCTGGATCTCCGTAGTATTGGGTATGCGAGGTCGACAGACAATATTACGGCTTCAGGCGCGCCCCATATTACTGTTTGGCAACCGTAATTGAGTGTATAGGACAGTGAGGGGAGAGGGGTAATTCATGTGCTTTTTCTCATAGTTTGGAGTTTAATGTCGGCCAAACTCAACCATTGACATCCATTCATTTCGGTAATATTCATCTTCAATACTCTAACTCATTTGGGGCATATACTTACATGCAATCTGAAGATGTTGCCAATGACCTCGGAAGGCCAACTCCTTTGTGAAATGTTTTTCTACTGTTTGTCTCAGTATAGTTGCTCCAATGTAGTTGCTCAGACAAATTTTACCTCACCTCTCACACACTGTACTATTGTTCACTGTGTTGTTCAGGTTCCTATCAGTGTACAAATGCTTTTGTTCATTACATGTTGTATCTTCTCCGCCTCCCAAATTATGTATTCATTCATAGGGTAATTAAAGATCAAGATTTATATTAGTGAGTCTATTCATAATATATATCAGTTATTTTTATGGCACACAGCTCTTTCATGTAATCAATTCTCTTTCCTTTTCTCGCACTCACCTATATTGGTACATGTATGTGCACAGATAAATAATAATAATTAAGCTCACTGGACTCGGTTTAGAGTAGGGCTGTAGCAAGTGGTCCAATGAGGCGTTCTGTGTCTATAGGTTACACCACATAGTCACATACAAGTCAATTAGGTGCATGTATATATGTGGCCTCTGTGATAAATGGCCCCTATATGCACCATCAAATTTAATTTAGCATGCATCATCCACGTAGCCAACCTCATACAGCTTCAGCTATTAAAACTTCTGCCGGGCATATGTTAGACAGAGTATAAGGGGAAATCTTAGGGTCCTTCCGATTATGCTTTATGTACAGACCATATTCTACCTCTAGAGGGACATAATAAATATAATTTGACCAGGACATATAATGGCCATATGTCCCCTTCAAAGGTACCCACAGTCGCTGTATATATCCACCCTAAAGGGATAGAAAAGGCTATATGTCCCTCATAAAGGGACAAAGAGAGAAATATGTCCCTTGTGACAAAGGTATGTCCCAAAAAGGGACAAGCAGAGAAATATGTCTCTTATTAAGGGAAAAAGGTAAGCCAGTATGTCCCCCATAAAGGGACAAAGGGAGAAATATATCCCCTATTAAGGGACAAAGGTAAGCGGTATGTCCCTCCCATATCTATATTCCAAAATGCAAAAAGGACACATAATAGGTCATATGGCTTCCATATGGCCTCCAGTTTCCAAAAAGGACACAAAAGTTCCCATAAATTCGTAGAATGGGACATAAAAAGGGACAATACCAGGGCCTCAGCCCTAGCCCCCTAGCCTTCCTTAGCTCTAGCCACAGCTTCTTACCCTACATGTTTGGAGAGCTTCCGAAGTCATTTATGTATCTAGCCCCTAGCCTTAGTTCTACCCCTAGCTTCTAGCCAGAGCTTGGTAGTCATTACGCATACTTTTATTAAAAATTGGTACTTTTCACTGCTTGAACGGTTAGTGTGTGTACTTGTAAAGCAGTGAACAAGGTACATGTACATAAGTATCAATGTTTAACTCCTACTTTCACCATTCACAGGTTAGTTGATCACCACCAGACAACACTGCAACCTGAAGGTACATCCTTTCCTTGCATATATCCCAGGATATCAAGCATGTCTCTATGAACTCATTCATCAAGACAACTACAAAGAGATTTAAGAGCCACTCTTTCAGAGTGTTCATGACTTATACGGATTAGTACTTGATAGAGGTGTAAGGCATACAATATACTTGCAGAGTATGCGAGCAATTAGCATTTTAAGTGATTGCCTGACTAAAATGAAATCTTCCTTGCTTTGTAGGAATGAGGTTGGTGGCAGGGACCTCAACTCCTTTAGAGAGAAGAATGTGCATCCACTGATGTCTTGCTGTCTTTCTCTTGGATTGCGGTACCACATGGATTGATATTTTGTGAGAAAAAATTCAACCTTTTGTAACTAAAATTTGCATTCTTGGTTAGTGGTCACTTCTAATGTTTCCAACTTTTCTCCACTTGTCAAAATTGTTACCAATGTATTTTAGTACAGCACCCTCACTGAGCCAGTCAAGCAAAGGCAGTTTCTAGAGCTCACTCAACTGTTGTACAACTTTCAATGTAGCAGTGTGAGGGTTAGTCAAGTATACACCTATGCATATATATATATATATATATATATAGTATGCATACATGTACATATAACAAATGTAGGCAGGATCAACACATTACACTAATGTGATATACCTGTTTTTTCACACATGATTTAAACAGTAGTGATGAGACTGTCTGTAATCCAACCATTTCCCTGTTTCTCTGTTTCAGGATGGTGGCCACAGCCATGTAAATCACTGGGTGATGAACAGCACCATGTTTGAACAGATTCCTCTTGCCAATCTGACTGACGATTTTGTTGAGCATTTTGAATAGAATTGGAGCCTTCATTTGAAGGTCATCAATCAGAGCACTCCAGCTAAACTGATGCAGACGATCAACACTCATCTTCTGGAAGAGTGATAGAGCAGGTGTCCCTTTCTTGCACAGGACAGAGCATTCAGCACCTACCACGTCTATCACTTACAATGATTCTTCGTAGATATAGATGCTTTAGCACTGCTTTGACAATTGATTCTGGATGACCACCAGCCATTGCACGACAAATGCATGAATACGACTCGTTCAAGTTAGTTGAATACGGTTCTGAACGTCTTGGTGTGCACACAGTGACCTGTAGTAAAACTGATACACATTAACATTTCCCCTGGTATCTCACCTTTACCAACTTTCTTGTTGGCTTTGTGGAGTGATAGTGGATGTTTGCGTACCACAGTCCAGACTCCTTTTAACTTCAGCTATGCTTATTGTGTTGAGATCGGTAAGTTTATTTTGTAATGTCATGTGTTGCACTTTGTGGGAACAGTGCACGGCAAGTAGTTGTCTTTTTCTTTCATGGCCAATTTTTGCTATTGATGGCGAGACTCCAAAATTCACACTTGTCTCTATTTTGAGACTTTACTTGCATGCCCCTTATTGTAACCCTGGTGTCAGCCAACTTTCTGTCTGTTAACTATGTTGGTTGAGGAACAAGTTGATGGCATGATTGGAAGTAACTGCTTCGTAACAAATTTGCAACACTGTATATCAGTCATCGTCGAAATATCTCGTTCTACTTTCATGTGTGGGCGTGACCGCACTTTTACGTGCACGTGCACCAGTAACTTTCATAATCCTTACACATGCACTACTTCTGCCTTACACATGCACTATTTATGCCCCCGTAATGTGTTACCATGGAGACCTGGTGCATACGCAAGCAGTGTGTACCTCTTCTCTAGTATTAGGACCTGGAAATAAGGCTAAGCCTGTCCAAGCCGTAGAGCAGATGGATAGAGCTCTAAAATCGCTGGCTAGATCAGGTAGCTCACATATCTAAAAAAGGTATGCAAAAGAACTGGAAGATAAGGGTCATTAATTACATCAACACATTTTCGCGTCATTGCGAATACTCTGTTATCAGCCATTGACGCATTTTTGCATCGAACTTACCTGGTTCTAAGAAACAGCAGATAGCGAGTTCTAACAGTGTTTATTACTCTATACCTGAGGGATGTGGTTATACACATATCATTATATCAATGTACGGTTAAATAGCGGTCAAAGTTATAGGGCTAGCTGTGCATACAGCTGCACCTAGGAACCACAGCAAGGTAAGCGTTTTTTTTTGTAGTAAGTGTATGTGCAAAAGAACAGGTAGGCATGGATGAGCCAAGTCCTCAATGTGCAAGGCTTTCTACCAAAGTACTTTGGGAGGTAGATGATATTGATGATCCATTGATGTGGGGTAGTGATGACGAGTTCAATGACATCACCTACAGTGAAAAAGAAAGGGACGAATGGGGTGCAATTGATCATGACCTTGACAGTGTAAATCTCTCACTCCGTCACTCAACCCTTCCCTCCCTCCCCACTCATGAACTCGCTGAATATCACTCTCCCTATCACTCTGAGCTGGAAATTGATCCCATGCTCCCTTACTCCACTCTCCCACACGCTCACTCATACACTTCCCCAGCCTCACTCTACCAATCACTCTGATGCTAATCCACCCACATGCATGCACTGTGAATACTGATTTGTTAGTTTCACTTTTGTTATATCAATACAGTGTTATTTTTAACAGGATACTTGCTAGACTCTTGTGTTGATGAAATCTGTGATTATCGCATAATTACTTGTAAGATATGTGCTATAACAACATATAAGACTGTGTGAATCTAACTTTGTTACTTCAGAGCTTATCAGGGGCATAACTAGGATTGAATCCTAGGGAGGGCTGATTAATTATTCATTAGTCTACATGCCCGCGCATGCGTGTACGACTGGGCATGAGAGGTACAGTGCGCACTGTTCGACCCTTTATAACTTCTAGCTGCCAGTTGTGCTCTCGCTTGTGGGTAGCTGCTGCTTGCGCGCTGTCGCTCGCGAGTTGTTAGCCCTAGCCTTATAGCTAGCTACCGCTTGCGCCCGCTTGCGGCGAGCCTAATAAATTATTCATACGGTCAAAAACAGGCGAGGCAAATGCCTCCTCTGCCTCATGCTAGTTATGCCCCTGCTTATGTGTTGAATTCACAACACTTAAGTTAAATTAGCATGTTTGCACTTGCATTCCTAAGCTTTGTTAATTTAACATTCATTTTGTGAATCTAACTTTGTTATGGTAATCAGAGTTTATGTGCTACATTCACAGCACTTCAATATGCAAATGTTATTAGCATGTTTTGACTATTCTAACAGACCTGTGTGTTGATAGTACACTTTCATTTTTATGTGACTTCATTCAACATTCATTGCTAAATCATTTTGACCTAAAATAGGCTTATTCATAACAAAACAATTTTATCTGCATGTTATATTGTTTGATATGCTGAAGTAAATGGCTCTCTATATATACTACTGCAGGCTTCTTTGAGGATGGTTGATTTGAAAATCTCTAGTGTACGACTGTAATTCTTTTTCAACAGAATATACATGTATGCCAATATACCAAACCTCATGCATTGTGTGTGAGAGTCATGCATTTTATCTTCCACTCATGCTCACCTGCTCTAGTTCTAAAATACCACCCATCTTTCTGGTTTAGCTCTATCCTAGGTTAATTAAGAGGTGTGGTCAATTGAGCTCACGCACATGGCCTCGTAGCTTTCTTTTACCAAGTCCATTTCTGGTGTTGCTTTGCTCTATAACAGCACCTCTCTGGAGCAGTGGCGAATCTAGGACTTGGGAAAGGGGGTAGTATGTTGCACGAGTTTTGAAGCCACAACCAGTTAATTAAGCTTAAAATATGCACACGCGCGATTTGGTGCGAATGACGACCTGCATAAACCCTGGTCACCACCACCCAGTTTCAGTTATAGAAACATAAGTAAAGGGTACTAGAGTTTACAAGAGTTGAGTACGGTGGCCGAGAGGGGCTTTTTGCTTTTGCCTTCGTGCAAACCTCTAGATCCGCCACTGTGGAAGTCGCTGTCCTGCAATGCGGTCTGTGGTCTAGCACTCTGAGCTACAGTGATGACTGATATGAAGCCAGCGACTCAAAGGTTCTCACTCATTTGTATCAGCAACCCTTGGCATCTCTGATGTATGTACTAGAGGTATTGTTTTTGCAACTGCCAAATATACTACTGAATGTGTTAATGAAAGGTGATGAAAACACACATCTATTGAATGGTTTCAAAATGAAAAAAGCCAGTAATACTCAGTCTCTCCACTTATCTGAATAACGTAGCTATGGTAGTGGCCATCAATACCACAAGCTAGGTATGAGGTAACTTCAAGTAGGGCCGAACCACTGATTAACATCCACAATGCGTCCAAAGATTGGTAAATAGTTTTCTTGGCAGCAAAGAATGTAATCTGAGTGCATGTACTTAAAACCCCCGGTACACAATCCACTTTGGTCTGTGTGTGTGTTTGCATAAGTATGCTGGTTGGTGCAATTAGTTTGAAATATGAGTTATTCCCTTCCATTCGCATACACCAAGTGCTAATTAGGGGTCCAGTACTGGATTTTAAGCAGTGAAATATATATACAAGAAATAACCACATGATTTGGCAAGGGAAATGAATCATATAATGCATCTTTGGTGTAACGGTAGCTGTAGGGTAACACCTAACAAATACTTGGCGGTGATCATGTGTAAGAGCTTCCAGGATGCTTGCATGAGCAGATGAGGCAACCCTAGTTGTGCACAACTCGAGAAGGAGAAGAAAGCATTCCCAGCATTCATTGTCTCTAGGAATTCTATCAGCACTAACTGCTAGATTCCACATCTGGGAAGCTGAAATGTCTATGATCATCAATTCATGCAAAACAACAGGGCCAATGAAATACCTCCTGAAAAGCCCAATATATGATGGTTTGTTCTTCGCTTCTGGTGTATAGTATGAATAAGACTGTATCCTTTCATTTAGCTTATCAAAGTAAAAGATATTAATAGACCGCATCAATATAATATATAATATCCTGGGATAGTTGATTAACAACATAAAATGATATAATTCTTTCAGGGAAATTTACACCGTAAGTAGCCAAATCCTCATTGCTTAGTGCGCCATCTAACAACAAGCAGTGATAGTCATGGCTTCTGGTGTTCAATGAATGAAGTCTCTTGCTTTAACTAAGTGGCAGAGAAATTGAGAGAATAAATACTTGTATGCAAACATACCTTAGTGGCAATCTGCTCCTGTGTAGCTAGGCACATCCGACACTACCTTAACATGTGTCTAGTGAGGCACATCCGACACTACCATTATTTGCATCCAGAATAAATGGTTTGTCATAAGCATACTTTTGCAGGAACAGCGTTGTCAGACATGTGATTAGCTGTATACATTTCAATGACGACCTCAACATAGGATGAATTATGTAGTAAGAGGGCTGCATAGAAATTAGGGCACAGGAACTCCATAATTATATTATTCTGCGCACCAACTTATTATTAAAAGGGCGTCTGGGACATGTAGACGGCAAAACTAGAAACAAACTAAACTGAACTAAATCTGTGACTAAATCTATCTGGCTGTGCCCTACCTTCTTTCTCTTTTGTCCTAAAAATTGGAATTCATCGATGTCTAAAGCAGTACCAACACTCTCCAGCAACTGCACAATGTCTGCAGTGCCGTCCAGTAGTGCAGTATGCACAGCAGTACGTGCAGTAGAGTTGCTGAAGTTACGCAATAGCAAAGCGGCTGGTTTGCAGTTTGTTTACAGCCACTGGAATGTACTGGGGCTCTCTCTACCTCGTACTAGGAACTCAAGTAGTAGTGCACATTACGTAGAAACGATTTACCTGAGGGCTAGCGCTACGGGCACGAGCGGTTTAGTAGGTACGCGTGGATATTCATTGAGCGCCACATGGTCTTGAATTATTATGCGCCATTTGGCGCTATGGACCCATACATTTGTATGGTATTATGCATACTTTTTTTTATGGTTTATGGTGCCCTCAGTAAGACCCTAGAGGGGTAGCAGTTTCAACTTCATCTATGTATAATAAGATGCACAGTTTGAACACACAGCCATCACAGTAATCACATAAATACACTGCCAATAATTGGAAGCTGACTCAAGATATATGACAATACCGTCACTGGACAACACTGTGCCACTCACTTAGGGCAATATGATGTGACGTTATTGAATCAACAGTAATGAATAGTCATGTATACGTTAAGGAATCAGTACTGTATACACTGCATGTATAAGTGTTGAATCAACAGTAGTGAATAGTCATGAAATACATTAAGGAATCAGTCCTCTACTACACTACATTTATAGTACGGCTTTCTTGTTTGCATGTATATATAATAAAATTATTATGTACAAAATTTAGCCTCGCTTCCAGGCCTTCCCCAATACGCGTAATTATTGTGCGCGTGCGGGGGAGGGAAACATTTGAAATCGGGGAAGGCCTGGGCAGTCTTGAAATAATGCTGTAACACAGTTATTGACCTCTACGTGTGTACTTCATGAGGTAGATATACAACCAGGCAGGGCTGGAGTTTCTGCAATGGCGTCAAGATGGAATAAGCCGTCTACTCTATCCAAATACCTTTGCTCTAGGAGTCGCAGTGTTGGTGGTGGGCCGCGTGGCAGACGCTTACCTAAAACGAACTGTCATGGATTCCAGGTGCGTGTACATTTCTCTGACTTGTCTGATGACGTTGATTCTGGTCAATCTGGGTCTAACAAGCTTTGTAGCAGCATTCAGTCTAGCACTATGGACGTGGAAGACAATATGGGTGAGGTGTGCGGTAGCAATGATGGGGAAGATGAAAATGTGATGCATTGTCATCGTCGGAGGAAGAAACGCAGCTACAGAATAATACATACTCGAGAGCAAGAAGCTTGGGAGAAGTTACATCTTTATACAGCGCTACACTCCCTCATTGGACATGCAATCTGGACAGCTATGCATGTGCTGTTCTCATCTTGTGGAGTACCGATGCCAAGACTGCTCAGTATTGGCTTTCTTCTGTGAAGACTGTTGCAAGTCACAACATCAGATATGTAACATCTTTCATGTACCTGAGAAGTGGGTTTCTGACCATTGTTGTAGCTCTCCTCTCTTCGGCGTCGCTACCCCCCTCACACATGACTGTCCCACAATGTACAAACAGAAAATCACCATTGTTGGCCTAAAAGGTGTGCATGTAGCTCAGTATATGCGTAAACCTATAGACATATGTATGTTTTGTATAGGTCAGCATCATGGAATTACAGTAGTGTTTTGTGGATGTAAGTCTCCTGCTGAGCATCTTCTGGAGCTGAATTTGTGGCCAGCCACTTGGCTTCTACAATTGAGATGATGAGATTTGCTCAAATGCTCATTTTAGAGTGTTATGCATCATTGTATGACATTATTGCTTTCTTGAAGACTACAGCAATTAAGCAGCTCCAAGCAAAGTTCATGTACAAGTACAATTACGTCTATATACATACATGCTCACACAATACTGAAGGTATATAATTATGACCTATTGTCTTTGCATGTTCAATATATGTCCAGGACAAAGAGGTATACAAGCAGTTTACAGCAGCATTTCCACAATATAGGTAGAATATAATCACTATCAAAGTGATTTATACTGTTCTTGTACATGTACTCTGTTAATGCAGAAACTGGAGAGGAAGAATAACTTGCAGTCTCACATATGCCCATCCTGTCCAAAAGTACGACACAAATGCATAGTGTATACATGAATGATGTTTTGTATATTTTAGGCAAACTCATTCGAACATCTACAGTCAATGGATGCAAACTTCCGTCTCTGTCGCAGGAAGAATGCTGGCAAAATAAACACAACTCCCCCTTTACTTGGTACCACATTCTTTTTTCACAAAGTGATGTGGATTCATATGTACAATCCAGAGATGGATGTACCGCTGTATCTCTTCAGGTAAATGCTGGCGTGTCAATATTTACAAAGTCACCCACAAACTGTTAATAATCTGAAAACACCTTAGTGTATTTGTTTATCAGAACCAATGCAGTGACTTTAGAGCTGGGAATGTGTTACGTTCACGTTCCCGCTACCATGCTCTCGATGAAATAGCTGTATTTGGAGCAGTTTGTCGACATGATTTTCCAATTCGGATGCTAAGCTTGAAGCATGGAGAGAAGTATATAGAATCTTCTTGACTGAGTAGTTCTTGGCTGGCTATCCATAATTTAATGCTATTTCACACTTATCCAACCAGTGGCAAAAAAACACAAAATCTTTATATTTTTGCCGACGTTTCGACCAAACTGTGTTGGTCTTCGTCAGGGCAATGAAACACAGAATGCTATGCTGCTTAAATAGCAAATGTAGGAGGAGTCTACAGTTCTGATTGTAAACGTCCAGGAGTCACTCTTGGGTCTGCATTTGTTGTTCTGCTCCTGGAGATGGTACTGGAACTGCTTCTTCCTCCTTGACTCCCTGGCTTCGCTGAGTCTGGAAGCACCGCTACCGACGTCACTCGGTCTGGACCCACGCTCTGATCTTGGTAACGAGCTTCGTTTCGTGACGTCATCTTCCAGAGCGTCGAATTCCAAGCTTCCGGTATCTGCCATCCCCTGTCACGATTGAGTAACTGCCCTGAGGGGGTTAGTTGTATGTGGATCGCTTCTTTCACTAACAGTTCGTTCTTCTTTGAAGCGGTATCCAGGATCTTTATTCCCTCCCAGTCCGGTCTGTGTCCAGCATCCCAAGCGTGTTCGGCTATGGCAGATTTCTCTGTGTATCCAAGGCGGCACGCGTCTTGGTGCTCTTTAATTCGAGTACCAAGGGCTCTCTGCGTCTCTCCGATGTACACTTTGTCACAGCTGCTGCAGGGAATCCTGTACACCACGTTGGATCTTTGTGTGTCAGCGAGCTGGTCTTTCACCTTGGTTAGTGTTTGTCGGAGAGTCCCCTGCGTGCGGAATGTCGTCCTGATGTTGTGTCTCCAGACATCAGAAGGATCTCCAGACATCAGAAGGATCGCCTGGAGACACAACATCAGGACGACATTCCGCACGCAGGGGACTCTCCGACAAACACTAACCAAGGTGAAAGACCAGCTCGCTGACACACAAAGATCCAACGTGGTGTACAGGATTCCCTGCAGCAGCTGTGACAAAGTGTACATCGGAGAGACGCAGAGAGCCCTTGGTACTCGAATTAAAGAGCACCAAGACGCGTGCCGCCTTGGATACACAGAGAAATCTGCCATAGCCGAACACGCTTGGGATGCTGGACACAGACCGGACTGGGAGGGAATAAAGATCCTGGATACCGCTTCAAAGAAGAACGAACTGTTAGTGAAAGAAGCGATCCACATACAACTAACCCCCTCAGGGCAGTTACTCAATCGTGACAGGGGATGGCAGATACCGGAAGCTTGGAATTCGACGCTCTGGAAGATGACGTCACGAAACGAAGCTCGTTACCAAGATCAGAGCGTGGGTCCAGACCGAGTGACGTCGGTAGCGGTGCTTCCAGACTCAGCGAAGCCAGGGAGTCAAGGAGGAAGAAGCAGTTCCAGTACCATCTCCAGGAGCAGAACAACAAATGCAGACCCAAGAGTGACTCCTGGACGTTTACAATCAGAACTGTAGACTCCTCCTACATTTGCTATTTAAGCAGCATAGCATTCTGTGTTTCATTGCCCTGACGAAGACCAACACAGTTTGGTCGAAACGTCGGCAAAAATATAAAGATTTTGTGTTTTTTTGCCACTGGTTGGATAAGTGTGAAATAGCATTAAATTAGAATCTTCTTCTTCTCTAAGTATATAGAATCTTCTTCTTCTATATGATATTGCTTCAGGCTCACTGGAAGGTATTATACTATTCCATATGCCTAATAGAAAAGTGTTATATACGCACACTGCAGGCAAACTCTGATGTCTTCTATGGTCTTCTGGACAAATGTACTGTAGCAGTGCCTATTTTTCATGCTTATGCCCACAACGCATCATGCCAACATGCATTTAGCCCAGGAAATATTGAAGGCTTGGGGCTTACAGATGGGGAGAATGTAGAACGGCTGTTTCGCCAAAATGACCAAAGAGATGTCATCTGGTAACAGAATAGACCTTCTCAGCAGTGGCGTAGACAGGGGGGGTGCTTTGGGTGCTCGAGCACCCCCTTTATGCCTGAGGCTGGCTTTAGGCCTAGACTACTGTACATCAAGTGTACATCTTGCCTGAAGATTTAGTGGACTTGGAGCACCCTGTTTATCTCCGGATTGATATTTGCAAGCAAACCGATGTATTATTGGCGAGCGGAAGCGAGCTAACCTATAGTGGACGTCGTCTTGCCAGTGTGCCTGCGTCGATATTACGCGCTTCTTTTTATGCGAAATAGTGTTCGAAATAACAAGCTTGCGACACGGCCGCTCGGGGCACTTGTGCTGCTGTAGTTGAACAACAGATCTTTTCAGTGAGTGTGCTATATACGTTACGGAGCACAAAACAAATACATAAAGGGAGAGAGAATGTCAGAATAGGCTCGTCTAAACGGCGCGATTTACTACGTACGTGCGTACAATCCGCAATTCTAACGACCAATCATTTTCGTGACTCGATCTGCATTCGTCTACTAGTACTAGTCTAAACTAGTTGAAGTTTTGCCATTATCACTATAGTAGGTAGGCGACTGTACCCTTTGTTTTGCGTGCATGAGGCGCAGGAAGTTACATAATAAAGAGGTGTGGCTTCCAGCCGAAGATTCCGAAGCGCTAGCGCTCGGCACCCCCTTCCTCTAAATCCTGGCTACGCCACTGCTCAGTGATGCTCTTTCTCACTATTGTAAACTAAAGCAGAGGAAACTTGGTAAAAATTACAATATGAGTTTTAGTGCGCATTAAAATTTGTATGCAGAGTACACCTCAATTGAGAGGTTCATAAAAGCCTCTAAACAGCTCAACCTTTTGAAGCAAGGGATAAGTGATCTTCTTCAGAAGTCTGGCATTAGTCCACAGCAGTTCCAGGCAATACTGCCACTGATTATCAATGAAGAAGAAGCAAGACTTTCCCAGGATATAAAACAGACCTCTAATATGGTGTTTTACATCAGCATCCACATCTCCTTTTATTCTATTGTGTTTATTATGTGTAGATGTACACTCATGGCGAGTCCAGTATTACACTCTTCTGTCTAGATTGGAATCGATGAAGTGTGTTGTTTCTTCCCTATACTAGTGTACAGTAATTATATTTGTACATGCATATAGGACAAATTAGATTCAACTTCTCCAGCAGCTTTCTTATGGGCAAGCTTGTACACAACTGGCTACTGATACTATACAGTGCTTGACTAGGTACATTTATATACATGGTTATATATTGTTCTTTCATATCATTTTGATTTGTTAGGCAAGAGCACGTGATCAGGAAGTTTGAAACAGAACATGGGGTGATAGTTCGCTGGACAGCAGAGATGGATGAGTATAAGGAAGCTATGAGAATTGCAAATATGGGGAAGCAACAGATTGTAAAACAGGAAATGCTCCTAATTGCAAGGGAGAGGGTGTTTTAACTTAGTACTCTAGCAAATCACGCTGGTAGGCTAGACATTTCCCAATGCACATTTGATTGTTACAGTCATGTATTGCACTGCATGTAGCATTGAAATGCGCAACACTGCCTAACAGCACTACGTTGGCAACATTTCAATCCTAATACAAATAAGCATCAGAGACAAACACAGATTGCATATTGTTGTGTTGTTTGAGCTTCCATTGAACGGCACTCTACTTACATACTTACCTACATGAATCTATATACTGTGTGTTCTTTCAACTAGGTGGACAGAAACGATCGAAAAGAGTTAGTAAGCTTATTCAGTCATGCAACCTGAAGCTTAAAAAGTTGCTCACCCATTATTTAGAGCTAGGACGAGATAGTGGTGATGCAACCCAACACACTATTGGAGAAGTGTGTAATCTACAGTCTATGTTCTGGATGAGCAGTGATCACACATATTCAGCTAGTGCTGACCCAACAACAGTAATCTCTCCTGCTGTTCAACGTCAATTAGTAGAACTGCATAGATTGGAAGCCCGAATAAGAGAGCAGCTTCTTATTGCAGAGAAAGCAGCTTCTTATTGCAGAGTCAATACGAAGAGTTGATGTCTATAGAACAAAACTAGAATTATTTAGATCTCAATCTTCATTGTGTGCTGGAGATGAGGCTATGATTGTAATCAACTCTCCGTGGCTTAAATTGCAGCTTTATGAAACCGAACTTATTAACAAGGCACTAATTGAGGCCTACTGGTCCAATTCTCTCCAGGCTGAAGGTATCCTCCTAACACCAAAGAAACAGTGCAAACGGGGAATTGTATTACCCACTCAACCACTTTACATGGATAGCTCCCCCCGGCCTACTTCGCACCTTCTCCTGATGAAGATATCAATACTGAAGCTAGCACAGATGAGACAGAGAGCATGAGCAGTGACTCTGCCTCTAGCTCAGATCTAGAGCCTGTCTATGTAGTAAATCTCAAGTGATGTTGAGTAAATCATAATACTCATCATACATACAATGTCATAAATGATGATGTAATGACAATAATAACCATTAAAATGTATATATTATATAAAGGAAACATGTATAACACATCAGTTCAGACTTCCACGTCCGCAGAAGTGGCATGACATTGTACCTCCTCCCCAACAACACTGTCCTGTGGTTCATTGGGTAGAAAATCAATGTTTTCCTTGTTTGTTTGAATCTGTTGCATCTTGCCACTGATGCTGTATGATCTGCTTTGTGTGATAGTTTTCATGTCTCCGGAGCATTAAGTGACCCCTCCGTGGAGGGGAGTCCATTTTTTCTAAAAAAAAAATGCACCTTGCAGTGATTGCTGTTGATGAGGCACACTGCATATCTGATTAGTATGTATATAGCAGATTTCACGACATCGCACATATATTGCTTCTGATCTGTCTCAGGGGAAGTGGCTTTCGAAAGACCTTTTCCAGACTTGGTGGATTGCGAGCTTTGTCAAAAGCTCCCTTTATTGCTCTCATTGCATGAGCACCACCACATGTTCAGGCTGAAATACTAAGCTCCCTACATATGCATGATCCTGTGTTTGTGTCCCAGTCACTGGATAGGCCTAACATATACATGTCCGCTAGTAAAAGTTTTGGAGTGAAGGTGAGAGTTAGGACATGGTACACTACATGTAAAATGGCATTGTACATGTTTATGTAGCTCTCTCCTTTTATGGAGCGAGACTTAGGGAGACTAGCACACGTGATATCCACTCCTACAAGCACATCTACTATCTCTTATCTTCTCCCAAACTAAGAATGATGTGTATAAAGTTTTTCATTTTTTAAGTGCCTCCTCTCCACATAAATATGCTGTTAGCATGTATCATGCCTCACAGTCTGAAGAAACAAAGGCTTTCATTCAGTCAACTTTCAGATCCTCCCTGACTGCATTGAGACGCCTCAGTGCCACTATTGCCTTTGGCGTTTGTCAAAAAGATTATGTGGAAACTAGCTTCTCTTCTTTCAACATTAGGGGATGGATATACCTGATATTGAGGTAGTAATTGTTAATGGCCCTCCTGACACATTTTCCCAGTTGTACCAGGTTACTAGCTGTTCACTTCTAAATTTTCACACTTTGTCTTCAGATCTTTGGTAGGGCTGGAAGGAATGGTTGCTTGGCACGGGCACACGTGCTATATACTACAACACAGGCTAGGTTGCTCAAAGATCCTTCTTTGATGTGTTTTGCAAGTGAAGGAAGCAATGAAAATTGCTGACGCAAGAAGATGCTTACGTCATTAGGAAGCTCTGAGTCCATAGTCAGTAGTGCTTCCTGCTGTGACATATGTAGTGGACTATGCGTGTCATTGTCTAGACTTGACTTTTTGAATCCAATGCCGTTGAAGCGATCCAGGAAGCCTAAGCCTGTGCGACATATAAGTGATGGAATGGCAGATGCACTAAAGCGTGCACTTGTGTGTGAGAGAGAAAAGGTCATGAATGAATTCCCAGGATACAAAATGATTGGTAGTAGTTTTCTTCTTTGTAACACTATCAGAGAATTATGTGATGTACCAAAAACTGTTAGGTCTGTGGGTGACTTAGACACTGTTGTGTCTTTACGACCAGAACTAAAGAATAGATTTTTTCATGTGTTGTGGGGTATTGTTGCTTGTGCACCTCCCCCCAAGAAAAAGCAAAGGAAATCATAGTTTTGTTAACTCATCTTCATGTACCTATGAGTGATATGCACTATGCATGTGTGGCCATTTTCTTTTTTGTTATAACACGTGAATACACAAGCGCAATATGTGAGTTTCTATTTATGTATAGTATGGTGTCATGATATACGATGAAGTTAATAATCAAAGTCTGCCATGTTCCAATGCCGAGTCTGCTGTTCATTGTTGCTCGCATCTTCCATCTCTGGCACTGTTGTCAGAACTTGCTGCAACCATGTCTGGGATATCTTTGAGAAGCCATCCTCTTGAATGGTGGACTTGTGCGGCTGGTTTGGGGTGTAGTCACACCATTCTCTAGATGATGCATGGAAACCTTACGAATATCAGCAGTTGCATCACGGGTTACCACTGACTGAGCCCAAATTCACGTTCTGCCTTCTTAGCTGCCTCCATGAGAAATAAAGTACAAAGTGACACTTCTTCAGTGTGTCGTGCAGTAGCATTGGCTCCACTGGCATGTAATGCTTGCTTGAAGACACTATGTATGAATATTACATGTAGTATTGACATTGTACATGTACTATGTAAATAGTGTAAATAAGGTACAAATTGACACTTCTTCAATGTGTCGCGCAGTAGCATTGGCTTAAGGACACTATGTATGAATATTACATGTAGTATTGACATTGTACATGTACTTTGTAAATAGTGTATACTTACAGGTTGTAGTGTTCCATAACTTGGTCCAGTGGTTTTCCATGCCCAGGCTTACCATCCATGTTAACAGTTCGATTGTGTATGGCTATGTAGAAGATATGTTTAGGGAACCGAGCTGTAAGAATTACAATAAGATTACCTGCCTCAGTTGCATAGTTCTTGCAACCTGTTGCAAGAAACCTGGGGATCCACCATTTCCAGTGCCGGATGATACGTTCCCCTTCTTCAAAGCGGATAGCTTGACGAAGGTCTGCATACAGAAATGCTGTATGCAAAAATGAGTGATGTAGGCCATAGAGGGGATCGGTGAATGTATTGGGGAACAGAGTTTGTGAAACAATTGAATTTGTTGTTGTTTCCAACCATTGCAGGGTTGATTCATGTTGAATAGGTGCATCTGGAATATCGATATGAAGCTGTGTACAGATGACTGCAATTAGGTAACTCTTGTATGCATGTAGCAGGAATTCATCACAGACATTAAACACCTTTCCTCCCTTGTCTACCTGCACTCGACGTATTAATTCTCTGATATTACAGAGACCCTACTTGTGCTGGGGATCCCCAAAACATGAAGAGTAGCACCTTCAGGCATTCCCATAGCAGTGGCGGATCTAGGATTTTGTAAAGGGGGTATATAGCTGATGTCGCGTCGCACGCGTTTTAAAGCCACACCCAGTTAATTACATCATAATATGCGCGCGCGAATGACAACCTGTGTGCATACACGTCACCCCTGCCAGTTTTAGTTATAGAAAAGGGTACTAGAGTTTACATGTAAGTGAAGACCGATATTCGCTGCGTAGGCACTATAGGCGTACACGTCCGAATACTTATTGCTTGCTAGCGCTATTAAACGCACGCTTGCGTGCGAGACGAACGCAAATTATCATGAAATCCAAGTACGTACGTCAGCTGCGCGTGTTAGTAAGATGTGAGCAATTTTACAGTCGCAGGTTTCAGTGGAAACCTCTGAAACCCCCCTGGATCCGCCACTGCATAGGGAGTGGAAGTCACCTGGACGGATTGTGTATATACCACTAAGTGTTTTCAGCTTTTACTCACATGCATGAATACTTGGGACTTCGAGTGCGCACTGTAGTCTATCTGTCTGTGTGATATCTGATTCTCTCCAGTTTTTAGCTCCCCTGATGATCTTACATGTTAGCTGGTCTCCAATTAGAACCTACATTTGCATATATGTGTGTGTTCAGTAGAGTGCATCAGTCATATATGTACCAGTTACTTTTGAACCTGCTACATGTATATTACCTCTGGTTTTCCTGATAGATCAGCTTCTTTCACCAGTCTGGTGAGTATTTCGGTAGTTTCCGACTTATATTTCTCTTCCTTAAACAGTATTTTCATGGGCACAACATTTGATTTACCAACAGGATCGGTCTTAGAGGATGGCAAGAGTGGCTGTAGATCGGAGAGTGAAGGGAATTCTTCCACCAGAAAGTGCATGATGTGGTTCACTGCTCTTTTCTCTAACTCTGTTCCATCACCCTCACTTGGCAGGAGATTTGAGATGGTTAATGTTGCGGGATCGCGTTGAGGAGCTCTATCATTCCAATCAACATTCCAGCCTGGTATATTCCTGATCTCAATTGCTAGCCTTGCTGTCATGTTAAGCATTTTTGAGTGCTTATCTGCAGTATACATATATGTGTATATAAATGTACACATACGTGTACATGTCCTGTGCACAGTACAGGTTAACTACAATATGTGTACTTTTATTTCGTACCTTCAAGTTCATGTCGAACTCTTTGGTGCAAATTAGCGTTGTCGTTAACCCACAGCCAATACCCAGTCCTTACTCTTTTCAGGTACTCAGCTTCACTGGTTAGCTTCTGTAAATGTTCCCATGCCCTTTGATATGACACACACACCCCAGCATTATGAAGGACAGTGATTGCCTGCAGAGAAAAATTAAGTGCCCTGTACACAGTTATGGTGGGTGATTAGTGCCAAAAATAACAGGCTACATTTACGTTTGATTGGTGCAATTCTTTCTATTTTGATCTCACTTTTATTTGATTCAGTGCAACTTTGCCCATTCTGATTACACCTCATTTGATTAGTGCCAAAAATAACAGGCTACATTTACATTTGATTCAGTGCAACTCTTTCTATTCTGATCACACTTCTATTTAGTGCAACTTTTCCCATTCTGATCACACCTCATTTGGTGCGCAGTGCAGGGTGTGGTGTGTGTGGTGGTCTCTAAATAGAATGTCGGCACTGTCGTTGCCTGAGTGGTGCCTAAGAAGTCTTTTGAGGATAGCAGAAGAGGTGTCTGAATTCGAACGGGAGACAATGAGATTAGATCTGTTGGATTCTCAGCGCGTTCAGTTAGAACTTCTCTTCCGTGAACTAGTCGCAGTTGAGGTTTTTTACTCTGATAGCTCCGGTGGTGTAGTTAGTAGAGCGACTGACCTTGTAAGAGAAGCACTGTCAATTATAAGGAATTTTGCAGAAAACATGGAGAATAGACACTCTGGTGACTGTTATCAAGCTCCATTCTCATTGGAAGGGACACCAGGCAGACCGGCATACGATATACCCCATGATCAGCTTGCTTACCTTCTTGAGAATCGTTTTACTTGCGTGCAGATTGCTGAAATGTTAGGTGTTTCTCTCAGAACTGTTAGGCGTCGAATGTCTGCCTACAACCTCAGCACCCGCATGTACTTCACTGTCATTAGTGACGAGCAATTAGATGAAATTGTCCGCGAAATACAGCATTCATTTCCAACCTGTGGAAATGTTCAAATGCAGGGCCATCTAGTTTCTTGTGGTATTCGTATACAACAGTGGAGGATAAGGGAGTCACAAAGACGGGTTGATCCTGCAGGTTCAATTATGCGCAGACTAAGGGTTATTGGCCGGTGTTGGTATCATGTGAATGGGCCTTGTGCCCTTTGGCATATCGACGGAAACCACAAACTTATTAGGTTAGGGTTATTGTAAAGTGTGTTCTATTTTTACTGTCTTATTCATTCCCTCAGGTGGAGGTGTATTATTCATGGTGGAGTTGATGGCTACAGTAGAACCATAGTCTACATCCAATGTTCTAGCAATAACAGAGCCAGTACTGTGCTGGAATGTTTCCGCACAGCAGTAGTTGAGTTTGGACTTCCAAGAAGAGTGTGTGCAGATCGAGGAGGAGAAAATGTCGAGGTTGCTAACTACATGTTGCTACATCCACTTAGAGGGCCAAGAAGGGGTCATTCATTACCGGGAGGAGTGTGCACAACTCCAGGATTGAACGGCTATGGAGAGATGTTTTTCAGAGCTGTACAGTTATGTACTACAATATATTCAGTATTTTAGAAGACACACATGAACTTAGATAACGATGTCCACCTGTTTTGTCTGCACTATGTATTCCTCCCAAAGATAAACCGTCAATCTTCGAGCTTTTCAGCAAGGCTGGAATCAACACCCACTGCAATCAGAAAGGGGTCTTTCTCCGAATCAACTGTGGCTCTAAGGGATAGCATGGTACAGGAGCCAAGATGCTGAGACATTG
Organism: Theonella swinhoei; assembly: GCA_963970385.1. NCBI lineage: Eukaryota > Metazoa > Porifera > Demospongiae > Tetractinellida > Theonellidae > Theonella > Theonella swinhoei. Next base: position 9,943,913 of record OZ019948.1, on the reverse strand, counting down.
AGAACTGGTGTATCAAATGAACAACTATTTTTTCCTTTCAGGAACAAGACCTACAGTTATATGGAATTGACTGGGATGCTCCAATGTCTACAGACAATGGAAGTATGGAATCTGTAGCTGTCCCTGGCATCCCAAACCCTCTCTCTTCTGCCAAATATTCTCTACTCTGTCAAACAATCGACCCTACAAGTCCCTCTGAGAGTTATGGTGTTGAAGAGTACATTGCTACTGTGCGATTTGTTGAGAGACATATGTTACACTCATAAATTCTTGAATACTTCATTTGTTTTTTACACTAATCAAAATGTTAGCAAAAACTGGTGAAATACATAATTATACGTGATAAATGAAATGTTATTTCATGAACAAAAGCAGTTGATAAGTTGTAAAAGGGTATAAATGATAGAGTTCGACAACAGACTAGTAGAGACCAAACCCACCATGGTTACACATGGCAAAGAGGAAATGCTGTTTGAATTGATCATATGTCTCATACTTCGTCGGTATAGTTAGAGATAGTCCACAGGTAGAGGCAGTTGGATATGGATTCTCTGGATTGAATGTGAGAGTTGCCGACTCGAACCCCAAAGGTGGGATACTCCCTGCCCCCATAAAGAAGCCAAGAACTTCCGATAGTACAACATCCAATTCACCACCTAATGAATGGTACTTATGTTTTGCAGGCTTTATTGCATGCCACATACCCTCTATCTCATAAAGGAGGTCTCGAAAGAAAGTATATGATATACGTTCTTTCTGTAGTTGTGGACTTCCATTCTCTGAGAACATCTTGTTCGAGAACAAATTCAATATCTCATCTGTTAGCAAATAAGCACATAATGGAATAGAACACACTGTAATGTAGAATAAAGATACTGATTACTGCACTTACGTCGATATTAAAGGGAGTGTAGTTATAAAGGCTAAATTTAGTATGAGTGGAACAAATTTGCATTCTTGACTGTATTCCATTGATTTTGATTGGTTTGTTATATCTTCAGTAACATTTCTAAACTTAGCCCTCATATTCTGTTACACTCTCTTTAAGTATGCACATGATGAATGAAAGAACATCGTACCTTTCCTACATAAAACAGTATTCTTAGCAGCCTACATAAAACAGTATACTTACCAGCTGTCAAAACATTGCCCTTAAATTCAAACATGGGTGAAAAGAAACTGGGATACTCTCTGATTGCTTCCAGTACACCAGGTGAGTGAAGTCCACTAATGAATTGATCAAGCTCTGACTTTATTCGCAATAATGTACTATGCAGGGAAGCACATTTCACCAGCTGAGAAACATCTGTGCTCTTGATTGTAGGTAGGGGCTTTGTGAAGCCAAAGTCCACCAGCATATCACATGACTCCATTGCTATAGCTCTTGCTTCCTTCTCCTCCTTAGTGTTTGATAGCTAGAGATAGAAATACAAACAATAGGAGGCAGAAATTGGGTATCTTGCACACTTTCAAGGGTTAGTTCATCATAGCCACGCCCTTCAATCACTGACTTCTGGTGCTCTTAGCACAAATCATTGATGCTAGGTAGACCAGACTCTCTCTTTAGGGTGTGACTACACCAGACTATGCACTAGGTGCTATCCCACAGGTGTGTTATGCAATTGCCTTCTCTAAAACAGTACGCAATTCCAAATCTGGGACTTCAATCAACTCTGGGGATATGGAACAGACATCCTTCCCGCATATATATGATCGAGCAAAGAAAGGGTAGCCAGATCCCCCTTGAATAATAGACATTCCTACTAGCACACCAATACTGTGATAATCGCCATTCTATAGGAAATAAGACAGAAAACTTACATTGCTGTAAAGATTATTCTCTAAAACGTACAGAAACTCTTCCAGAATCATGTCTAAACACTAAACAATTGGGCGTCCCTTCACAGAGCTCTACAAGGCAATATCCAAATAGTCGCCACAGCTCCCTAGTTACTCCTCCTGTATCCCGTCCACACTTGCCAATAAACCATGTCTGTATATAAAATCTAATGATAATATACATATACATGTCCGCTAGTAGTTCCTTGAAGGAAAGTAATGACATCTTTAAGGGTTGAAAACCTACATATGACATATCACTTGTGAGACAATAGGGGATATATGTGAAAACTTACTGATGAGCAGTCTCAGAGGTTGATGGTAGATTTTCTTGGCTCTGTATAACAGCGTGCATAACCAACACCTCCCCAGTTTCTTCAACATCACATTTCTATACAGTAAAGTCAGTGAGTGAGAATATCATTTCACATTGTCTTGAATGCCCTTCAGGAGTTATAAGATATTCACTTTAACATTGCTAAATAAGACTGTCTCATGAATAACTGACTGCTAGCATCTTACTAACAAAAACATGATATGAGCATGAAAAATATGTGACTACAACAGCACAAAATGCAGCATAGCATTGAAATCAAATTGCATGTTAAGGGTTAATAGTGGGTTTTGTGCCTAGACTTACATTGCATGGCACATCAAAGTCCTCAAGATCACTTTCCTGTGGATTTTCCTTTTCCTCTACCAAATAAAGATTCTTATCAATGACCTTTAGTTACATACAACAAATATTCTAGTTTAAAAAAAAAAAAAACAGTACAAGGACTGATGATCTCAACTGTACATGTCTAAGATAGCTGTAGAACTAGCAATTATTCACACATTCAAAGCTTTGAATTTGATGCACTAAAGTGTTTAACCTTTTGCACTCATCCATATGTGTTCGGAGATCAGTAAAAGGAATGTCCTTTCCACAGGTCATACACTTTTCGTTCGGACACAACTAGAGAAATACCCTTTATACATATGTGGATGGATCATACAATATACTCACAGCCTTAGAATCTTCTTTGTCCACATCCAGACACTTTTGGATTGGACGAATATAGATCTTTGCTTGTTGCATAACATCTTTTAAATACGAAACGGAATAACCATCTGGAGGTACAGGTATCAGTTCAAGGACACGTCCATTACTAGCCCGTAAAAGCTCATATCCTCCAGCTTCCTTCAACTTAGGGAATGCCTCCACAATATAGTAGTGAACATCATCATAATCGTCTGTCAATGAAAGCCGCAGTCTTTTCGGGCCTAGACCTGATTACATCGAAACACTCATAATAGGGCATAAAACTACACTTAAAAACCTTAAGAGCCTAAAACACCCTATGCACAAAAGTCCCTTATTTAAAGCACATCGCTTATTCGAATGATGGTGCACACTTATATTAAGCTGTGTAAACACGCTAAAGTATGAAGCAGGAAATTGAATAGGAAACATGAATGCACCTTGCATAATATGGCGGTTTACAAAATGCATGTGAGAGAGTAGTTACATGGTATAAAGCACATACAGCTACACATTATGCCCTGTAGCTATAGATACCTGCAGCAAGTAACATGCTCCTTTCGTACGGATAGGGAGCCTTTACTTGGTCGTTGTTGGCTAGGCAAACAAAATCATGCAACCAAAATGCAACTTTCACTTTCTTCGACTTTCCACTCTTGATACTTCCACTTCTTTTGCAGTCGTAGTTAAATAGAAGATTTCGCTCAGAAAGTGCAGAAGACAACTGCCTGGAGCAGGGTGTTATCAGAGACGACGGTTCGGGGGTGGAATGAGTATTCGAAGTAGAAGGTACTGCTGAATCTCCTAGAACCTCAACTGCCTGGGCGAGAAGGTTTCTCGCCCTAGATACCTCTGAATAAGGCCGTGGTTCCTGCCCGTCCTCAGCCATCAGCAACGCGTGTTAAGGGTCAAAGTTCGAACGATTAACACACATGCGCAATTTGGCGAGATCCCGAAATAGTCTCCCAGTGAGGAGTAAAGACACAAATGAGGTGTGATTAGAATGGGAAAAGTTGCACTGAATCAAATAGAAACGAGAGAAGTTGTACTGAATCAAATAAAAGCGAGATCAGAATAGAAAAAGTGTACTGAATCAAATGTAAATGTACTGAATCAAATTAAGCGAGATCAAAATAGAAAACAATAGATCTAAATGTACTGAATCCAAGAAAGAGTTGCACTGATTCAAATGTAAATGTACTGAATCAAATAAAAGTGAGATCAGAATGAATCAAATGTAAATGTAGCCTGTTATTTTTGGCACTAATCACCCACCATACACAGTATATAGTTTAATAGTGAACACAACAAATTGGCATATTCTTTACCTGTTTACTTGTAGCTTGTGCAATCAACATAAAGCTCAAGACCATTTGCTGTTCGACACCGTGCATTCAGAATGGTGCACAGAGACATGATTGCCTTTCGCTGTTTTACAGGTGTTTTGTTACTGTCAGTTGGGTTCCTGTCTGTATCTCCAAGACGAAGAAAGAGCTGATATACATCAGGTGCATTTTTCCGAATCTCCTCAGTGATATCTTTAATGGAGAACTCTGGAAAGCAGCTGGTGTGTTTGGGCCATGGAGGATTTTGGATCTGTTGCATCAGGAGAGAATTGCACACACATGTAGAAGCAGGTGCTGAAGATTCTGTTTCCAAACTGCCTAATCCTCTCTTGAAGTTGGTGAACTGTTGCTCTAGGCTGTACGTTTTCAGCCTGAAGTGTGTCTGTACAGTCAGTGTGCAATTCTTCAATGCCCACCATATAAGAGAGTCTTTGCTTTCCTATCCGAGTTCGTTTCATCCTAGGAAAAACTTCTTGCACAATGTTTGTGCACATTTGAGATGAAATTCATCTGATGGAAACTGCTGTACTAGTGCTTCATGAAAACCTCACTCTCTTTGCATCTGGACCTTCTGTTGGAGTTTCTGTATAGGATCGTTTCAACCAGTGCTTCCATTTCTCCGTGCTGCACATGTGCCTACTTTTGCAGTCTAACATTACCCTTTTATACCTTCCCTGATGTATTCTATATCATGCAAGTCTGTGGTTCTATTTTGGGACAGTTATCTATTTAGTTCTTGATGATGTCATGCAAGTATGAGGTTAAGTTGTACTATTTTTAGTAGTGATTGATGATTTGGTTAGCTAGACTCGAGAGTAGAGAGCTAGACACATGCAGTGTACGCATAGCGTATACGCGCAAGTCGCGTTACGTCGTGCTCTCGCGAGTATACATATTTGTGGTCGAGATCAACGGGGCGCGCGCTAGCGCATCTACCCAATGTCTACCCTCACGTGATGTTTCATCCCAGGCCTTCCCCAATTTCAAATGGTTCCCTCCCCCACACCATTAATGCGCACAATAATTACGCGTATTGGGGAAGGCCTGGAACCGAGGCTATACAAAATTCAATATGATTCATACAATAAACATTGAGAGAATATATTACTTTACTGTTGCAATCATGTTCAAAGACAAGTTGCAGGTTGACAACATTTTCCTTTCTATCTGTGACCCAGCATTTGGGGTCTTCCATCAGCTGTTTTATTGTCATTGAACCTGTTCCTCTTACAGATATTTCAAAAGAACCCATAGATATTGCAAGAGACGCTTTCTGTATAGGCAAAATATAACCTGGATTTAAAGAGACAAATTTTGTAAATATAGTACTTTTCGAAATGAGGTAAATAGACTTAAGACCCTATAAAGAATTAGGTGAAATCCCGTTGATGAAACACTGGACAACAGGGGAATTCAACAGGGATATCAGGCCTTTTCTACATCTGTAAAATAGACATAATCTACTTGTGTGTATTGTACATAAACCCACCTTGAACCATCTAAAGTCTCTCCAGAACAAATAAAACGCAGGTGTTCCATAAGTGAAAATCCCTTAGCTCTATCACTGCTTGGTTAGCCTAAATGTTTTTTGATCTGTTCAGACCATTGACATCTGCAAATCCACAAGTAAATAAAAAATTTAGGAAATTTGAAGTGTAATATAGGAGACAAGATTTGGACACAGATGTGTTATGATATGCCAGCATGTCATACTGGGATTCGTAATGTGAAGGGGTGGTGTCTCATAAATCGTCTATATTGTCATGCAGTGTCAGAACGGGATTGTTAATGCATGAAATTGTGTGTAAGAGACACACCACACCTATGTATACATACTCCAGCATGGAGAAGTTAGGAGGCATAGTCAGTACTCGTTAATTTGCATGGACATGCTATGTACAAGCTTAATGACAGGTTAACATTCTTTGGTACAAGCTACTGTACACGCTCTTTTACAAGCTATGTTACAAGACCTTCACAACAAAGTGCTACATTAGAAACAAAACAACTGGAAACATGTTGTAACATTTCTAGAACAGTCAGCATGTAGTACCTGCCTACTGAAATGCAATGTTTAGCACCGTCAAAGAGTACATATATAAGCTAAATACCCTTTGTACAGGTTGCTCTATATCTAGTCTGTTTCACAACGCTCTGTATACTGCACGACCACGGTTTATGAGACACCACCCCTTCACATTAGGAATCCCAGTATGACATGCTGGCATATCATAACACATAGTCTGCGTCCAAATCTTGTCTCCATTTCTTTTTATGAAATCCCTATATTACACTTCAAATTTCCTAATTTTCTTATTTACTTGTCTCCCAATCTTTTTACATAGCCATATGCATCTGAATTATCATGAGTTGTCAAGAGTATTACTTATATCACTGCTAGGAGTATTACTAGAAAGGCCAGTATATCCTACAGTATTATATAAATATAATACTGTAGTATATCTGGCTAGTCTACTGTAGTATATCTGGCTAGTCTATAATGTATGATGTCATCTCATATCCGGATCCATTTTCATTCTTGTATTTAAGTAGCGTACTCTTTGTACATTTGTCTTTTTGTACTATTGCTGTTCTACTGCTCTCGAACCTACGAGCATGCCATGACATATTGGCGACGAGCTCGGATGTCTACGCTGGGTCGTATAGAGGAGTTTGACGGGAAGAACAGCCTCAGTATGTGGAGCGCCTGGGGTACTTTTTTGCAGCAAATAAGATAAACGAAGATGCCCAAAACGAGATATGTTTCTCTCCATTGTCAGTGCAGCAACTTACAAGATGCTGCGGAACATTTTGTCGCCTGCAAAACCGGGAGAGGAGTACAGTGAACTAGTGGAGAAGCTCTCAAAGCATTATTGCCCGGTACCATCTGAGATTGTGGAGAGGTTTAAATTCCATAGTCGCTCTAGGAATCCTGGCGAATTGATCGCCACGTTTGTAGCCGAGCTTCGTTCCCTCGCCAAATTCTGCAATTTCGGAGACACATTAGAGACAATGATACGCAATCGGCTCGTGTGTGGAATAAATGACATTGCTATCCAGAAGTGTTTACTCACGGAGCCAAACCTGACCTACCCCAAGGCTATAGAGATTGCCCAGGCTACCGAGACTGCAGCCCAGAGTCTACACGAGCTAAGGAGTAAGCCAGAGGCGGGTAGGGCGTCACCGAAATCGGTCATACATTGTACTACTGCGTCGTCGCCGTCGTCTACAGAGTCGTCGTCTTCGATCGTTTGTTTTTGCTGTGGCCGCGTGGGTCACATGGTAGCGAGATGTCGAGTGGGCAGATCGGTTGTTTGCCACAACTGGAACAAACCTGGTCACCTCCAGCGGGCTTGTAAGAACATGTCCAAGCCCAAGAGAAGCGGTAAAAAGAAACTGAAACCAGTACGGGTACGACAGTGGGGGAAGCAGTGAGTTCAGAGACAGAGGAAGAACTACGGTCAAAAGGGACAACCAAGACACACCCCATCATGGTCGAGGTAAAGGTAGATAACTGCATTATACCTATGGAAGTGGACACTGGCGCCTCAGTGTCTTTGATGCCTTATTCTACCTTTGCAAGGTTGTGGCCCGGGAGGAGTGTAGAGCCTACCTCAGTTAGGCTTCGTACATACTCTCTTATCAGTTGTGGGCAAGTGCAATGTAAACAAGTTGTGGGCAAGTGCAATGTAAACAATGGGCATTCCGGGGTGTATTCCTTGTTTATAGTGGAGAGTGCTGGAGCTACTTTGCTAGGGCTTTGTGGTATAAGACTAGATTGGAATCAGATAAATCATGTTCACTCACCTACACTGATACCCATCTGTATTCCAAGACGGGTTGGGGACCCTCAAGGGGTTTTCAGCCAAGATATATGTTGACCCAACAGCAGAGCCTAAATTTCACCCAGCTCAATCAGTTCCATACGCGCTGAGAGACCTAGTCGACAAAGAACTAACTCGCCTGCAAGAGGCAGGTACGTTAGAGCCTGTAGAGATCTCTGAGTGGGCTGCGCCGATAGTTACAGTCCTCAAAGGTGATAGAAGGAGTGTTCGGATATGTGGTGATTTTAGCGTAACTGTCAACCCGGTCTCGAAATTAGACCGTTACCCCATACCGAAAATTTACGATCTCTTTGCACAACTGAGCAAGGGGAAGTTCTATTCCAACTAAGCCATGCGTACCAACAGTTGCTCTTGGATGATGACTCCAAGAAGTACGTCGTGATTAATACGCCCAAAGGGCTCTTTCGCTACACATGTCTTCCATTTGGGATATCCTCGGCTCCAGGGATCTTCCAGATAGTCATACAGAGCATACTACAGGGTGTGAGTGGAGTAGTCGTCTACTTGGACGATATCCTCATCTCAGGGAGCACTGAAGATCAACATTTGGTAGCATTGGACGAGGTGTTAAGCCGGATGGATAAGTCAGAGTTAAGAGGAGCAAATGTGAGTTTTGCAGATCGTCTGTGACATACCTGGGTCACTGCATTGATGCCCAGGGTTTGCATCCATTACCGGAACGCATTTGTGCCATTCGGGATGCACCCGCACCTACGTCTGTGTCTGCTCTGAAGAGTCACCTAGGAATGCTAACCTATTATAGTAAATTCCTTCCAAACCTTTCTACTCTCTTGCATCCCCTCTATAAACTCCTCCACAAAGACATTGCTTGGCACTGGGGACAAGAACAAGAGAAAGCATTCAGTGCTTCCAAAGAGCCAATGATATCTGACAGTTGCCTCACACATTTCGATTCTACACTCGAGTTGACTCTCGCCTGTGATGCTTCGGCATACGGCCTGGGTGCTGTCCTCTCGCACCGCAGGAGTGATGGAATAGAAAGACTGATTGACTTTGCTGGACCTCTAGAAGGGAAGTTCAAATAATTGACACACATTCAAAATGGATAGAGGCAGTGGCTAACTCCTCAACATTGTCAAAAACAGTGATTGAAAACCTTCATACACCCTTCGCTCAATTCGGTATACATAGTTACAGACACTGGCACAGGATTTGTGCGTGAGGAATTTCAGAGTTTTCTCAAAACCAATGGTGTTCGCCACACTACGTCTGCCCCCTACCATCCTTCATCAAATGGGCTGGCAGAACGTGCGGTACAAATTGTGAAGAAGGGGCTCAGAAAAATCACATCTGGCTCTATGAGCACACGACTTGCCAAAGTTCTCTTCTCCTATAGAATCACTCCGCAGGGCACCACAGGCCTTGCCCCTGCAGAATTGCTGCTTGGCTGGTGTCCGAGAACACGGCTGGATCTATTGCCTGAACACGGCAGATAGGGTGGAGGAAAAGCAGAGACTACAGAAGCAGCAGCATGACTCTAGAGCGAAAGCTCGTGAGTTTAAGGTGGGAGAAGCGGTGTTGATGAAAAACTTTGGTCAAGGCAGTAAGTGGTTGTCTGCAACTATTACACAGTTATCGAGTCCTGGATCTTTTGAAGTTTGTTTGGAGGATGGAAGGCTGAAAAGATGCCATCAAGATCATCTTCACAAGCACATGACAGAAGATGAACCAGAGATGTCACAGTTGACACCTCAGGTCCCTATTAGTGATAGTGAGACTCCTCCAGAAACTCCAGAGGTGCCTACAGATAATCAAGAGGTAACACGACCGGCACCAGAACCACCAACTGCCACCTCAGAAACTGATACGAATGCCTGTACATCTGATATAAACGTACGTACATCCGATACGAACGCCCCGATATCCGCGCCGTCATCGCAAGAAACGACAACCCTTCGAACCAGGAACTTGACTGTATCATGTGAACCTATTGAGAACTCATTGTGTGCATGCATGCCTATAAGGTATGTATGGGGCACTCCCCCTGATGATTCTACTCTGCATCCAACTAAGAGGAAAAGGAGGAAGAGAAAGTGGAAAAGAAGAAGAAAAAGGTATTCTGTGCCATTTAGTATACTAGTCCTATCGTATTCTTCCAGCTGCAGGAATAAGACACAACAAGCGGCCATGGAAACCGTGGCCGTGGACGAGGCCGTGGCTGTGGACGTGGCTGTGGCCGCCACGGCCACTTTTTATACTAAATATCTATATATCCCTCTCTATATATCTCTCAATCTATATATCACCTTTGCATACCTCATTTGCATATCTATATAATTTTTATACTCTGTTATCTGAATATCACTGACTGCAGCAAAGGAATTTAGGACACTAGTACTAATGCAAACGCAATGGAAGAAGTAGCTAATATCAATGAAGGCATGATTAATATGTTGACATGCTATATTCACTTACCATATAGCTATAGCTTCCTATTGCATGTTCAATTTTCATATCATCCAATCATATGGGAGGCCAAGAAGTCCCTCTAGACCGATGTCCACTTTTTATAATTTATACTCTGCAATCATAAGAACTCATGAATTTCTTTACAAAGAATACAGGATGATATTATAAATCATAACCAATTTGGAGAGAAACATTAAATTTAGGAACCAGCAACATACTAGCTCCAGGGGCAAACCTCAATCGAGGAAAAATCCCATAGCTATAGTGTTCTATTGTTACACACTTGTTTATTACATAGTTCACCACTGGATCACAGTCATCTAGAAGGAGTGAAGGAGAATGAAGATCAGAACTTTACAAATTAAGACACATGTATGAAAAATGTCTACGTCTGTGTTATGTACACACTGACATAGAGTCACAGTGACACAAATGCACTTTTAATTCATCACCTTTTTGTGTGTGTTCACAGAGAGAGTTGTAGTCATATACACACTGCTTTGGAGGGTACAAGGTCACACGTCATGTCTCACATCACTAGAATAAGGCTCAGAGACAGTCCAACATTTCCATAATATCTGCAGTAAAGGGGAGTCATTATGTTTGTGTTATTTTGTACACAATGTGCATATCCATGTACATTCATGTACATGCATGTACATATCCATGTACATTCATGTACATGTACATGTTGATGCCTGCTCCAGTGTGTCTAGCCTAACTGCATGTCCATGTACATCATTGTAATGTTTTGTTGTAGATGTGTACAGCATGGCTAGCCTCTCTACAATTACGTAAATGTGCACCATGACAACACTAATTTACATTTCTGACGTCATTTGAAAATGGACGCATAGCTACGCGCTCCACTATCCTTGTTCCTGGCGCTCCACCTTGACCCCAGTACTAGAGGACAAATGCCGAAGCGTTAGAGATGTGGTAAGTGAAGTGCAGCAGTGTGTGGACGATTATTAAAATCTGACACTGGCTCTACGAATAGCTTGCAGTTGCGCATACAGCGCCTTCTACTCGGCTATAGTGTCTGTATGCTCAGAACTCGCTGCACTTCTAGCTTCCCCATAGACGGTGCACAGAGGCTTCTTACTTCCCCAGTTATCTAACTAGCGCTAATAAAGCCGAAGTAGATTGATCGAGGCACGATATGTACACCCACGGAAACACAATGCACAGCACCACAGAACTCACCAAGCAGTGAGCATGTAGCAGGAGAGAAATGAAGGAGCATGACACTATAGATTGTGAGATGCGTCGTTCTACACATGCGTACCTATGGAGTTGCATGTGCATTACTTGGAATACATGTCATGCACATACAGAAAGAAGTAACTTCCTTCATATCAAATGTATGCTACTGAGGTCGTATATACTTCTACCATGCGTTTGGTGTGTATGTGTGTGAGAAGACAATAACACACAGGTATATGTATTTCTCTCTATTGCTGATATATACATTTGCCATATATGTACACACAAGTATATGAACGTGTATACATGTTCTTACATCTTACTACCATTGGAGACAGTATATAGCTTCTTCAGATTACGCAGTACTAGATAAGGGCTGCATAGCTGAAATGCATAAACATACCATGTACAAGCTCAATTACAAGACCCATGTATATACTTACAACGTTAACATATGTGACTGCCAAATTGCTGGCACGCAATCAGTAACCACACTTCCACCACCACATACTGCCATGCAAGTGTTTTGTCTGGAAATTGAAGTGCACATACATGCACATAGCATATGCATCACCAAACTCACCAAGCACTAAGTTAATACGATACTATGCAGCACATACATATATACTGCACCATTGAGATGACGTAATCCTTGCGTGCAAGAGCTATGTGTATAAGTAGGCATAAGGGCATCCCCTGGATTCTGCACAAAAGCAAATACATGTACATGTACATCAATGCATTTGGCTATACTTAATTGGAATCTGTAGAATTAGATAACTCACACATAACTAATCCAGAATCAGTCTACTCAGTTGATGCAACCAATTAATCCTTCAGTTTGACTCCAAACTTTTGACGTTGGTGCAGAAGTGATGGTATTAACCCTCCACACACCCATACGCCTTCAGTTTGACTCCACATAGTTGACGGTTGATGCATATGTGATGTTGAAGTGATGGTATTGACCCTCCACACACCCATACACCCCAGTTCGACCCCACATAGTTGACGGTTGATGAATATGTGATGTTGAAGTGACGGTATTAACCCTCCACACACCCATACACCCCCAGTTCGAGCCCACATAGTTGACGGTTGATGCATATGTGATGTTGAAGTGACGGTATTAACCCTCCACACACCCATACACCCCTAGTTCGAGCCCACATAGTTGACGGTTGATGCATATGTGATGTTGAAGTGACGGTATTAACCCTCCACGCACCCATACACCCCCACATAGTTGACGGTTGATGCATACGTGATGTTGAAGTGACGGTATTAACCATCCACACCCCCAGTTTGACCCCGCATATTTGACGGTTGATACATATGTGATGTTTAAGTGACGGTATTAACCCTCCACACACCCATACACCTCCAGTTCGACCCCACATAATTGATGGTTGATGCATATAACACCTTAAACATGGCAACCTTAACCCATAAAGGACGGCTGTCACAGCGTCTGTAACAGGAATTACCGTTGTGCAGGGATGGCTGTTACTGACGCTGTGACAACGATCACCTCTCTGTGCGGACGGCTGTCATACACGCTGTGACATGCAGAATTCTGGTACTTACCGTCATGAACACTGTTTCTGCAGTGCCTTCGAGCAACTGTACACTACGAGTAGACCTAGTCTGGCGTAGCCACACCCTCTCATAAAGCGAGAGAGGGTGTGGCTACGCCAGACCAGACATTAGAGGGGAATACCCTAGGTCATTAGCGCGGCACTTTTGTGGCTGCAAATTACACGGCAGCCGCGTGCCACTACAAGTGATACATAGCAAGTAAATAATGGATGCAAGTGAAGTGCTAGAGAATTGGTCTGATTTTGAGAGCGATGGGGATGATTTGAGTAGTGAGGAGTATGAGGAGACTGAGGATGAGAATGAAGACAGCAGCTCAGATGATGACAGTGCAACTGTCGGTCCTGGGAAGTACCAGGTCTGCATATATACAATGCATAGAGAATGCACACACACAAGATGCATGTTATAAGGCACAAACACGATGCTACACACATCTGCATGGGTATAATATGATGGATTGCCGTACAAAATAATGCATATATCTTTCACACTAGATGCACTACGTTGACCACCTACTTCTTTCAATTTCACTGCTGTTCCTGGGATAAACTTACCTATTCTGCAATATTTCGAACTGTTCATGACAATGTCAGTCTGCTAATACATCATGCAGATGACCAATCACTATGCAAGAGTCCGCCTTGGTAGTATGCCTCCTAGGCGTAGATCAGTGTTCTGCAACTGGAGGGACATCACTCTTGTGGAGATGAAAGCATTTGTTGGGGTGATTATCCAGATGGGATTTGTGCAACAACACAGATCCAGGATTACTGGTCCACTCACGTCACTCTCAATCTTCCCTTCTTTAGAAGAGTTTTTTCACGTGACAGATTCCTACAGATCTGTTGGATACTGCATGTAGGCGAACTTCCTAGTACTTCCAAATGCAGCAAAATCCAGACCTATCTTGACATGATCATCCCATTATTCCAACAGTATCTCACTCCACTCTCGGTTGATGAGGCTATGATTGCTTTTCGGGGTCGTGTCGCATTCCGACAGTACATTCCTGGAAAGCCTCAACCCTGGGGGATCAAGGCATATGTACTGTCAGAGAGTAGAACTGGGTATATGTACAATCTACTAATATACTACGGGAGAGAGACTTAACTCATCACCCAACCACAGTTGAACCACACAACAAATGTAGTTCTCACCCTCGTCAATCCAGTAGCAGGTTTAGGGTATGATCTGTACACTGATAGATTCTATACAATTCCAGTGTTGGCAACTGAACTCCTGCGGATTGGCACCACCATCACTGGCACTGTCATGTGTAATAAGAATAACGTGCCCGCAGCCACAAAATCCAACTCGAAGAGGAAGAAAGGTGATGTCAACACATACTGCAAGGACAAAATAGTTGTAATGCAGTGGACCGACAAGCGCACCCTGACCACACTTACAACAAAATACACAAACTCTATGGTTTCAATTCCATCAAGGTAAGGATGCGCACACATGTAACATAAAAGGCAATATACACGTATACAATTGTTTATGTATACACATCACCTTTTAGGTTTGCAGGTTCCCCTTCGAAGATGAAGCCAAACGTTGTTGATCAGTACAATAAATACATTAAGTTTTGATGTTAGCATACTCAGGCCCAGATGATCACTAGGGAATGAGAAAGACAGACTTCCGTCCGGAGTCGAACCCAGGTCTAATGACCAGCAAACCAGCACACCAGACACTGAGCCACGATCACCAGACAAAAGTCCGTTCCCTCATTCCCTCTTATAGCTGCAGTGGTCATTGCCTAACTGGCAACCTCACACCAGGTTGCCAGTTAGGCCAGGTTGCCAGTTAGGCAATGACCACTGCAGCTATAAGAGGGAATGAGGGAACGGACTTTTGTCTGGTGATCGTGGCTTGCTGGTCATTAGACCTGGGTTCGACTCCGGACGGAAGTCTGTCTTTCTCATTCCCTCTTGATCATCTGGGCCTGTGTATGCTGACATCAAAACTTAATACATCTTTACCAGGTCACTAAGAATATTTAACAACAATAAATACATGTTAGGTGTCGATCAGAGAATGTCTTACTAGGAAGACTGTCCGTTGGTGGCGTAAAGTGTTCTTTTGGATGGTTGAAGTGGTGATCGTGAATTCATACATCCTCTACACAGCTCACACATTCACGAAGAAAGCTGAAACACAGAGAGTTCAGACGGGAGTTGGTGTTAGCTTTGTGTGATGAGCAACACGCCATCACCAATCATGTCCACATGACCAGACCCGACTACGCAATATGATAACGCCCATGCATTTCTCTCATGATACTATGTGATTAGAGCATGCGTCTCTCTGGCCGTTGTGGAAAGACTTCTGTGGCTGTACACTCGTATCCGTACGCATCTACTGTGTGTATAGCTACTGCACCACAAGGATACGCGAGGAGATGCAGTAAGGGGCTATCTACCGTGGATGAGATTGTCATGTTTGTATCGTCAGCACCATCGCGCCTACTAGGTGAGTTTATGCATGAATATATTACAGAGTAAGTACTATGTCAGTACAAATAAGCGTAACTCCTCCAAAAAAAAAATAGATGAGCAATGCACTTCAGGGTTGACAGCTTAGTAGCGCTGGTAAAACAGTGAAGGGTTGGATGGCACTGTAGAAAATATATATGAGTGAACATGCATGAATGCACAATATGAAAGACTTACTGGAACTGCAGGAGTGTGGGTAGTGGGCAAAGGGATGCTTGAGCGTTTGAGTGAGAGGAGTCTAATGACAAGTGGGGGGAGTGGCAGAGCAGTGTTTGAGTGAGAGGAGTTTGACAAGTCAAATACAAGTGGGGGAGTGGCAGAGGAGTGGGCTTCAGTGTTTGAGTGAGAGGAGTGTGACGAGTCAAACACAAGTGGGGGAGTGGCAGAGGAGTGGGCTTGAGTGAGAGGAGTGAGAGGAGTTTGACGAGTCAAACACAAGTGGGAGAGTGGTTGAGGAATAGCCTGAGTGTTTGAGTGAGAGGAGTCTGACGAGTCAAACACAAGTGGGGGAGTGGCAGAGGAGTGGGCTTGAGTGTGTGAGTGAGAGGAGTTTGACGAGTCAAACACAAGTGGGGGAGTGGTTGAGGAATAACCTGAGTGTTTGAGTGAGAGGAGTCTGACGAGTCAAACACAAGTGGGGGAGTGGTTGAGGAGTCAAACACAATTTGCGAGGACTCGAGTGAGGAGCCAAAGTGAGAGGAGTTTGACGAGACAAACACAAGATGTTAGTAGGAACACACATCATATCACATCACATTACCTCACAAACAGTTATAAAAATGAACACAAACCTACACAAATACAAATGCAAAGAGAAACACAAAGAAACACAAAGGTATAACTAGGTAGAATACAAGTTGTTTCGTGCGTGGTGAATTAGGAAGCAGTCTGTTGTGTGGTCTCCTGTGTGGCATAAATGTTTGTCGCATGTGTTATAGTGCCATACAGTTTGTCGGTCATTTGCATGCACGTCTGCTGGGTGCTGTGAATGGGAAGTGGTGAGTGTTTACAACAAGATGGTGGTGGATGACTGTTTGTGAGATGACATGACGACGGCGACTACTATAATTTCCAATTAGGGCATGAGCTAAGTTTTTCCAAAATGACAAATAAGTTGGTGTGGAATCAGTATATGGAGAGTGACGGGAATATAGTACAAATGCATTCTACACACAAATCTCAAACACAAACCAAAAAATGTACTTATACGACTTGTGCGACTTAACATGAACGTGATAATATTTTCGATATTGATCCCCTCTGTCTACACCTCCCATAAACTGGTTATAGTAGGTGATAGATCAACATCGATAACGCTGCCGTCCGCTTTCTTCCTACGCATCACTTTTGTGTGAGCAGGATTGTGGCCAGATAAAATAAATGCCACCGGCCGAGTGTCCTGCCACACACAGACACTAACATTCCCATCCTGCCTCATATCTCTATCACCTCTGCTGGCTAGGCCATGCTTCGCTGCATCCTTGAGGTCAGGAGGGAAGTTGCATCTGTCAGATCTCATCGTCCCAGTACAATAAATATTGTCAGACAATAACCTGTGATACAATGTTACTGATGAAAAAAAGCTGTCCATAAAAATGTGATATCCCTTCCCCACCAGGTCCCGTGTGAGCCAAGTGACTACACACCCTCCCAGGCCTACTTCAGTGGTGTCACCCTTCTTACCAGTGTAGCACTCAAACTCACACACGTACTCATTGTGGCTGTCTGCACGTACCCAGATCTTAAAGCCACGTTTTACCGGCTTCTTCGGGAGGTACTGCTTCATATTGGATCTTCCTTTGAAGGCCACCATTGCCTCATCAATAGACTGCTCGCGATGAGGCCGGTAATTGGCATGGCAGGCAGCCACAACGGCCGATTTTACTGTCTGGATCTTCCAACGTCGGTCAATGGGACGTTGGGGATCTGATGAAGAGGATGACGCGGAATATGACGGGAGGCATGACGCGGCCGTTGCAGATGACGCGCTTGCTACTGGTGAAGGTGCATTTCTGGAGAAGTGAAGGAATCTCCATATGGCCAAAAACCGATCCCGTGTAATTCACTCTGCTATGGGTGGGTAATGGAGTACCGGATCTGTGCTCCAATATAGGCGTAGCTGTGGTAGCCGGTTGATACCCATGAGCAGAGCAAACCCCAGGAAAGCCCAAAGATCCTCCTCTACCACATCCTCCCACTTGGCCCCTGCAGATTCTCCCAACACCTCCCTGGCATAGTTATTGGTTTCGTTGACGATGGTGGCCATCACCGTGGTGGTGAAGAATAGCCGGAAAATCTCCAGGACAGAGGCAGAGAAGGGAACTGCTGGTTGGACCCTCTGGTTGAATGGGGAGACATCAATGTCCTGTAGGTCAGCACTCCAGTTGTATGTGGTCTCTCTGAATGTAAAGTCAAGTAAGTGTCTTGATAAGATTATACCATATCCATGTGGAATATGCATATGTAATAATATCTCACTCAGGGCTGGCTCCCCTTCCTCTCCCTCTTCCTCCCCTGCTTCCTCTCCCCCTCCCCCTCCCCCTTCCCCTCTCTCCTCCCCCTTCTTCCTCTTCTTGTAGGTGAAGGAGGTACAGGACTAACAGGAGCCTCCTCTTCAGATTCACTGCGTAAAGGGTACATCATGTATTGTGGTATTTTGGTGTTAGGTATTCAATGCACGTAAAGTTTCACTATGAAAGCATACTCACCTGGAAGATGAAGCAAGCTCTTCGTGCTCCAACAGAGTCAGGAAATCTACCTCCTCATCACTATCTCCAGCTCTACACATGTCGTGGCAATCATTTACTAATTTTACATGCAATAATTGTATTCACGTCTCATCATCAAAATCAACATCTAAATCCAAATCATTATCACTTCCATCAAGCATAGGTTCATTGATCTCCTCCAGCATCTCCAAAACTTCCTCAGTGTGGTACCTACTACTTCCGGTAGCCATTGCAAGCGGATATGATGGGTGCGGTCAATCACGGAACGGGCGAGTCCTCTCACGGGCGAACAGAAAGCAGTAGACTTGGCTCTAGAATAGCTCAGGCAGAGGCGACTAAAGGCAGGCAACACGACAGACTGTCAGACAAGTAAGTGCTCTGAACAACGCAAACGCACAGTAGTGAATGCAGCCACTTATCCAGCTGGAATTGCCAGCTGCCATTTGTTCATTATATTCCGTGTCGGTCCGTATACTTTGACCGTCGCTGGTTGTTATAGATAGTATCACTACTGCTTCATATGAGCAACGTAGGTAATTTTAACTTTGGTTTTTAGCGTTATGTACTTTATATATCTACACCTTGAACACTTTCGTGACAGTCGTGAATATAAAACAATGCCGAAACGCACGCTTATCGGGTTGAGACGGGAAAATGCTTTTCGGCACTATCGGGTATAAAGGGTTAAAGGTAAATGCACATATGTACTCCCCAATTCACTGTACAGTACGTACACAAGATACACGCATACATGTATATATGTAAAGTTTCTATATTTCTACAAACCTTTTTAGCATAGTGAATATCATTATTACAGTAGGCACTATTCCCCACAGGTTCACAGTAGGCTCTACATTTGTTCGGGGGGGCAGGATTCCCTTGGTTTCTTTGGTTGCACAGTAGGCAGTCTGTGTATTGCAGTTATAGAAACTAACACTTGAATATAGCCTTGAACTCACCCAAGAGACTTAATCCTATCACTGCCAAGGATAGGAACAGAGCCAGGCAGAAAGTGTAGCTACCTGGTGTCAGTATTTATGAGTTTGACTTCCAATTGACAAAAATGGTGAAGTGTGTAATACGTATACACTATAATAGATAAAAGTAAATTTGCCACATGTACTAATTTGATGTCCATTTATATACCTTTATGCATCAGATTGAAGTACATGTATTAGGGACACTGCTCACTGTTCCTAGCAATGAAAAAACCTGCAAAATGGTTGAAAACCTGAAGACATTACAATATTGCCTTTGTTCCCTGTACACTGATCAATATGTAAACTTATTGTGTTTGTTAGATGAGACACTTCTATAAACTCTGCTACACTTGCACTGACAAAGGTTTCTTCTAGATAAGGTGTGGAGAGATGGTCTACTCTGTAACTGTCTGTAACGTACCAAACAGAATATACATGTACATATACTCAAGATTGTAGTGGAGCTACAAACATATAGTATACACTCACAGAGGAGTGACCCATTGCCTGATGAATGTCCCTTTTCCTCCGCATACAGACAGCAACATAGGGTCCACAACCACCTCCAGCTGACTCCGTCACAAGGGCTGCAATATAGAAAGAGATTATAAAAGAGTGCACAGTTCCTTCTACGTGTTCATACCTTGCAACAGAGTCAGCCACAGCAAAGGAGGGAGCGAGGGAGGGAGGGAAGAGGGGGGAGGAGGAGAAGGAGGATGTTTTGATTTCAGCAATCACTCCATTCCCTGTCCCTCTGTTCCATATTTCAAAGAAACAATTCTTCCACATTGTGAACACATACTAGTATGTATGTGGTGTATATATTTTTTCTCTCCTCCTCCTCATCCTCTTCTGCCACCCCTTCCCATCCCCACCCAAGGCAAGCATGGCATTCTCTGCTCTTTTTTTTGTCTCTCCCTACCCTTTTTTCTCTCTTTTTAGCCCTCACAGGAGTGATATTCTGTGACTGGGTCACACAGATCGGAGATAATTCTGCATCCACTATAGTGTGCAGACCCAACTGTGTGTGGAGAACAGAGAGAGCGAGACACACTTACAATGCATGTCTTAGTTTGTTTTTCTATGAAAACTTAGCCATATCAGTTCCAGTATGTGTTTCTGCATGCTTGATGCACAGCCTGGGATAAGGATGACTTTCACATTCACTCCTGTGACAACATCACATTAAAGTGATTACCATTAACAAACATAATATACATGGTAAGCAGAGAGTAATCTTCTCCATATGTTTCAAACTCAATGATTCCTGGGTTATACAGTTGATACTGCAACTGATCTGAGTTATGTGATACAATATTGTTATCGCCTCAGCTGTAGTTCCCCATGAACCATCACGGTCCATCCTACTACCTTCAATGTATTCATCTATTGTAACAAATTCATGTTCAATATGGTTAGCTAGGAGTCCCGTACATAGGTCAGTGGACTGCATATATTCTAATATGTGTCTTCATAATAGTAGGTGTTGGTTCTGACCCTGTTATGATGTGAACAAACAGTTACCATCCCCATCTACTTCATGCAATGAGGCTGGGTGATTGAGTCTAACATCTGGACCACCTGGAGTGGTCCTGTTATCACATACAAACTGTAAACCCAGCTGCTGACATGCCTGCCGTTACCAGTCCACTGACACTGGATTGTACCTGTATCAGCTCTGAACAGGAGGTTGTGTGTCAGCACGACGACGTGAGCACCTTTTTTGCAGGGGGCAAGTTATCATCTTTTGTTACTATTGCCTTTCTCTTCTTCCCACTGGACACTGCTGACACTACATCTATGTGTGCCTTTGAACGAGACTGCATGGGAGGTGGAGAAACTGACAGTAAAGGAGCAGTTAGTTTTACTCGCTTATTTTACTTTGAGCAGATGGCACAGTGTACAGGGGCAGATCTGGGCGATGTCTGCCTCAAACGGTTCATTTCCTGCAAACACTTGCTACTCACCATCACTGACTTTGCAATCAAGTGAAGGTTTTTCATTTCTTTTACACGTGAGAATGCAACGTATACCATTCCCGGACTAAACACCTCATTAGACAACTTCATCAAGGCACAGTCCAGTGACAGACCCTGACACTTGTGTATAGTGACAGCAAATGCCAGAATCAGTGGAAACTGTTTCCAGAAAACGTAGACATTTTTCAGAATGACCAATTTACTCTTGACTTTTTCAACCTGATATGGCTGTGGTACATTGTCAAACTGCACTTCAATATGGTGGGCCTTAATAGAAATGACAGTACCCACAGCTCCGTTCACCAGCCCCCGGCTGGTGTCAATATTGCGACGAAGCATCACACGTGCTCCTACCGCTATCTCTAGAACAGCTTCTAGACCTGCTGTCAAGTTACAATCGCTGTTCAAACATTTCATTTCCTGTGTAGCCTTTTTGTTCCACTTAAACGTGCCACTAGCAGTTTCATCGACTTCGTCAACACAAGGAATCTGTTTAATCTTAGCATCCAGTTTCTGGAGCATTTGAGAATTGAATTCCTGGCACGCTTTGCGTGTTGGGAAAAGGCACAGTGGAGACTGTTTTCCAGCCAGTAGCTATTCGAATGTATCTACAACTGGAGCCTTCATGACTCTCTCTTGCAACAACTGGAGAATTTCATCATTTGGGCAGCCACGGCGTACTTCATCCAGCATAGAGCTGAATGCCCGATCTTTCTTTTGGCGCTCATTGATTGTCAACTCGTCATAGAGCACTGTGTCTTGCCAGATGTTAACTGACGTCATGCAACCCAATTTCAGAGCTACAGATTTGTTGGTGATTCTGTCAAACACTGGTGCTCCATTGACTGGTGGGAGCTGTAAATGTCCCCCACAAAGAGCACGTTGACATCACCGAACCACTGGCCACCGAACCACTGGTCCTCCAGGCGGAGATGAACGTATGCAAGGTTAAGATTGGACAGCATAGACACCTCATCTATGATCACCAGGCGCAGATTGGACAGTGATCGACGCATCACTTTTATTGCATCTTTTCCCAATTTTCAGTAACCAGCTGTCCTACCCTCATGTTCAATGGGGAGCTGCAGCAGTCGATGAATAGTGACTCCACCCACATTGAATGCTGCAAGTCCCGTTGGTGCTGTAACAGCACATAGGAGGGAGTCACTTTGATCATGCCATACTTTAGACACGAGGGCACGGATTGTCTTGATTAAGAAAGACTTACCCATTGCTCCCACACCACATGTTGAGTGGTTTTAAGTCACTACATTTGCACATGTTTTTCTCATGCTGCACTTGATGTTCAAAGTGCTCTTTAATGCGTTCAAAGATCCTAGCCTGATCAGCATTCAGTGACGACACCGATTCCTCCAAGCTAGGACCACCATCTTCATTGCCCTGGAGTCTGGCTACATCGTGCATAGCAGATGTAGCCTCTCCAGCAACCTGAGGACCCTCATCCTCTTCCATTGGCTCAGACATTGGTACATTCTCCTCTGCAGCTTGTCTGGCCTCGTTCACTTTTTCTACATTTTCTTTTGCCTTCAGCATTGTCTGAAGCTTCTCAGAATGACCTTGTGGAGTTTTTGGTATTGCCTTCGACCATTTTTGTCTACTCCAGACTTTGTTTAGTTTGCCACAAAGTCATAGAGACACACATCTTCCATCTCGTCTGGCCGTTCGGGATAGAACGTGTCTACGAGATTGGGCTCGAATATATTAGTCGAGTTTGGATCCTGCTCTCTGATTTCTTGGAGCTTTGAGTGATCCTTCAGCCTACGTTTCCTGTTGTGAGGCTGGCATACATCAGCCCATTGGGTGGTCTGTGATTTTCCACACAGTTGATCCCCCAAAAGATCACTGGCTTCGTACAAACCACACTCTCTAGATCGTAAGCTCCTCACACCAAATGACCACAGCTTGCTGTAGAGAGACTGGTGACAGGAGACTTCCTGCCAAATGCCTTGCATGTTGCTCTTTTCTGCCTTGGTCACGTATCCAGTTACGTACTGAGCAATGGCTAACGAGGATTCACCAATATACTGAATGTCCATGTTAGCCTTCCACAGCATCAGCAGGAGAGGGTTGTAATTATCTCTTCAGGTGATCTAGACAGTCTGTACATCTGCCCCTGAACTTTTAAGGCATTCTTCCGTGGATTTCAGCGTGGCACTTTGACATGTTTGATGTGGGAAACCAAACCTACAGTAGCTGATGTACAGGGGCGGATCTAGGGGAGGTTCATTGGGTTCGAACGAACCCCCCTTTTAGCTGATTCATTGGACTTACTGGTTCTTTGTTACTCCCAGCAGTGTTTGACACTCAGCGCTTGCGTGCCAGTCCCGTTTGGCTACTGTATATTTTCCGTGCAATCGTGATATTCAGCATTTTTCTATATGGGTGAGCTAACTAGCGCGGGGTCGCTCGCATGTCCCGATCGCAAGAGATCGAGGTCGCATAGAGGGCGGAGTTGACAGCTGTTCCTAGAGGCAGCTCCGCCCTATAATTCTGCAGCTGTTTTACCGCAACACGTGTTCGAGGTTTGGGTAACCGTATTACTATACGATGAAGAGAGCTAGAGCTAGTGACCAACGTTCCATAGACTGCTGGTTGAAGACCAATAATTAAAATGGACGTAGTTTGGGAGGAAGTGGGCGTAGTCCCCTAAAATTTTCGCCGTGTTTTGCGCGCAATATTTCAAGAACCACCCATCTCTGATTGCTGGATCTGCCCCTGATGTAGTTCGGGATTGCTATCTTCTTCTGGAATGCGGCATGTGATTCTGTTCTGAATCCACTGCAATACATCTTCTGAATCGTCTCTACCAGCTATTGGAGCATCCTCTATCCAGAGCATGATGTGATAGTGAGGTGCTCCACAGGCCTGATACTCTTTCTTGTAATCTACAGGTCCCAATACCTTACCTTTCACAATAACCTTTTGGAAAAAGTCATGGAATTTCTGCAAGAATTTCCGTCATACAGATATTGTATCTTCCGTGCACAGTTTTCCAATTGGAAAACTGTACGGAAAACCATTTACTTTCCGGAGATAATTTGATATCTCGACACTCTCATACTCTGCACAGCTGAGAGTGATAAACAGGGTCGGAGGCCATACTCACGCATCATGCAGTTAATTTCACTACGTTTGAGAAACCAATATTGTTTAGAGCCCCTCATATTCAGTGGACAGTGGACAATATATATACACCATATACATACTAGTATGTGTTCACAATGTGGAAGAAGTGTTCCTTTAAAGTATGGAACAGAGGGACAGGGAATGGAGTGATTACTAAAATCAAAACATCCTTCTCCTCCTCTTCTCCCCTCTTCCCTCCCTCCCATGCTCCCTCCTTTGCTGCAAACTGACTACACACCGGCTGCCAGTTCACGCATCTCCTTCTGCCACAGCAGAAAGAAGACATACTGAGACTCTTTCCTAAACCGTGAGTCACGGTTCAGGAGGCACGATTTTGAATATTCACTCGCTGTAATTGGAACAGAATGCGCAAATGATTCCCCATCTTTCCAGTAGGGAACAATGTAGGAAAACACAGCACATCCAAGTGCTTTAACTTGTTACTCAGAGCATCTTTTACATTCATAAGCTTGTAATGTTCTGTGTCAGTAAGGCTTGAACCTTTCTGGCCTAAACGCCTTATTGTGTAGGCCTGAAAGGAACTTACATCCTCAGCGCTGGCTCTTACTAGCATTTTGCTACTAGTATTACTGACACATTCGACAATACGTTGAGAAGCATCATCGATACTGCTGTTATTTACATTAGCATAAAGCCAATTGATGGAGCTTAGCTTCTGAACTGCAGCTTTAACTTGATCTACATTCACAAGGCTCTGCCAGAGAACCTTATTTATTAAAATGTAGAGCTCAGGGTCAGGGAGCCCTACAGTGGTATTGTTTCCTATTTCCTAGTGTTTTGTCTAGAGGCAGAGGGTAAGAAGAACATTGTTCCCTTACATGCCTTCAGAGAATGGTAGGAAGGCACCTTTCCCATATATGTGCCTAACCTGATAATGGCTTGAAAGGCTTTTCCCCTCTGTATAATTTGTTTACTAAGTGGATCTAATTCTTTGGGTTGGTTGGTTTTAGTTCTTCAGTTATCAAACCATTGAGGATGCACTGATTGGGCATTGTGTTTTGCCATTTAACTTCAACCTGCAAAACTGACACACAGTGTGTCTGTACACCAGCACTAGGATTAACCTGCAATATGTAGCATTTAAGGCTTTTCCAGGCATTTGAATGAAACTTGGAATCAGAAAATTTGAATTCCGTGACCTTTTTCGTTGAAACAGCCTTTCACAGCTGCAAAAGGGAAGCTCTGCATCATCAGCAAAGCCTTTTTCGATAGCTTCAATTAGCTCAGCATGTTCTACATGCAGACCAGATTCTAGATCTGGAAGCTTAGGCTCCTGTAGCCTAATGGGCTGACTAGTGTCATCGTCCTCCAGATCTACATGTATGGCTTTACTACAAGCTTCATCAATTGAACAAGCTTTAAACAGCACTATGTAGTCTGACAGGCCACAGAGTTGTACTAGACTGGCACATAATGGATTATCGATTCTGTCTAGTTGGCGATGTAGTCTAATAGCTTGATACAGCAAAACTACAAACCTACACAATAGGGGGAAATGCGTAGCCGTTGCTCTTAGAATTCGGAGGCTACTGTCACATTCAGCATTTACCATGCTATAGGGGAGGGGTGCCCAGCAAGCTCATGGTAAGCCTCTTCTTTCTTCACAAGTGGGCATGTGTAGTGCCCATGCTCACTACAGCTACCAATGCCATTTAAGGCCTCCCTCAGCTTTCGTACAGGCGCCTCAAACAGATCTTTTAAAGATTTCATACACTTCACTTCCATTGAGGTAGGAAGTTTACACTCAGAAGTGCATTTCCACTTTTTAGGCCTGCTTGTTTTTACATCTTGTTCCCCTTCTTCCTCTGCAATCACACATTTACCAAGGTTGTCCACAACAATGGGAGAGGTGTGTTTGATAGTGCAATAACTGTGATCATAGAAGAAGGGTTAAGAGGATGCAGTATGGCGAGATTCACCAAAATCATCATCTGACATCTTCAGTGAATTTACTGCTCTTATTCAAGCTAACAATTCACCCACACTTTGTTTACGTACCTTTAGTACTCGCTGTAGTAGACTGCGTGGCGCTATACTTGAAACAGCGTAGGTAAGCTTGTTAGTCTTTATTTTTTCAGCAAGAGGCTTGCGAGCACTTTTAAAGGCATTCAGGAGGTTACGCCTTAGTGAGGGTTTTTGAACAATTCTTTGTTTAATAAGCTTGACATACATATGTTTCGTGTCAAGCTTTGGCTCTGTTAGTGCATAGCGGGCTCTTCTTTCAGATGAGAGTTTCTGCAGCAAACTGAAAGTGAAAGTGATGAAAAACCTTATATATGGTTTTAATGAGAATAGACCATAGCAATCCCTATATACACAGTGCTGCTGTGTGACATGTACATGTATTACATTGAGAGAAATGTCAACATCAGTATTACAGGAATCACAAGGGTTAAGAACAAATACTTTTGTTATGTTGCTATTAGCAAAGGTATCTCTACACATGCTGACTTTCAGGTTGATGGTTACCATGGTTGCTGAGTTTGGCTCATTAGTTTTCCTCATTCATAATACATTGCTGGGAGAGATAACGATCAGTAATACATGAAGTACAAGGGTTAACAAAAAATTATACCTCTATTCCCCAGTACGTAATGATACATTTCCACATGCATAGATTCAATTTCATTGATTTTATGGTTATTGAGTTACGCTTCTTCAAGAATAATAATGTAAGAACATGGGTGAAAAGCACTTTGTGATATTTGCATACCTTACATCACAGATCAACCAATTTTTGTGGTTATTTTTCACATATTCTTCACCTTGATATCATTAAAAAGTGAAATCAACTTCAAATTGAAAGTGAAAATAAAGTTATATGGTTTTCAGCGGGGATAGACCACAGTACTGTGTGATAATCCAAGAGCTAAACCACATGCATAACTTGATTACCTCTCTGTATTATAGGCTGATGTGGGGCCAAAGTCAAGTATATTTTGTGTGAGGGTAGAAGCAGGTGAACCTTCACTTCAACTTAGGAGAGTGATCATGTACTGCTCTGACAAAATTCTCACACATTTTTTACAAGTAGTGAGGATACATCTTTACAGTCCGTAATGAGGGTGCTAAGGTCCATCCATGCAACGGAGCAAAAGTTAGTGACTGTTGAAGAGAAGCAAATGAAACTGTCTGACTCATTCAAAGAACTAGTTCAAAAATTAACTTAAATATCAAAGGATCCTCACTTGAGGTATAACTGTAGGTTGTCTGCTTATGTAAAGCAATCCACCCGTAACCTTATGTGTATATATTATCTGTGTCCAAAAAAATAATGAAGGAAGAAACTGCTCGAATATTTTGTCTCTCACTACACAGAAATCCACCTGATTCAGATATACAGGTGTGGTACATATGTTATCTACTATATATCAATGCAAATATAATATTGTGACTTTGACATATTTTATTGTGTTTAGGTTATGAATCTCAGGTAACATGTATTGTTTGTTATAATAGCAAACATTTTGGTTTGTAACATAAAACTAAATTGCTAATTCAACATCAACTGTGGTATTAGAGCATTTTGAATCTGTCATGGAAGATAGATTTGTTTTTTAGCAATGAGTTTGCTATATATAATTTGGTAATTTATATTGTTGCAATATGCAATAGCATGTTATCATGAAGATACATTTGTTGTTTCAGCGATGAACTTGCTATATTTATTTTGTTATTTTTCACAAACTGATCAGTAATTTAACATATAGTATGTTTGTTTCAGTTTGTTTATTTTGATCATATTGTTACAATAGCAATATAAAAGTGTTATATATAAATGGTAGATTGTTGTTTTATTTTTCAGTAATTTCTAGATGTCATTATAGAACGCAGATTTGTTGCATTAGCAATATGATTTTGTTATTTTCACATGAATATTAACATCAATTCAACATCTACATGCATATTACTACGAAAGTGCAGTTGTAGATGTACTCTTGTACGATGTAACATGACAAAGTGAATCTAGTCTTTGGTAAAGAAATGATAGGGTAAGTTCAGCTTACACATTTTAACTCAATTTTCATCTAAACCATCAGTTGATTTCAATGAATCATATACTCTCTTGATTCCACTGAAAAGGATTACGTTTAGCCCCAGCCTTCGATGACAGTTGTAGGACTTTTTCTTGCACAAAAAGCCACACATCCCCCGTTTTTTGACGATAGGAAAGATTGAAAATGTAATGTGCAGCAATGCAGAGGAAAATTGCTGACACAATATTAGAAGTTTCTATCAATTGCTGTTCAACACTCAAATAGTATTGATCAAGAGCATTTTGTTCATCTGAATAAGACAATGTGAGGTTGGTTGTTTTCTTTCTCAGAAGCTTCTCTTGGCGGTGTACCTCACTGCAAGGAAACAGAGCAGGCCCGTAGGAAGCAAATTTCAATTGGTTAGGCGGGGCAGTTGTGCTGACTCGCTCGCTAGGGGGTCTGGGGGCATGCCCCCCCAGGATACTTTTGGCCATCTGAGATCGTTTCTGGTGCAATTTTGGAGTGAAATAGCAAGGTTTCGACAATCTGCTGCTATTCGTCTACTCACCCAATTAATTAGATCTAAAGGCGTGGCTCTGCTATGCCGTAATTGCGACTTTGCGAGAATGTATATAGCTTTAGTACTCAACAAAAATGTGAACCTGAACCGGGCGCATTACACCACTCAGCGTGAAAACTCCTCTCCTCGCCCTTCGATCCAAACTGCCGTTCAGGAAAGCGAAATGCTTTCAAACTGCTTGGTGAGGGCGCGACTCAGCCATGGTGCAAGTTAGGTGGGAGCTAGCCGCGCTCCATAATTGCCTCATGCACCTTGCCAATACACTGGCCTGTTTTTCGCCAAATATTGGTCCGGCGGCCGCCGCACCTGCCGCACCTGCTCCTACGGCCCTGCAGAGGACAAACAACTTAGTGCAATAAGTATAGTGTCTAATACAAAAAACTCACTGGTACTACTTTCATTATGTAGGTAGGTTGTCATCAAGCCTTTTGGATTTCATGGGAGCAAACAGTAGGGTTAAACATCTCAATGCCATCAGAATACTCCGATACATCTGTACAGGCAATTTTTGGATATCCATCCCTTGTTTACAGGTACATAAAAGCTTATTTTTGTGCCCTCGTATACCATTTCTAATCTGCACATGTGAATGCATCAAGTAAAATTCAGGATTATTTCACACTTTTACATAAACCTTTTTATGCTGGATTATGTAAATTTGATGCATATACTACAGCATATCCAAATTTGATGCACTTTAGTAGCAGCATTTCTATGGAATCATGTAAACTTTGAACCGTCTTCACAATACGTTCATGCTTTTAAGAGATTGTCTCAAGTAAAATCTGCATTAATATTGTATTTCTTTCTACCTTTATCATGCAGTGCAGACTGATATCTGAGGTTAATTTGAAGATAAGAAAACTCTATAGACCATTGTTTTGCATTTCATATAATATAATGTGACACAATATTTTTAATCTAACTGAATAAATGAAAGGCATCGTTCAGGCGGAATAAAGTCCTTGTACATTGTCTGAAGATGCTTCTGCTTAGATTCAGTGAGATCTTGAAGTTTTCCTTTAGCAGTGTAAGTATCATCCATTAAATCTGGAATAATACACTGTGTAGTGTCTGCTCCACGTAATACATGACTTGTTGAATTCTGAAATGCTCCGGAGTGGCAAAACTTCCGTACTCTAGCAACTACTGAGGATGTAACAGGGTTAACGACAAAGACGAAATCATGTAGTGTCCTGATTCCAGGAAGTTTTGAATACTTGGTAGCAATGGGGGTTCTCCAATCTTGAACAATCTCCCCCTCATCTATTATAACTTCTGCATAGGGAGAAATAACATCTTTCAGTTCTTCAGTTGTGAATACATCAGCACGATTGTATGATTGAGCGATATTACTGAAGAGTAGATCCGGGGAAAATTTTGGGTGACCAGCTAATAAAAATGATAAACGAAGGAAATCTACTCTCTTTTGCTGCACCATCTCATGTGCCCAGCTGTTCAAGAAAAAATTCTTGTTAGTACTTGCAGTATTGTCAAGGAAGATATGTACACGCCGTACCCAACTCAGTAACGTACTGAAGAAGTGAGTCAGGTAAGATAGAGTATGGTCTGTATTTTTCGGTCCAACACGCTCATCGAATAAATAAACAGTTGAAGAACAAGAACTGTCATTAACTATTCCGAACACGTCATGGTTCAATTTTTGTAGGTAGTACGTGCTTCCGGGCTGTGCAGAGCAACCCCAATAAGGAACCAACTTGCACATCTGATAATCTGCACACAATACTACATTAAATCTAGTCTTTAGCTGGTCTAATTTCACCTTCTCTTCCTCTGTCAATGTTTCTTTCTGCTCCAGAGAAGTAATCTCGAGCCATTCTTTAGTACAGCGCTTAGTAGCTTCAGTATAATACTTATGAGATTTCTGTGCCTCATCCCGATGATTCTCATTATTCTGCTTCAAACACTTGATCTCATCCTCCAGCCTTTTGATTTCTTCAGGGGATGCATTAGCAGACTGACGCAATCGATTTATAGTCGTTTGCTTCGTATGTATTGCAATTTTACATTTTGAACAGGTGTCGCAATAATCCTCCTGATGTGGGCAAATAGCAACCTTCGGTCTGTAGGACTTTAACCAATTATGAGAAGAACCATTAGAAATTTCCTGCTTACCCGGTTCTCGCTTAACTCGGTTGAATTCCCCAACCACTGACCTACCCAACCGCTCGCAATAATGAGATACATTGGGTTTTGGTGTTTGAATTGTGGTAAATTTGGGAATAAAGTATGATGTGGGTCCAGAAGAGTCAGCCGATCGTCCGTTAGGCTGGGTGTTATGGTCTACAAAATCAAGGAATTCTTCACGCAGAGATGATTTTGCAGCATTGGATACCTTCCCTGCATTGCCATGGCGATCATGGGGGTATCTAACTTGTACAATAGTTGAAGCATCTTGAGATCTCCACCATGTCTTGAAGGATGTCTCTAAACCAATGCAATCACCTAGCTGTTTCTCTTCCACTTCAGACTTTGGCATCTCGACAATAGGCTGCTGTGATTGTTGACGCTTGATATTGCGTTGCCGTGCTAATCTATCCTTTGATACCCCCAGTGAAGCTCTGATACACGCGGCACAGTACAAATAGTTGCCAAGGCTATCAAAAACATTATTCCTTAGCCACTCGTTTTGTTTTACTAAGTCCCTGTAATGAGTAGTATCAGTTTTCTTAGGGTGAGGATTGATGGATTTTTTTACGCTTTAACTCACTGCCTTGACGCACCATTCCTTTGAATGTCTCAGCGTACCTCGAAAGAATAGGATCACATTGAGGGCAAACACCGCTTAGTCCAGGTCCTGCACTTGAGGCCTCCTCCAGAGATCGTCGCAGTACGCGTGTATGGCGGTGGGGATTCTTCGCTCTTCCAGCTAAATATACATCTTTGCTAGCTTTTCTACGCTCCTTGCGTGTCTTAGGCATAGCTGATTCAGTCGCACTTCCACATGAGAACTAAGCTGGCTTAAACTGGTTTAACTAAACAATAGACATTCTAAATAGTGCCATCTGTTAATTAACCACAATGACGTCATACTATAAACATGGATAGTTTCCACAGTGATGTGGGTTATCAAATATAAACTTTCCCTAGAGTAGAGTTAGGCCATACACCAGTATATATCAAGTAAAAGTAGGCATATTTTGAGAGCCTTTTTCTCAACATTTTGCAAGTGTGAAATTATCCGGAATTTTACTTGATGCATTCACACATGCATGAGCCCCACTTCATCTGTGTATGCTATATACATGCAACTATATCTTGTATATTCTGTCTTATGTTGTCTTTCTCTCATTCTGGGAGGCAGCATGGTCACTGTTATTGGCTTGAGGATCCTCAACGACCTCAAGTGACATGTGTGACTGCCTGATTTGTAATCTATTACCCAGATGATACATACATGCATGCACCACATGGGATTGTGTTTACAGTTTAGGCTTTTTTCTAGGTAATATGACCCTTCGTGTGTTCTAGGAGTGCACACATTACTCCATAGGTTCTCAATTCAGATTTCACAGGCCCTTTGATGTGCATCATCACCCCTACACTTCCCACATTCCCACCACTGTCATAGTACAGGTAGCCCCAAGGACTCTACATGTAGCTCAGCTTTACATGCTTTATATTTGCTGTAGGTGATGACCAACATACACATACATCTTATGGACCAACAATACAGTGTAGATCTAGAATTGCAGAGCCCTTGCATTCTGCTGCTTTGCCACTGTTATTTGGTGCGTGCGTGTGTGTGGTCTACACCTTTATACTTCATAATGTCTATGATGTAACTACACACATCATACATGCCTCATTGGTGATAGAGAGGAAATTCAACCAACCTCACCAGTCTTGGGCTATGTGAAAACAGTAGTTTTCACATAGCCTATTTTGTGTGTGGGATGTAGGAATCTCATTAGCCTTTGTAGTACTATTTGATCACATCATTATGGCATTTGCCTTCATCATCTAACCCATTAGGAATGGTTAATGATGTATATACTACACTCAACAGACAGGTAGTGTTGTTGGCTTTGCTTACCCATATCTAGCTTGATGTTCCCACCCCCCCAATATTTACTGCTTCACATACTCTGGTAAACCATAACAGATATACCTTAACTATATATGTGACTGGATGTACAAAACCGAGCACTTCACACATGGGGTGAAAGTTACATTTTTGTAATAATTAGGCATTTATGGGTGTGGTCTATAACCCATGAAGATTTGGAGGCAATTGCCTATATAGTTTCTGAGATACGAGACTCGCCCCATAGCATTATTTTAGATTCACACGTTTCAGAGAAAATGAGCCTTATTGCCATTGCTGTATATCTATGGAAATACACTTGCAGTACCAGTGTACTTCCTGAACTCCTCTTAAATGAAGACCCCTCAGATGACTGACTGGTTCTTTGACCATGGAATGATAGTACAGTATATAATAACATGTACTAACCTTAGCACATCTCAAATATGTCATCTTATCTCATGTTGTAGTTTACTGTCTTGAACTTGTACCTATGTTATTGTCATTATATGTCATTATGTTGTGTATATAGGGATTGCTATGGTCTATCCTTGAGAACCATATATTAGGATTTTATTCATTTTCACTTTCAATTTATAGTTGATTTCACTTTTAATGACATCCAAGGTGAAGTATGTGTAAAAAATAACCAGTATGGTTGTGCTGTGATGTAATATGTACATAATATCTGAAAAAATGATTTCCACAGTTTGTCCATGTTCTTCACCTTCAAGAAGCGTAACTCACTAACCAGTAAACTTGAATCTTTGTGTGTGGAAATATATCATTACATACTGGGGAATAGAGGTATATTAACCCTTCTAGTTCTTGTACTACTGATCGTTTTCTCTCCCAGCAATGTATTATGAATGAGGATAACTAATGAGCAATGCTCAGCAACCATGGTAACCATCAACTTGAAAGTTAGCATGTGTGGAGATATCATAGCTAATAGCAACATAACAAAAGTATATGGTGTGATTCTTGTAATACTGACGTTAACACTCCTCACAAAGGCAATACATGTACACAGATTAACGTAATTTCATTTTGAATGTACGTGCATAGTACATAAGTTTTAGTTAGCCTATGTCATACAATAAAACGATTATGTAATGAGACAAGACATCATTTACACCTGCGGCGCATGCGCAAAAGCTTAGCAACTAGCGCTTAACAACTAGGCGCTGAGTTAACTGATGGTAGGCAGCATAGCTCTCTGGATAACATGATTGTCGCTCAAGTCCTCTATACGGCCACGATTTACTCTTGTGTTAGATTCCAGTACCTTCAATACATTCATATATATGATACATTTGGTGACATTTTTTGCATACAACATACCATTTAAAGTGATCTGTTTTCAAATTATGCTTCTTTAAGGCCTGATACAAAGTTTCTGGAAATGTAACAGCTATATTAGCACAAAAGGAGCAAAAACGACCAGCAACTTGAAGGAAGACCCTTAAAAGTCTAGAAATTATTTGCTCACTTAAATATTTCATGTACATAAACAGGATAGTAATGGTCCTCCACGTGGCCAAGGCATTTTGTGTCTCACTTGCATGGTTTATGTGAGGCTGCAAACTTGGAGGTTCCTCATCATTCCCGAGTACACATTCTATGTCAACTCCAAATCTCATTCTCTCCGTGCATCATGTAACACAAAATGCAACAATAACATATAGCATGGCCGTAGCAAGTGGTCCGGCTGGTCTGGTTTTGGCCAGACCAGTTTTACAAGGACATATAGCATGGCCGTAGCAAGTGGTCCGGCTGGTCTGGTTTTGGCCAGACCAGTTTTAACGGTGCTTTTCACACCTGCGCATGTGCAGGTGATCAATAACAGAGGGAGTGCAGAACAATCAACAGCTGCAGCGACGAGACAGTCAGGGTACACACGCACACGCGCTAGTGTTAATCGCTGCGGGAAGTGTGGTTTAGAAACGGGGCTTAAACCACGCCCATTGACCGGACCACTTCAAAAGTGCTTGCTACGGCCCTGTATAGGAGAGAGAATGGTTCATCAATGGAGTAAAGCCTGTAAGAAAACACCAACTCACCACTTGAACTACTATCAGTGCTACTGGCCTGTGGAGTGGCCTATACTGATATAATGAGGGTGAGGGGGTGATTCATCAAATGTTTGCATCTGATACTTCTCCGATGGTGAGAGTGGAGGTGGTGAGCTAGAAGGATCAATGCGCACACACACAGTCTTTGGCTTCATTATTCCATACGGATTAACTGAATCGTAATACAGGTGCTTATGGGTCTTATACGTCTTGATGGATAGGGTCTCCTTGCAGTGGGGACAAAACCTCTTACTGATCAGGGTACACACGCGCACGCGCTAGTGTTAATCGCTGCGGGAAGTGTGGTTTAGAAACGGGGCTTAAACCACGCCCATTGACCGGACCACTTCAAAAGTGCTTGCTACGGCCCTGTATAGGAGAGAGAATGGTTCATCAATGGAGTAAAGCCTGTAAGAAAACACCAACTCACCACTTGAACTACTATCAGTGCTACTGGCCTGTGGAGTGGCCTATACTGATATGATGAGGGTGAGGGGGTGATTCATCAAATGTTTGCATCTGATACTTCTCCGATGGTGAGAGTGGAGGTGGTGAGCTAGAAGGATCAATGCGCACACACACAGTCTTTGGCTTCATTATTCCATACGGATTAACTGAATCGTAATACAGGTGCTTATGGGTCTTATACGTCTTGATGGATAGGGTCTCCTTACAGTGGGCTCTTACTGATCTTTATTATTTTTCGAACGATGATGTCACATTCGTCACTGGAGTCTGAGCTAGAGCTGTCCATTTCTAAAGGTTTGGGTTCTATTAAACGCCAACCAATTCTGGTTTAGATTCCTAAGATTCTAAACCAGTTTTGGTGGGATAGTGAGATTGCGGTTGTGCTCTTTTCGACCAGCTGATCGCTCCACTAAGCAATTTATTGATGGATACACAAGCAAAGAATTCTTCGAAAGTAGCAGCAGTGACTTCGAGGACGAAGATGCCAAAAACCGTTCCACTGATTTCAAAGAAGGCGCCGCGTTCGTTAGCCCACTCAGAGAGATGCCTAGGAGAATGACTAAATCGAGACCCATATGACAGAGCAAGAAAGGAACAGGCTAGGTCTATTAAGGAGACACCACCTGTACGTCCCAATAGAGATATTGAAGAGAAACTAAAAGTGTTTACCAATATCAACCTACAAATGCTGTTGCCATTACTTGATGAAGCCAAGACAATTCGCATACAGGTATTATGGACAACCTTCCTTGAACTGAACAAATTGTTTTCAAAGCCGTCTGATGATATTTGTGACAATCATATTGAGACTTTTGAGAAAAAGGCAAAGGAGTGGGTAATAAATTTTATTGAATGTGTATCATGCACCCCTTACATCCATGCAATGTTTAATCATGTTGGGAATTCATGGTAGCATACTACCATTCACTCAACAAGGTCTTGAAAAATTAAATGATGTTATGACCAAACGTTACTTCAGATCTACGTCTCATCAGAATTGAAAGGCTTTAACGCAGTTAATGCAAAAACTGAACAGAATTGAACATCTTAAGGATTCTAATGCTAGTCTCCCAAAACATCATGAAGTAACATGCTCAAACTGCAAGCAATGTGATCACAATATGCATCATGTAAAAATGCCTGCAAAGTTTGCAATATTACTCCATTTTGCAAACACCTTGTGCAACAGCCTGATGGTCACTACAGTCCACAATGTGCATAAGAAAACTAATCGGTACAGATATTATCCATAAACCACACACATGTAGTACACATGAAACACTGTATAGAACAGAGTAACTATGATAATGGATCGTTTGGGAAAACTGTATTCCACTGCCGTTTCACTCCATCTCCACGAACAAACCTGAACACTAATATATATCCGCCATTGACTATTTCAACAGTGGAACCAGGTTGATAGTCAGGTAGTGAATTTCTCAAATTCAAGTAATACTGAATGGTATCCAACTTAACAGAAGTCCTTAACACTTGTACATACCACCTCTTTCCTATAATATGTTCAATATCACTATATTGATGTAACCCATAAATATTTCTGCCTCGCTTTGTAGCCACTAGTTTACCCTGCTGCTGCAAACCTCCAGCAAAAGAAGATGGTCAAATGGTAATTCAATCCGGACTTCAGGGTCAGCATTGGCAGATCTGGAAGACCGTGATGAGTTTAACGCAAGTTTGACTTGGTAATAAAGCTCGTTATGAAGGTGGAATGGCATGTAGAGCTCTGTAATAGGAAGAATACACACGCTTCTGTTCTCGCCAGATAAAGCTGAAATCATTAGCTATTGATTCCAACTGACCTTCCTTCTTCCTTATTTAAAGCCACTATTTCATTACTATCTTTCCATTCGTCATAACAGCTACTGTATCCTGTGTAGTGTACTGCGTACTCTGCCTCTATCCACATCTCTTTTAACAACTTCAACAGCGTAGAGCCCATCACTGTTACTGGCTTTGGAGGTTTTCAGCGTATGACAAGGAAGCTTGAAGTCCTGGAACCTCTTGTGTCCCTTTTTTCCAGCGCCCTGAGGTAATATCGGGAGGAAGAAGAACGGCAATTCATTCTGCTAAATGTGGAAGAGGTCAAGGTACAGTAGTGTACGGACGCGCATGATCCGTATACATGGAAAAAAGGCGATTTGTACGTCATAAGTACATAACTTGTAGATCAGCGTGAGATAGTTTTGTGTCGGTTTTGCTCGCGTAATTCTCAATATGATTGTGCACACATGCGCAGGATAATGAAGTGTCGAAACGGCATACGTGAAAACCCTGTGTTGTGCTGTTTTACACCTGTTGAAGACTGAAACGTCGTGTATATATAATTGTAGTTTATTCAATACCTGACCCTTATCTAGACTACCCAAGTACCTTAGTTCATCTATTTATCAGTTAGTCTAGAATAGTGGGCTAGTTGTTGTAGTCTGTCTCTATATTACTCGAACTCTATTTTTTTAAGTTTAGGGGATCCAATTACAATTTTTAACCAGGTTGTTGTCATTTGTTTGCATACATGGATATGTGTAAGCTTATAACACTTGGGTGTGTGGGGAGAGTTGGCTAGCCATAAAAGATCTTTAACCCGCTGTCCCAGTTCTCAAGGCTGGGCATCCAAGTGTCCTATGTTTTGTGTGTATGTATGTATATATGTTGTGTAGGGGAGGGGGCTTTGGTTGGGTTTCTCTTTCCTTTTTTCGCTCATTTTTCATGTACCTGTAGTTAAGAGTGTGTGAGTTCAGCAAATGTGTTATACCTGTTTTACAAGTAAATAAAAATTTTAGAAAATTTGAAAGGAAATATAGGCGTTGCATAAAAAGGAAAGGAGACAAGATTGGGATACAGACATGTCATGATATATCAACGTAACATTGTGGGTATGTCATAACATGTCTGTTTCCAAATCTTGTCTCCTTTCCCTTTTATGCAATATTTCCTTTTAAATTTCCATTTTTTATTTACTTGTCTCCTGTCATTATTTCTGGATCAAGATACATACATTTTGCTATTTTGCAGTTTACTTAGTGCATTGTACATCAGTTAAACTAAATTAGCAGTACAGATAATAGCGTGTGCATGAAGAGTTATAGGCTCTGTGTAACTGCCAGTATTTAGGTTTACCATCATACAAATATTTACATTTAGTGAAGCTTCTGTTAGTGAGATACGGTAACGCTTGCCTAAAGCTATTTGTTGTTACATTACAAGGCTTACATTGTTTACAGAGATCTTATCATAACGTTGAACATTGGTGCATTACACTTTACTAGCATACCAACTTCCACATTTAGTGGAGCTTTTGTTAGTTAGATACGGTATTGCCTGCCTGAGGCTATTTGTTGTTATATTACAAGATTTATATTGTTTATATCACAACATTGATCATTGGGGTATTAAGCTTTACCATCACACCAATTTCCACATGCGAGCATAAACCAACCTTATGCCACAATAGTATAATTATCAGCATGAATGAAAAAAGTTCACACTTTCCCATTATACCCCATACAAAAAATTTCTTTGGAATAGGAAGTCCAATCAAAATTCTAAAAACATCACTACAATCAGCATGAAAATCATTATTCAACGCTCTGCTGGATCAAGGTACATACATTTTGCTATTTTGCAGTTTACTTGGTTACAAACATAATGCATGGTCACATATACCACAGCTTTTGTTAGTGAGATACAGTAATGCTTGCCTGAGGCTATTTTGACATGGTTTACAGAGATTTTATCACAATGTTAATCATTGGGGTATTATGCTTTACCATCACACCAATTTCCACATTTAGTGGAGTTTTTGTTAGTGAGATACAGTAGTGCTTGCCTGAGGCTATTTTGTACAAAATTTACATGGTTTACATAGATTTTATCACATTGGCGTATTAAGCTCTACCATCACACCAATTTCCACATTTAGCGGAGCTTTGTTAGTGAGATACAGTAATGCTTGCCTGAGGCTATTTGGTGCGAGATTTACATGGTTTACAGAGATTTTATCACAATGTTGATCATTGGGGTATTAAGCTTTACCGTCACACCAATTTCCACATTTAGTGGAGCTTTTGTTAGTGAGATACAGCAATGCTTGCCTGAGGCTATTTTGCACAAGACTTACATGGTTTACAGAGATTTTATCACAGTGGAGTATTAAGCTTTACCATCACACCAATTTCCGCATTTAGTGGAGCTTTTGTTAGTGAGATATAGTAATGCTTGCCTGAGGCTATTTTGACATGCTATATACATCAATGTACTAAAAGGTGTGTTGATGTACATAGCATGTCTGTGAGCCAATCTTGTCTCTGTTCATTTTTATCCAATCCCTATATTAGACTTCAATTTCCTATTTATTTGTGTCTGAAGAAGATGACCAAGAGTCACAAGCTGCGTTTACACTACGCTTTTAATCTGGATCCTGATCCAGATTGAAATCTGCGGAATCTAGTTTGGCGTGTAAACAGAATGCTATGACCACGTGTTGACCCTTCCAGGCGTTATATAGAGATAGGTCATTTCTTTGCCAAGAGCTCTGTCAAAGTTCCTGCTTCAGACGTCTCCAGGGTCTAATTCTCGAGAGGTGTAGTGTCTAAATGGATGTTTCAAATGTAAGTATGAGCAATATGGTACATGTAGCTGTTTCAATATGCTGTTTTAGTAAACTGTAAAGTGTAAAAAATACATGTAGATGAGTACATGTAGACGAGTTCCTCACTTTCACATTGTCATTTCTTGCTATTATGTTTAAATTGTGCGCGCGCAAGTAGAAATTGAAAATGCTTAGCAACTGCATGAACATGTAAGTAAACACATTAAAAAGTGATAGTAAGATGGAAGTGAGTTTTGATGTTAAGCTAGGATTGCTATATTTGCTGGAGAAGAGAAAACATGTTTCTAGACAGGCAGCATTAAGAGTTAATCGAAGAAAGAAACAGATGATGGCATTTCGTAGGCGTCAATTACAGCAGCGTGTAATGTTAGTACTGATAATGTGCACATGTGTAGCACAAGTGTATGCACCAGAAAGAGAGGTGTGGAGTCGAGAACGTTCAAGCGAGTGGTGAGAAAGTGTTGTGAACAGTTTATTTGAGCCGTATGATTGGGTCACGAATTATCGAATGTCCAAGGCAATATTCATGTACCTATGTGATGAAATACGTGACAAAATAACAAGAACAGATACTGAAATGAGAAAGTGCATATCTGTGGAAATGAGCGTTGCAGTTACCTTATGGGTTTTGGCTACAAATGCTGATTATCGCACTATCAGCCATTTGTTTGGGTTGTCACAAGCTTCAGTGTGCCTCATCCGTAGAGAAGTATGTTGCACTATTGTGAAAGAGCTCCTTCCCAAGTACATTAAAGTACCATTTGGCTCTAAACTAACATCAGTACTTAATGGATTTGCAAAGAGGGGATTCCCACATTGTGGAGGCGCTATTGATGGTACACACATCCCCATTGAGGCCCCACAAGATAGTCCATCTGACTACTACAACCGCAAGGGATGGCATTCCGTGATTTTGCAAGCAATGGTAGATGATCGTGCAAATTTTACTGACATACACGTTGGATATCCTGGGAGGGTGCATGATGCACGTGTTTTGAGTAATTCAGTACGGTTTGCCAAAGGAGAGCGGGGAGATTTGTTTGAGAGAAGGCAGAAAATGATTCAGGGAACTAGAGTTCCTGTATTAGTTATAGGGGACCCAGCATATCCTATACCAGTCTGTAGCATAGGAATAGGGCTACAATATATGTAGTATATGCGCTTTGGCATGCGATCAATAATTTTCATGATAAAACGCGTATATGTGCATGTGTAGTATATATACAACACACGATACTGCATAAACAATGCCTTCTATATGTATACCCTCTACTCTTGCAAACCACAGTCACAAGAGAAGAGACTAAGGTTATTCGCATGACATAGAGGCTGGGACCGAGAGCGGAGCCAGAATATTCATCACTCACACACTTCCCCATATTCCTTTCTCAGTGAGTCGTCATGCAGCAGTTCCTCCTCTTCCATCTGTACTAATTCATCTGAGCTTTGCTGCTGTTTACCTGTGACACTGGGAGCATTACTGCAACTACAACCAGGACCACACTTATTGCCTTTCTTGACACAACTGCATTGTCGTGTACTACATGCAGTAACACTTGAACATGAGCAACCTCAAAATAGTAGGCTCAGTTAGTATCTCAGAGTCTCTCTGTTTTCTACTGACTCCCAATCACACTCAAGTTTCCCATCTGCAATTTTCCAACAGTACTGGGTGAGGTCTAGTAATCTCATGTGATTACTGGCATCCTGATCCCAAACCCAGCATGTTCGCTGCCAGTGGTGCCACAGGGCATCAAATGATGGGGGCAATTCATCTTCAAACTCAATACCACTCCACACACTCTCTCTGATCACTTCAATGAACCTCTTTTGTTGCTGTACAGGACCTACACCATCCTGTGTGTACAGTGCACGAGGTGTATCTACAGTGAACTCAGAGGTTTTGTCACATCCAGGTACACAGCAGAAGCCACAGTTTTAATAAAAAAACACCTGTGAATGGGCAAGTCATTTAAAGGGGGTCAAATCAGTCCCCCCGTGCCCCCCCCCCCCTAAAAGAGCATATCAACTAAGCAAAACAAGAGTGATTGTTGAACATGCCTTTGGGCCCCTTAAAGGCAGGTGGAGGTGCCAATCTATCCCAGGCCCATGGAGAGGCATTTGATGAGCATTGGCTTGACTCTGATGATGCTGATGCATGAGAGCTTTTGAACTAGTTAGACTGGCTTAGGCCCACATGAGCCATTAGTTGGCACATTATTGTTAGAAAAACCTTGAGGTTTGTTCTGGGACTGCAGACCACAAGGTTTTTCTATATCTCTAATTAGAGAGCTCCATAGCATGAGTTTTCAATGTCCACACTTCATGTGGAGTATACATGGGAGGTGCAAGGTTTACAGGGACTAGATTAGGATGAGGGTTTTGGTTAAATATGGTACTGTTGCAGGGTGTGATAGCGCTCAAAGCACGTAGTTGGGTGAAGAGCTGGTTGCTCTGGGCATGTTTTGCAGAAGTAACATGTTGTGTGCCTTGTCTCTCCACTGCAGACTACACAGTTGCGGTACGTGGAACGCTGGTCAAGCAAATGCAGCTTCCTGTTGAGACGATTGGGTGTGGGACCTACACGCTGACGGCCAACGGATGGGCGACTGCTACTATCCTGCAGGTGTTCTTGAGCTAGTGCCTCAATGATAGACCTGCGATACTCCAGTGATGTAACTGGCTTCTTTCCTGCTGCAGAGCATGTTTCCTTGTACAAAATATAACTGTTTACTGTGGAGCACTCCAGCAGGTAGAAGAACAGTTTCCGCCACCACTTTATGGTCTTCCTGACAAAGGAATAGTACACGCAGTACTGGTCGTGGCGGTCAACTCCGTTTATCGATTTATTGTATTTGTCCACAGCCACAGTTTTTTTGACCGTATCTCCTCTTCGATTTTGGACATCTGTAATTCCAGCGGAGTATGCTGAGCTGACCGTGATTACTGGCTTCTTCTTTGCCTTTGCCCTCCATGCAATTACCATCAGCCTCCCACAACGGAACTGCATTGTCTCGTCATCTCGAAGGGAGAATTGAGCACAGATGGGATCAGGTAGGTCCACTCTGTTTTTGTGTGTAGTGAGTGTTATGTTCAGCCAAGGTCTGTATTAGGGGTAGACTGGAGTAAAATCGGTCAGCAAATATGTGGTGGCCTTTCCCTAAGTATGGTAAGGCTAGCTGTAGCACTGACCGGCACAGCACTGGTAGGCTGGCAAACTGGGGGTCAGCATTATCAAGGGTTTCAGCACCTGTGTATACCAATATTTTATATGACCATGTACCCCGTTTTCGCATCAGCTAGTGTGAAGGCCTTGATTCCCCATTTTACAGGTTTCTGTGGAGTATACTGCGTCGATCCAAACCGGCCACGGTATCCCACCATTGTTTCATCAGCTGATAGATCCTTAAAGGGATAGAAATAGTGCTGGAACTTTGTGAGAAGAACGTCCAGGAGCAGACGGATCTTCTTATCAATCTTCTTCACTGGAGCAGCTGGATCAGGATGAGAGACATGGAGCAGCCAAAAAATCTCCTGTAAACGATCACGGGGCATTAGGTTGCCAAAGAAGGGTATTCTGCTAGTCCACGAGGTCTTCCAATAGGCCTCAATCTCAGGTACCTGCATACAGTGAACACAGCTGTATTATGCGTACTGAATGTGTACACATATAAAACCATACTCAAGATGTTCATATACATGTATAACACATAAGCAGGTCTCTCTTTGAATGGTGATTAGAGCCAGCTCTATACTTATAGTGTTGCAGGGGCATTATTAGCTGTAAACGTGTGGTATACCTGTATAATTCCCATGTTGAGAATGGCAGATAAAAAACCCTTCATCTCACTTAGGGTGACTGGCTTCCTTCGGCGAAAGCGGCTTCTTGGACGTAGCTGCCCCTGCTGTTCAAGTGTGGCGATCCGCTCTGAAGCATACCTATACATGGAATAATGCTGTAAGGATGTGCTCAGCATCTGTAACACATACTTACCTGTTTGTTTCCTCCACCAGAAGCAGCGGAGTGTCATCCCCGAAGAAGAGTTTGAAAAACTCAACCGGTGTAGCATCAGACGACAGAGGTATCCGTGGACCGGGATGTGCAGTGAAGGGAAACTGGTCTGGAGGAGAGTCATTTGCGGTTTCTACCGTCGTCCAAGCCAGGGTGGCTGTAGACAATGTATGTAACAGTACAAGCTATTTTACATGTACAATGTGCTTGGAGAAATATTGCACATCAGCTGTCTCACCTGTATGTTCTCTCTCTTCCCTCATATAAATTTGTCCTCTGGTTCTCCCTCTACCTCTGCCACATCCTTGGCCCCTTCCACTTCCTCTACCTCTGCCACGCCCTCTTCTCCTGTTGCCTCTTCTGGGCCTGTGGGTTTGGCTGTGGGATCGGGATCG
The DNA here is from genome assembly GCA_963970385.1 of Theonella swinhoei. Classification (NCBI taxonomy): domain Eukaryota; kingdom Metazoa; phylum Porifera; class Demospongiae; order Tetractinellida; family Theonellidae; genus Theonella; species Theonella swinhoei. The sequence continues at coordinate 9,899,085 of OZ019948.1, read as the reverse complement.
AGGAGATGGTGATAGTGACCAGGAACTTGGTGATGTTGATGATGGGGAACTAGGAGATGATAATGAAGGTGATGGTGAAGGTGAAACTGGAGGGGATGGTACAGCCAGCTCTTCATCGTCACTATAGGGCAGTGCAAAAGCTGGATCTTCTGCAATGTCCACCTCTCCTCCTGATCAAATTCATCTTGGAGCATGCTGAGCGCTTCCTCTGCTGTGTATCTAGCCATTCTGCACTAACTCCTGAATAATTCGATTATTTACTATTCATTTGTACGTGCGGGGCGGGGCAGCTGCGTGCGTGTTCCGTTGCGCGCCTTCGTTACCCCTGACGCATCTGCGTGACGTTTGTCGAGGAATCATGTACGCGGATCTCATTTGGATGGATGCAGCTATCCAAGAAACGAAGGCCCTTGCAGATGCAGGTATTCATGCACTTCGCGTACGTTAAGGTTGCCCATAATTGCGTGGGCGGAGATGTCGCGGAATGACGGCGCAGGCGGCTTATTGTACTACATTCCGTTGCGCCAGTAGCATGATGCCGATTTTGTGCGTTAAAATGCTCTTCTACGACAGAACAGATTTTTGTTTTTCCCGCTAGAACCGCCCCATTTCTGGCTTGGGCATGCGCAGTAGGGTGTCATTAGTAAAAATCTGGTAAGGTCAAAGGTTGAACGACACGAATGTTTCAGACGGCACCGCCCCAAACCGCCCCCTCCCCCCTCCCCCCAATTACTGATCACATGATCCGCATTTTCGAATCGGCATTGTCCACGCGAACGTTTGCTGTTTGTTTTCAAGAGCTGAAAGAAACTGAAATGGATTCTATAATACGTTCTGGTGAGTGTATAGCTTGTAACAGTGTGGGGAGGTATCCGTGGGGAATGAAGGGATAAATATGCGGCACCCCTCTGGTGCACTTCCGCTTCTCTGATTTTACATCTACATGTATGTTTACTGTACACGTAAACGCGTTGTGTGTATGAGGGAGACACGCTTTTCTTTTGTGTTCGTACCTTTTCACACATGGATGGCATGTGAACCTATACACGTAGTATATACTCTGTGTGTGTGTGTGTGTGCGTGTGCGTGTGCGTGTACGTGTGTGTGTGGTGCACGTGTGTGTGTGTGTGTGTGTGTGTGTGTGTGTGTGTGTGTGTGTGTGTGTGTGTGTGTGTGTGTGTGTGTGTGTGTGTGTGTGTGTGTGTGTGTGTGTGTGTGTGTGTGTGTGACACACATTTTCCCAGATGCTGCCGTAACACTTGTTCCATTACATACATGTATGTATACACATTCATGGGCATACCTGCAAGGTGCAGCCAAGGTGACCTTGGCACATACGTGTAGGTTCACATGCCATCGCAGTTAGGGATGGACTAATGAAAAAAAGCGTGTCTCAATCCCTCCATATCTAATACATGTACATGTATATACATCACGTCATCTAGTGTAAATGTGGCTCCAACAAGAGCATCCTCGCTGTCGGCCCTAGCCTCGTTCCCAGGCCAATTCAAAGCCTCAGAGAAACAGCCTGGTATCGACTGTTTGCACATGCATGAGAATTCCGTTTATTTTACTGATATTTTGCAGTACTTTACGACCAACGACAGTCTAAACCCAGTGCTTTGGACACATTACTCAACTGCACGCTGTAATTTGAACACAGCAGTTTCGTATCCTGAGCATACAATCATGACAAGTATTTTACTGATTTGCCCAAACCTGGTAGCTCATACGACACAGTGATCCTGGCGGCCATGTACATGGTGTAGACTGATGCGTCCTTTTCTGAGCCATGACAAAACTGGTATAGTGCGGCAGCTTGTTGACATAGCAATAAGTGCACAGTAATATGTAGCAGAAATATATACTAGAAGTGCACATAAATATCTGATACCCCACAAATCGTGGGATATTTGGCGCATGCGCGAACAGTTGATACCAGGCCGTTTCTCCGCTGCTTTCAATTGGCCTGAGAACAAGGCTATGTCGGCCCTAGTCCTGCATGTGCATTGTAACACAACAGCACACTCATTGCATACATAACACTATATTCTGGCTGGGAATAGTTATAGTCACATTGTAGTGTGTGTGCATTAGCACTAAAGTGCTAACCCCATTTTATGACAAATATGTGAATATATGTATGACGTTTACATTGTAACCCCGCCTCTCTGTAAATGGAGGTGTGCGGAGAATAGTAAAGATACTGATCCAGCCACAGAGAAGGGTTGAGAAGATGTAGTGATTTAGAGCTGACACATAGCAAGTACAGTAAGCCTCGCTGTGTGTCAGAGAAGTCTTCCCTGATGCCGACATAATGATCTGCGGCGGACATGCCGGACGTGCACACAAAAAAATGTTAAAATCACACCAGAAAAGAAAAGGGCAACTGAAAAGATGATTGAGAAGTACGGAAAGGCTTTTCCAGCTTTGTGAGTGTACAGGCAATCACAGTGCTGCATGTGGATGCCTGACCGATTTTCATTTCAAAGGCCCACACTAATTTCACGTCCATTTTGATGGAAGTGAAATCTCAGGAGGAGTTTGTAAGGCGGCTGACAGCATTGCCAAAGCATGCACGTGATGTGCACGAGTGGGAGGGAGGAAGGTGCGACTATCATCCACTTCGGGTTTGCACATGCAATAAGTGTCCCACTGAAGAGATAAAATGTGAAGGAAAGCCGTACCAAACTAGATTGAAGTTGGATTGTGAATTCCATGCTTTGTTGTACGAGATTGAGTGCATGGGGAGAGCTTTACAGGCAAGCAGATTAGTGCACCCAGTCCTCAAACGTGGTCACTCTAATTTAGTCGAAGCCTCTCACAATGTATTGATTAGATTTCGGTCCAAGGACATCTTGGAGAGGCTTCACTATCACCTCTCTACCAATCTCGGCTTGCTTCAAGCCAACTTGTCGTACATGCATGCAAAGCGTGGTACTAGCTACCACTGGATCCCAGAGTTGTACCGACGCATGAAGCTACCTGTTTTCCACGGCATTGTTGAGGCACTGGAGAAGCACAGTGCGCGTAGAAAGAGAAAATTAGAGTGGGCTAAAGGAACTCCTCAGAAAAAGAGGAGGATAGAATTGAAAAAGAAACGTGTTATTGATGGCCAAGAACGTAAAAAGTGGTCAAAGAAACACGGCCACGACTACGGTTGCGATAGCGAAAATAGCGATATTGACGTAAAAGTGAGTCGGGATAAAGGAAGGAGGAAGGGTAGACCCCAAGGGAAGGGGGAGTGTGCCTCGTGTGGGTCAAGCACACACAAGCGCTCTAACCACAGAGATTGCCCTTTCAACAAAAAAACGTGCCGAAAAGGAGACCATCTCTAGTAGTTGCACCGAGTCTGACGGGGAGGTCAGTAGTGAGAGCTCGTCCGAAATGGAAAGTGGGACTGATGTGTGTACGTGTGGAAGTGAGGGGAAGAGGCACAGGAGAAGCTACAGGAACCGTCAACCGGGTCACACACTGTTTCCTGCCACAAGTAATGCAGGACAACTTGCCTCTCCCAGTGCACTGAAGGTAGAATGTTTCCCAGGTGACAGTGTCTTCCCTCCGTCCTCAAAGAAGGAGAAGACAGAGATGAAAGTCGGGGATCACGTCTGTATTCACTAGAGAAATATGGGCAGTTCTCATCTCCCCTGTCGCATTGTCGGGGTGTTCAGTGGTCGGTATCAACTTTACTGTTCACAGGGTGTTCTGATCACATCGTTTTGTGCCACTGAGCTGACTCCACTGGCCAGTGGCTCTTCCATCTCGCTAGAGAACTGGCGGCAGGCCCCAAAGGTCTCACTGAGAAGTGTTGCCGACGACCCAGCTCTGCTCGAATGCTGCAATTGTGATATCCCCTTGTGCTCTGGTAGCATCGTGATTTCTTCGGCATTAGAGGAGGAGAATGAGGCACCAAACTTGTGGGTGAACAATGGTGCCTACAGTCTGAGCCATCGTGATCGGGGGGGTGATTTTGTCTGAGAGAGGGTGGCTCATGGACAGCATCATCTGTGCAGCCCAAATGCTCTTGCTGCAGTTCTTTCCCAACATAGCAGGACTGCAACCTCCTGTACTGCAGAAGGTGTGTGCATTTCAGGTCCACTCTGGGGAGTTTGTACAGATTGTACACGTCGGAAACAACCACTGGTGTGTTGTGTCCACAGTTGGTTGTGAAAGTGGGGCTGTCTACGTGTACGACAGCTTGTATAAATCTCCGACTAAAGAATTGATTCACTTGATAGCAAGCATGATGCACAGTCAGTCAAACGAGCTAAAAACCACGATGATGGATGTCGAGAAGCAGTCCAACGGCTCGGACTGTTCTTTTAGTGTATGCATATTATGTGTGAGCCTGAGTGAGTTGTTGCTAGGAGTCATTGCTCCACGCTCAGAGGTTCTTTTAGTGTATGCATATTATGTGTCAGCCTGAGTGAGTTGTTGCTAGGAGTCGTTGCTCCACGCTCAGAGGTTCTTTTGGTGTATGCATATTATGTGTGAGCCTGAGTGAGTTGTTGCTAGGAGTCGTTGCTCCATGCTCAGAGGTTCTTTTTGTGTATGCATATTATATGTGAGCCTGAGTGAGTTGTTGCTAGGAGTCGTTGCTCCACGCTCAGAGGTTCTTTTGGTGTATGCATATTATGTGTGAGCCTGAGTGAGTTGTTGCTAGGAGTCGTTGCTCCACGCTCAGAGGTTCTTTTAGTGTATGCATATTATGTGTGAGCCTGAGTGAGTTGTTGCTAGGAGTACATGCCACATGACATATGAAGCTGGTATTTCAGTGTACTTTAAATAGGAGGAACTGCTGTAACTCACTTTTCTACTGCCCAAAATGAGTGTGTTGGGATCTAAGACGCTCCTTGTACAGAGAACAAAGGCTCTGCTCTCCAGAAAACCCCCTCTCACATTCATGTTCACTGCTCGTAGCTAGAGAAAACATCACTGCAAACCACGTGGCAATGGGGATATATAAGCCGCATACCAAAGCGCATATCTCTGCGTACGGATCTGGATCCCAGAGCAGTACTACATATATTGTAGCCCTATTCCTATGCTACAGACTGGTATAGGTTTCGTGGCGCTCAGAGTGGGGCACAAAAAGTGCTCTACGGTTAACCGCACCTACCTCGCACGGGCTGCGAGAAGACCTCTCGCACTTGACGAGCTCTACCAGCGAAACACGACATCACTTCAGCTTACTTCTTAGTATATGTAGACTCCATGCATAGTTCTATACTGTCGCTAGCACAGTTTGTGCTGGGAGCGGCTCACTTCTCAGAGGGGAGCTCTAGAAACTTACCGGAAATCGAGCTGCCGTTAATTACATGATGGAATGCAGCACGTAGACTACTTCCAATTTTTCAATAAATCTCTGTATTCCGTTACTTGGCGGTACGACTGCATAGACCTACGCAATATTTTGTATCTTGCTGTGTTTCTTGGCAGGTACTCCCTCAATGCGAGCTTTCACAATCTCTTCATTTGTTTTAGGCCGGGCAAACGGACGCGTAGCGAGAGTCGCAACTGATGTGTTAGAGAAGTGGGAGGGGCTTGTTGGTGCAGGAACCGCTTTCATGTCTTCGTAACTTTTTATCGCAGCTAATAACAAAGCGTCAAGGCTGTCTTCTGGCTCCAGAAGCAACTGAGCCATCTCGTCTGAAAACGGACCAAAAGCGTCCATCTCCAGTCGTACACGTTCAAAGTAGCATTGGGTCTTGTACGGTTGCTATGCACACAGTGCGGGCCGCCGTACTCTAAAATAGTTAGACGCCTCGCCCAGGAAACCACACGATTTTGAAAGCCTCAGGCCCTGTAGTAGTGTTTCCTGGGCTCGTCGTCTAACTATTAAATGGTGAAAGTCGTCACTCTCCCCTTTTTCGCCTTAAAATCAATGTCTACCATAAACAGTTTAGTCAGGCCATTTAAACAATTGGCAAGAAGCCCATATAGTGTAATCTTGTCAAAGAGACTCCCATTCTGCACTGGCTTCAGGGCTAAATCGCCAGCTACTTTCAGCATGGCGGCTTGTAGTTGCTTCTTGTTTGACGCCCCCAGATCCTCCTTTAGTTCTCCCACTACCCCTTCCACAACACAAAGAGATTCAGGTTCATCCATGTCCTCCTCCTCTGAAACAGGTTCACATTCGTTCACTTCCTGAGATAAGTTGCATATGACTGCAGCCTTTACATGCCTGGTCAAGGCCTTAGGGTTATACAGGAGGATATCTTCCTTTGAAATGCTATACAGCGCTATCAACCATTTGGACACTGTTCGGCTTTCCACCAAAAAGTGGTCTGGAAGATTCACATTCAGCTTGGCTCTATTGATTGTTGATTGCCAACTCTCCCACGTCTACGTTCAATGGTGTCACTTCTCCTGGGGTGACCTCACCCTCACCATGCAGAACACACATTTTCATGCTTAGCATTATGATGTCCTCCGGTAACTGCAGCATTGTTGGCAAATGAGGAGGAGGTAACAGCGTATCAAACTTTGCAGAGGTAGTGGGTGTAGCAAATTGGGATGGGTTGCTTGCCACCTTCATGGACGACTTAGAAAGCTCCCAAAAATACATGCGAGGATTTACATTCACTTCTACATAATGTCCTTTTGTATTGTGAAGTGGTCGTAGACGGGTGCATAGCTGTTCCGTGGTGTAAGTCTAACTTGTCAGATATATGGACGTTTGCAAGCGTTTGGGATGGTCAATGTCAATGACACTGAATGTGGTCCTACAGAAGACATGCATGTCATTCCTACATACATGTTCACAGCCATCCCTTCACTCACTGTGAAGCCTTATCAGGACACTTTAGACAAAAATTGGGAGACAATCCACTACTAACAAGCACCCTACAGACTTACACACAAAGTTGGAAGTATTCCTCAGCATTCTTGCTTTATCATCAGGTAGTTTCAGTGGTACAACGTCTGTTGCGAGATAGAGGGAGGGAGGGAGAAGGAGGACAGGCCATGCTTGTGGTACGTAATACGGTACAGGTTCAGATTGGTTCAACCACATTGACCCTTTGCATACTTGTTTGTCAGAACCTGAGAGAATGAATAAGAGTGTGTGAAGGAGAGAGGAATGGTTACATAAACCATGGCACACTATAAACAGATATATGTCCATTCATGTATAAGTACCATGTATAAGTACCCTTTTTGATGGTGCTACAGAGTCATTCTCTCAGGTTCTGACAAACGAGCATGCAAAGGTTAACTGGTAAGGGTCGATGTGGTTCAACTAATCCGAAGCTGCTCTTTCTCCCATAGCTGCTTCTTTTCCGCCCATAGCTGCTTCTCTTTCTCACGTAGCAGCTTCTTTTCCTCACGTAGCTGCTTCTCTTTCTCCTTTAGATATTCTCTGGGTGGGCATATCAACATGATATGTTACCCTGCTTTCCAAGTGTGTAAGACCCTACTTTCCAAGTGTGTGTGTCCCTACTTATCTGCTGGGATCTTTTCAGTCTTTAGTTTGTCTTCAACATCTGTGAAGACACATGATTAAATTATTAGTTCAAGTGAGGCAAGCCACAGACTCTTAATCTGTTGTTGCACTTCCTCTATATCGTTTTCCACTTTCTCTATATCTTCTGGGAGAGAGAGAGAGAGAGAGAGAGAGATTAAATGTAGTTAAAGTACAACCCTCAACACTTCCATATGACTCATATTTACCTCCACTAATCCTTTGTGGGGATGAAGGCTGTGTCTATTTCATTGTCCATTCTAGTGCTGCAGGATTTGCAGGCTTTTATACTCGTTGAACGAGAGTACAGAGGTCAAATTCAAAGGTGTGCCGCTAATAGAAATGCTCACGTGGCACTTCCTGTGTTCATAGTGTCTTCTCTTTGCTATCTTCACATAAGTTTGCTGTAGGGGGTATAGCTAGCCCCATGAGGGGGGGTTAGTATCAAATATCCAGGCCCAGACTCCTCTACATATGTACATGTTCAGCAGCTGTGGTTAAACCTGCTCATTAGACATGCGAACACGCACATGGACATGCGCACACTTCTGCGTAAATTTAACCAGACCCTAAGGGCAAAGCGAAAATCTCCGGTGGCCGAGAAGGGCAACGTACCGCCCACTGCGTACCGCGTACCGCGTACCGCCCACCGCGTTCCGCGCACCTGACAGCAAAAGGGGCGGGGTAGTAGGTGGAGTCTACTTCCAAACCCCGGTGGACGGTAAGCGGCACGCAGTGGGCGGTAGGTTGCCCTTCTTGGCCACCGTAAAAATCAGACGTACTGGTACATTGCGCAACTAACGCAGCTAGCCTAGTTCACTATCTTGGATTAAAATCATAGACGCGTCATTTCCTGTATGGACCACCAAAAAGTGGTAGGGCAAATGCCCTACCTGCCCCACCGTCTCAGCCGGCCCCAGCCCCAGCCCTAGCCCTAGCCCCCAGAGAGTGCATACTATTGAGGCACCTGCCAGTGCATGTGCACAGTGTGTAGAAACCATGTGGCCATCCTAACCACATCCTACCCAGTCCTACACTGAATTATTGCCATCCTAACCCCATCCTACCAAAGGGCTAGGACTAGAGGGGTTTAGTGCACTGAGCTCTCAGGTGCCTCCAGTGCACACTACTAGCCAGCAGCGGTGTACTCCTACTGCATGGAGAGAATGCATCTTTTAGAGGTGCCTGCCAGTGCACTTCTAAATGATGCACTCAACAGAGTACACTGTGCACTTCTAAAGCTAGAGAGAGTGCATCATTTAGAGGTGCCTGCAAGTGCACTTTTACACCACGGTATGGAGTGTGACTATACCATAGTGTGGAAACAGTGGTCGCAATGGTATTTATTTATTATATTATCACGTATACATGTATATAGAATGGGAAGAATGTATATAGAATGTATATAGAATGGTATATATAGAATGGCAAGCTACTGTATATAGAATGGCAAGAATATATATAGAATGGCAAGGTACTTAAGCATCCATACGTTTCATGACTTCACCCAAACTTTCCACCACTTCATCCAGACGTTTATCCACTCTATCCACCGTAGCTGACATCTCAGTTAATATTGCATCCATCGCCTCAGAGATAACCTTGTGAATCTACATCAGTGCAGGTATGCAGGGTGATTTTGCACTAGTTCAGGGTGGTTCAAGCAGAACAAACCTCTGTTGTGTGTGAATCCTGTTCATCCTCAGGCTCAGTATCAGTATTGACAGTCAAATGTTGAATAGCATGCGTACATTCATTCATGCATAACACATCATGGTATTTCCTTCTATCAGAGCCAAACAATTCAAAAGGGCCTCGAAGTTAGACACCTGGTGGATAAAGTTATGTGTGTGGTTACGCCTTCTACCTGGTCTAGATGTTGATGAGTAATACACAGTGAACACTGATGAAGATGCAAGCACACCTGTCGAAAAGTATACAATTAAAAACAGTCTATATGCATGGAAATGTCAGTTTACTCAGAATAGAAAACTGCATATCTGGGCATGCATGCACAACCAAAGAACTACTAGCAGCTAACTTGATTTTCGAGTTTGAGCGATGGCTAGAAGAGTGCGTACTATAGAACACCTTACAAATTGAGAGCGGTCAGAGAGAGCCAGCACTTACACATAGGCTTCCTACTAGCGCTTTACCACTGGCACTGTACTGGTGCTGCTCACAGCTTTGGGCTTAGGCAGGGATCAAGTAGAGCCCTGCTTTACAAGGCGTTCCACAATTCACAGTTACAAGGAGAGCTGAGGAGTCTTACATGTCTTAGGATGGGCCGTTTCGGTCTCTAAAACTACGGGGGACTAACACTGCCCTTCGTCCATCGCTAAAAGCTGACTCGGGTCACAATTCCATTCCTACGCCTAACGGGGATCTTCCGCTTCTCTAGTTTGCTAGCTAGCCCTCCTTCAAACTCAAGCAAACCATGCCATCCACTCCTTGGGAAAACAGAATTCTTCCCTCATGTTCATCTTGCATGTGTAGTAAATGTTACGCAGCAACTCTTGGCTGTAATTGAGCATGGTGGCTGGAACACATTCTTCCATTAAAGTTCCACACAGCTTAACATATCTGGTAAGGTGCAAAAATTGTGTAAGTAATGTATAGCAATAACATATAATGGCTATACTTCCCACTCTATACACATGTGAATATACAATAAGTAAGACCCAGATTAATGCACTTTAGGTAACCAACAATATACTATATAACCTGGATCTGTCTCGTGCTCAAGCCCATCCTCATATTCACTTTTCAGGCACGCTCAGCAAAGTCACAGAAACACTAATAAGGTCCTTGGTCCTCACATATAAGCAGACCTACTTCTTTATCATGACTGTAAAGAGCAGACTTGCCAATTCTAATTACAGTGCACTGTAGCGAGATGAGAATGCGTGTCAAACACGATTAATAAATCAATTATAATATTGATTCCACGATCGATTAAAAAGCGATTAATATCGATTACAAGGTCAGTTACAAGATCGATTATTGTAGGATCGATTGCGTTGCGGTTTTGGCGGATATGGTGTTCTATAATTGTTAGCGTAGCAAAATGGCGCGGTTGGCCAAGAAAGGATTAGCAGTTTTTGGCTTGAGTAGAGCTCAATAATGTGCAACTTTAGAATCATACAGAAAGTGTTCCGTGTGAATGAAGAATTCGGTAAGCTAAGTAAAAAACCACTTGTCATTGCCAGTGTAGGTTTAGGAGCGCATAATTCCTTAGGGAAGACAGGTCATTTTTCGAGATGGAATTTTTAAGCGGTGCACCTGCCCCTGTATGGCCGTTTGAGACGCATCCTTCCAAGAGTCCTGACTTCCTTAGAGGTAGCCCAACAAAATCTTGACTGATGTGCACACCATAGAATTGGCCAACATGCCAAAACTACTGACTAATAAGCTTTTCTTGGGCAGGGAGGGTTGAACAACTTCACACAAATCAATCTCACACTCCTCTGTCAGCGTACCAACATCATGCACACAAAAATCGGTTTGTACTTGCTTGTGCTGATAGGATATCTGCAGTGATAGGAACATTATGAGGCTCATTTTCAATAGTCCCTCTTCCACAATAATGCCTCTCAGCATCAGCTGGTGTTGGGAATATCTTGGGAAGCTTGGAAACCACCCTAAGCCGAGGCTCCAACTACAACGAGAGTAGATGAACTTTCAAATACATGTATCATACCTGAGCGCTTAGTAAGTGTTCTGGCTCTCAACTGAACAAAATCTTTCCATGCCTCTTACTGAATTTTGGCCAGGTCAAAAAATATGTGGGTTTTCTCTGAAACCACTCCATTCAAAAGTTTGCCGTCATTTGCTTTACCGTGAAGCCCACCAGCCCTTTTACAGCAATCCAGACATCGCTCCTTTAAGGTGTTTGGATTGCTGTAAGAGCACAAACTCTACAAGAGCCCTGTTTTCTTCATTAGTCCATGTCTCCACAGCTAATGACGCAGTTGGTGATTTTTCACGCTTACACGAAAAAAAGAACTGCCGTTTAGTGCTGGATAGTACTATGGACCTGCCCAATCCCCTGTCTTTTTAGTGGAGGGCCTGAAGGAGTGCTGTACAGTCCACTGATGAATGGACTCACACTCAACTACTATTCTTGAAAATACTACACTCCAACTGAAAAAATAAGCTACCCACGGGATGAGAGATGTGTACATTACCTCCGTCTAGAATAAGCCACACGTGATAGCTCACGTGATGGGTTCCAACCTCCTCTGAGTAGTACCAGTAGGTTTATGCTTACTTGCCCTATATGGAATGTCATACAATGGGAGATCCTGTCTGAAGGTTTGCCTTAATCTATTAACTTCCTTCAGACATGTTGCACTAACTGAAAGTGACTTGGGACTGAATGCTGATAGATACAGTCCAGAAAGGGATCGTATGATTGACAAAGAAGTGTGTGGACATCTATTATATGTATGATTGATACTAACTCACTTTTATCCACGCCACCCATATTTTGATTATAATCTTCCACAACCTGTGGCTTCTGGATATCTTCCACTCCCCCATCTGCTGCACGTGATCGCCGGGTCTTTGTCACCGTACTGCTATTGTGGTAGGTGCTGATCATGAAGACATCCCTCTTATCCTTCCATTTCAAGGCCATAACACTGTCATCTACGCTGCTAATAACCTCTCCTTTCCGAAGAGTCGCAGTACACACATCCTCTGGAAGACCCTTGCGATCTTTGCAAACTGTTCCACACACATGAAATCCTCTACTTATTAGGTCATGAAAGAGTGATGGACTAGAGTAGAAGTTGTCCATCACTATAACATAACCAGTCTCACATCATCCACCAGATCAACTACCACATGATGTGCTAGTCCAGTCTCCGTCCGGTTCTTCTCCTTCCCAGTGTACAACTTCCACCCCCATGTATAACCATTCCCCGCATCTGCCAGCACCCATGCCTTCATACCCCACTTATGCGGCTTTTTGGGGAGATATTGTAGAAATGAGAGGCGCCCCTTGAAGGAAATCATGCTCTCATCAATGGAGAGGAACTGTGAAGGGGTGTAATTGTCTCTGAAACTCGCTGTCAGCAGATCCAGGAGTGGTCGAATCTTATACAGTTTATCAAACCCGGTTTGTTCTCTCTGTGGCTGCGTCTGGGAGTCATTCAGGTGGAGGAAACGCAAAATCAGTTCAAACCTACGCCTTGACATGAGGGAGCTGAAATTATCTGAGCTGAACGGCCAACTGCTACTCCAGTATGACATTAACCCTTGTGATTCTTGTAATAATGATGTTAACAATGCAATACATGTACATGTATGTTTCATTTTGAACGTACGTGCATAGTACATACGTTTAGTTAGCCAATAAAACCATTACATAATGAGACAAGACTCATTAATGACGTCATGTACACCAGCCGTGCATGCACAAAAGCTAGCACGTAACAACTAGGCAAGGAGTGAACTGGCTGATAGAGAATGGGTTGACGATTTGTATAGCAAGTAGCACTTAGTACTACATAAGAGATGTGTTGACGATTCTTGTGCCATTCTCACCGTCAGAACACTGCACATGTGTTCAGTGTGATGGCTCTGCCTCTACGTTACATAGACTACGTATGTACCTCGGTAAGCTTATATCATAGATACCATATAGTATCTCAATACTTGGTCAGATGTTTATGGATATGGAGAGCACATGCTAGGGAGAATTATTGCTTACAATATGACAAGAGACAAGTAAATAAAAAATATAGAAGTGTAATATAGGAATTGCATAAAAATGAACAGAGACAAGATTGGGACACAGACATGCTTTACATAGCATGTCTGTGTTCCTTGTACAGCATGTCTGTGTCCCTTTTCCTATAATTATTACACTTTAAATTTATTAATCATTAGCTTTGTAAATACATGTTTTCCGTTGCCAAATACCTTTATGGCAATAGTTCATTATCCTATGCATGCACATTTTTAAGATGGGTTCACTTCCACTTGCCTCAATGGCTGAACATTAATCTAGTATTCTTCCTAGCTCTGGTGTGTGTTTACCTGATGGTAGTGATGTTGTAAGGTTGTGTGAATATTAGGAAGGCTCAAGCAGCTCGACAGGCATCAGCATAACAGATGTACTGATGGAAATAGGGAGTGATAAGGGAGGCAATTAACTCATTACGCATGGTGAACCTATATAAAGGCCCAGAGGAGGTTGACCATGATTAATTATGCACGCGCAATGTGATGACATCATCAGCTGTCTGATTTAAGACGTGGAACGTGGAAAACAAGGATTTCTGAATGTATATACGGCCTCTGAAGCTCTCAAACCACTGCTAGATGGAGCAGGGGTAAGTCAAACGCAGATAATTATGGCGAAATCGAATAAGCAGGTAATGCCGTTTGCATCAAAATGCGAACTGGTAGCCATCACACAGCTCCATGACAGTGCTCTATAATGACCATCATTTGCATGGCAACGAAGCCTCAAATACACTGCCTTTACCCAATTTTCCCTACTTTAAGGCTTCATATGTCACCCCGGGAAAGTGAAGTTTAAGTTCTGAAAAAAATTGTATATACACACGCTCGCGTTTTGATGCCTCCAAAGTTATAAATCCTTGTTTTCCATGTTCCACCTCTTAAGGCTTTAACACAACATCAATTTCCACATTAGTTTGTTAGTGAGATGTAACTAACTATTGCCTGAGGTTATTTTGTACATTGTTTACGGAGAATTTATCACAATGTTGATCTTTGGGGTATTAAGCTTTACCATCATACCAATTTCGAGCTTTTGTTAGTGAAATACAGTAATGCTTGCCTCAAGCTCTTTGTTGTTATATACATTGTTTACAGAGATTTTATCACAACGTTGATCATTGAGGTATTAAACTATACTATCATACAAATTTCAGGGCTTTCATTAGTCAGATATAGGATTGTTTGGCCTCAATACATTACCTGAGGCTATTTTTGAAGAAGTACATTGTTTACAAAATTTTTAACATGACGATGCACTACCTACAGTGGAACTACATCACTGTACCAAGTTTCATGTTTAGATGTGTTACTGTTAGTGAGTTACGCCTGTTATAGCGGAAGAAGATGAAGAGTTTACTGACTTTTTGATAATTTACCTTTCTCACGCATCAAATTATACCATTTTATAATCACAGTGTATAGTTACACATTCATGTTAACAGAAGTCCAGTAGGTAGCAAACTAGTTACACATTCATGTTAACAGAGGTAGCACACTGGAAGTTATATATGGTTTTCAATGGGGATAGACCATAGCAATCCCTATATATGCAGTACTACCGTACTGTGTGATTACTTGCAGCACATGTACCATTCCTTCAGTAACATCATGTACAAACGTGACATCCCTCCTTACAGTTGATTCACACAGCTTGGAAAAGTTAGGCAAAACGTGTACATGAAAAGGCCAGACAAGCTATATAAGCGATCCTTGGACAGTGCTGTTTCGAGCAGGGAATATGCAACAGCTTGTTTAGCACACCACCAGTTTATATACGCAAGGCGCACCAGAACACTAGCGGTTCAGCTGTTTCAGAACTAATGAGATGATTACCTACATATTGTCTGCCACACCTAGAGCAATACACTGGGCAAGGCCCCTTATTCACACATGTATAGGTTTGTGGTGGTGTGATCCCCTTAAGATTGACAACACGTCTTCCACCTCCACGTGGTGTCACTTGGGTACTTGCAGGCCTATCTAGTGACAAAGAGAATTGACTGGGTCCACCAGTGGCCAGTTCTGGTAGTAGTCTGCGTCAGCCAGATCTTCTGGACCAAGTAAGTCCACAAGGCAATAGTGTAGATACACTACACTACACTAATTAAAAAGGCGCCCATGGTAGTGTTTTTATATGTAACATTAGGTTCCCATGAGAATGTCAGGTAAGTGATCTTGCGAACTGTTTGTGCTGGCATGTGTGTGTAATCTAGCACCACATGCTCAAATGATATAGGTGTCTAGGCTTCATGGACATTTAACAGTGGAGAGGTCATATCCTGATTACATTTCATGGACATGTATTGTATATTTAGTTGTTTTGTAGTTTACAAGTTGCATAGTGATCTCTACAGTGCATGTTACTGACCCCTTGCAAAGGGTGTAGCAGTTCATTCACATACTATACAGTCACATCGGTTATGGTGACATCACTCATGTACACATGAGACTTATCAATTCTTCCTTTTACGGACCATTTCTCCCTCTTCTTTACTTGAATAGCATACCAGAGCTGGACCAGCTCAGTCTTTATGTCAGCCACCTCTTGTGCTACTCTGGGCCGTTCCCAGGATTTTTATGGGGGGTTCTTTTTGCCAAAATATGGACTCCTACGGGTGATTTTTAAGTGAGTTTAGCATTAGCACCAGCTGTATTGTACATGTATGATGCATGAACAATAATCATGGGTAATTCTAGAGATATTTTGTAGTTTGTAGTTATGCATGTGCTATGTATGTGCAAACCTAGGCTGGTCTGGGGGCATGCTCCCCCAGGAAAATTTTGATTTTTAGACGCTCTGAGACCACTTCTAGTGCATTTTCAGGCATGATGAACAGCATATGGGAAAAACTGTATTATGCATATTCACAGAACAATATACAACACATTCTGACTTGTAAAAGCATTATGAATCCAAAATGTTACATAACTTCATACGACGTGACTCATCTCCGTCAGATCTTCTATAATACACATGTCCACGTTGCATGTATGGTCCACCCACTTAGTTGTGTGATCGATCCGGTAGCGCTAGTGATACAACTTGAGGAAGGCAACCGTCAGTTCAAGTCTATAGATTTATCTACTAGGCGAGTTTCGGGAACGATTGAGATGCCTAGCTAGCCCTAGCCCCAGCCCGATTCTGACTAGTTTCTGGAAACCTTAGAAACCCCACTAGACACGCGATGTATGACGCACGATTTATAATAATATGCTACGCTCACGTGGTCGCGCGTTTTGCGCAATTGCAAAAGTGTGGTCATGCGTGGATACCATAGAGTGTGCGACTGATATACTACGACGAGTGAGTGCAAAAGCGGACCTCTTCCTGTTGCGGGGGGGTTCGTCCGAACCCTCCGAACCCCCCTTGGGAACAGGCATGCTACTGATTCAACCCCACTAGGGGTTGTCATTATCCCCTGAGGTGAATTTATTAAGTGGTCATCAATTCAATTCAAATTGCCATGCTGCCTTATCAAAGGTCACCATGAGATTGGCAGCAGCAATCAGTGGCAATCTGAATCTGTGTAGAAGGCATCGCTATGCATATCCCCTTAATATGCCAACGCACCACAATAATTTTGACAATGTGAAAACAATAGGTAAAGGTATGTCATAATCCTTAAATGGTGCAAATGCTAAATCAAACATTCTGCTTATCGCACAATATGCCAACGATGGTATTATCTTTACAGTACCTTCCCTTCCCAATTGTGTAGTGGCACAACTGAGACATGTCACATTCAGCTATTTGTATTTTTTTTGGGCCTCAATAGAAAGGGTTCATCACATTCATCCTTGGGGAAGGCCGTTATAGTGTAGTCAACGGATGTTTTGATGCCTCTGACTTCAAGTCTACATTCAGTTAAATCTCGGTAAAATAGGTTTCCTCATTTCATCATATGTTAGTGGAACGCTTATTGCTGATGCGCTATGCACCACCTGAGAAAGCGATGGTGTGATGACTGAATTCGCGACTCCGAACTGGCTTGCTGGTCCATCATAATCCCAGGTACTAGTTAAAACATCAAAGTTAGGGAAAGTTCTCCCAAAAAAGTCATGGGAAAGTTCTCCCAAAAGAAAAGAGCTTTTCTGTGGCCTTTTAGATTTGCTCAATCACTACCTTTTTCCTATCTTCTCCCATTTCCCCGACTCGAAAATTTGCTGAATAGCTTTTGTGACGAAGGGGATGCGCTTCCATCTTGTTGGGATAGGAAAAATACCAGAGGTCCTTATTGAGTGAAGTGAAGAGAGTGGAAAGCTGTCTCTTGGCTTCTAAAACCATTTCGGCGATTTCAACTTCTCCATTTGCTGTTGACTTGAGCTTCCATAGCCTACTATATTTGAAAGCACTGCCATCATCATCTACGAGAGTCATCGATGCCTATATATATGGCAGCTTCTTCTCCTTAGTCTCCCTTCTTTTGCCTAAAAGTCTCATAGCATTATATACGCCAAGAGATTAGCACTTCAGTGCTGTTCATTCTTTCCTCAGTCACATCAGTATCAAGGAAACACAACCGAAAACAATCACGTGAAAACAAAACACAACAATCGTGTGACAATGCAACACAGCAATCCATTTAATCTTCTGTCCTTCCACGTTTAATCTGCTGTGCTTCCATGGTGGGTTTGGGCTGCCATCACTTTTGAGACCTTTTTCAAAAACTCATCCAAGCCACGTAAAAGAAGTGTTTCATTGTAACCCCTCTCAGCTCGACAAGAGGGACATCTCTTTGTCAAAGCCTCATTTCCACTGTACCATGTATTAACACAGTCCTCACAGCCAAGGATTGTTTTGCAACATATCACTGGTGGTTTTATAGGTACAGAATGACAAATAGTGCACTTGAATGTGCTAGGGGAACAGCACTATTCTCGTTTGAAGTCATCATATCACTTAAAGTCTATTTGACTTCACCTGGACCCTCAGATTTTGGCATTATTTTTCACAAATAAAGAGTACCATTGGATTCCTCGTGTTTTGCCGCGTCTAATGACTAAATCTGAATCTCTTCCACTCCAAAGATAGCTGTATGTCCCATAAGGAAAGTATGGAGATGCCATTGACCGCAAGGAATGTAGTGCACGTGACCTCAACCAAACGCGCCACTGACGCATGCTCGAAGCGTCTGCTAGTGTGAAAAGCAGCAAGAAAAAGGGGCTACACAGGATTCTCGGGTTAGTAATGCTAGCTAGGCTCCCGTGATACTAGCTGGAGGGGGAGTTCTGGTGCTGGTGAGTGGTGGCGGTGGCATGGACGTTGTAGGCCCTCTATCAGACTCATAGCCACAGAGAGTCTGAAATGCAGAGCTGTGCCTTCTTTGACTCAGTAGAAGCCTTGTACAGTATGTAGGCATTGACAAGGGATACGTCTAGTAGGTGGAAAAAGACCCTCTTCCACCATTTCACAGACCGGTGAGAAAATCCGTAGTACATTATTATCTGATCACCTACATTTATAAAAATATTGTGGAAACTCAAGAACAAAGATCTGTGTGGACATGCCTTTATTTACTCTGCAGACATATGTGCAATGCTTGCAGTTCGCTGTATGGGGATTCTCCTTGTGCCTACCAGGACCAAGAAGGCTGATGGGGACATTCCATTCATCATTAGATTTGTTCCTGTAAGTGACTTTAACAGTTGACTCTTATAGGCACTAAAGAAATGGCCTTGCTTGGTCAAAGTAAGCATCAAGAACTCCTTAAGTTCCCTATAATATGTGAAGGTAGACAACAAAACATTTGCCTGTACTTCTTTTTTTTGCTCAGCGAGGCACTACTCCTTCGGAGGCTGTTGATAAGACCAATAATCAACCCCACATTGTTTGCTTTCAAGATGATGAAGAAGAGCTAGCTGGACGGTATTTCATCGCTGTGGAGCACATACTGATGATGGAGAGTTCCAACTTGGTTGCTGCCCTTTTCTTTTTGTTTTGTGCGCACTATATTTTCAATGTGCAATACCACCCCAAGGCCAGCGAAGTGATGACCTTTGTTCAGGAGAAGGTCTTAGCCGTTCCTACAACCAAATACAAAAGGGCACCATCCATTCTTTCACATGTTAGTGGCATTGTTAGGTATTTGGATATGTAGAAGTATTCTGCTCACTTAATTGTGAAAGAAACATTAATTTTGTAGTAAGTACCACCACGGGCTATTATAAAGACTGAAATTGTCATTTTAGCATAGTAGTTTTTGAAATTGAGTTCTTGTAATCACATTGTGAGTGATCTATGATTATTTTGTACTACAGTGTGGGATTATGGTAGAATAGCAGAAAGGTAACATTGCTACACCAAATCCTTTCGTTCTAGCAGCTTTACAAGACTATACTGTGGCAGATATTTCGTAAAGCTGCAGTAGCAGACTGGTAAATGTAACAAGCAAATTTGTTAGTAGATATTTTGTAAAAGTCACCTTACAGGATTATGGCAGAATAACAAAAGTAAAGTACAGTAACATTGGTTACCTACACTAAATAGTTTTGCTAATATAATGCTTTCTCTGTCTTTAATAGAACTGCACAGTTTTTGAAAAACTACAGTTATTTTGTAAATGCCACAGTACAGGAATATGGTTAAATAAGAAGGGAGGTTGTTACTACAGTAGAGTGACATTGGTTACCTACATTAAAAAGTTTTGTTAATATAATGCTTTCTCTGTCTTTAATAGAACTACACAGTTTGTGAAAAACTACAGTTATTTTGTAAATGCTACAGTACAGGATTATAGTTAAATAAGAAGGGAGGTTGTTACTACAGTAGAGGAAATTTGTTACCTACACTAAATAGTATTGTCTTAATAGAACAATAGAGTTTGTTTATTTAGGGAATTATAACTTTCAAAATGACAATATATTTATATTAGTTAATGTGACAAAAAAGTATTGTTGATTTGGGTTAATCAGTGCAATAAATTTTTGCTCTTCTAACACAATTAATTTTTACAGTGTAGTATACCTTACCTCTGGAAGAATAGCATCATCATTCAACAATGTTTGGAGAGTTTCCAAAATAGGAATATACATGAAGCTCTCGTCTTCTTCAACCACCTGTCGCTTCGCTCCTAAGCCTTTGGCCTTTCGACGTATCCCTAGCACAACCTTAACAGGTACCTACACATAAACACATTTTATTGGATACATGCATGGCCTTTCATTATGTAGAAGAAATAAAGACAATACTTATTAACAGAGGAACTCACTACAAAATTGAAGCGTTGCTTGAAATAGGTCAACTGTTGAGCCATTGTAGTCAGTCCAGAAATATTTGTGAGTAGGAACCATCAGTTAGTTCATCTACCACTGACCTTCTTACCTCGGAGTTCACACCTGCATCACACAATGCTATCTGAACACGGTCACTGAGCTGAGCTAGAGCAACTTCATAGAGGGACTGAACATCATGAATAATGGAGTCCATTACTGAGAAGGGAATGCGATGGCACTCTAATTTTCAGTATCCAGGTCGCAGCTGCTTTTAAATCAACAGTCTCATCACACATAGCGGAGTCTGATGCATTCGTGTCGAGGTCTTCACTGTCACTAGTCACAGCTGGACCAAAATCACTGTTTCCTTCTTCTACTGGAGAGACGGTTGATTGCAGACACGAACTCTGGGATACGTTGTGGTACCTGTAAATATGCGTCTGATACGACTTAAAGCTCGTAAACGTCCGACAACATCCCTGGAGTGTACAATGAATGTTGAATGAGTTGGCGTCAGCATGCGTAACTCTTATGTGATGTAGCAGTTTTGCTAGACTAGAAAATTGCGGAGTAACACAGAGAGGGCACACCAGGTTGGCCATCTCACACCTACACAGCTGAGCTGTTACCGATTGACTACTACCATGGTTACAAGTACATTGCGCGCGCGCGCGGCACATCACACACTTAGGCCCTAGGCGCAGAAATGCACTGTGTCAAGTAGGACATTTAATTTCGCGCCCGATATGACTACTCGACAGGAAGTTCATAAGTTGACATCACATGAACTCCAGGAGTTTCTGAAGCAGGAACTTGACCTGTGCTATCAGACCGTAGAGAGTTTCACCACCAACAGGATTGATGGAGAATCGTTTCTTGAGCTTAGTGAGACTGACCTCCGGGAATTAGTCACACCTCTCGGAGACAGGAAAAAAATCCAGAAGTTGATGTCCTCCTACGCTCTGAAGCAAATGGTAATTTGTACTGGAATCTATACTTCATCTTGTCATGCCCTCTCTCTCCCATCTCTGCAGGTGACCCCTGCGCATCCATCATCAGGAGTCAGGAATCCATCTTGGATTGAGAGTGCTATACCACAGGTTTTTTCTTGTGCTACAACAGAATACATGGAAAAGCAAGTGATCACCAAAAGTGAAGTTGGTGAGGCACTCTCACATAGAGTGTATGCGGTATCAGAACACCCGACCTCTGCTGAGTACACAGCAGTATGTCTTGCCCTCATTACAAAGTACCCTGTGCTGGCAGACACCTATGGCAATGGATATGTAAGTACATGTGTTGTGTTGCTTTGCCTCGGATATGTAAGTACATGTGTTGTGTTGCTTTGCCTTTTTGTTGTGTTGTTGTTGCCTTGCCTTTCACAGCATCTCTTGAAACGATTGTTCATGTGTGTATCTGTATCGTGTACATTGTACATGCAGAAGTTTTGTATAGTAGTATTGGTGTAAAAGCATGTATATACATATAGGGTTCCTGGAAGCAGATACTAAGACAAAGAATGAAAAATTTTAGAAGACCTGCTGAACCTTGACAACAGTCTAGACAAAACAGTGACAAGGAAAATGAAGTAAGAATTCATTATTTCAATTGAAAATACATTACTGTACATCATTGATAGGCACCAAAAAGTATAGAAACAAGGTCAAAGTGCAGCATGCATGCAGATAGCATGCAACAATCATAACATGCGTAACCCCTTTTAGTATTTACAGATGTAGGGATATGGGGTTACGCATGTTAGGATTGTTGCATGCTATCATCCCCTCCCTTTGTCTGCATGCATGCTGCACTTTGACAATGTACAAATGAGTATATCTACATGTACATGTAGATATGCTCAGTAGCTCAGCTGGTAGAGCATCTGCCTAGTATGCAGTATGTCACGGTTCGAGTCCTGCCTGAGGAATTTTTTTCTTTGAAAGGTGACTTGCATTGTGTTGTATTGTATTGCTTTGTGAGATTCATGGTTTGATTATTTCATGTATACTTAGTTTGAAGTTTGGCGCCTTTTTCGCCGTCTTCTTCTCTATACTAGGTTTGCATGAGTTAGCCTGTTCTTCAGGTTGAGACACTTTGCATCGAGTTGTGTTGCTTTGTATGTGTGATTCAGCCCCAACCAGCTGAGCTGCCTCGGTAGCTCAGTATGTCGCGGGTTCAAGTCCCGCCTGAGGCAGTTTTTTTCTTTGAAAGTAACTGCCTTGGGTGAGTTACACACTGTTCCCCTCCATCCCTCTCCTCAGCTACTACCACAATCACAGCAACTAACATATATACATTGCTCCCCTTCCACCCACCCACCCCAAGCACCAATTCCTTCCCTCTCTCAATCCCTTCCCAGCTGTATCCACCACCATCTTACACAACCTGTGCAATGCTCACCCCCATCCCCCTTCAGCAGCCATACTGCTACATGCTCCACCCTCACCCCCATAAAAAGGGCTGATAATCACTTACACGAAAATTTTCTTCAAGTGTACTACCCCTACCTCTATACCACTCCGCTGCCACCTCCACATACTCGTGCATGGCTGTCAAGTCCTTATGTGTATACACACAGGTTTGAGAACTTGGAATGTTGGGGTAATACCAATTATCCCCACAAGCCAAGTGTTCAAATTCACACACTATACAACAGCCAAGGCCTAACAACTACTATACATACAGTCTCTAGATCTAGGGCTTAGACAATGTACATGTAACAACCTCCAGGCTTAGACGTAATAAGCCAAACATATGCACAATGTTTTACATGAAAATAAGGCTGACGGCGGACAGCTGTTTTCAGGCTGATTGGCCTTCATCAGCTGTTTCAGGCTGATTCGCCCTCGTCAGCGCTGTGTATGCCTCTAGTTGTAATGTAAAGTATGCACAAATACATGAAAATCTTCCTGAAAGTTACAAGCACATACAAGAATTGTTTGCATATCCTGCCAAGTCACATCCTAAAATCACAGAGGCATCTGGATTACTTACATGAGTTAGGTATGTCGCAGACTTGCAGACTCACTCACACTCACACTCACTCTCTCACACTCTCCCTCTCTCTGGTGTGCACTTTCAGTGCTTTCATTTTACAATTAGGCCTTATGGCCTTCCAAAAAATTCCGATGGTTCTCACTCTACCTGATATTAGTGGGCACTAGCACTGGAACCTGAATTCATATAGGACTACCACACTTCAACAGTTGTGGTTTACAGTAATTTAATCATATTCATGGCTGAACTCTAATCATATGCAGTACACTAGATTTACAGGGAGGCATGGCTGTGATGCCATGTGTTGCAGAATTCATTCTTTCCACAGCACAGAATTTTCAAAAGCCCAACAGAGTACTCCAAACAACAGCTAGCTAGAAAGGTCAGCATGCTCACGCTAAGTATGAAATGAGAAGAAGGGTACACCAGACTATCATAGCTTAGGACTAACATGCAGTTGTGTTACATGTGTAAAAGGAAAGAGTAGCACTGATATTTCCGCTCGCCCAAAGTTTACCTAGTATACACAGAACTGTCACAGTTTACAAGGGTGGGTATAAGGTGCATGCACAGCTGGATTGGATATATGAAATTATTGTACACCACCATCGTTAGGGTCCTGGCAGTGTACATATGGCCAGCCCTACTTCTTCCTGAGGCACCACCCTACCTCTGATTTAGTAAGGGTGAATTTCTAGTCCTATTAGCCAGTTAACTGAACTGGATTTGCATGGGGGTTGGTGGCTCATCCTCCCCCCCCCCCCAGTTTTTGAATGGCCTTAAGGCCTACAATTTAGAGATGGAAGTTGATGAATGGTAAACATGTGCACAAGTGACTGTGTCCCATGTGTTCAATACTACCTCTTTGAAACTATCCCTTGTGGAGAAATATGCAACTTCTGTCCTTAAATCCAGCTGTGCATGCACCTTCTACCCACCCTTGTAAACTTTGACTGTTCTGTGTACACTAAAGTCTATTCGCGTTCACCTGGGCCCCAGAAGTTGCTGAGGTTTTAGTGTTATGCAGGCGTGTGTCATTTTGACAACTTCCTGCATGTTTGTGGGTAGTGGTATGCCCAGGTAACTGGAGGGAAACCACGCAGCATTGCTGAACGTTATGGGAAGTGTGGTTTTTCGAGTACTGTAGGCTGGGTTAAGCCGAAAACTACGGATAAGTGGCTAAAGGTGAGCCATGACACTGGAAGCGTGTTGATCCATGATGTCATAGTTCACTTGTACCCTTTTGATTGCTACGCTACATCTCATTGTAAATATGGGAACCAGCTAGTATTACGGGAGCCTAGCTAGCATTACTAACCTGAGAATTGTGGGTAGCCTCTTCTTATTGCTGCTTTTCACACCAGCAAACTTTGAGCTTCGAGCACGTAAAAGCCTACGTGCGTAAACAGTGTGTTTATGCGCACTACATTCCTCACGGTCAATGGCATCTCCATACTTCCCTTATGGGACATACAGCTATCTTTGGAGTGGTAGAGATTCATATTTAGTGAGACCTATCACTAGACACGGCAAAACGCGAGGAATCGAATGGTACTCTTTATTTTAAAAATGGGAGAGAGTTATTGCCAAAATTCGAGGGCTCAGGTGAAAATCTTTGGGCGTCAGTGCTTTCTGTACTTAGATGTCAATGGGCATATACTACTCGAAAACATTCCATGTACTCACCTTCATTTCTGGGTATGTGTTGGGGAAGTTCCTACTCATTACATACCACAACAACTGGCTGTAGTCCTCCAGGGACACCTGCACACAGGTACATGTACATAAGCTTATATCGTGAAAAACTGTAATATGCACTGTGTATTGAGATAACAGCTCTCCTTCATATGGGTGGCATTACATTGCAATTGTATAAGTACATGTACATTGAACGTGGAATAGGGTTAAATCTCACCATAGCTACGTAGATGGTTAGGGGGCTCACTTGACAAAGTCTCATTAGTCTCTGAACACACCAGGGGAGAGAGAGAGGGAGAGAGGGAGGGAGGGAGGGAGGGAGAGTGGGAATGAGGGAATGGGAGGGGGAGAGGAAGGAAGTGAGGGAGGGAAGGAGAGAATGAAGTGAAGGAGGGAAGGAGAGACGAAGAGTGGGATAGAGAAAGACAGAAAGTAAGGAAGATGAGGTGAATGTGAGGTGATAATGTACAGTATATATGCTGCCACATGTAACATGTGCTTAGCATACTAGCCTAATTAACCCTCGGCGCGCATGCGCAGCAGGGTTACGGTAGTTGTGTGTGTGTGTGTCTCTGTCTGTCTGTTAAGTCACATCTCACCTCTGGATCGACTGTTTGTCCTGAAAATACTGTCACGTACTTAGTGGGCAACGGAGGTCAAAACATTTGTGGGGTTTTCTTTGAAACTGCTCCGTTCAAGAGTTATGGCGTGAAACGCAAGCGAAAGAGCCAATATGCTAATTAGATCTAGTCTACTCTGGCTTACCCACGATCAGGTATTCCTGTTCGATGTACAGCGAAGCACCAGCATGACTACATACTGCTCCGGTCAAAGCCATAGCGCTTCCAGCAGTGTACAGAGCCAACCTTGAGTTTCAATCGCACGTGCCTTTCCAGCATTCGCGCACGTGCGTTATGCGTGCACTTTCAAGTATTCGCGCACGCGCGGACGCCGAGGCTTCTGCACTTTAGTGCATTCATTGAAGAAAGTAAGAAAGGAAGCGCATTCATGCTTGCACATGTAATTACCACAAATATACATGTTAGCTACACTAAAAACACACAATCTAGCATGCCAAAGGTGCACACACACCTCCTAATGCATCTACTACTATCCACCTGTGTAAGAAGTCCTCCACACCTATTTCTGGAGGGCCACTCTCTATTGCATGTGCTGTAAGGGTTACAGTGTGTGTGTGTGTGTGTGTGTGTGTGTGTGTGTGTGTGTGTGTGTGTGTGTGTGTGTGTGTGTGTGTGCACGCGCACGCTCCACATACTTTCATCATACATATAGGCATAACCTCAGCTGTCATAGCATGGTATGCCAAAGGTATTGCATGGCAGCCAAAAGCAGCCATTCAGACACTTCCACTGCATTAGTTTCTAGGCCTCAAAGGCACACACACACACATACACACACACACACACACACACACACACACACACACACACACACACACACACACACACACACACAGCCATGCCTGTACTGGGGATTTGAGTGCAGTATGAATATAATTACATGTAGTAAGAGTAGTAGTCCCATATAAATTCAGGTTCCCCTGATGGGGTATGCTATGGTGATGTTAGATCTTGAAACCAAATTTTTGGAAGGCCTTTGAGGCCTAGAAACTGTATGTGTGTGTGTATGTGTGTGTGCGCACACGTGCGCGGGTGTGGGGGCACTCCACATACTTTCATTTTACAGGGAGGCAGGGTTTCAATGTAAACATCATACATACAGGCATAACCTCAGCTGTCATAGCATGGTATGCCAAAGGTATTGCATGGCAGCCCAAAGCAGCCATTCCAGTGCATTAGTTTCTTTCATCAGGGGAACCTGAATTTATATGGGACTACTACTTTTAAACAGTTGTGGTTGAATGCATACTACATGTAATTATATTGATACTGCACTCAAATCCCCAGTACAGGCATGGCTGTGTGCGTGTGGGTCTGTGTGTGTGTGTGTGTGGGTCAGATATGGCCAGCCATCAAACAAGAAAAGCTCCCAATTGAGGGTAATGCGTTCTTGAAACTTGAGTGGTCACGAGATTAGATAGGGAGTTTCCTAGTATCATCTACTTTTTGGCACTGTCATCCCTACATTGTACATCTTCAACATTTTAATCAAAATATTTTTATTCCCTTGTTTCACTGGTTTTGTCGTTGTATACTCGCTTGTAAATACGTTTATGTGAGTCCCACCCCATTTTGCTGCTCATGGTCATGTGAAATGCACGTCGGCAATAACAAGGAAATGGTGTTCAACTACATGGAAGTGCTAGTATATCGTAGCTTTACTTGTCAAAGAGGGGTCCTACAAAAATTCCGTTGGTGAAAGGCACTGCACACGGGAGTAAGAAGCCTTTTAATACAAAAATCAAAATGCAGTACACATGTATATGCAGCAAGACAGGGGATGAGGGCATGAACAATAACAATAACAAGCGTAAACCCTCCTACATCTCTTTTATGGGGTTATACATGTTGTTATTGTTGCATGAGAGGGTTTAAAAATTGAAAATAGGCCTCACGGCCTTCCAAAAATTGGAGCTCAAAACTCAGCTCCCTTACCCCTTTCTGCCAATACTCTATAGGAGGGGAACCTACATTTATATGGGAATACTACACTTGAACGGTTATAATTGGCTGCAGCTAAGCATATTCATGGCTGCACTCCAATTTACTTCAACAGTGATATTTTATTTGTGACTGGCACTGTACATACTGCTTCTAATTTTGCGCCTGTACCAACAATGTGGAGCATTCCACTAGTTACAAGCAGCCTCCAAAAGCAGGCTTCCAAAAATTAAGCCAATTTCAGACCATTGAGAGCAAAGCAGTAGCTACAGGCCTACATGTACATGTACTTATACCTACTCCTGCTGAGTGTGGTTGTGGTATTACTAATGATATTCAAATGTGGATAATATACTAGTAGGACTCGTACCATTACTAGGTCATTATTATGTCATCACTACGTTCAAATCTACCAGTAGGTAAAGATGGTAATGTGCATTGCTGGTAATGTCGGTAATGATGGTAATGTATATGTAGGCAGTGATGGTAATGATGGTATTGTTGCAGGTAATGATATTGATAGTAATGCTAACGCTGGTGCACTACAATGACTTGCAGCAGGACCATAGAATTCATTACATGATGATCACAGTATATATAATATTGATAATGTATGGATTGATTAAATGATTATCACCAGTTATATTGCCATTAGAGAATATACAGTCCGATTATTGAATGCTCAGTCCTTCACACAACCAGTTTGAAAGTGGAGGTGCTGGCCCACTAGACCTTATGTGATATTCTTTGGTAGCAGTGTGATGTTTTCCTTTCTTAGCTTACTTGAGAGCATAATTCATCTGGTGCTGATACCTCCACAAGCTGACCAGAACAACGGCGTGTTCACATATCCATTCATCTAACCATTTTCAGCCTGTGGATCAGTAGCAGAAATGGTAGATCCTGGTCGGTGTGTGGCTGTAGCAGAACTGCATGCCCTCTCACAATCAACCATGATATGTGATAGTGCCAGTACACTCTCTTCTTCCCAATCAGTCTGACAATGTTATAGCGGAGGTACACTGTCCCCTTCTTTATCAGTCATATGATATGATGGTACCAGTATTCTCTCCCCCTTCCAATCCAAGTGTGGATTCAACAATACAGGCAGACCCTATATACCGGTTCTGGTCATGTCAGCTTGTGGAAAGATTAATGAAAAGCCAACAACCACATGGACATATACACCTGTTGAGGCTGTAGTAACTTCATTACTTACATCATTACCTATTACCAACTTTACCATCCCTACATTACTCAGCATTACCATCATTACCAGCACTACCAGCACTACCATCATTAACCTTACCATCATTACCTGCATTACCAACATTACCATCATTACCTTTATTACCATCATTACCATCATTACCATTATTGAGCCTACGCACGGTTCTTGGCGCGCATGCGCAGGAGTTACGATTAAAAAATTTTGACCTTTGACCCTGTCAAACCTCTCGGCCTGGACTATAATTCTACAGCTCTCAGGAATGGTGTCCGTGTAACTTTCCTGACTTGTTACAAGCCGCATCAGGTATTGGGGATAGTCATATAGGTCAATAGCCCTAGTCTTAGCCATAGCGGTAGTGTATTTTCGTGGTACTATGGCTAGCATGTTTTAGCGAGTCCCTGGCCTTGGATGGCGCTAGGGCTAGCATGCTTTAGCGTGGGTCTGGGCTTGCATGGGTTAGGCCTACTCAAACCTATGATTATTAATTGTCAACTGTTTGGATATCTCCATTATGGCTCTCAGGAATGGTGAACATGTAAGGCTCTATATTACAAGCTGCATCTGAGGTTCATAGGTTAGCTCTATTGCTAGAGTGCTAGTAGAGTGTTTGGGCCGAGGTGTATGAATTGGGCTGTATTTGTGTGTCACTCCATTAAAGGTTTGTTATGTCTCGCGATCAGCTGTCACAACAGAATGCTCCTAAGAAACTTGTGGATCAAGATGGTTGGAAACTTATTGATATTTTGCACTCATGCTGTTACATTGATTGCAGATCTTTTTAATGAAAGTGAAGAATGTAGTAGCGATGAAGACGGTGAAGCTATGGTGATTAGTTCGGAGAGTGAGGAGGAAGGTCATTCACCCTGTTCGCCATTCACAATTTTATGAGTAGAGGGGTGGGTGGAGGGAGCCTAGCGCATGACTAAAAAGTCTCTCTCTCCCAATACACTTGCCTACAGGAGCCCAATGGCCCTAAAGATGATACACACACCGTGCCTAAAGAATAATAAAACACTGGAGACCCAGGTTTTGCTGCCAATCAGAGCTGAGGGCTAGGGTGCTAGTGCTAGAGTTAAACAAACCAATGAAAGGCATGAGGTTGTTGGTTCCTTTATCTTCACAGATCATGATGTAAGGGAGCTTAGGGAGGGAGTACTGAATGTGACTCAGGTATACTCCTCCACTGGGACTGGCAAATCATTGGAGTCGACTTTTGCTGGCACATGTACACTCTACCCAAGAGAGACTTCCGGTGATGATATAGGACAGTGCCCCAAAGGGAAGCTGTGAGTTTATGTTTATGGTTTCATATATGTAATCTTTCACTCTAAGCCTTTGTAGGATCCTTACAGAAAAGCAAGTCCTCATTCAAGGCCTCCTTGGCCACGTCCAGTCACCACTGCTGGAGGCTGTGGATCTGGGTCCACCCAAGGGGAGAGGAGTGGTGGCCAGGCAGGCAATTCTGAAGGGCCAGTATGTTTGTGAATACAAAACCCACAACCCTGTGGGTTCTGAAGAGGAAGCTCGATTGGCTGAGGAGAGACAGAAATGGTGAGGGCATCAGTGTACAGCCTACTCTGTGCTGGGGTTTGGTGCACGACTCTGTTTCGATGCTACCAGACGCTTTGTGGACCTGGGACGCCTTGTCATCATGCACCCACACACTTCAACCTCAAACCTGGGAGGCCTCTGTACTTACGGGGAAAGTAGAGTTGGGATGCTGACTGTCAGGGATATTGCAGATGGGGATGAACTGACGTATGACTGTGGGGTGAGATCAGAGAAGTGGATGAAGAAAGAGTTAAACAAGAGTAATGCAAGAATTGCAGGGGAGGAGTCAAGTGTGTGTCATGACTAGTGGAGTACAGGGTGAAGTGGAGAGCAATGCTGGGGTGGAACATGTGGGGGTGGGGACAGAGAAGAATCCGTGCATGAAAGATGAAATTTGCCAGGAGACAAATATGAAGAGTGATCTGGTCCACCTCTGCTCGAAGCGCAATTACTTCTGGTGTCCTGTAATGGACTGTACCTCAGGACCTGTGCAAAAGGTCACCCAGCACCTTCAGAAGGTCCACATGATGGACGCACCCACAGCAGCCAAGGTAGCAAAGCAGAAGTGACGGGCCCCGGCAGAGGCTGTGAAGATGAAAACCCCAAATCCCAACACATGGTCCAGCTGACTGCAGGATTTGGATTTTTCATGAAGAACAAGACATGCACTGCAAGTTCTGCCCCTCCTACTCATGCATCTCACAGTACAGCTGAACCTGGAACATCATGTTCACCAGCCCATCCACATGCACCTCTATGTACTCCAAGTACCAGTCATCTCCTCAATGCAAACCCAAGAAGTCACAACGTGCAGAATGTGGGAAATTCCACGATGGTTGCTCCTTTTTAGAGGGGTTCTTGACACGCTTGATGTCGCGAGGCGTTCAAGCAGCTTGTTTGCTATGTGGGCAAGTATCTCCATAACCTGAACAGACTCACTGTGGAAGAGGAACGCCTTCTCGAGACAGACCCAGTTGTTCCCTATCTGGAGGGAACTCGTTCATTGCTTCTTGGGGTGAGTAGTATTTAGCCTAGTTGGAAAGAAGCTCATTCCCTATCACCCACAGTTCATGGAGGATTCCCGACTACGTGCTGCAGAGAGAATGATGTGGTATCTCAGAAAGATGGAAAAGTCCTTTAGGTTGAAGATGGCCTGTGATCTTCAGCACCAATCCTTGGAAGGTGGGGAGGAGGGCAGTGCAGAAGTTTAAGGATGATCCCCATGTGGTCATTACATTCAAGTGGGAGTCAAAACTCCTCTTACAGGGTCACGTGACCCACTCCAGGTACAATACGTGCCTGGGGCTGTTGGCAGCACGTCTGATCTTTTGGTAAGAGATCTTTTCCCTTGTATGCCTTCATTTGACCTTGCTGTGTTAGTCCATAGCAATGCTCAGCATCACAACACTATCACCGGAATGACGAGGGAGCAGTTGGAGGAGGGGGTGAGGACAAGGAGGCTCGGAGACACAAAGCAGACTGTTATTGTTGTCAAAACCCACAAAACTGGTAGGTGAAGTGGGCTAGATCTGGGCCACTATAGTATCAACATCTTCTACAGGTAGGATGGAGTCAGCATTCTTGATAGCAGATGCCACCAACTTAGAGATGCTAATTGTGTAGCTCAGAGTCATCGACAGGATGTTCCCTGACTCAGTAGTGCTTGCATTCCCAGACTTCGATGGAAAACCCATGACCCATCCTGAGCGAATGATTCACTTTGCCTCCAGATTACTCGGACACACACTTCCTACTGCCGCCACCTTCCGAAAGGAGATCAAAATTCGAGTGAAGCAGGAAGGGGAAGCCGTGTCCCAGGCTCTTCCGCACTCCATGTCCACTTCCCAGGCCTCAACCGTCAAAGACACCCTCTCTGCTTACTATGCCAATGAAACATAACGAAGGGTGATAGAGCCACTAGCACCTGTTTGCCTACACCCAAGTAGAAGGAAAAGGGGAAGTGGATGGGAGATGAGCAGTTTGGAGGTGAAGAGGAGATAGGTGATCTCTCTGAATTACAGGTCGAGGACGAGAATGAGGAACAGGAAGTGGAGAGAAGCATCAGCAAAGGAAAGAAGCCCTTAAAGCTTGTGGAAGTAACAGAAGATGTAGGAGAGGACAGTACTGGAATGAAACCTCTAACCAAGAGAAGGAGAAAGATGAGGGAGGTTCAGGAGAAAGGAGACGATGGTGCAGCGAGATGGACAAGGAAGAAGAAAGCAGTAGATGAAGAGACAGTAATTGAGACAGAAGAGAGAAGGCAGTCTGTCTCTAAGGAAGAGGAAGAGGAGAAAAGCATAAGCAAAGCAAAGAAGCCTGTGGAAGTAAAAGAGGAAGTGGGAGAGGACAGTAGTGAAATAAAACCTCTAATGAAGCAAAGGGATAGCAAGAGAAAGATGAGGGATGTTCTAGCGGAAGGGGAGGATGGAGCAGCGAGATGGACAAGGAAGAGGAGAGCAGTAGATGAAGAGACAGGAACAGAGACAGAAGAGAGAAGGCAGTCCGTCTCGAATTGTGAGGATAGAGTGAGATGGGCACATCCCAAAAAGAAGAACGTGGTGGACGAGGAAGACAAGGCACGAATGGAGATAGAAGACAGAAGACACTATGTTTCTAAAGTTAGCACCAGCCCCCTCAAGAGAAAGATCTTCACAAAGAAAGAGGTAGAGATTATTCGCGAATTCTTTGTGAAGCATATCTGCACCCGTAAATAGCTGTCCACTGATGAGTGTCGGGAATTCTTGAAGCTGTTTCCTATGGACCATAAGCCGAAAGACATATATAGGAACTAGGCGATTTAGAAAGCCAAAGGCCCTGGGCTGTGGTGTTCCGAGCGTAGCGACTATAGGGCCTGAGGCTTTCTAAATTGCGTGGTGTCCTGGGTGAGGCGTCTAACTATTTTAGGGTACGGCGGCCCACGCAGTGTGCATACCAACTGTACTAGACGTGACGCTACTTTGAACGTGAATTTAACATGAACACACATGAAAATGTGCCCAAAAGGGAGAAACTAAGAAGGTGAACACTATTAGTTTACTGAGGAAACTAAGTAAAATATTGTTCACCACATCAACCAATCAAATCAATTGATTTCATACTCTAATTATGAGTGAGAGGACAACAGAGGAAAGGAGGACACTGCATGCCCTAAACTTGCATTATCCCGAAACTTACTATACATTCTATAATCAATTGCCCTATATGTATGCGTGGCAGTTAGCAAAGTCAGAGGACAATGGAGGACTGGAGGACACGGTGTACAATTTGCAGCTTTAAACTCAATACCTTATGGGGATAGAAGGTTCAATTGGTTTAAAAATTGCTCAGGTATTTGTTGGAATTTGATTGGGGTAGTTTTATTTAAGAGGACAATGGAGGACACTGTAAATCTCCTAAAATGATCCAAAATTGTCCTCTGATACAATGTAGAAATATGGCCATATTTGGTATAAAACAATTTTCCTATTGGCATAAACCTCGAGGCTTTGAATTGCCAGTGTTGAAATTTCACAATAACTATTCTAATTAAAAAAAAATAATGCAATGCAAATATTGTCCTTTTTTTTGTCCTCATCCATACAATTGCAATAAAAAGAAAAGAAGGAGCACAAAAGTAATGTAAGAATAAGTAGTAAAAAAAGCACATGATGGTATTTCTCCGCAATATAACATCATGAAAACAGTACAAAATGTGGTCAAATAATGATAAAATGGGCTAAGAAATACTATAAGAGAGAAAAGGGGAAATATACAGGGGATTTGTGTAATTAAAGAAAAACATCCCAGTGTAACTGAAAAGAAAAGTAATTGAAACACAGCACAAAAAAAAGAGAATTACTAATTTCTAAAATGGAGGACACACAAGGACAAAATTGTTGCCCCTACAAAGGGGATTTCGCCCCCACAAGTCCTCCTCCAAATATATCAAAAACCGAGTGGATTCTAAAGATCCAGACATCCAAAATACATGGAAAATTCATCAGGACATCTGCAGACATTATACGAGAGCATTTAGCGTTCTTACACAAGAGGACACTGAAGCAGGGCAACAAACACAGCCAGCTTGACTAAGAAGGTGAAAATTGACCGGGCTAGAAAGAACAGACCTGGAAACGAAGGTCAGAAAGCAATATATTATTTCTACAGCCATTTATGACAATCCGGGTCATATTCAACCCCCAAAGGTAGTCGTCTTCCTTCGTCTTCCATTATTGGGCAACACATATCCCAACACATAAAGTAGATCAGTCTTTCTACTAACTAGATTGAAGTGTATGATTCACAGATGCAGTTAGAAATATGTTTGGGGCAAGTTGGGGCACAAGGGGTTAAGTTGGGGCAAACTTGCCCCAAAATGTTTTATTGCCCCAACAGGTAGAGAATTTGATGCTGACCACAAATATGTACAAATTAGCACTTGGACGTGGTTGCCCCGTCCAGGGCTGGAGCTAGAGGCTAGAGCTAAGGCTAGAGGCTAAGGCTAGGACTAGAAATATACGGCGCCGTGGGGCACGGAACATCATTTCTACCCTAAGCCCTACCTTTTAGGCTTACCTTATACCTTCGGAGAGCCTACGAAGTCATTTACGCGTTGGGTCCTGCAGTTGGAGCTTAAAGAGACCATAGATAACCACGGACAACAGTCCGTGGTTATCTATGAACAGACTGACTCCACGTACACACGTGTTCACACAAGCACTACTGTGACTCCCCCGCATGTTCGTGGGTATTACGCAATGTTATGATATTGAGGTTAATTTGACATTTCTATGGAACAAGTGGCGTAACCAGGCCTTCTCCTCCCCCGAGAAGGCGTGGCTCCGCGGATCTAGCGCTAACGCACGCTCGTGTGAAGAACGACAGTAAGTCAGCTCAGCGCGTTTGTGAGATGTGAGCAGTCGCAGCAAAGGGGGTTTCAGTGGAAACCTCTGAACCCCCCTAGATCCGCCAGTGAGTAGACAACAGAGAGGGGGGGGGAGAGGGAGAGAGGGAGAGGGAGAGAAGGAGAGGGAGAGGGAGAGAGATAAAGGCTAGCAGGTTATGTCCTTAACCCTCTAGCCGCGGCGCTGCGCGAACGTGCTATTGAATCACGCGACGGGTGTGACGCATTTGTGGCCGTTTTTTACGGTCTAGAGAAAACGCCTCTTGATGCCGTTTACAGCGGTGAGGGAGGCCCCTTATTGTTGGAGAAAGAGATTTCAGACTAGATTCTGTCATTTTGAATCAGTATTTTTCTCGATCTACTGCGCGACGTTCCAAGCAACGCCCACCTCACCTGATCGCGCCCGCATGGTCAACTGCCCTAGGGCTCATATGGACTCCAGGCTACTGTTTCGGCCGGTGTTCAGGATTTTCAGGTACACATATCAGAAGCATGTAACACAGACCATAAACCTACTTGTATACGGATCAAGACCATCCCGCCTTCCTCGATTTACTTTCGTTCACTGCGTATGTGCATGTATAAAACCTGTATTTGATACTGATCTAATGCTGTAGACACATGAGAAGTTTGTATTTAGTAGTATAGGTCATAATGGCAGCTGTGTTCTGTCACTTCTAAAGGTACCTCTGAGGATCTACCTTTGTGTGATGAAGCTCAAAGCAAAGTGCAATACACATAGGAATGTTGCACTGTTTGCATTTGTAGGTGGTTGTTTTGCGTCCCCTCCCTTTTTTGTTGCTGCAGACAGCACAGTTCTTCTGCAACTGATGTCCTGAAGCCGACTTCTCTATATGAGATGGAAAGTGGCGCTCACTCAGACGTGCTAGAGGGTGGAGTGGCTGGTGGCGAGGACCATGAGCAGCTTGAGAAGGGGAGTGTGATGCAGAGCTGAGTAGCTCCTTTGCCAGTTCTATACGGAACTGCTCATGTGAGAGGTGACGTTGTCCCTTTTTTGTGATGCAGTACATTATGTAGCTATTTACGATTGCTGCATCAAACAGGAAAAAAAAAGGCTCTTCGCCACCACTTCACTGTTCGATGTGGGAAACCATAATAGGAAAGAAGTTGGTCTCCACGGTCAGTAAGTCAGCAGTACATTATGTAGCTATTTACGATGCTGCATCAAACAGGAAAAAGGTTGTGGACAACTTAGGGCTTGTGATATCATTAGAGAGCTGTGACTCGCGTGTAACTCTGGTTGTAGTAGCAACTGGTTTCTATCAAGGTCTGAAAAGTCACCAGCCTCAGGGCAGTCTTTATCTTCACTCTCAGTGTCAAGATCAACAGTACTCAGGAGTTCATCAACTATTTCTTGTTGGTCTAGTAGAGCAAGGACGTCCTCAGCTGTGTAAGTCCTCGAAGTTGACGCTGCCATAGCCAAAAACTTTCTATGCTTGATCACCCGCTTTCTCGGTACCGTCTGAAAGCGCAGCGTGTGTTCTTTCCATTCATATCCATTTCAAATCCGTATACGTAACTATATGCGCAATACGGAGGGTCTACCACTGTAGAATTAAAGTAGCAGGAACAAATGATTGACATTAAACTATTGAAATAACAAGAACAAATTATTGACATTATTAAGATATTTCTTGAGCACAAAAAGTCTTCCATTCAAGCATATCAAAATATTTGTAGTGGGTAATTCTGGCAACAGGAAAAGTACACTTATTAAAACCAGTCACTACAGAGGCATCTCAATTACAGAAATGCACTCCACTTTCAACTTTCAAAAATGAAGTATGTCAATCCCTCCCTACACTGCTGGTATTGTCCTACTCCATTTTAGTCTCAGTTGCACCATCAACTCAGCACAAGAGCACCGTTCTTGGTTTTGTTCGTGCTAGGCTTGCTGCTGTCTATGTCTGCTTGACCGGTACTTGCTGCTGTGAGCTCCTGTGCTGCACATTCCCTTTCCAATTCCGTGAGCTCTCACTCCAACTTCCACTTCTTTCGTGTCATGTTGGTGGTGCGGATGTCCTCCGTGGCCGGTCTTAATGGGCGTGTCGGTGCCATTCACTCTTTTTCACTCCTTCTTATTCTTCTATTGTCGTGACCATTCTTGTCCTAAGGCCAGTAGTATTACCTATTCCAAAAATCAGATTGGGGTAGAAGTTAAAACGCCATTCTCCCTAAGCTCTTCTCGGAGTAAGTTTTAGACATTGAAACTGAAATACATTTACTCGTCAGTTTTATTCTTAGGTGAAGCACAAGCTGCAGCTACTTGTCTTGCACTGTCTGAGATGGTACAGGATTGTACAGTGATGGTGACCCTCTTAGGTATTGATCTCTAGATATATATTGAAGATGATGTAAATGTCTTATAGGTGGCAGTACAGACTAGTGGATTGTTGTATGTACAGTTATTTTTGCAGCACTAGTTAATAAGTTTGGTTATGTTCATTGGAAAGTTGTTGATAAATGTTTCAGTGCAGAATTAACATCCTTCGGTAAACCATAGGGAACATCAATTGTCTCATTGTGAAATGTTAACCCATACTCTCTTCAGTCACCTTAAATACATAATTGATTGTCGCTGATGTACATACTGACTACCACTGAACTCACTAACATCTCTTATGGTGTGCACTTTAATGATTTTCTACACATATGTTCCGAGAGAACGTTATGAATGAAAACACATAACTTCAATAATCATGATTTTATAATTACATACACAATCAAGAAGCTTGTGCAGTTGTGCTAAGAGAGATAGTTGATAGTTGTGAATTTTTTTGGTCACTTTAATATTTGTACTCGATTGTTCTCAGTATCACTGACATGGACATAGCCATCAGCACTGACTGCTATAGCAAAGGGATAATTGAACTCTCCATCTTTGTTTCCTCTCTTCCCAAATGACTTAATGTACTTGCCATTCTCATCAAATACTGAGACTGTGGCAGAGCCAAACTCTACTACATATACACAGTCATCTGGTCCAACAGACACAATGGTCTCTGTAGCTGCTGTCCTGGTGTAGTGTGAGTGATGGATGAGAGATAATGTCCACTTGCATCAAATACTTGAATTCTCTTGTTGAACTCGTCGGCTACTAGTACATTACATTTCCTTTCCTATCGACTGATATTCCTTCTGGGACATTGAACTCTCCTGCCTTACTTCCTCCACTTCCAGCTAGTGCACTGAGTAGAGTGCACTGTTTCAGTGCTAGTGCACTGTTCCTTTATACAGATGACGTTTTTGACTTGTTCAGTCTACAATAGGTGTAAAACTGGCATGTATATAATGGTAGTCTAGATAGGTGTCAGGTATTGAATAAACTCAATTATATACACGCCAGTTTTACACCAGTTTTACACCTATTGTAGACTGAACAAGTCAAAAACGTTATCTGTATACAATACCTGACACCTACGTATCTATAGACTACCTATGTATCTATAGACTACCTAAGTACCTTTAGTTAATCTATTTCTAGACATAAATAATACAGACCCGTAACTGGGATTGGAAACATGACAATTTTATCACGTATAGTCCTCATTTCCAGAAGTACATATGTTAGAAACCACGCCCATAGGCAAGTTAATGTCCACTCAATCTCATCGATGATGTTGTCTACTAGTTGTCGGTCTTCTTCCATTTTGTTGAACGCCATCTGCGATGTCATTGAAGATTCTTCATTCTCCACTGGCTCTAAAGAGGCTTCAGATGCATTGGAAGCAGCAAAGCGAGTGAAAAAGTGGTGTGAGAGTGAAGGTAGCAGCATTCTGGCGCTGTACCAACCCCATACTGTATCAACACCTGACTGACATAGTTCTAAGAATGCTCATCCACAAACCACTACAAGATCCCGGCCATGCAGCAGTCAAGTTCAACCCCAGCATTATCCAGTAACGAGGGAAATGCATTGCGATATGCAGCCGGATACGTAATATGATGTGTTTTCAAGAAGATTGAGAAGATTACAAATTCCTTAATAAAAGATGACCTCATAAGTTGTTGTTGGAAGCTTCTTAAGGAGGGGTATAACCCTAATGACCCCAGCACATGTGAAGAGTGGACTGATTTAGTGGACTGGGGCGGTCTGTGGCACGTACGTGGAACAACATTTCAATTGTTTTGTGCACTTGAGGAAGAAATTCGAACATCTCTTAGATGTTTTCCTCGCCAAATGCAACAGGTCTTCAGACACAGTTCATTGAAAAGCTCATTAAGAGTGAAGATATCCAGTTTTACTGGTGCATCAGTACAGCTGACTTTGAAGTGGATGATATTGAAGTGCATGAGCACTTACTAAAGATGATTGTCAAGCTCTTTGTGACTATCTTGGGATTTTCTTACGCAGGTGCTTGGCTAGAACATTACAAACAATTGCAAAAAATCAACACAACATCAAAGAGTTTACGCAGAGAACTATACACAGATCATAATGTTTAGAATTTATTGTGCAGTTCTGTTCACACTATGTATTGCTTGACTATTATGTGTACACTCATTACATTATGTCATTGTTCATGTAGCATGATGTACAATACCCAGTAAGACAATCATACAGTAATAATTATACTACTAAGTCTCTATATGTGATATCACTGCTTCTTTGGAAGGGGAGCCTTCTCGTTCTCAGTATCAACAACAGATTTCACTGTACTCACAGTACAAGCTCTTAATGTCCTCTCCTCCACAAACTCTTACGGCACCAACCACTTTGGTCTTGACTTTACTTGTACCAGCAACTGCCCTGGCTCTAGGTCTGTCTTCAGTAACATGATCACGGAGTACTGGCTTCGTGACACGCTTATAGCGCCATGACAAGTAGAATGACCTTTCTTCTCAGCAAACTTCCCAGAGGCACCATTTTCAGAGACCGTACCTCCTCTAGAACAATCCTCCGATATATTCAACTGTATCTGTGGCCGAGACTGAAAGGGAAGGCACTACAAGACTCTGTCAAGGAATGGACACAGTCAATACAAGTGGAGTGGTTTCCAGGTTTTTCTTGTTTCTCTCTCTTCTTTTCAATTCCTCATTCTTCCTGTGTCTCCCTAGCCTGAATTTCCGTCCACCCATGCCTATAGGCATAATGAGTGATCATAACTAAAGCAATAAATGTACTAACACAAATATTAAGTGATTACACCATACACTCTAAGACAACCCCTTTACCCTGAAACATACAAAAAGAAGGCCCCTATCACTTCTCTTTTTCTGAGATTCAGCTATGTAAGGAGTTTCCATTAAATCACTAAGTTCAAGCAACTCCCCCATAAAAAAGGCTTTCATAACAGGGTATTACCACACTCAGAACACAAAACCTTCATTTTTCAAGATGATGGAAGGCCCAAAAGAGGTTCAAGCCATGGTCTAGTTCCAGCCCTAGCTGCAGGTGTGTGTTGTATGTATGCGTGCGCATGTGTGTGTCATTACGTATTGTTGGTCACGCGCGTGTGTGTCATTACGTATTGTTGGTCACGCGTCATCATAGATCATGTAAACCGTGGCACTGATTAAAAGTTTGGAACCTCACTGTAGTCTTGTCCCAGGAGAGAGATCTAAAGCATCCTAGGGGTAGCCCAACTTTTCTAACTCCAACTAACCCCAGCCCCAAAGGAGATTGCTACATACATTAGCCTCGTACCCAGGCTCTTTCCGGCAGAGGGAAAGAGCCTGGTATGCACTGTATGCACATGCGTGGAATAGGGCGTATGGATTATTATATTCATCGTTAAATTAGAATTAACCGTCGAAGGGGCCGCGTGTTAATTGTTTGCGTATTTTTCGAAAGATCAAAAGTAACAGGAGGGTGAATCACGAGCCAATCACAATCCCGATCTCCGTGTTTTTGGTCTTGAAGTGATGGCACTGGCCAGAACTAAGGTTGGCTTGTCTAGAAGGCATGGCCCCCGTAAATCTAGAGCTCACATATCAGTGGGAAATGTGTGCACGTGCACGTGAGGTAGGTGTGTCAGCACCATCCCTCTTTGAGTGGGTGGGCAGTCGATTCCACACTGCTGCTGCTAATTTCTATACTGTCTTTTGACTGGGTTTCTACAATAAATGAGAATAGAAACCCTGGCCTTAAGTATGTGTCACACCTCACACACCTCTATGGCTACATAATCCACCAGCAAAAGCTTATTTGAGCTCTTGTCCATCTTCCTATTTTGAATGCACTTCCAGCTACAAGTATAGATACCAATCTTTCCATAGCCACACTTTAAGGCCACAGAAAGTCACCTCTAATTCACATCATTCTCAGGCACAACCAGCTAGCTGTCGATAAAATGCGGTACTATTACTATTTTATCATGTACTATATGTGTCCAGCAAAGACATACAAAGACATGCAATTTTTCATGCAAAGACATGCAATTTTTCATGCAAAGACATTGCCTGCATGTATATACTTGCAAGTGTCTAATGTTTTTACAGGGCACTACTACTTGAACAGTTTCAAGAGAGAGAGATTAGACTGGCGCTTAAAAAAGCATGAACAAGACCGCCAAGACCGGACATTCCCTGCCAGTAGCATATTATTATAGAGGGTGTTAGGGTTCCCTTCTCATATACCATGGCTACTACTAGCCAATGCTGTGCATTGTAGGCGAGCGGGAAAGACTACTATATGCGCATGCGTGCACTGTGTGGTGGCATGGGTTTCCAAGGTGGCTGGTGAAGGAGAGGTTAGTGATAGGATTAATGGCCGCATGTGACTGTCTCTGTCTCGTTGACGCCTCTCTTCAGGTGTTTCAGCAGCAAGTCTATGCTGTTGACTGACCCGAAGTCCATGCAGTCGTGCCTCTCTCATCTTGCGTTCAGTTTCAAGTCACTGCTGTTCCTGCTAATCCTATCACCAACCTCTCCTTCACCAGCCACCTTGGAAACCCATGCCACCACACAGTGCACGCATGCGCATATAGTAGTCTTTCCCGCTCGCCTACAATGCACAGCATTGGCTACTAGTAGCCATGGTATATGAGAAGGGAACCCTAACACCCTCTATAATAATATGCTACTGGCAGGGTAATGTCCGGTCTTGGCGGTCTTGTTCATGCTTTTTTAAGCGCCAGTCTAATCTCTCTCTCTTGAAACTGTTCAAGTAGTGCCCTGTAAAAACATTAGACACTTGCAAGTATATACATGCAGGCAATGTCTTTGCATGAAAAATTGCATGTCTTCGCATGTCTTTGCTGGACACATATAGTACATGATAAAAATAGTAATAGTACCGCATTTGATTTCCGTTTTTTCTGCACTTCGTTCCTTCTCTTTTCTTCTCTTCTACTCTTTGTTCTACTCTTTGCATGAAATTCCATTTCCGT
The DNA here is from genome assembly GCA_963970385.1 of Theonella swinhoei. Lineage (NCBI taxonomy): Eukaryota > Metazoa > Porifera > Demospongiae > Tetractinellida > Theonellidae > Theonella > Theonella swinhoei. The sequence continues at coordinate 9,856,364 of OZ019948.1, read as the reverse complement.
TTTTAATCTCTTAGCCCGGACATTAGGGGTCTTTCGACTGCCACCCAATCACTTAGATGTGTGGTCATCTTAACTGTATATACTGTAGGATGAAAATACTTTAACTCAATAAATGCTGCTAATACTGTCATTGAAAACACACCCACTATATGTAGACCAAGTCACACATACACATACCTTCAGTTTGATATCTGCAATACACAGGCCAAGACGATCAAGAGGGAATGAGAAAGACAAAGATCCATCCGGAGTCAAACCCAGGTCTAATCCAGCACACCAGACACATCACGCACAGCTGTTAGACCCTGGTTTGCTGGATCAATCATTCCATTTGTCCAGATGTCTGCAATACACAGGCCAAGACGATCAAGAGGGAATGAGTGCCTGGGCGCTTCCGCTTATATTCTTCCCTCCTCTCATTCACTTGGGGGTTACGTAATTTTGCTCGGGCTCCAACCGCCTCCTCGTACAGGGTAACATCCCTGCATGCCCAATTTTTCTTCCCTGTAGATGCCATTTTCTCCCTGAATGCCTCGTCATACTCTCTCCAGGCGGGATGCTCAGCATCATTGAATGCCTTCAGCACTGTCAGTAGGTGACTCATGAAGCCTGCTGTGCACTCCAGGGTGTGCTGTGCCATCGCTGCCGTGTACAACTTAAAACAGCATTTGGTGGTTTCCAGTTTTAACTCAGAACATGCCAAGGTGTGTAAACCTCTTGGTGGCACAGGATTCTAACTTTGGTCAGCATTCTTCCTGAGTGTCCAGGAAGATTTGAAAAGGCAGTTCTGATGTTGTAGCATCTTAAGGTTACGATGAACTGTTGCGATTAAATAATTTCTATTAAAGATTATACTCCACACAGAGTACATCCCTTCGCGGACCAGATTGCTTTAAGGGCCTACTGGCTGGGAAAAGATCCTAGTAGAATCCTCTCGCACAGAATCACAACAGTCACATACAGTGGGCAATCTAGGCGACTAAACCAGTGCTACGCATTTGCGATGCTTTGCGCTGATTGTCTTTGGACGTGAGCAGCATATATCTACCATACTTGCTCGCATACCCCTCCCCTTACGACTGGAGAGGTCGTGATGTCAGGAACTACCTTCTATTCTACCGGCGAGGTCATTCATGTCACTTTCTAGGGATAAATTTGGCAGCGGTCAGCCCAAAACAGTCATTTTGCCTGATCAAAGTAGTTTACACTGAAAATTTTTACATGCCGCCCTAGAATATTTACTAAGAACTACTGTTAGTAGCAAATTTTACAGAAAATTGTGAGATCTTCCACTAAATTCAGCGCAAGATGTACTCTAGGAATCTTGTACTGTAATGCGGACAAGTGCGCATGCGCAATCTTTAGCGGGAACGTTGAATACATTTAGCAGCTGGACAGTGTGCCTCCACAAGTCAACCATCTCTCCTTCCATATAGACTCCTAATATAGGAGGGGGTACCACACTCTTCACATTCTGCAACTGCTTCAGTAGTGTACCAAGGAGGTATAACAGCAACTGACCGATATCGCTATCACTCTCTCCTGTTTCACGTACGTATTTGCAACCGAGCTGAATGGTGAGGTCCTTCAGTGAATTAAACTTGGTAGTGTGGGCAACCTCCTGTTTTGCAAGCCAATACATTAGATGAAGGTCACCAATCAAAGCCTTTCTCTTCAGTTCAACACAAGTGGAAAAAGCTTGCCTAATGCCTCCGTCCTGTTGTGATGCCAGCCTTGCAGCTTCCAGCTCCTCTGCCTGCTTGTGTCCATATGACGTTGTAGTACATCCCTTCTAAGGAGACTGGAAGGTTTTGTAGTCCAAGTTCAGCGGTGTTTCGCTGCTTCGTGTTGTGCTGCTTACACAGGGAACATAACAATCCAACAACTGTGCTTTCCGTGCTACTAGTATCGTATACGGGCACATGCCATGGAAAGTCTGTAGTCCAAGAAGCACTATAGCCCACCTTGTGTTTGTTTGTCACCGTCAAACTGTCTGAGCTCGGATTTCTGCTTGCCATCTTCGACGTCACGTGGCAGTTCAGAATACATTACGAAGGGGTGTGTCCCAAAAGCTCAGTGTGGCGCCGTGCCGCACAACCGCGCTTTAGTGAGAACACTATAACTACGAGCAAACCTGCACTGTCGGTCACCAGCACTTGGCTTCTTGCTAGTATCATGGTAGAATGGCGTACCACTTCTTCTGCAGATGATATATATATATGTAGAGAGCAGCCTAGCAGAGTCACCAACACATTATATGCATATGCAGTGTTCCGACAGTGAAAATAGCATAAACTTATGTAGTACTACAGACATAATAAACAATATCACACACCCAACCAAAATTAAATTATGATGCGCATGTGTGCTTTCAATTGGTAAATTTAATATTCCAGAAATACTCATACTGTGTATAAAGATCAACTAATTGACTGGATACCATTGGAATGATTATATTTTCAGGATTTGGTGGAACTTCAGTTAATTTAATAATACTCCTATATACTGTGTTCGTAGACAAGCGACTAATTGGATGATATTGGAATGATTATATTTTCATGAAGATAAGAGTAATTTGTTTCTGTAGTATAAGTGATAGTTTCATCTTCGGTTATTTGTTGAATGATATTGAGAAATGCCGTCAGAGTAGTTTGCTCGTTTCTTTCATATATAATGAGAAGTTTTGCACGAACATTGTATGAGCACATACTTAGTCATTGAGGCATGTTACACATTTTGCATCTTCCAATTGCTTCATTAATATCAACCTCACTGTTACATGTAAGGCATATAGTTTGCTCTTCTCAATGGCTTCAACCCCAGCCAAATAGACTTGTCTGATTTGAGTGTAGGGGGTGTTAGATTCAATATCGCATATAATTTCAGCCATATCTTCAACAGTTGTGTGGGTATATTTTGATTTGTATGGTGTAAGACATGTAGGTCCTAACAATAATTTTTGAATATATATATGTCTAATGTAGTGTTAAGGATCCAATGTGTTCCTGCCATAGTGTGAGATGAGCAGTTGCTGTGTATCAGCAATATAGATATCTTGTTTTCTTAAATTTGGGTTTCGGGGATTTCTCGGTCTTCCAACTCCGGCGGATGCTCCCATGTGCTCACTTTAGAAGGAGTATAAGGACTTAGGTCCACATCAATGTCGGAGTTGATAAAGTAATCTTGTAATATGTATAACATCCAAATAGCCTCATCTACTATCCTTCTCCAATACTGTGTTTCACTCTTCAAAACCTCGAATCTATCAACATCCAGACTTTAACTGGATAGTAGGTCTTCCTTGGCAACATAAAACTTAAAACAGCATTTGGTGGTTTCCAGTTTTAACTCAGAACATGCCAAGGTGTGTAAACCTCTTCTACCCAGTTAGTGTCATGTTGTGTCTTCTTCACATGTACTGCTTTTCATCACCTCTCCTCACTGCTGACTTATGAAACAGATATCATTCCTGCATTTCTAAGACTTACAGGGAGATAGGTAAAGATAATGGGCCTGGAAATCATAAAAATAAAATACAAAAATAAAAATATAAAAATTAAATAAGTAGTTCAGTTATGGATTCCAAGAGGTAATTGCCAGGTATTGTATCGTGGTCAAGATTCATCGTTGATATTTGGGACTGGATGTTTACCGCTTCTACTATCCTTCTCCAGTACTGTGTTTCACTATTCAAAACCATCTCTTCAGCCCAGTTAGTGTCATGTTGTGTCTTGTGTGAGTACATTTGTTATTTTCTACTGCTACTGCATAGAACTAGGTTCTCAAACCTATTTGTCATTTAGTGCTTGTAAGCTAGGCACTATGGAATGATTTTGAAAAACATACTTGTTAAAAAGTGAGAGTCAAATAATTCATGCTTTCTTTGACTAAGTTAATAGAGGAAGCTAACAACAACAGGCCTGCTGTTAGACAACTGGAAAAAAGCGAGACTTGCTAGTAGTAGTTAGCTAGCTGTCTATTTGATAGTCTAATTGATAATCATGAAGAAAAACTTGTATAACACACAACGTTTCTACTTTACAGTCTTTCTTAAGTGTGAAGGAAAGTGGTGACAGACACCACTTTCCTTGTGTATGATCACAGTTGAGAAAGACTGTAAAGTCGAAACGTTGCGTGTTTTTCTTCGTGACTATCAATTAGACTATCAAATAGACAACTATCCTACTACTAGCAAGTCATGCTTTCTTTGAGTGAGAGTGAACCATTTTCTGCTGTGTTTTTTGACTGCTTCATTAAGCATCAGCTAACATTGGTGGATTTCTGGAGCATGACATTTCTGTTAACTTTCTCTTTGGTAGGCTTTTTTTGAGTAGTAAAAATACCATGCATTGATTCACTAGATTCTGTCACAATCTCTTGGTTTGGTTTGGTGGTGATGTCACTGATGATGTCCTCCGTGGCCGGTCTTTTTGCTGGCGGTACTGGTATCTCACTATCACCTGGCAGCATTACACACTTCCATATCTTCCCCTTCGATTTCCCTTTCCCCGGCCAATGAACCTCTGCCTCCTCCAACCCTTCTGCTGTCCATCGCCCCAGCCTCACTACCGTCTTGCTTGGCACCTCTATTTCCTTCTCGTCCCACCTCTTCGAACCATTTCCAGCGAAACGCACGCTGACGTACTCTTCCAACTCCATTCGCTTTCCTTGTAACTCGCTCACTCTCCACCTCGCTCTCCTTGTAACTCGCTCTCCACCTCGCTCTCCTTGTAACTCACTCTCCACCTCGCTCTCCTTGTAACTCACTCTCCACCTCGCTCTCCTTGTAACTCGCTCTCCACCTCGCTCTCCTTGTAACTCGCTTTCCTTGCACCTCGCTCTCCTTGTAACTTGCTCTCCACCTCGCTCTCCTTGTAACTCGCTTTCCTTGCACCTCGCTCTCCTTGTCCTTCCTGTCCTTCCTGTCCTGTATCGCAGGAATACAGGTAGTGTAATGGATCTGGAACAGAGACAAGACATAATAAAATACTTCTGTAGTGTTCGTGGGTCTCTGTCTAGCCCTGATCTGACTAGATATTCGTCTCCACTCAGTACCCAGAATAACATTAATGACTCTACAGAGCATGCGCATCATACCCATGAGCAATGGTGATTACATAACCTAACGGTAACATAAAATTAAATAACACGCATACATAAAACAGTCAAACACTATCACTACATCCCCCTTTCTGGGGATAATTAGTCCCAACTGTTATCAAGTCGATCTGGAGCTCTTAGTCCTCTTCCACTCCTAGAACGAGTGGGATAGACTTTCTCTTGAGTCTGTACTTGAGTATTGTCTGAACTGTTCGTAGCAGATGTACTCGCTTCGGGCGGATCGTGACGTTCAAACTCTGCAGAATCGTTCGATTCGATACCAGTAGCCAGTCTCTGCGGTAACGGCACCATGTGACGTCTGTTACGGCGTACTGTTCCCTCTGGTGTCTGTACTACATATGACCTTGGTGCTGCCTCACTTACTACTGTTCCTGAACTCTCACGGTCAGGTAGGTAAACGGCATCTCCAGGTGAGAGAGTAGAGAGATCTCTGACCCCATGTCGAGAGTTGAAGTTCTCTGTCTGTCTTTGTTTTTCTCTTTCATCTCGCCTCTGAACAGTAGAATAGTCTGGGACATCAGGTTTCCGGGCATGCCTGGAGATTGGTATAGTAGTACGCAACTTACGGTTCATCAACAACTCTGAGGGAGAATATCCTATGGACAATCTGTATGCCAACAGTGCCAAGTACGGGTCTGGAGATTTCTTTAGCAAAGTCTTAATGGTCTGCACCGCCCTTTCTGCTTCTCCATTAGACTGAGAACTACTGGTTATATGTTCAAATCCATACTCCTCTGCGAATCGTTGGAACACTTCTGCACTAAACTGTGGACCGTTGTCGGATATCAAAGTCTCAGGGATTCCGTGTCTTGCAAAGATCGATTGTATGTGATTGATAACACACTGTGAGGTGGTTTGCTCTAGTCTAGCTATCTCTATCCATCGTGAGTAATAGTCTATCATTAATAGATAGTTAGACTTCTTCCACTCGAATAAGTCCGTCGCAACTCGTTGCCATGGTAGGTCTGGGAGCTTGGATGGAAGCAATGGTTGGGCTCTCGGGGATTGAAACTTCACACACATTGGACAGTTTCTAACAGTCTCTTCTAGTTCCTTAGAGAGTCCCGGCCACCATACTGACTGGCGAGCTCTTTCTCTGCTCTTCCCAATACCCTGATGGCTGTCGTGTAATTGTTTGAGCACGCCTGCTCGTAGGTCCTTTGGGATCACGATTCGACTTCCTCTCATGAGTAGTCTGTCTTGCACAGAAAGTTCACTCATTACTGCGTAGAAGGGTTTTGTGATGTCAGGAATTTCTGACTTCCTTGGCCATCCCACTCGGACGAAGTGTGCTACTTGTTCACATGCAGGGTCTTTCCCTTGGTGATTCCTGATCTCCTCCAATCGCTTCTCAGTGGCAGGGAGGCTTGCTACGGTCGCTTGTATATACACATCTGCCTCCTCCTGGAGTTGGATGTCACTATCTGTGGGCTGAGAGCACGGAGCTCGAGACAGCGTGTCGGCTGTGCAGAGATGTTTCCCAGGGACGTGAGAGATGGAGAAACTGAACCGCATCATTCGCATCCTGAACCTTTGGACTCGTAGAGGTAGCTCATCCAACAATTTACTGCTGAATAAGGGAACTAGTGGTTTGTGGTCAGTTTCTATATTGAAGTGGAGTCCCACAAGGTAGTCCTGAAATCTCTCACATGCCCATGTAATGGCTAGCGCCTCCTTTTCAATTTGGGCGTACCTCTGTTCGGCTGGATGCATTGCCCTTGAGATGTATGCAACAGCTCTGCTTTCACCGCTGGTCTGTCTCTGTAAAAGAACGGCACCGAGTCCATAAGCTGACGCATCTGCAGAAACTGTAGTCTCCTTGGTTGGGTCAAAGAGAGCCAGTACTGGACTCTTAGTGAGTGCTTCCTTCACTTCATAGAAGGCTCTTCTTTGAGGCTCTCCCCAGCTCCAGCAATTCCGCTTGGATAGCAAATCTCGGAGTGGCTTTGTTGTCTCTGCCAGGTTGGGAGTGAATTTACTTAATTGGTTTACCATTCCCAGCAGGCGACGTACCTCAGTCACACTTGAGGGTTCTGTCATTTTAAGGACAGCAGAGACTTTGTCTGGGTCAGGTTGGATCCCTGATTGTGTTAAGACTTGACCGAGAAACTTGACCTGCTTTTGTGAAAAGCTGCATTTCCCCTTGTTCAGGGTCAGTCCTGAATCTTGGAGTCGTCGGAGTACTTCTGTCAGACGGTGGTCATGCTCCTCCTGAGTCCGACCATACACTAGAATGTCGTCCATCAAACAGACTACTCCGTCGAGATCGTGTAGCATGGCTGACATTCGTCGTTGGAAATGTTCGGGCGCCGACGTTATTCCAAACGGGAGTCTATTAAAACAGTAACGACCGAATGGTGTCACAAACGTGGTCAGGAGTGCCGAATCAGGTGACAGTTGGATTTGCCAAAACCCAGAGTTGGCGTCTAACTTGGAGAGAAACTGGGCTCCTGCTATCTGTGCCAGAGTTTGTTCCACTGCAGGGAGGGGATGTCTTTCTCGGCACACATTCTCATTGAGCTTAGTGAGGTCCACACAGATACGGACCCGACCATTAGCTTTTGGGACCACAACCATCCCTGCGCACCATTCAGAGGGTTCCTCTACGCGTGAGATGACCCCCAGTCTCTCCATGTTCTTCAGTTCTTCTCTGACTCTGTCCATAAGAGGTATGGGAACTCTTCTTGGAGTCGTCAGTGCAAACGGCTTGGCTCCTTCCTGGAGTTTGATCGAGTAGTCTCCCTTCACTTTCCCTAGACCTCTGAAGAGTCCAGGAAACTGCTCTATCGGATTCTGGTGTTCTTGGACAGCCCTAACGCGTACAAGTAGACCGAGTGCCTCTATGGCTGGCCGGCCTAACAGTGGTTTGAGAAGATTCTCTGCCACATACACTGTCTGTTGCGTCTGCACATTACTCAGTGTGAGATGTCCTTCGAACTGACCAGTGACTGGTAGAGGTGCTTGGCTTGGTCCTCTGAGAGTCCTGTGAGGAGATTGCAGTTCAGCTCCTTCTAGTTGGTGCCACACACCTGTAGGGATGACTGTTGCATCTGCTCCCGTGTGAACAGTGTGAAGTGGAACAGTACTGGTCTACCATTGAGTAAAATAGTAGCAGTCCAAGGACTCTCTGATCGCTCTCCTGCAGTCACAACTCCCATAAATGGTGCCTCCTCTGTCTCATGTACTACTCTTATTTTGGCAGTCCGGCAAGCTCTTGCGTAGTGTCCTCGCTTTCCACACTTGCAGCAACTTACATCCTTAGCTGGACAGAGAGACCTATCATGGGTAGGTGTAGAGCCACACCTAGAGCAGGCAGCTGTAGTAGGAGGACCAGTAGGCTGTACTTTATCTTTGGGCTTGCGAGTACGTTTGTTGGGCTTCCCCTTAAGAAAACCAACTGGGAGGTCCGTTTTATCTGTACCATCACCTCTAATGACCCCCTGCTGCTGTTTAATGGCTTCTGCCTGTCTGTGAGTGCTGACTCCAGGGTGAGATCTGGGTCCAGCTGGAGCTTCTCCGATAAGGCGGCGGATCTCAGGCCAACCACTATGTGGTCGCGAATTAGTTCGTCGCGTAGATCCCCAAACGAGCAGTGTTCCGCCAGTGAGTAAAGGTCTGTGATGAACGTATCCACGGGTTCGCCTTCCTGTTGCTTCCTACTGTTGAATTTGGCTCTCTCGTAGATCACATTCCGTCTCTTGACGAAGTGCCGTTCAAATCGATCTTTCACGACGGTGTAGTTCTTTTGATCTTCTTCCGATAGACCGAAGGAGTGCAGAATGTCGTCTGCCTGCCCTCCCATGGAGTACATCAGGGTATTCACCTGTATGTCTTCCCCTTTTGCCGTGAGTTCCGCTGCTGTACGAAACCGTTCAAAACGGCGAATCCATTTCGGCCACTCGGAGGGGGTACTGAAGTTGAACGGCTCTGGTGGTTGTACTTGGTACGAAGCCATGACCACGTGCTAGTCAATTGTGTCCACCACCGCTATCTCACTCCTTCCTGGGCGAGTCGGCACTGGTGCGGAAAACAGTTGTAGTCAGAGGCACCGCTGCCACCATGTAGTGTTCGTGGGTCTCTGTCTAGCCCTGATCTGACTAGATATTCGTCTCCACTCAGTACCCAGAATAACATTAATGACTCTACAGAGCATGCGCATCATACCCATGAGCAATGGTGATTACATAACCTAACGGTAACATAAAATTAAATAACACGCATGCATAAAACAGTCAAACACTATCACTACAACTTCCCGCTGATTTTTTCACTCTTCTAACCAATTGACCAAGTACTCTCCAGGTTTAACGAGCCGCCTCCAGGTTACTGGAGAGCAACGCGTCCATTATTCAGTTGCACTAGTGTACCAAGCACCGTTCTTGATGAAATTGATGTTGATCCAGTATTCGAGTGCGTAAGTTCCTTTAGTAATCGAATAAAACGCGCGCCGCGGGCCGGTAGCGCGCTGGGAGGAGTAACCGGATACGCATGTTATGATTGTTGCATGCCCATCCATTGCCTTTGTCTTCATGCTGCTCCTCCCTGGTTACATACATATGTATACATGTATATGTGTGCGTCTCCACAATAGGTCTTGGGAAGTCAATTTCTGTGGTGTAGTCCACATCCCTGCATACAGTTGCCGTCTGATCTGAAAACAGTTCTGATCCCAAGTTTCTTACATGACCGTTGCATCCTCTCCAGCAGGCCCTTTACATATGGCATGTAGAGAAGCCTGGGTTTTTCCGTTGATGGTGGCGCAGGGACTGTAGTTGTGTTGCTGGTGTTGGGTGCAGTTCTGGAAGATCTTTTCAAGTTTAGTGAGATGATTTTTTCTGTCCCTGCTGATAGAGCTAAGAAGCAGGAAATACAGCTGACCTTAGTCCTCACTCACTTTATACATCAATATTCTCACTCCCACAGGTTACTAGTATATCATTGGCCAGCTAGTGGCTTGATGATGGCTTTTTTCTAGGCAATATGACCCAAGAGTGCATGGGTTCTCAATTTGGATTTTACAGTTTTATTAAGCCCTTTGAAGTGCATCATTACTTACACAGTCGTACGGCAGATGTACGTAAACGGAGATTTATTGAAAATCGGAAGTCTCTTACGTGAAGACATTCCATTTAGTAATTAAAGACTTCCTGTCTTCCGGTAAGATAGAAGGGACTCGCTCTACACAGGGAGCAACTTTGTGCCTGAGATATACTAGCGATATTTTAGTACTATGCTTTTACTTTGCGCAAGTAAAATTTTAACCCTTGGCTTCATGCCGTTTTGCCAGGAGAAGCCTCTGTTCTGAGACCGTTCATTCGCGACTTACCTAACAGGGGTGTGGTTTACATCAGGGCACTTTTGTGGCCCCATCTGAGCGGCATGAAACCTATACCATTCTGAAGAGCTGGAATAGGACTACAGAATATACGGAGCTTGCTCTGGTTCCCGGCCCAGTTGCGGAGATACAAGCTATGGAATGCAGAGTAATAATTGCACTCCGTGTGTATTATTCTCCACGTGGTTGAACCAAGATTATTTCAGAAGTGAGCTGTGAGTTGTCTTTGCTGTCAGATCTGTTGTCAGTTCTGCACTGAGCGTCAATGGGATGCATACACTCATCTTCCAGCTTGAACAGTGAGTTGCAGCAGTTCTGCGCTATAGTGCATAGGTCTGAACTGTGATTAGTCCTAGTGTATGTGATGCACGTCCAACTGAGGTTACTACACCTGAATAGGACTCTCCTAGCACTTCATGCTAACTCTGCTGTTGCCCTGGTCTCCCCAGGCCTCGGGCCCAGACTTTATTCAGGAGATCCCTGGCACCATAGCTGACACTGTCCCTTGTTGAGAGTCAGTGAGATTCCTGCCATTAATTGGCTCAGTGTATTTAAAAAGCATCTTGCCTTGTCATTTTGAACACACATTGGGCATTGTACTCACACAAAATGATGTAGACCATGAGCAGCAGCTCAAAAGCTATTGCATGGAGTAGGATTCGGTTTGACAATGAGTTGCCTCCCTCATTTGATGCACTGTGGGGGCACTAGCTGGCAGGGAACCTACTGGGTGTCACTACTAGCAGTCCGTGTTAGACGTCACACCGTTTGGTTAAAGGATTGTGGGTGCATGGCAAGGTAGGGTGTGACTGGTTGCCTGAATCAAGTACCAATAAGGGAGCAAAGGGGGTTGTGTTCTATGGCTGCTCGTGTTCAAGTGTCACTACACGTTCTGAATGTGGCCCTGGTTACAGGTGTAAGAAAACTGCTCAAATCCTGTCATTGCTGTAGCAACTGCTGCACCAGGCACATGCTGGAAGAGCTTGTTGAAGTTGAGGGGGAGGAACTGTTGTATGACAGTATGCTCAGATATGCAGATGTGTGGATGGGGGGGATAAGGATGAGTTTTTTTGATTCAGGTGGTGATGAAAGGGAAGAAGACCTCCATAATGACTACGGCTGAACACTACACTCTATTGTGTGGTATTGTTTTGCAGGAAAACATCACTCTTGCTGTGTAAAATGCTGTCTTTCTCATGACTGTACCTCCTAGACACAGCTTGAACCCAGAGGCACTACATATTCTCAGTTTGTGTCATACGTATTTACCATATAATAATGTCCGCATACCAACACTTATATCTCTGTAACAGAAGCTGGAACCAAAAGCACATTCACATATGTTATAGCCCTATCTCTGCTCTACAGAATGGTTTAACTTTCATGGCGCTCAGCCACAGAAAATGCCCTGTAGTGGCGCTACCCTGGGTCAGACACGCAACGATTGAACAGTGTGCGCGCAGCAGGCTCCCCTGTCCAAGCCGTAAAACTCCTAAGCTTGTGACGTTGTATGTTGAGAGCAGATGGATAGGGCTATAAAATCGCTGGCTTGTTTAGCGGATCAGGCAGTTCACTTCTTGAAAAAACGGTCTGTAAAAGAACCGGAAGACAATGGCTCGTTAATTAATGTAAAGAATTTTTGCACGTAGACGTTTTCCGTTTTTCAATAAAAGTCCGTATACGTACATCTGCCGAACGACTGTACACTTCCACATGTAGTAGTACGCCCCAAGGGTTGGGGATTGGCTCTACAAATTTGCTTCTGTGCTTTTTTAAAGGCTAGCTACATGTAGCTCTGCAGAATATTTTTATTGGATACGGTGTATCGTGTGTGTGTGTGTGTGTGTGTGTGTGTGCCCTACACCTTTGTACTTCATAATGTCTATGATGCAGCTACATGTATATACATGTACATACATGCCTCACTAGAGATTGTGCTGAGACAGAGAGGAAATTCAACCAACCCCACCAGTCTTGTAGTGTACAACAGTGGTACCCTTTCTCTATCTGCTTCCTACTCCTTTTTACATGAATACCCTAATACACTATCACTTCCCACTGCAGTTAGTGGAATGTTCTGTTTACCAGGGTACATGTACTTTCTGCCAAACATTATTGCTCTTGCAAAGTGAAAGTGCACAATGCATGTACATTGTATGCACATTACATCTATGCACTACAGGCCCTTTCAAGACACCTGCAGACTTAGTGTGTTATCTCATAGTGCAAAAGTGCACATGTCCTAGAGCAGGGATTCCCTCCCACCATCAGAAATAGTGTTACATGCATGAAGATGCTGTTGGTCCCGATGGTATGTACACAATCATAGTGGGAGGTGCATCTGCCTCAAAATGCCATGGCATCCTCCAACAAGTAACTAGAGGTGGAACATGTAATTACTTCATATGTAGTCGAATTGTCTAGTCTGAAGTAAGCAAGTATTTGGCTATACCATATACCACGTCAGGTACAATGAAATGAGTACAGCTCCCCTCTCCTTACTCTCTGAACCCCCCCCCCCCCCCCCGGCTGAGGGTGTCCTGATTCCATTGTACTGCCCTCCCCCCCCCCCCCCCCACTCACTGGAGAGTCCCATGTTCTCTGGGTCATATTTGACCATGGCTCCGTCAATGGCGAAGAATCTGACAGTCACCTTCTTCTTGACCTTCACCCAGCGCTCGTGGAACCTCCTCATCAGTTCTGAGAGGTCACTGCACACTTTGGCACCCAGCTGAGGGGGAGGAAGTGAGAGGGGGAGGCGGAGGAGGAGGGGAGAAATTCATGATATACTATCAGGGGGTGAAGGATGTTTATATGCATCCCCTTTCAATCATTTTAGGCCCTCCTGGGAGATTTTCAAGTCCCAAGTTATCCCCTTTTATTGGCCTCCTGGGAAATTACACAACATAACACGCGGTGGGGCTTCATTCCACCAACATAACATGAGGTGGGGCTTCAATTATTGACATGCACGCACATATGCAGACTCATAGCTTTTTACTCCTCAAGTTTTTACTCCTAGCAACAAGCTATTTCTTAGCTTTCTCTTTTGAAGTCTTAAAACTATCCGTTGCATTCTTGATCTCCAGAGCAGAGAATTCACATAGCCCTACTTTATAGAATAGAAGCATTTTCTATGTATTGTGCATGGATTAATAATTTAAGCCGCTTGGCAGCCCGTACATCTGCCTTAAATAGTCTCTTCTCAATTATCAGCTAATTCATCATCATTTTGAAACATTTGAAATGCAATAAGTGATTAATGAATGATCAATATGAGTATGAGTATGGCAATGTCCTGGCCAACTACGGTCCAGCGTCTCGACCAAGTACTCTCCAGGTTTAACAAGCCGCTTGCTGCTTCCTCCAGGTTACTGGAGAGCAGCACGTCCATTATTCAGTTGCATTGTCAACCAAGCACAAGAGCACCGTTCTTGATGAAATTATCTTGTAGATCACGCCAGTTCTTTCGTTAGGTGGCACAGGATTCTAACTTTGGTCAGCATTCTTACTGAGTTAAGAAATATCAGGGTATGGATCTGACTAGTATTTATGGAAGAATATCACTGCATGACATTTCCCCTGACATGCATTGTTTGTATAGGACAACAGATACTCCTCCCTACAGTCCAAGTCCTCCTCCATTTTCTCCAATCACCCTACAAAGGATTGATTATCACCTTGTAGATGCACAACTTGCAGCACAAGTGAGTTTTGCTAGATATTTTCTAAGATGACAGTTTTCTGTTTGTGATAATTCACTGATGGTATAGTTACTGTTTATCTATAGAAGTTCGTTACCTTTGGGAAAGTTTTCATTAGCCAGTTCAACATTTGGTCTACCTATAGCTAATTTTGAGACTTTCCAGTATATGTGCAGTAGCTGCAAAATCTTTAAGGGTATACTTGTGCATTAATTTCATGCAGAAATAGAACAAGAAAGTGATGATGAGCACTTCCCTACAATAGACTTGATAAGGACTGATCCTCCTCCAGATCAAAGGCAGGAGACTGAGAGGTAGATTGTACCTCCTTTGCAGCAGCTTTACAACCTGGGATCCTTGACATGATCTTCGAACACCCACAACATATGGAACCACTTTTGGTGGCACACCAATCTCAGCTAAACAAAGGTGTGTTACATTCACTAGTAGGCTCAGTAACAAATGTATTACGCTCATAATTGTATACATAGACTTCCTTAAGACCCTGTTGAAGCCAGCAAATTCAGATACGCACATCAAAGAAAAGGAAGATTATACTTTATGGACTTCTTGGATGGGTGTCAAGGTACTTCACACAAATACACATATTTATGCAAATTAAAGCCATTAAGTAGTTGTAATATTTTTTTAACATCACATATACAGACAGAACTGCAATAATATTGAAGTATCCCTGAAAGACGTACTCATCTTTTTCAGTGGAGCAAATGCTGTACCTCCATTAGGATTTCCTCGGCAGCCATCACTTCATTTTATTCATGGTCCAAGCCCTCTTCCAACAGCATCTACATGCTCCCTGGAACTTCATTTACCAACTGTACACAGTGACTATTCAGCATTTAAAGAGGCCCTGATCACTGGAGTAATGGGCCATGGAGGATTTGGAATGGTGTAAACTGATGAAATGAACTTTCATGTATCAAAGTATTGAGTGTATAATTATGTCAAAATATGAAAAGTGTATTCCCAAATGAAAAATGGTTATTCAAATAAATACCCAGATGAAAGTGTAAACCCAAATAAAAGCTCTATACGTAACTGTATATCCTCCCAAAAAATGTATACCCAAAAGAAAAATGCATACCCAAAATATAAAGTGCATACCCAAACGAAAAATGGATATGTATACCCAAATGTATACCCAAATGAAAAGTGCATACCCAAATAAAATATGTATACCCAAATGAAAAGTGCATACCCAAATGAAATATGTATGCCCAAAGGAAAAATGTATACCCAAATGAAAAGTGCATACCCAAATGAAATATGTATACCCAAATGAAAGTTTTATGCCCAAATGAAATATATATACCCAAATAAAAAGTGTGGACCAAAATGTACATACTCAAAAAATAATTGTATGCCCAAATGAAAAGTGTGAGTTAAAATACATATACCCAAATGAAAAGTGTGCACTGAAATATATGTACCTGAATAAAAAGTGCATGCCTAGCCTCGTCCCCAGGCTCTCTTTTCTTTGTGCGAGGGGCGGGGAAAAAGAGAGCCTGGTATCCACTGTCTGCGCATGCTCGAAAATTACCCAGATTTTGGGTAATCGTATACCATTGTATATTACCGTGAAATTTTACAGTAATCTAATCCGTATACTTACCAATGTTCGTGTCACGTACGACGATGGCTGCTTTGACCGTCGACAGCGAGTTCTCTTCTGCTGTCAAGCACTCCCTTTCCTGTCTTGGTATGGGCGATCTTGTTTTGAAGAAAGGGCAATTAGACGCCATGCAATATGTCTACGAGGGAAAGGACGTATTTGTGTGGCTCCCTACTGGATATGGGAAGTCCATCACGTACCAGACGCTTCCCTTTCTGTTCGACTACAAGTTGCGTAGAACAAAGTCGCCACCTCCTACTCAGAGTGTTGTGTTAGTCGTGTCTCCTCTTGTGTCACTGATGGTAGACCAGACTAGGAAGCTGACAGAATCGGGTGTACAAGCTGGTATTTTAAGTGGAAACACTGGTGTCGACAAAGAACTGCTGGCGTCCGATGGAGGCATTGCACATGGACAGTATAGACTATTGTTTAGTGCACCTGAGGCTCTGCTGAGTTCTGACAGATGGCGACATAAGCTCATTGAACCACCACTGTGCAATCAAGTAGTAGCAGTTGCCGTGGATGAGGCCCACTGTGTGTACAAGTGGTAAGCATACATGTACTTGGCTGTATTGTTTGCATGAGGAGTTCGGTTTAATGAAGGATCTGGGATAAGGAATACTGTTGTAAATGCTTTTAATGTCTCTTGTTCATTCATGTATAGGAGTTCTGACTTCAGGCCTTGTTTTGATCGACTCCATAATTTGAGAGCTTTTGTTCCAAGTGGCACACCCTTTTTGGCCTTGACTGCTACTGTCACCAGAACCATGCGTGCCTCAATAATTCGGAGTCTAGATATGAAGTTATATCTTTGTCTCCAAACCGGCCTAACATATTTTATGCAGTACTACAACGCACCAATGTAGAATCTGATTTTCACGAACTGATACTAGATCTCAAGAAGAACAGTGCTCTTACCAGCAGAGTTATTGTGTACTGTCGTTCACTCAACATGTGTGCTACCTGTATGCCCATTTCCTTCACTGCTTGGGTGATCAGAGTTACTATCCCAGTGACGCTGAACAGATCAGTGATAACAGGTTGTTTGGTATGTTCCATTCCAACACACCTGACCACAATAAGCAGGTGATTTTGAGGAGCCTGGCTAAGAGTGATGGTGTTGTCAGAGTTGTCTTTGCTACAATGGCCCTTGGTATGGGTGTGGATTTTGTTGGACTGAACACCATCATCCATTACGGTGCACCGCGCTCACTAGATGACTACTTTCAAGAATCAGGAAGGGCTGGACGTAGTGGTGACTTCGCAACATCTACAGTGTATTGGTGCCCTATAGATGCTCCACTAAGGAAGAACTCAAGCAAGCCACATGACGTAGAAGTGAATTTGGTGAGTGTAGTGAATTTACGTGGGGAGTGTAGGCGTTGTCAACTTATTGACTACTTTGACTGTTCACTTGTGAAAACCTTGCCCAGACGGGATCCACTAACTTGCTGTGATGTGTGTGTTCAAATCCATACACCTGAACTACAGAAGTTGACGTTGGATGATTAGCACTATGTTAGTGGTATGTGTATATACATGTAACTACGGATCTTCCTCATCAGATTGTGTTGATTCATCATCAGGTGCATCTTCTTCCATTGTTGCTATACATTTCAGTTGCTGTTTTACCCTGTTTTTATCCATGAATCCATACTTCCCCAATTTAGGGTTTGCAACGGGTTGAGTGACATGTTAGGGAAACTAGTATATTTTCATCCAACGACAACACCCAGCAAGTTTCTTCTTAGCACTGTGTTCACTACCAGTTTGATGTCCTCCGTGTTTGATCGTCCTGTGTGTGAAGTTGACTCTGGATGGATGCAACACTCACTGTCAAACCTGATGGCGATGTTATTGAGTGTTGTTATAATGACCTAGCTACTCTGGTGGATGACTGTTCTGAGAAGTTTGACCCCATGTTATGGACTGTATCCATCAACGAACTCCATTGCCAGAGCAGCAAAGTGACAGAGTTGTCGTGAATAGTTGTGGACAGCATCATATGTTTCAGGTACGTGGTGGTGTAGTAGTGCATCAGGAATGATTGTACACTTGTCTACTACCTTTATAGCCAAGTCGACTACATAATCACGCTTCTCCTTTTGTGACATTGTTTTCAGGGAAGGAGTAGCAAGTGTACTGTCAGGACTAGGTAATCCCATTTCAAGGCATGCAGCAGCTATGATGTGACCTTTGAAGATGGTGATCAGAGCATCAGAACATGCATGAAAGTCCTTTTTGGGAATCTTAGCCTTTGGTAGTCGGCCTAGTAAGCTACACAAGTGGCCCATTGTACCATGATCCCGGCTGCTGCTTCTGAACAGTATCTTCCATATCACCTATGTATACACAATAACATGTCTAGGTAATTGATCACACCATGAAAAATCACTCATAGTATACATCAATATAGGACTTACTAATAAGGCTAACTTAACGTCAAGTAACACCACTAACAAGGGGAAAACACACATACACACATACATACACACATACACACACACCTACCCCTAGAAAGCTCTGGAGAGTGTGCCAGTCCTCAACTACTGGTTCCAGAAGATCCAAACGATCCTCTTGTGTGTCACCATCCATGACATGTTTTAGCACATCTCTGTCGCTCACAGGTGAGCTGGTCACCACCCGAAAGTACAGTTGAATTGTGGTCTTCCAAATATCTTTGCTGTGTTTTCATGATTGATAACATGTCAGCATTTGATATCTCGTTCTTGTGTAGAACATCTAACACCACCACCTCCGATTTTCTGCACATACTAGAACTGTACTGATGATATATGTGGGGCACTAATTTCGCTACACATGATAGCTCCTTGATGTTCTCACATAGTATACGACTTACCATTATCACCAGGTTTTTCTTTAGTTGTAACACATCAGAAGAGGATGGAAGGTACACAGAAGTGGGCAGTCTGGCAAGATCAGGGAGTACAACAGCACTGTCACTGGAGGTGGTCACTTGACTGTGAAGAGCCATCAGGATGTACATGTGGTGCAATGTGTCATGGTGATCAGATCTAACTTCCCTAACAGTCACACGGCGGTCTACATTGTCACCAACAAATTTGAAGGTGTAGCCTTCCCTTATCCACTGCTGTAGTGGTCTAGTGTGACGTTGGCTGATGTCTTCAACAGCTCGCAGTACAGCAGGGTAACTTATGCATACATTCAAATGATTGAGTCTCTTGTACACCTAGTAGCAAGCAAAAATTATTTGATATACGCATACATACATTTATGCACTAATAGATGGCCCCACCTTGCTTTGTACATGTGACACCTTGCTTTGTACATGTGACTTGTACAGAAGTAAACCAATGACTGACTGAAGACCACACATCTCTCTGTTACGCTCCTTTAGAAGTACTGCAATTGCCATGCAAACACCTGGGAGGTGACAAGAGCCTTGCTTGGTGACATTCCGGTGATCACTGTGACTAACTATGGCATTCAACAGAGAGTGAAGTACAGGGCAGTTGGAACTAAGCTCTTCCGTACTCCATGTGAAATCCTCGAGACTGTCTACTACAATCTTTCGGAAAGGAGGTGGGTTAGCTGTGGTCCCTTTACGACAGAGCATACTGCACTCTCTGTTGATGTGGTCAATTGCAATGGGCAAGATGTGCTTCGTAAAGTCATGCTGGTCTGCGGTGGTGACTTGACCACTTGCACCACTACATTCACTACATGTTGGAGATGGTATGTCCTGTTGATATATATATATACATGTATATCATAACTACCTGATACAAAGCAGTAGATAAATGTAGGTGTACAGATGTTTACCTTAGTAACATTGGAGACGACTGGTGTCAGACTGGTATTTCCTATTAGTAACATACATAAAATATTAATCATTCATTCTTACTTGTTTATTTGTTACAGACCTGTTTTGTCTGGACAACTGTTGGATTCAAGAGTGGGTGTGCAATTGTTTGAAGCAAAACACCCTGTGCTGCCACTTTCATCTTGGTTCGATTCCGACAGGGCTGAACAATAATGTATTTGTGTATGTGTGTACTCACTATTCTCTGGAAACAGTTGCTTGCTGCCAGACAACCTCTTAGCTAATGGCCTTGATCTGGAAGTGTGTGGTGAAACACCAGTGGCACTGCTTGTGTTCTTAGGTCTCTTTCTGGACCCAACAGTGTCACACAATCTATCGTAGCTACTCTTTGCAGTAGCTCTAAGACTAGCTAGCTTGGTCTCAATGGCTAGCACCTGTCTTATGCAAGAACGGCAATCCATCGCCTTATACGACAGGAATGCTAAGCAATGCACTAATTCTGCCTGCCAAATCGTTCCCACAACTATTACTACTAAATAAATTCACGCAGTGAGTGGGCTGAAGACTGCACATACAGAGACAACACCTGCGAGCCATGGTTTCTTTGATGCGGTACACGCACGCGACATCCGTATACTCTACCTGCGATGATCGTTACATTTCTCCGTGTATTGTCTACGTGACACAATAGAATAAACGGTGTATTATACGGAAAATAAACGGTAATTTTCGAGCATGCGCAGACAGTGGATACCAGGCTCTCTTTTTCCCCGCCCCTCCCACAAAGAAAAAGAGAGCCTGGGGACGAGGCTAGTGCATGCCCTAATTTAGCGGATATGGTGTAATTTTGACACTGTTCTCCCTCCATATAATTGAGTTGGGAGGTCAAAGGTGTACCGTATTTATTGCATGCACTTTACGTGGAAGTCATTGGCAACCACTGGGGACACCACAAGCTGACCACTTCTGTCAACCTATACTGGACACCTTGTCAAGAATGCACTGCCCCAGCCTTCAGTATCTAGTCATAGCCCCTGATCTAAATGTACAAAAGATCTTTAACCCACTGTCCCAGTTCTCAAGGCTGAACATCTAGGTGTCCTCTGTTGTGTGTGTGTGTGTGTGTGTGTGTGTGTATGTGTGTGTGTGTGTGTGTGTGTGTGTGTGTGTGTGTGTGTGTGTGTGTGTGTGTGTGTGTGTGTGTGTGTGTGTGTGTGTGTGTGTGTGTGTGTGTGTGTGTGTGTGTGTGTGTGTGTGTGTGTGTGTGTGTGTGTGTGTGTGTGTGTGTGTGTGTGTGTGTGTGTGTGTGTGTGTGTGTGTGTGTGTGTAAGAGAGTTTTGATAGTATGTGAGCACTAACCTGTATGTGTATGTGAGGGGAATAAGAAGAGGGGAAGGAGGGAGAGTGGTGGGTAAAATGGAGACACAAACCCTAATGTTTAGTCCATTGGTGCATCATGTCGTTGGACCATGCAGGGATTGCACGCGCACGCACACACACACACACACACACACACACACACACACACACACACACATACACACACATTGTGAGATTTCACATTTGATTACAGCGTTTAATCTAGACATGTGCCCTTGAGGGGGCAAAATTAAATAATTGTAGAGACTTAGGGGGGCACATTTGGCAGGGCAGGAGATGGATTGTTGATGGTGTCATGTGTGAGGGGGGCAGCTGAAATCCCTGGGGGGGGGGGCATTTGCACCCCTGTGCCCCCCATGGATTAAACCCTGGATTAGGTCTTCTGAATCTGGAAAATGGTCAATTGACACTTCCACCTGGTTTGGGATAGTGTACATGCTGGGTTTCTTTTAGCGTTGTTCCCAGGCCTTTCTTGCAGTAACAGTTAACCCCTGTCCTAGTCACAGTATTGCTCAAAATGACAGGAAATTAATGTAAGGCATCCTCTAAGCAGTTTAGATAAAGGCTTAGTAGTACATTTATTGGAGGCAGCAATAAAGTCTCCCATAAGGCTGTTTAGGAAGCCAGTTAAAGGATGGTAAAAATCTTAGTACAGGCTCTACCTCAACGTTCCTCTAGCTGGGAGAGTTATACAATTTTGTATTTCTCACCGTAGTTTTGCTGTGCTATTTCAGCATTTAGCATAAACACACCTTGAAGCACCTGTAGAGTATAACATTTACATCAGGCCCAATTTTACTACTAATTCCATTTTACACCTATCAGTCCACACCCTGCGTGTACATGTACACACTATAAACCACCAATTTCCTGTTTGTGTGTCCTACTGCTTGGTGTAATTTTAGGGTGCACTCTGTGTTCATGAGAGGTTGTTGGGGTGTGTGTGTGTGTGTGTTAATTATTAGTGAGTTTGTCACTTCTTCCTTTTTCCTTTGCCTCGTTTTCTATACTGGACAAGTATTTATAGGTACTAGAGGAGGAGGAATAAGAAGAGTGGGAGTTGTAGAAGAGAATCAGAGGGAGTTCAACTCTGACTGGTTTGCCAGCCTTCAGACGTGGCCTCCCATTTTTAATAGTTGCCTGTGTGTTGGAGGTGAGGTGTGCCGTGGGAGGGTGAGAAAATGAGTCAACTAAGGCCCACTCACACCCTTCTATGGTATATTTCACATCCTACATACATCGACAAAACAACATATACATGGTGGGTAAGGGAAAAATTGTGCAGCTGTTGTAAGTCACTATTTCTTCTAGGCAACCCTCTCTGCTGGGAAGGTGACTAAAGACTGTTGCACCTATCAACACTTCTAACAGGTAGGGAATGGACGTGCACATTCACGGTGTTGTCAGTAATAAACTCAAGAGGTTTATTGTCATAATGGTCTATTACATGAGAGACTCAGATCAGTCCTATATTGTCGATATGTATATGTTATGGAACATGCGGCGTACGTCTTCCCTTAATGCACATGCATAACAAAGCTCAGGTTGTGCGTGGTCTCACTCACCCCATGATGCTCGTAACTAGTAATGTTGACATATGGAACATAGGCAGTTGCTCAATTTATAGTGGTATTTGTGTGTAATGTTGTGGGTGTTCTTGGGTACCTCTGTACATACATGTACACACCATACCTGTATTAGGTCTGAATCAAGGGCAATTACGTACCAAGACATCATACACTTCACCACTCTGCATGAGTAGGCATATCTTAAATAAGGACACTAATGCACCACAGACATTTAGTGATGCTTGGTGATGGTGTGGATTGGGAAGTGTAAAATCTTGTTTTCATCTAACCTGTGCCACAAAGAGTGTAACCATGGTGTCACAGGAGTGATGGATGTAAAATGTCAAATAGTCTCAGGCAAGCAATGCTGTATGTCACCAACAAAAGTTTCACTAAGAGTGAAAATTATATGATGGTAAAGCTTAGATCAACATTGTGATAACATCTCTGTAAACAATGTATATTTTTTAAAAAAAAATAGCCTCAGGCAAGCATAAAAATGACAGGAGACAAGTAAATAAAAATTTAGGAAATTTGAAAGGAAATATAGGGATTGCATAAAAGGAACGGAGACAAGATTGGGACACAGACATGTTATGAAATATCAATGTACCCATAATGTTACGTTGATATTTCATAACATGTCTGTGTCCCAATCTTGTCTCCATTCCTTTTGCAATCCCTATATTTCCTTTCTAATTTCCTAAATTTTTATTTACTTGTAATATTATGAATACTCTCATCACTAGACAGCATATAAAAACTAGTACATTATCTTTTGGGTAATGATACATTCTCAAGCCACATTCTGTTTGATGCTGTTTATGGTGTATAGTCTTACAGCAACAGGAGCCTGTAGACTACACACTGTTACTAGTACATAAGATGTGTACATAAGATGTCTGTGTTAGAGAGCCATTTATGTACTAATGACACTAAGAAATAGTGTGTGGTTTACAGGCTCCTGTTGCAGGCAGTAAGACCAGGTATATAGTGTGTTCAAGGAGTACTTCATATGGGTTCTCAATTCAGATGCTACAGTTTTGTGCCCTTTGAACACTTCCCACATCCCTATCACTGTAGCAATACTGGGGTTCAGATTTTATAGCCTCACTCCAGGAGCACTCGATGAGGGTGCATCCCCTACTGGCTACATGTAATTATGTACATGTTGGCCTACACCCTTATGCTTATTTATATATGTACGCATGTCTATACTACAACCAGTGTAGGATTGGCTAGTTTCACAAAAGTTGGATCTGTTTCGAGGCTAGCTAGCTCATGTTGAACCATGGACCACTTTACGTACATGCACTGCTTTCTGGGTGACGCTCATACCAACTGAGCTACCGAGGCAGCTCAGCCGGCTGGGCTGAAATCACATATACAAAGCACGACAAAGCAACCAAAGCCTCACATAACCGGAGATAAACAAACCTAGTATAAAGGATGTACAAGATGCATATGTACATATAAGAGCACAGTGAATTCTACACAAGTGGTACTCAGCTCGCCTAATAAGAGGGTGAAACTGCAGTGTATGGGAGAATGATGGAATGGGCTAAATGAGTATTTTCATACCACCCTACATTGACTCTCTAATAGTGATAAGACAGGAAAAATTAGAGTGTCAAATATATATTATATTTTGTTACATAGGTCATAATGATAAGACACTCCAATTCAATCATATCTCTACGTACAGGTAGGCAGAAGTATTGGTATGAAGGTGTAGGACATGTACATCAAGAACAAGAGGTCTCCCAGTAACAGAGCAACTAGCCATAGCCACCCAACACATGCATCCAGTACACACCACATCTATCACACAGTACGGTGGTACTGTGTATATAGGGATTGCTATGGTCTATCCCCATTGAAAACCATATATAAGGTTTTCATCACTTCCACTTTCAGTTTGCTACACCTACTGGACTTCTGTTAACATGAATGTGTAACTATACCTATAAACTAACTGTGATATATAAAATGGTATAATTTGATGCATGAGAAAGGTGTTAAATTAACAAAAGTCCATTTTGTAAATTCTTCATCTTCTTCCGCTTTAACAGGTGTAACTCACTAACGGTAACTTATCTAAACATGAAACTTGGTACAGTGATGTAGTTCCACTGTGGGTAGTACATCGTCATGTTAAAAATTTTGTAAACAATGTACTTCTTGTAAAATAAACAAAAATAGCCAACGTGTTCCATTTTAAATAGGCAAATGGTGTGACCACCAAATATAGAAAAAAAAGCAACATTTTTGTTAATTAACTTATACAAAATATGCTCTGCACTTTGGCTAAAGTTCCTATCAATTCCTTAAATTTCACCTTCACTTTTATGGCTGCATTTGGATGTGTAGGAAAATTTCCTGCACTTTTCTTCAAAATTACAACAAAGTGTAGGAACCATGTATCCTACACTTTTAAAGTGAAGGGTTGATTTTCATTAAAGTGCTCTGTGATTTAAGATTTCCAATAGAAACAACTGTTTCCTATTTATTTTGGAACATGTTAGCCTCAGGCCATGTATTATTAATGGGGCCACACAATCCTATATCTGACTAATGAAAGCCCTGCTAAATGTGAAATTTTGTATGATAGTATAGTTTAATACTCCAATGATCAATGTTGTGATAAAATCTCTGTAAACAATGTAAATCTTGTAATATAACAACAAATAGCCTCAGGCAAGGATTATTGTATCTCACTAACAAAAGCTCCACTAAATGTAGAAATTGGCATGATGGTAAAGTGTAATACACCAATGATCAACGTTGTGATAAGATCTCTGTAAACAATGTAAATCTTGTAATATAACAACAAATAGCCTCAGGCAAGCATTAATATATCTCACTAACAAAAGCTCCAGTAAATGCAGAAATTGGTATGATGGTGAAGCTTGATACCCCAAAGATCAACATTGTGATAAAATCTCTGTAAACCATGTAAATCTTGTAAATAGCCTCAGGCAAGTATTACCTATCTTACTAACAGAAGCTCTACTAAATGTGGAAATTGGTGGGATGGTAAAGTGTACTACAACAATGATCAACGTTGTGATAAGATCTCTGTAAACAATGTAAATCTTGTAGTATAACCTCAGGCAAGCATTACTGTATTTCACTAACAAATGCTCCAGTAAATGTGGAAATTGGTATGATGGTAAAACTTAATACCCCAAAATTGTGATAAATCTCTGTAAACAATGTAAATCTTGTAATATAACAACAAAATAACCTCAGGCAATAGTTAGATATATCTCACTAACAAAAGTAGCACTAAATGTAGAAATTGATGTGGTGTTAAGGCAATATTAATGTTGAGATAAAATCTTGTAATCTTGTAAATAGTAGCCCCAGCTTTGTATATTTCATTAACAAAAGCTTCACAAAATGTAAAATTGGTACAATATAATACACAAACAATTGATGTTGCGATAAAAATGTTAGATAGTATCTCTATTATCTAATACGTTAGCTACCAAGTAACTACTTGTAAATATATAGTGTGCTGTGCTCCTAATAATTGTGTACCACTTAATTTGTAGACAGGCATGGATTTTGCTAAGTGACCACAGAACTCAATGACCAATGACGAAGGGCTGAACAGTCATACACCAACATTCAGGCCTGGTACAGCAGCCTTTGCTCAACAACACGTGCACACACACACACACACGAATTGAAAACAAGCAAACAATGGAATTCATTATCTGTCTCTTGTCCTTTATGAGTGTATACATGGAAAAACACGTGTATAGCACACTAGCCAAGAAGAAAAGAAACCAACCTAGAAACATAACCTCAACAAATACACATAAGACAACAACATACATTGGACCAGGACACACTGCATGCCCAGAACTGAGGGGGGGGGTGGTTGAAGATCTTTTCTCCTGGGCTGTAGTACATACCTGAGCAAGCTCTTGCTAGTACATGTAATTTTCCACCCTCAGGTACATGTATGTGTGTATATATATGCCAGTGAATTTTGCTGTGGAAGGGCGAGGGACTAAAGGGCTCTGTTGTGTCCACTCTCATCCTTCCATGGTGTAGTCCACATCCCTGCATACATCCCTCCATACTACATGAAAATAGACGTGTATAGCACACTAACAGATAACGTACAGAAAGAGTAACAAGGAAGAAAGGAACCAACCCATTAACATGGACCAACCAACACCCCCCTCCCCCTCCCTCTCTTTACCACACACACACACACACACACACACACACACACACACACACACACACACACACACACACACACACACACACACACACACACACACACACACACACACACACACACCACCCCCCACACCACACACACACACACACCACACACACACACACACACACACACACACACACACACACACACACACACACACACACACACAACATAGGACACCTAGATGTTCAGCCTTGAGAACTGGGACAGTGGGTTAAAGATCTTTTGTACATTTAGATCAGGGGCTATGACTAGATACTGAACAATTTGGGGAGGCTGGGGCAGTGCAGAACTGGGACAGTGGGTTAAAGATCTTTTGTACATTTAGATCAGGGGCTATGACTAGATACTGAACAATTTGGGGAGGCTGGGGCAGTGCATTCTTGACAAGGTGTCCAGTATAGGTTGACAGAAGTGGTCAGCTTGTGGTGTCCCCAGTGGTTGCCAGTGACTTCCACGTAAAGTGCATGCAATAAATACGGTACACCTTTGACCTCCCAACTGGTTCGCAATCAATCGCAGGAGAAAAACCTTCATGTCTTACAAAACCACACAAATAACAAAAACCCACACAAATAAAAACTATCCTACTTACAAAAAATTACAAAAGCTATCCTAGGTTCTTGGATTGATAAAGTTCTCTTGAAGGGTCGGATATCCGAAGGTCCTACTCGAAGGGACCAACAGCAAAGTTCGTGCACGTGGTTGATCCACGGCCGGACGGGGTGATTCTATAATACTTCCCTGCTGTGTTCTGGGGTGGCCCCCCAAAATTCCACTGATACACGTCGAGGTTCTGCTGAAAGAGATCAGCTACATGGCCTTTCAGCTCATGAAATACTCCGTGTTGACGGTTTCTAAAACGGTCCTGGGTTAAACTATCCGGAGTCATCCCGCATGCTAGACCCAAAGCATCTAAAAATGCAGTAAAATTGGCGTAGCTCGCCTGTGCAGTTGCACCCGCCGCAGGCAGTGCGGGCAGTCCTGAGAAAGGAGCAGGGCCGGCACCGGTGGCCGTCATAATATTGTGTATACTACCGGCATCCGAAAAAATAATTAAGACTGCCGGGTCATCGTCTCCATCGTCTGGAGGAGGCTCCTCGATCGCGAAGGGTTTGCCGTCGGGTCCCGCATCGGCAAGTGGTTCAGATCCGGGGGTTGGGGGTGACCCGGGTGGGCCGTCGACGGCGAGGGAGTCTTGTATTGCACTTTCGATTTGCTGCTCCATCTCAGAAAGTACAGTCTTGAGTGTTTTATCGGTCTTTTATGCGCAGCAGTAGCTCAAATCTAGTTTGGGCGGTTTGACCGGTTTTGACTTAGTAGACCACACCCCGGCCGACGACCAGTATCGCGTGATAATTTTTTTGCTGACACAGCAACCTATCTTCCTTGAAAATACGTGGCGTGATGTGGCATTTTCCAGTGTCTGCTGAAGCAACGCAAAGCAAGGATCCCCAAAGGCTAGTAGCCAGTTGTACGTATACCTCAAGAAAAAGAATCGAACTCGGGCGAACACCTACTGTTCCAGCGACTTACAGCGGGAAATTGTAGAGGTCCTTTAGCACTCGCGGACATGACACAAAGAGTTCATCAACCACTCTACCCCATGTTTTCCTCTGTCTACCTCTATGAGGCTTAGTTTCCAGCTTAGTTTCCCATTCCAAATAATAACATTTCTTACAAGGTCACATCTCACTTCGGTTTGATTGAGTGTCTTACTACGTATCAAAAAAGGCTGAACATTAATTTAACATGCATTTTTCCCAATCATATTATTTGGTACACTTCATATTGAAAGTGATATTTTATACACATTTGAATGGACACATGACACAGAAGAAACACAAATGTATATGTGACAGGCACTGCACATACCGTAACATATGTGCTTCTAATTTTGCGTGTGCACTTTCCGCTTGCCAACAATGCATATCATTCAACTAGTATATGGTTTTAATGGGGATAGACCATAGCAATCCCTATATACACAGTACTATACTGTGTGATATATATGTACTTATAGCCCTTGCTAGCAATGTACAATGTAGGTGGTTGCTAAGACTTCAGCACTCCAGGAAGTGTGAGGGTCTGGTGTGACTGTGTTGATATATCAAGGTGTCATGCCATAAATAGCTTGATTTTCGAGTGTGAGCAATAACTAGGAGAGCTCCTAAATGTAGGCCAATGCGTATTGGAGCAGCTCAACACACTACTGCCTGCAACAGGAGCCTGTAAACCACACACTATTTCTTAGTGTCATTAGTACATAAATGGCTCTCTAACACAGACATCTTATGTACACATCTTATGTACTAGTAACAGTGTGTAGTCTACAGGCTCCTGTTGCTGTAAGACTATACACCATAAACAGCATCAAACAGAATGTGGCTTGAGAATGTATCATTACCCAAAAGATAATGTACTAGTTTTTATATGCTGTCTAGTGATGAGAGTATTCATAATATTACAAGTAAATAAAAATTTAGGAAATTAGAAAGGAAATATAGGGATTGCAAAAGGAATGGAGACAAGATTGGGACACAGACATGTTATGAAATATCAACGTAACATTATGGGTACATTGATATTTCATAACATGTCTGTGTCCCAATCTTGTCTCCGTTCCTTTTATGCAATCCCTATATTTCCTTTCAAATTTCCTAAATTTTTATTTACTTGTCTCCTGTCATTTTTATGCTTGCCTGAGGCTATTTTTTTTTAAAAAATATACATTGTTTACAGAGATGTTATCACAATGTTGATCTAAGCTTTACCATCATATAATTTTCACTCTTAGTGAAACTTTTGTTGGTGACATACAGCATTGCTTGCCTGAGACTATTTGACATTTTACATCCATCACTCCTGTGACACCATGGTTACACTCTTTGTGGCACAGGTTAGATGAAAACAAGATTTTACACTTCCCAATCCACACCATCACCAAGCATCACTAAATGTCTGTGGTGCATTAGTGTCCTTATTTAAGATATGCCTACTCATGCAGAGTGGTGAAGTGTATGATGTCTTGGTACGTAATTGCCCTTGATTCAGACCTAATACAGGTATGGTGTGTACATGTATGTACAGAGGTACCCAAGAACACCCACAACATTACACACAAATACCACTATAAATTGAGCAACTGCCTATGTTCCATATGTCAACATTACTAGTTACGAGCATCATGGGGTGAGTGAGACCACGCACAACCTGAGCTTTGTTATGCATGTGCATTAAGGGAAGACGTACGCCGCATGTTCCATAACATATACATATCGACAATATAGGACTGATCTGAGTCTCTCATGTAATAGACCATTATGACAATAAACCTCTTGAGTTTATTACTGACAACACCGTGAATGTGCACGTCCATTCCCTACCTGTTAGAAGTGTTGATAGGTGCAACAGTCTTTAGTCACCTTCCCAGCAGAGAGGGTTGCCTAGAAGAAATAGTGACTTACAACAGCTGCACAATTTTTCCCTTACCCACCATGTATATGTTGTTTTGTCGATGTATGTAGGATGTGAAATATACCATAGAAGGGTGTGAGTGGGCCTTAGTTGACTCTCATTTTCTCACCCTCCCACGGCACACCTCACCTCCAACACACAGGCAACTATTAAAAATGGGAGGCCACGTCTGAAGGCTGGCAAACCAGTCAGAGTTGAACTCCCTCTGATTCTCTTCTACAACTCCCACTCTTCTTATTCCTCCTCCTCTAGTAGCTATAAATACTTGTCCAGTATAGAAAACGAGGCAAAGGAAAAAGGAAGAAGTGACAAACTCACTAATAATTAACACACACACACACACACACACCAACAACCTCTCATGAACACAGAGTGCACCCTAAAATTACACCAAGCAGTAGGACACACAAACAGGAAATTGGTGGTTTATAGTGTGTACATGTACACGCAGGGTGTGGACTGATAGGTGTAAAATGGAATTAGTAGTAAAATTGGGCCTGATGTAAATGTTATACTCTACAGGTGCTTCAAGGTGTGTTTATGCTAAATGCTGAAATAGCACAGCAAAACTATGGTGAGAAATACAAAATTGTATAACTCTCCCAGCTAGAGGAACATTGAGGTAGAGCCTGTACTAAGATTTTTACCATCCTTTAACTGGCTTCCTAAACAGCCTTATGGGAGACTTTATTGCTGCCTCCAATAAATGTACTACTAAGCCTTTATCTAAACTGCTTAGAGGATGCCTTACATTAATTCCTGTCATTTTGAGCAATACTGTGACTAGGACAGGGGTTAACTGTTACTGCAAGAAAGGCCTGGGAACAACGCTAAAAGAAACCCAGCATGTACACTATCCCAAACCAGGTGGAAGTGTCAATTGACCATTTTCCAGATTCAAAAGACCTAATCCAGGGTTTAATCCATGGGGGGCACAGGGGTGCAAATGCCCCCCCAAGGTTTTCAGCTGCCCCCCTCACACATATGACACCATCAACAATCCATCTCCTGCCCTGCTAAATGTGCCTCCCTAAGTCTCTACAATTATTTAATTTTGCCCCCTCAAGGGCACATGTCTAGATTAAACGCTGTAATCAAATGTGAAATCTCACAATGTGTGTGTGTGTGTGTGTGTGTGTGTGTGTGTGTGTGTGTGTGTGCGCGCGCGTGCAATCCCTGCATGGTCCAACGACATGATGCACCAATGGACTAAACATTAGGGTTTGTGTCTCCATTTTACCCACCACTCTCCCTCCTTCCCCTCTTCTTATTCCCCTCACATACACATACAGGTTAGTGCTCACATACTATCAAAACTCTCTTACACACACACGCACACGCACACGCACACGCACACGCACGCACACGCACACGCACACACACACACACACACACACACACACACACACACACACACACACACACACTGTATGCAGCTAGTTAATGTTCTAATGTGGAAATGCCAATTGTTCGTCGTCGTCTTCTTCAGTTCAAACGGCCTACTGTGAAACTGGGGTTAGTAATCGCTCTAATTCTTTCACAAAAATCATTTATACCGGAGCGTGCATGATCCTCGATGCACAAAATCTTCATACCTTCTCCCAATGCCATCAAACTCCAGGTCTGCAGCTTAGTTTTAGACGCCATTTTCTTTTTTGGTCACGTGCTGAACACGTGAAGTTAGTTTAGTGCTCCAGTGCCAGTGTAGATCTACATCAACCTGTTTCGAGCGCTGTATCGTCTTTTTTTGGATATACGTTGCTCCTTTGTTTCTTTAAACGATTAACTTAAAGTTAAAGTGCAGCATGCATGCAGACAAAGGCAGGGGATGATAGCATGCAACAATCATAGCATGCGTAACTCCATATCCCTAAATCTGTAAATACTAAAAGGGGTTACGCATGTTATGATTGTTGCATGCTACCATCCCCTGCCTTTGCCTGCATGCTGCACTTTGACCTTGTTTCTATGCTTTTTGGCACTTCAATCCTTTCAACATTTTAGTGAAAATGTTTTTACACTTTACACATATAGTCCTGCTTCACAGAAGCCATCTATGTACATGTACTAATGACCCACACAGGCTCCTGTTGCAAAGGTGCTGAAATATGCTATTGTGTTATCTGACCTCAGGTTTTG
Source organism: Theonella swinhoei (assembly GCA_963970385.1). Lineage (NCBI taxonomy): Eukaryota > Metazoa > Porifera > Demospongiae > Tetractinellida > Theonellidae > Theonella > Theonella swinhoei. The sequence continues at coordinate 9,823,959 of OZ019948.1, read as the reverse complement.
TAGAATGAAGCTGGGTTGTAGCAGGGATACTCCATCTACGCTTGATCAGATTCAGTGAGGTGTCTCTGTTCCAGAAGTTGACATGGGTTCAGTGCAGATGAAGGAATATTATAGTCATACAGCCAAGTAACAGAATACAGAGATCTATTGAAAGATATAAAGTAGTTTATGTGACCACATCCCAAGTGAATGCGATTTATATTTGCAGTATTGTCAGTATACAACATCCATGTACACTGTACTGTATTCTAGCTTTTCAAATGCACATGTGCAGGCAGTAGGGTCAAGAATACATGTACATACATCTATGCATGTATCATACACTCTGAAACAGACTGTAAGAGTACCTATGAAAACTTGTATATGGAGTGAAGAGAAAATGCTCACGTGCTCTCATACACAAGATATAGAGTGCACACACAAGGCTACCCCAGACACCACCACTCTAGCTTACACATGTACATGTAGGTCAACAAGTCTTTACCTGACAGAGATCCGAGATATCAGCTTCCAGTAGTGCTACCACTGGCACCAGCACTGTCACTCATAGCAGCAACATGATTCTTGCTACTATACTGGCTCCTTAGCAAACGCGTGCCTGCGTAGTCTGTTTATTCCCGTCAATTCTTCCAATTATTCTATCATTATGCTCAGTGCATGTGGAGTCCAATTATTATGCCAGCATAATCACCTCACCCCTAGGTGTAGGGACGGTACCTACATTGTACTAGGTAATGTCATTGAAAAAGCAAAGTGAGTCATATATATATATATTAGAGAGTCGGTAGACTCTCTATGTAGGGATGGCGCAGAGAGGACACGCCCATTTTTATTTATAGAATGGCCCAGAACTCCCAAACGCGGCAGTTACAAACCCTTTTAGACACGTACACGTACTCTACGAGTGATTCTGTATCCGCTAAGATCCTCGAAGTACGTAAAATACACAGCTACAATGACTTACGGAAAGTGGCCAAACCGCACTTTTGTTCATCTTCTTCTTCTTCAATTGAACTGGCCTACCGCAAAAGTGGCACAAGTATTCTACTTGGTTTTTACATGAAACGACTCCTTTCAGTTTTTTTGTGTGATCCTTGACCAAGAGAATCTTCGTAACTTCACTCGCAAGTGTAAATCAAGAACTTCCTTATTTGTTCAACTGTTGGAAGCCATTTTCTATCTGTGCACGTGCATTCCACGTTTCATATAAAGGTGGGGCTCAAGTGCACGCGCAGGAGTAGAAGGGGTGGGGCTCGTGAGAACACAAACCATCAGAGTCGGTAGACTCTCTATGTAGGGATGGCGCCGACACGCCTGTTAAGCCCTAACAACTGTAACGGCTCAGAACTCTCGAACGCAGCAGCTATGAGCCCTTTTAGGCACATAACATGGCCTACGAGTGCTTCTATACACGATAAGACTCTCAAAGGTGGTAAAATACACTGCTACAGTGACATACCGATTTCTCCATCTTCTTCTTCTTCTTCTTCTTCTTCTTCTTCTTCTAATTCTTCAAACGGCCTAGCACAAAATATGTACACGTATTTTTTGTACCAAAAGGCCCGTGGGCAGTGCCTTTTACCAACGGAATCTTTGTAGGGCCCCTCTTCGACGAGTAAAGCTACGATATACTAGCACTTCCGTGTAGTTGAACGCCATTTCCTCGTTATTACTCACGTGCATTTCACATGGCCACAAGCAGCAAAATGGGTGGGGTTCGCACACACGCAAAGAGCATTGTATTTGTAAGCAAGTCTACAACGAAAAAGCAGTGAAACAAGGGAGTAAAAACATTTCCATTAAATGTTGAAGGATGTAGGGATGACAGTGCCAAAAAGTAGGAAAACAAGTGCAGCAAGACAGGGGATGAGGGCAGTATATATGCAGCAAGACAGGGGATGAGGGCATGCAACAATAATAACATGCGTAACCCCCCTACATGTTTTATTATGGGGTTACGCATGTTATTATTGTTGCATGCCCTCATCCCCTGTCTTGCTGCATATATACTGCCCTCATCCCCTGTCTTGCTGCACTTGTTTTCCTACTTTTTAGCACTGTCATCCCTACATCCTTCAACATTTAATGGAAATGTTTTTACTCCCTTATATATATACATAATGCATACTTATAGTCATATACGTATGCTGCCAAGGCACTGTCAAGAAGGTGCATACATGGTGATTGACAGAGCTCACTTGTGGTATGTCAAACAGCACCCATGCACTGGAGAAGGGGGAACAAAAGGAGCTCCTCTAATTAAAGCACATCATTGACACTAATGAGAATGGCTTTGAGGTAGAAAGAAGAGAGAGAGGGGGGGGGGAAGGGACCTGTTACAAGTGCATGTATCTTGACCATATGGGATATGAAATAACTCACTGGTTCTACAGAAAGCTGCATACCTCAACGTCTTATAAAGACCATGGTTACCGAGTTAACATACACAATGTATTATTACACATGGTGCATGCATATGCACAACAGTATTCAATCATGGTAATCACATGCATTATGGCACAAAAAGCTTTATCCTTCGCTTTACAGGCTTTATAGGCCAGTGTACAGGTGTGCAACTGTCCTTGTACAAGTGCTTCCAAATGAGCATCTTAACTGGAACTTCCCCCACCTACAAAATTGAAGCCCACATGCAATTATGCTATGGGAAGGCCTGGGAAACCTACAACCAGTACAGCATATTTCAGCACCTTTGCAACAGGAGCCTGTAAACCACACAGAGTTTCTAAGTGTCATTAGTACATCCATTAGTACTTGACATAGTCTGTGTTAGATAGCCATCTATGTACTAATGACACTTAAAACAGTGTGTGGTTTACAGGCTCCTTTTGCAAAGGTGTTGAAATATGCTGTACACACTATAAGTGCCTCCCCATCCCAGGAAGTGTCAATTGACCACTTTCCAGATGTTCAAAGGACCTAACCAAACTGTAAAATGGTAAAGGCAGCATAACTTGACTATCCATGCCTTGTTACAAAACTTAAAATCACACACAGCTCCATTATGTATTTGCCACTGCTTGCCTGGTTCAGTACATCATATATGTACATGCACATGTTTAAACTTATCATGGGATATGATGATGTAACACATACTCTATTAGGGACTTGGTGCAATGAATGCAGCTATAGAATACACACCAACAATGCCCCTGCCATGTAGACTGTCACCATACTTTCCTGCTTGCCAGTCTTATGCTCTTTGTGAAGGTTTCTGTCACAGCACATGTTCTAATCAGGCATGCATGTATATACCTGTAGCAGCTTTTACATACATTACGGCGCATTTTTGGTGAGCCACATAGTTGTGCCAACAGAACGATTTTTCAGTGTGCACGTAAAACGTATAACATTACAGTGTGTACAGCATCCATCACACACACACACACACACACACACACACACACACACACACACACACATACACATGTGCACGTAAGTACCAACATGCATCACATAGGCATACATAACAGGTGTGCCTAGGATAACCATAACATTAAGCTCAAGTGAACTTACCCACACAGTACAGTTATGTGTAATCAGATCAGCCATTAGTCATCTACTCTACCACTCGACTAAAAGTGACTAGAGCACAAGTATGTATACTAGTTGAATGCTACGCATTGTTGGCGAACGGGAGAGTGTGCACACAAAATTAGAAGCCCGTATAACATTACAGTATGTCAACACAACTAACGTGTACATGTAGCATAGGATGTATAGGTGTTACCTGTCTCATTCCGACCTCCGGGTACTCCTCATGGATTAAGATAAAGTCATTCTAGCCAAAGTTCGGCCACCTTAATTGAGAATATCCTCCTATCATACACACACACACACACACACACACACACACACACACACACACACACACAGTGACCAGTTCATCACTTTCTAGAGTAAACTCTGCATCAGCTCTAACAAGGCAACATGAGCAAAATGTCAAAGATATACCCTAGTGTGGGTAGAGGAAAAGGAAAGGAGGGGCATAGAGTAGTGTTCAAAGGGCCTAATCAAACTGTGAAATCAGAATTGACCACAACACTGAACTAAGCATTAGGGAAGTTAAAATTCTAGCTACCTTGCTTTGAGTATGTAAATAACAGCCACACAGAGCAACAAACAGATTGGGTATGCACATTGTGTTCATCATGTACATGTGGTGTAATGTCTGCACATAATGTACACATGTATATATGCATCTGACCTAATTAGGGTTGTGTAGAATGAAGCTGGAATGATGCTAGGGATGACTCCATCTTGATCTGATTTAGTGAAGTTCCTGTTCCAGAGGGTTCACACTTAAATAATAGCGCAGATGAAGGAATATTATAGTCGTACAGCCAAATAATAGAATATGGAGATCTATTGAAAAATAGAAATAGTTTATGTGACAGCACCCATTATGTATGTAACGGCAGTTCAATTTCTGGTAATGTTCTACAGATGAGAAGTGAGCACAAACTGTGCTAGTGAATTTATAGACCAATGTATGGAAGTCTCACTAATTCACAAGTACTTATCGGTGTCCTGATTTCAGAAAAAAAAAAACATACAAGCTAGTCCAACTGTTACATCATAAACATATATGCACAACCAAAAGAGCAAGTAGTGGCTTTCCAATTCTGTAGAGTAAGAAGCAAACATGCAGGCACTTGGTAGGGTCAAGTGTACATGTACATGTACAACTTGGATGTATCATACATACACTCTAACAGATGTAGGAATACCTATAAAAACTTGTATATGGAGTGGTGCATGTATATATGTGCATTCAATCATGGTAATCACATGCATTATAGCACAAAAAGTTTTTATCCCCTGGTATACAGGCCATTTGTGTGTATAGGTGTGCAAACTGTCCTTGAGGTGGTGGTGTTTTCAAGTATTTTCAATTGAGTATCTAACTGGAACTTTCCCCATCCACACAATTAAAACCCATAATACAGCATATTTCAACACCTTTGCAACAGGAGCCTGTAAACCACACACTGTTTCTAAGTGTCATTAGTGCTGTCATGTGACCTAGAGCCAATCAAATTCTTCCATTTGGTCACATGACTGCCATTTTAAACAACTTAATGCACACTTTTCTGTGCATTAACTGGTTAATGCACACTTTTCATTTTGTGTCTACGGGCATGCGTGCGTCCAGCTGCTTCGCCTCTGAATACTCAGAGTGGGCTACCGTGCGAGTATCCAAGTGAATACGAGTATGTCTTAGCTGCTTCTCCTGATGTGTTGCTTGTGTGGGGAGCAAACCAACACTGCACCGTTCTCCTGGACGCTGATTGGTTCTAGGTCACATGACAGCACTAAAATGTTTAGAAAACATTGCCCAAGTACATTATGCGGTTTCATTAGTGCACTCGGAGGATGCAATAACGCTCTCGATTAAGTAATGCCCTCTACCTCGAGGTTATTGCATCTCCTCGCCACTAAGTCTAAACCGCATAATGCACTGGGAAGTGTTCTCTAAATATTACTTAGTACATAGATGGCTATCTAACACAGACTATGCACACACATTGAAGCCATCTACATACTAATACACTTAAATACCAGTGTGTGCTCAACAAGCTCCTGTTGCAAAGGTGCTGAAACATGCTGTAACTATGTGAGCTAGAAAGGCCTGGGAACTAAACCCTGCATGCACACTATCCCAGCACTGGGAAGTGTTAATTGACCATTTTCCAGATTGCTAATCCAAAAGTAAAATCCTTTTTAGGGACCAAATGAGTTTGATAGTATGAAGTAACTACAAATACCCTAATGGTACCACAAAATACCTAAAACACTCAAGCTATTAGTCAGACCACCCAGGAAGACATAACAGAGAAGAGCCTGGTTTTCAGTTAATGACTCTGAGCCATGTTTGAGCATTTCCTTCAATAGTTTGCTTGGCTGATTTCTGTAAGTCACTGTAGCTGTGTACTTTACATACTTTGAGGGTCTTAGTGGGTACAGAAACACGTAGGTGTATGTGTCTAAAAGGGCTTGTATAACTGCCACATTTGGGAGTTCTGGGCCATTCTCTATGGAACAATGGGTGTGTCATGTCTACCAATGACCCTACACAACTTATGTATGCAGGAAAAAACATGCAGAAATTATGCATTCATGACAATGACAGACTAATAACATAACACATATAGTTCAGAGTTCACAATTCATGCTTCAACAAAGATGAATTACAATTCTTGTATGCAGACAAGGATTAACTCTTGGGGCCGAAGTTAATTTATTACGCAGACTTCTGCATGTGACGCAATCTTACACATTCCGTGATGCCCGTTAGCTAAGTGAGTGACTTTCTGTCTCAGGTAAATGATTATTTAGCCTGCTAATGGTCCTTAGAGTATTACTTATGAACTGCAGTAGGCAGAGGCACGGCAGCAAACCTTGTGCGTTCTTTATGAATGTTACGCACGCAGCTGCTATGTACTGGTTCATGTAGCGACGCCCAAACAGATAGTAAGTGCTCACTGCTCCTTTGCTTCTGTTCTGGAGACGTAAAGAGCAAAGTAAGCCTCTATACACGAGTATAAAGCTGTCTTGAAGCTTTCTTAGAAGCTTTCTTCGTGAGAACGTAGCTCCGTATTACACGGAATTCCGGTTTGTTAAGGCTATCACTTCCTGAAATGGTCATAACCTATTTATCCGCTGTCAGTAAAGTAATATTGACTGGAAAAGCAGCAGTTAGAAACGCATGGTGTTCCTAGGAGGTAAGTGGAGAAAACTGTAGTTCTACGCAACGCGGGTCAATTTGCTTACGTGATAAAAACGCAATTGACGACTTTTGTCACTATTGGCCCCAAAGATTTAATCACATGCAACAATAACAACATGTGTAACCCACAATTGTTATGCATGCATAATTTCCACATGGTGTTTAAAATCATTTCCTGCATACAGTGTGGTCATATCATAACCATGCACCACTCAGGTTATTACAATCTTGTTTATTTACTTTTTGGCACTACCATCCCTACATCCTTCAACATTTTAATGAATTATCATAGAGTCGGTAGACTTTATATGTAGGGATGGAGCCGACACGCCCATTAAGCCTTAACAAAAGTAACGGCTCAGAACTCCCGAACGCGGATGTTTTAAGCCTTTTCAGACAAACTGCATGCTCTGCGAGTGCTTCTATACACTATAATACTCTCAAAGTACGTAAAATGCACAGCTACAGTGAATCTCGGAAATTTGTAAAAACCCAGATTGTTCATCATCTTCTTCTTCTTCAGTTCAAACAGCCTACTGCGAAACTGGGGTTAGTAATCGCTCTAATTCTTTCACGAAAATCATTTATACCGGAGCGTGCATGATCCTCGATGCACAAAATCTTCATACCTTCTCCCAAAGCCGTCAAACTCCAGGTCTGCAACCTTACAAGTGTTAGTTTTAGACGCCATTTTCTTGTTTGCTCACGTGCCAAACACGTTAAGTTAGTTTTGTGCATGCAGACTTTCAGTGTTAGTCAAACTGCTGCCGTTTCGAGCGCTGTGTTGTCTTTTTTGGCTACGTTGCTCCGTTTCTTTGAACGACTAACTGTTGCAGGCAACTGGACCCGCTGTTGTACTCAGTAGGCAATATACAGGATGTTAGAGTCACTGACAATTGCTAGATATCCTGCTTATAGGTATGCAAGGGAGGTAGAACTCTGCACAAAAGTTAGTAGGTTTATATGTGTTGCTACACACAGTAAAAACCAGTGAAACAAGTGTAAAAACATTTTTAATAAAATGTTGAAGGATGTAGGGATTGAAGTGCCAAAAAGAAACAAGGTCAGTTAAAGTGCAGCATGCATGCAGACAAAGGCAGGGGATGATAGCATGCAACAATCATAATGTGCGTAACCCATATCCCTATTATACACGTTATATGCATAAAAATAGACTAAAAAATAACTGCATGACTAAAGTCAATCTATTTACACACATTTTCACTTGAAGTTGTACTCTTCTGCCAACTTGGGTAATTCCACTTCATTTAGAAGGCTCTTCCACTCTTCCTCATCAGTAGCACTCTTTGAGTGGGTGGGCAGTCGATTCCACACTGCTGCTGCTAATTTATGTACTGTCTTTTGACTGGGTGTCTACAATAAACGAGAATAGTATGGTGGTATAACGGAACAGAAAATAGAAAGTGTGTACCCCTGGCCTTAAGTATGCATCACACCTCATACACCTCTATGGCTACGTAATCCACTAGCAGAAGCTTATTTGAGCTCTTGTCCGTCTTCCTATTTTGAATGCACTTGCAGCTACAAGTATAGATACCAACCTTTCCATAGCCACACTTTAAGGCCATAGAAAGTCACCTCTAATTCACATCATTCTCAGGCACAACCAGCTAGCTGTTGATACACTTCTTTTGATAACAGAGCCCTCAACCTAATGTGTGAGAGTACCAATATTTACTGATAGCAGCAAAAGTTATACTAGCATTGAGGCAGACAAGGCCACTTGTCGTATTTTTTTTGGTGTCCTTATGAACAAGTAATCACACCGAAAGCGTGAAAAAATAGTGTGGCGTGGGATAGACGCACGATGAAAGCACAGGCATGTGTGTCTAAAAAGTCACATACAAGTACTACTTGCAGCACTGCACACTGTACCTGCTCACACATTAACTGCCACCCAGTCTCTCATTGTCTTCTTCAACGTCTTTAATGAGCTGTGTGGTCATCTTGACTGTGTATGCTGCAGGATGAAAATACTACAACTCAATAAATGCTGCCACAGAAATACTGTCATTGAAAACACACCCATCAGACAGACACACAGACACACACACAAACCAAGTACAGTAAGTACAGCACATGCGCACCAAGGGTTAACTAGGCATGTTGCTACATGTATGAATGTCATAATGAGTAAATACAGGAATAACCTCGCTCCATTTCCAATGTAAAGTAGTGTACAGTCCTTATGGAGGAGGGAATTAGGAAGTTTTTAGACTCACCAAGTATATAGCCTTGCATTGTCAGCAGATCAGCTGGCCAGCCTCTCACCATGACGATCATCACTGGAAGGAAGGAGGGTACATGTATATATCCAACTAAGGCACGCACAGAGAGATAAGGTAAACACTACAATATACATACTATATTACACCAGCATAGGTACTGCCATGAGTTAGGGCACAACAGTGGAGTTGGCACCTGAAGATGTGAGAGATGTCCTCATTTCATAAGGTGGTATGTACAGAGTTGGGACCTGAAGGTGTGCCTCTATTAGAGATTTGTCCTCAATTTCAGGGTCTCACGCCCAGACTCCATCCAAAAGGAGGAAAAGGATCTGGTGAATTTACACGTACAATGTAAATACATGCTATACACTCACCAGTAGCTACCGATTCTTCCTGCTGCAAGAGCGCATGACGCGATTCAGGCGCCCTCTGTGCAGAGTGACTTCATGAGACGGATGACGTCACTGGCGTCATCCTTATAAGGCAAACTGGGAGCACACCGCAGGAATGTAAACAAGTCGCTATTATACATATTATATGCGTAAATGAGAGGAATGTAATCATCACTATTCATCCTCCTTGGGCTATGCTCTCTGGGGATACTGTACTTGTAGTTTTGGACAGTGTATGTACTAAATGACTACTTCAAGGGAATAGACTGTGGCTGGTTCCCACTAGGTGCCTGTATGTGACCACCTCATATTTTGTGTGGTGGTATATACAGTTGTCTACAGATAGTATGATGGTTCAACCTGCAGGGCATTACAAGTACATAATTATTATCGAAGATGTACATTATAAAACTTTCATTTGGTTTATATTATGTATCTGCTTTCCTCAGCTGCCACAGCGAAGGTTCCCTATGCATGTGTAAGTGACATCATTAGCGCATATGCACTTGGCTATTTAGAGATGCACACAGGTTCACACAGCCATATCAAGACAAAACATAGCATGTGAATGCACACAAACAATAGTAAAACCATCACACAGTGAATTATGAAAAAGGCTACACATGACATGGATCATAAATAGATTTAGTATATATGGGGACACAATCACACCAGAGATCATGTTTCTTCTGTCTGTTCTTCCTTTCCAGTGCTCCTCTTCCCTTGTGTATTCTTCCATGTGTACCCAAATCTCCATACTGTACCATGCTACCTTGCTACTGATGTAGAAGTTTGGCGTCTTTTTCCCAGTCTTCTTCTCTATACTAGGTTTGCATGAGTTAGCCTGTTCTTCAGGTTGAGACACTTTCCATTGAGTTGTGTTCTTTGTATGTGTGATTCGGCCCCAACCAGCTGAGCTGTCTCGGTAGCTCAGTATGTCGCGGGTTCAAGTCCCGCCTGAGGCAGTTTTTTTCTTTGAAAGTAACTGCCTTGGGTGAGTTACATACTGTTCCCCTCCATCCCTCTCCTCAGCTACTACCACAATCACAGCTACAAACATATATTCATTGCTCCCCTTCCACCCACCCACCCCAAGCACCAATTCCTTCCCTCTCTCAATCCCTTCCCAGCTGTATCCACCACCATCTTACACAACCCTGTACAATGCTCACCCCATCCCCCTTCAGCAGCCGTACTGCTACATGCTCCATGTACCCTCACCCCCATAAAAGGGGCTGATAATCACTTACATGAAAATTTTCTTCAAGTGTACTACCACTACAACTATACCACTCCGCTGCCACCTCCACATACTTGTGCATGGCTGTCAAGTCCTTATGTGTATACACACAGGTTTGAGAACTTGGAATGGTGGGTAATACCAATTATTCCCACAAGCCAAGTGTTCAAACTCACACACTATACAACAGCCAAGGCCTAACAACTACTATACATACAGTCTCTAGATCTAGGGCTTAGACAAAGTACATATAACAGCCTCCAGGCTTAGACGTAATAAGCCAAACATATATGCACAATGAAAATAAGGCAAATGGCGGACAGCTGTTTTCAGGCTGATTGGCCTTCATCAGCTGTTTCGGGCTGGTTGGCCCTCGTCAGCGCCATGTATGCCTCTAGTTGTAATGTAAAGTATGCACAAATACATGAAAATCTTCGTGAAAGTTACAAGCACATATGAGAATTTTTTGGCAATATCCTGCGGAGTCACATCCTAAAATCACAGAGGCATCTGGATTACTTACATGAGTTAGGTATGTCGTATTCTGATTATGGTAGTTACTTCATAGTCTGAGGGATGTATACGCATGCACAGAGTAGGCTAGCATATTGGCTCTTTAGCTTGCGTTTCAATCCATAACTCTTGAACGGAGCAGTTTCAAAGAAAACCACACAAATTTTTTGACCTCCGTTGCCCACTGAGTACACGACAGTATTTTCAGGACGAACAGACACTCCAGAAGTGAGATGTGACTTAACAGACAGACAGACAGAACCAAGTACCGTAACCCTCGCTGCGCATGCGCACCGAGAGTTAATGAAACTCATATATTGATGCCTATTTCAGAATTAGCACTTCATACTTACATATGGACTGTATCTGAGTGTCTCAACAAATGTTCGACGAAAGATACTTGAGAATTTTATGAACGCATTTGATTTGCGTTTTTTCAATCTTTTAGCCCGGACATTAGGGGTCTTTCGACTACCACCCAGTCTCTCATTGTCCTCTTCAAGGGCTTTAATGAGCTGTGTGGTCATCTTGACTGTGTATGCTGTAGGATGAAAATACTACAACTCAATAAATGCTGCCACAGAAATACTGTCATTGAAAACACACCCACTATATGTAGACCAAGTCACACATACACATACCTCCATACACATTCAATTTACCTTCAGTCCATCTTCTTTTTTTCTGGGATTCAGCTATGCAAGGAGATTCCATTAAAAAGCTAACGACCTACATAAAATACATCACCTTGTCATTACCTTGTATAATATCACAATATATTTGTATAATATCACAAGCATGCAACAGCCAGCTACAAGTGAGAGTGCAAGCAGCAAAAGTTATACTAGCATTGAGGCAGACGACGCCACTTGTCGTCTTTTTTGATGTCCTTATGAACAAGCAATCGCACCGAAAGCGTAAAAAAATAGTGTGGTGTGGGATAGACGCATGATGAAAGCACAGGCATGTGTGTCCACGCTAACTAAAGTCACATACAAGTACTACTTGCAGCACTGCACACTGTACCTGCTCACACATTAAGCGATCATATGTGCATGCGCATATATGTAGACTAATGCCTCTCCTGAGACTCATTTCTAGTTACGCTCCTGAATAGAGAAATGGTTCAAACTCCCACATGCTGCAGCTGTACATGCAAGTCTTTTTAGATGCTATACATGGTAAGACTGACAATGCTAGAGTGACATGCAGAAAATTGCTTATTTCTCCCTCCTCATCATCATTATCAAACAGCCTGTCTCAAAATTGGCACTTGCTTACTGTTTACTGTGAGACTACAATATGCACGCACATCTGGTTAACAATACGGGAGTACAGGATAATGGTACACAACAATCATATTATTGACACTGGTATTTTCACATTTTAACTGTTAACAGAAAGACAAAGCAACACAACTTGAAGAAAAATGTGGCTACCTTGGGAGTTAGCCTCGTACCCAGGCGTTCGGTGGGAGGGGAAAAAGGAACGCCTGGTAACTACTGTTTGCGCATGTGTGTAATTTCCCAGAATTCTGGGAAAATTGGATACTCTTGTAATCTTCCGTGTAATGATGACGTAAATTTCCTTTTTTGGAATAGCCATTTTGTGAGTAGCCTACAGGTAGCACAGTTAACGTAGCTCTTCCTAAGTCGTTTCGTAAGCTCTTCGAAGGCTGAGAAGCCATTAGCAGGAGACCGTAGTTGCTAGTGGCATGGACCCAAAGCAGTAAAATTATTCTTGAGGCCCAACGATGCCAGATGCCTGCTGCGCTCTGTTAGCAGCTACCACATCTGGAAATAAGCCACAAATACTGGAAGCGCCCGCCATTGGTGGCACCGTACAAGCTGTAAATTAGTTATATGTTTACGTCACTACTGAAACCCAACCCATTAAATTGGTCACTGCCGTAGTACACCCATGCGCAAACAGTAGTTACCAGGCGTTCCTTTTTTCCCCTCCCACCGAACGCCTGGGTACGAGGCTAAGTGGGGAGTGTGCTCATATCTCTACTCATCTCTTCATTTCAGTGACTTTCTAGTGCTGCCTGGCTTCATTGACTTCACTTCAGACCAAGTGGCAAGTCTTGTGTGTTGAGTCACTTTGTCCTTTACTTCTACCCCTCCCTCTCCTTCCTTAGATCTCCAGAAGTACTCTGGTTTCTCAGGAATTCCAATCACAGGTACATAGAGTCTAATTGCCTAGAATGTGAGTTCTAATTCCACTCCACTACACACAGGGGATAGGGGGCCTCTTGTTGCAACTACTTATACTAGCTTTGCATGTTACTCACGTTGCTCAACCAAAAACAATTTAACCATCGATGCGCATGCACAGCGAGGGTTACTCTAGTTGGGTCTGTCTGCCTGCCTGCCTGCCTGCTTGCCTGTCTGTCTGTCTGTTTGTCTGTCTGTCTGTCTGTCTGTCTGTCTCGATGTTAGTGCTCAAACTCACTTGCACATCAATTAAACTACTTTGTTTGCTGTTAGCCTCTTGGCCTATCTTATAGTCAGCCATACCCATCCTGTTGCCCACAATAAAAACGTTGGTTGCTAGGAAACAGCAAAAAAAGCCTTGCATTGTACATGTACATACACTACAATGTTGTATGTGTATACACATCTACATCATACACATTCCCTTTTCCAACTCACCTAACATGGACTTGAAACTTCTAGTCTCCCTCACCTGTGAATGTTACACATATAAAACAATGAATGTACATGTACATAATTATACGCATACATACATGTATACATGAAGAACCATAGCACATACAAAGGAAGAAGGTATAAACCAAACAAAACACTAACCACAAACACATAAAACACCACAGCAGCCTCAATGGCTTAGAAAAACTCACACCGGCTTCAACGTACACCTAAGAAATATTGACTGTTCAGCCTCATTGCCTTAAACTACATGTATGAGCCTCAATGGATTAGAAAGCACGCACGCATGCACGCACGCACGCACGCACGCGCACACACACACACACACACACACACACACACACACACACACACACACACACACACACACACACACACACACACACACACACACACACACACACACTGTGGTTAGGGATGGATATAAATGTTTTAATGCAGTTACCATTCAAAAACACAATTCCAATGAATGCACTAAAGTGCAGAACCCTCGGCGCGTCCGCGCGTGCGCGAATGCTGGAAAGGCACGTGCGATTGAAACTCAAGGTTGGCTCTGTACACTGCTGGAAGTGCTATTGTTTTGACTGGAGCAGTATCCATGCTTGTACTCCCTCATGCAGAAACCGCTGGTGCTTCGCTGTACATCGAGCAGGAATACCTGATCGCGGGTAAGCCAGAGTAGGCTAGATCTAATTAGCATATTGGCTCTTTAGCTAGCGTTTTACGCCATAACTCTTGAACGGAGCGGTTTCAAAGAAAACCCCACAAATTTTTTGACCTCCGTTGCCCGCTGAGTACACGACAGTATTTTCAGGACGAACAGACACTCCAGAAGTGAGATGTGACTTAACAGACAACAGACACACAGACACACCGACACACCGACAGACCGACCCAACTACAGTAACCCTCCTGCGCATGCGCGCCGAGGGTTAATGAAGATTTCTTGCCATGAAAAGTGACATTAGTGTTCAGGTAGTGTTTGTTCGATCTTTTTAAGTTGAGATGGAGCATTGTAGATAGCGACATTACAACTCTGCAACGCATGAACTAAGCCATTTGCAGATAGAAGATGAATCTGTACATCCCAACAGGTTTGATGGCACTAGTTTGTCCGGTTGGTCCTTTTAAAACACTTGTTACACTTGTCACGCGACGCAAAGAAGGTAGACAACGCTGCTTTTCACAGTGTTCTTTGGGACAAATTTCTTACTAAGAGCCTCCTCCTTTGCATCATCTACAAATTCAAACCTCGTAGCTGTAGAAGTCATAGACGCTCTTTTCCGTTTGAGCAATAGCGAGAGTTTAGGTCATTTTGCTGTCAGTTCGTCTTGCTGGAGGGACATATCCTCCCAGCCCTCGACTTCTAGACCAAAGGCCTCCTCCATTTGAACTGTCCCTGAATAGCAATCGCTCTTGCAAAACCGTATCTGGACGACGTACATATATAGCTAGCTAGCTATGTGCAGGTTGATGCGCATACCTTATTTGGAAGCTTTGTTTGTGCGTGTGCGAGAAACGTCCAATCAAAAGGGAATAAACATTTTATTACACCTTCTTATGTCTCATCTCATCCTGTCTTGCCAAGAGCCTTGAGATGTGGCTGACTAGTACTATACAGGGCTATACAGTCCAGCACTCATCAAGCTTCGAGTGAAGCTATAGCATTTTGATATCTTGTGAACCTTTGGCAAGCATGCGCAGGAGGGTTACGGTAGTTGGGTCTGTGTGTGTGTGTGTGCGTGTGTGTGTGTGCGTGCGTGCGTGCATGCGTGTGTGTGTGTGTGTGTGTCTGTGTGTGTCTGTCTGTATATGTGTCTCTGTGTGTGTGTGTGTGTGTGTGTGTGTGTGTGTGTGTGTGTGTGTGTGTGTGTGTGTGTCTGATTAAGAACTGTGTGCTGTGTATGTATTGTATCGTACATGCCGATGCCCTGTGTGTCATTGGTCATGCCTCCAAGCGAGGTCTGTGGCATGAACTTATGCATAATGCCGAGGGTTCTGCACTTTAGTGCATTCATTATCTTGGAGGTGGTTGTAGATCTATTCTTTATCCATATCCTCTTGGAGAAGAGATTCAGAGTTTTCTTGTGATGCACCAAGTTGAGTGAAGAAATAGTTGCTGTCAACTCCATGCCTAAGCGAGAACATCAGAAGGCTGTTAAGATGCTACAACATCAGAACTGCCTTTTCAAATCTTCCTGGACACTCAGTAAGAATGCTGACCAAAGTTAGAATCCTGTGCCACCTAATGAAAGAACTGGCGTGATCTACAAGATAATTTCATCAAGAATGGTGCTCTTGTGCTTGGTTGACAATGCAACTGAATAATGGACGTGCTGCTCTCCAGTAACCTGGAGGAAGCAGCAAGCGGCTTGTTAAACCTGGAGAGTACTTGGTCGAGTCGCTGGACCGTAGTTGGCCAGGACATTGCCATACTCATACTCATATTGATCATTCATTAATCACTTATTGCATTTCAAATGTTTCAAAATGATGATGAATTAGCTGATAATTGAGAAGAGACTATTTAAGGCAGATGTACGGGCTGCCAAGCGGCTTAAATTATTAATCCATGCACAATACATAGAAAATGCTTCTATTCTATAAAGTAGGGCTATGTGAATTCTCTGCTCTGGAGATCAAGAATGCAACAGATAGTTTTAAGACTTCAAAAGAGAAAGCTAAGAAATAGCTTGTTGCTAGGAGTAAAAACTTGAGGAGGAAAAAGCTCTGAGTCTGCATATGCGCGTGCATGTCAATAATTGAAGCCCCACCTCATGTTATGTTGGTGGAATGAAGCCCCACCACGTGTTATTTGTTATGTTGTGTAATTTCCCAGGAGGCCAATAAAAGGGGATAACTTGGGACTTGAAAATCTCCCAGGAGGGCCTAAAATGATTGAAAGGGGATGCATATAAACATCCTTCACCCCCTGATAGTATATCATGAATTTCTCCCCTCCCCCTCTGCCTCCCCCTCTCACTTCCTCCCCCTCAGCTGGGTGCCAAAGTGTGCAGTGACCTCTCAGAACTGGTGAGGAGGTTCCACGAGCGCTGGGTGAAGGTCAAGAAGAAGGTGACTGTCAGATTCTTCGCCATTGACGGAGCCATGGTCAAATATGACCCAGAGAACATGGGACTCTCCAGTAAGTGGGGGGGGGGGGGTGTCAGAGAGTAAGGAGAGGGGAGATGTACTCATTTCATTGTTGACGTGGTATATGGTATAGCCAAATACTTGCTTACTTCAGACTAGACAATTCGACTACATATGAAGTAATTACATGTTCCACCTCTAGTTACTTGTTGGAGGATGCCATGGCATTTTGAGGCAGATGCACCTCCCACTATGATTGTGTACATACAATCGGGACCAACAGCATCTTCATGCATGTAACACTATTTCTGATGGTGGGAGGGAATCCCTGCTCTAGGACATGTGCACTTTTGCACAAGTCCATTAGAAAACCGGCACTATGAGATAACACACTAAGTCTGCAGGTGTCTTGAAAGGGCCTGTAGTGCATAGATGTAATGTGCATACAATGTACATGCATTGTGCCCTTTCACTTTGCAAGAGCAATAATGTTTGGCAGAAAGTACATGTACCCTGGTAAACAGAACATTCCACTAACTGCAGTGGGAAGTGATAGTGTATTAGGGTATTCATGTAAAAAGGAGTAGGAAGCAGATAGAGAAAGGGTACCACTGTTGTACACTACAAGACTGGTGGGGTTGGTTGAATTTCCTCTCTGTCTCAGCACAATCTCTAGTGAGGCATGTATGTACATGTATATACATGTAGCTGCATCATAGACATTATGAAGTACAAAGGTGTAGGGCACACACACACACACACACACACACACACACACACACACACACACACACACACACACACACGATACACCGTATCCAATAAAAATATTCTGCAGAGCTACATGTAGCTAGCCTTTAGAAGCAAATTTGTAGAGCCAATCCCCAACCCTTGGGGCGTACTACTACATGTGGAAGTGTAAGTAATGATGCACTTCAAAGGGCTTAATAAAACTGTAAAATCCAAATTGAGAACCCATATGGAGTAATAATGCACTCTTGGGTCATATTGCCTAGAAAAAAGCCATCATCAAGCCACTAGCTGGCCAATGATATACTAGTAACCTGTGGGAGTGAGAATATTGATGTATAAAGTGAGTGAGGACTAAGGTCAGCTGTATTTCCTGCTTCTTAGCTCTATCAGCAGGGACAGAAAAAATCATCTCACTAAACTTGAAAAGATCTTCCAGAACTGCACCCAACACCAGCAACACAACTACAGTCCCTGTGCCACCATCAACGGAAAAACCCAGGCTTCTCTACATGCCATATGTAAAGGGCCTGCTGGAGAGGATGCAACGGTCATGTAAGAAACTTGGGATCAGAACTGTTTTCAGATCAGACGGCAACTGTATGCAGGGATGTGGACTACACCACAGAAGGGTGAGAATTGACTTCCCAAGACCTATTGTGGAGACGCACACATATACATGTATACATATGTATGTAACCAGGGAGGAGCAGCATGAAGACAAAGGCAATGGATGGGCATGCAACAATCATAACATGCGTATCCGGTTACTCCTCCCAGCGCGCTACCGGCCCGCGGCGCGCGTTTTATTCGATTACTAAAGGAACTTACGCACTCGAATACTGGATCAACATCAATTTCATCAAGAACGGTGCTTGGTATACTAGTGCAACTGAATAATGGACGCGTTGCTCTCCAGTAACCTGGAGGCGGCTCGTTAAACCTGGAGAGTACTTGGTCAATTGGTTAGAAGAGTGAAAAAATCAGCGGGAAGTTGTAGTGATAGTGTTTGACTGTTTTATGCATGCGTGTTATTTAATTTTATGTTACCGTTAGGTTATGTAATCACCATTGCTCATGGGTATGATGCGCATGCTCTGTAGAGTCATTAATGTTATTCTGGGTACTGAGTGGAGACGAATATCTAGTCAGATCAGGGCTAGACAGAGACCCACGAACACTACATGGTGGCAGCGGTGCCTCTGACTACAACTGTTTTCCGCACCAGCGCCGACTCGCCCAGGAAGGAGTGAGATAGCGGTGGTGGACACAATTGACTAGCACGTGGTCATGGCTTCGTACCAAGTACAACCACCAGAGCCGTTCAACTTCAGTACCCCCTCCGAGTGACTGAAATGGATTCGCCGTTTTGAACGGTTTCGTACAGCAGCGGAACTCACGGCAAAAGGGGAAGACATACAGGTGAATACCCTGATGTACTCCATGGGAGGGCAGGCAGACGACATTCTGCACTCCTTCGGTCTATCGGAAGAAGACCAAAAGAACTACACCGTCGTGAAAGATCGATTTGAACGGCACTTCGTCAAGAGACGGAACGTGATCTACGAGAGAGCCAAATTCAACAGTAGGAAGCAACAGGAAGGCGAACCCGTGGATATGTTCATCACGGACCTTTACTCACTGGCGGAACACTGCTCGTTCGGGGATCTACGCGACGAACTAATTCGCGACCGCATAGTGGTTGGCCTGAGATCCGCCGCCTTATCGGAGAAGCTCCAGCTGGACCCAGATCTCACCCTGGAGTCAGCACTCACCCGAGTAAGACAGGCAGAAGCCATTAAACAGCAGCAGGGGGTCATTAGAGGTGATGGTACAGATAAGACGGACCTCCCAGTTGGTTTTCTTAAGGGGAAGCCCAACAAACGTACTCGCAAGCCCAAAGATAAAGTACAGCCTACTGGTCCTCCTACTACAGCTGCCTGCTCTAGGTGTGGCTCTACACCTACCCATGATAGGTCTCTCTGTCCAGCTAAGGATGTAAGTTGCCGCAAGTGTGGAAAGCGAGGACACTACGCAAGAGCTTGCCGGACTGCCAAAATAAGAGTAGTACATGAGACAGAGGAGGCACCATTTATGGGAGTTGTGACTGCAGGAGAGCGATCAGAGAGTCCTTGGACTGCTACTATTTTACTCAATGGTAGACCAGTACTGTTCCACTTGGACACGGGAGCAGATGCAACAGTCATCCCTACAGGCCAACTAGAAGGAGCTGAACTGCAATCTCCTCACAGGACTCTCAGAGGACCAAGCCAAGCACCTCTACCAGTCACTGGTCAGTTCGAAGGACATCTCACACTGAGTAACGTGCAGACGCAACAGACAGTGTATGTGGCAGAGAATCTTCTCAAACCACTGTTAGGCCGGCCAGCCATAGAGGCACTCGGTCTACTTGTACGCGTTAGGGCTGTCCAAGAACACCAGAATCCGATAGAGCAGTTTCCTGGACTCTTCAGAGGTCTAGGGAAAGTGAAGGGAGACTACTCGATCAAACTCCAGGAAGGAGCCAAGCCGTTTGCACTGACGACTCCAAGAAGAGTTCCCATACCTCTTATGGACAGAGTCAGAGAAGAACTGAAGAACATGGAGAGACTGGGGGTCATCTCACGCGTAGAGGAACCCTCTGAATGGTGCGCAGGGATGGTTGTGGTCCCAAAAGCTAATGGTCGGGTCCGTATCTGTGTGGACCTCACTAAGCTCAATGAGAAGCAAACCAAGTATCGTGTATACAGTAACAGTTAATGTGGACGAAGGCATATTGCAGTTGGAGGGTTTCGTAGCTACAGGATTTCTTTCTGGAGGGGGTAGGATTTCGTATTCAGAGCATGCACGTTAAAAAAGATATATGCATGCATACCTTGTAGGGGGTCTTTCTGGGAGCATACCCACCCACAAAATGGTTACTGGTCCCAGGTAAACTCTAGCTACTTTTTAGCATTGTTAATGCGTGCAAGTGTAGTATGACTCTGATCCTCCTCACCACCATCAGAGGATCCCAGTATGGTATTAGTGAATTGAGACCACAAAGTTAAATGTTGGGTTCTCACCTGTTGCTGGAGCAGCAGGTAGCGGTTTAAATTTATTTATGGGGTTAACGGTTAACATCAGGAACCAATGCATGGCGCACAGGTACTGCAAATGGTATGTGTGGATTGGAGCATGTGGAACTCTAAGTCGACGTGAAGCAGTTTGGCTACGAAAAAAAAAAGACTTACTCCAAAATGCATGGGTAGGGCATTACCTCGAAAGTGGTGTAATAACAGCATGGGGGGATGTCTAATGTAGCCATTTCCTTCCTCTTCCTCTCCAGTTATAAGCTAGTGATAATATGTTGACGAACGACATTAAGTAAAACACAGTGCATGTAATCAATTCAACATCCTTTCACTACGTTGTACAATGGTAATGTAAGTAAGCATGATCCTGGAGGATTAATACCCATAACTCTCTCATTGCTCTGTGCACTATTCATTGAACATTGCTTAACTCTTAATGTATCCCTCTTTGGACCATCAGGATCTGACTGCTGGTATGGATAGATGTGTACATGCCCATTGCCGATTGGAAATGTTTTACCTGTTTGCTCGCAGTAAGGACAAGCAGAGAATCCATTGTGATTGACCATGTTTAATGCACATGCTTTAGCTGGTAAGTCACAAGTACCACTTAAAATTATAGCTTTACATGTAATTGGGTGAGGTATTACCGGAGGATTCACTATAATGCCTTCCTTAAACAAAGAGGTCATTGCTGTACACAGAGGTTTCAAAAATGTATTAATTACAGGTTTTTCAGCACCAAACCACACCCCAGCTAAGATTTTGTTGCTGAAGTAGTAACTTGTATGGCAATTCATTGATTTTTAAATAAAGTGGCCACATAGAGAAAGAGGAGGAATGGAACAGAGGGACACCATCAGTATTCCATTGAAAGGATATGTGTTCTTTGAAGCTAAGAAATTCACCAGGTTTTGACAGGTTTTGATAGAGTTCACCGTCGTACACATCTGAAAGGTGTCCTGATCGAGTAGAGCGGGTAAATCTGTGTTGAAGCCAAGTATAGAATCCATGCTTTCCGAAGAGATTTTTTAGTTGCTCTGATATGCTGATTTTTATAAAGAAAGATTTTAAATCTAACTGATCTCTGCAAGATCGACATTGCCCTTGTACCATGCCATCGATAGCTGATTTGCACTTTTTGCAGAAGTATATGCGTGCATAGTCCAATTGAGTAGATGAGAAAAAGTTTTTGAATTTGTACATGGAAGTAATGCAAATATTTGGTGTTGGAATAAGTAGTGCTATCAGATTTAGCAAGTCTTGCAATGCTGCATCCGTTAAATTGTGCTTCAACACAAACGACATACGGTACCAGTCAAAAAAAAAACACCACAAATACAATTTGGTTACTACAAACTACAGTACAAAACGTACTGTATTGTAACTACAATCTATTTTTGATCTATGCATGAAGCCCAGTGTTTTTTTCTATCGTCGCCACAACAGCTACAGCGTAGCAACGCTATATCTACAATAGGTACGACTAGCAGTAACACGTGTGTAAATTTATCGTAGAACTGTACCCATATAGCGTAGTTCTACTACGATCGTGGTTACGAAGCGGTCAGTCACCCTCTTGAGGTCTGTCAATACGTGGTCAGTCACCCTCTTGAGCTCTATCAACGTATCTCAGACATGGTGATGAGAGCGGCGTTTGCGGGGTTTTTAAGCCTACGCACCAAGTCAGTCTCTCAGTTTTCTGGAGAGTCAGTAAGTGGTAGTAAACAGAATGGCAGACATACGAATGAGCAGAGCAGGAGGCGAGGATGTGGACCAGGCTAGTGGGATGGTGAACGAGCGAGCGGAGACGATCGACCGCGAACAGGCGAAGACAGTGTACAAGCAAGTCCAAGTGGAGACGGTAGATGAGCGCAGTTTAGATACAGTGGAAACGAGAGCAAAGCAGACGATGGCCGAGCGTGTGGAGCAAGGGGAAGGGCCCGTTTACGCAAACAGGACAGTGTACCAAGGGGGCGGGGCTGCATACGAGCTATCGAGCGGGAGCGTGGAGAGCCGGCAAGTGACGAATGAGCGAACGGTGGAGCGTGTAAGGATAAGGTGGGGCTCCAATAACTCTAAAAAATATGACGGGAAGGTTGAGGATGTCCCAGCTCAGTGGGTGGTTGATGGGAGTTTAACTGTTGGACGTATAGTAGCAGTGAATGTAGGGGGAGAAAAAACCTGGGCTGGCACAGTGATGGAGTTGTTGTACCAGCAAAATCCCCTGGATTTGGCCCTCCCCATCAAGCGAACAAGACATCAATCACCAGTATGCTGCACATTTTGTTTACAGGCGTGGGTAATTTATACAATTTACTGCAGGTTAGCACCGAGCCCAATCCATCACCTCCAGTTGAAAAAGACGCTGATTTGGTTGCTGACAGCAAGCCAAGCAAACTTGTAAATTATGGCTAATTTTATTCTTTCAGATCTTAACAATGCCCTTTTCTGTGCACAGAGGAAAGAAGGGAAAAAAAGGAAAGGAAATGAGAAGGCTGAGAGTGATGTTGAGTCTGATGCTGGAGAGAGACCAAGCAAGAAACTGAAGCATGTGAGTTTTACCAGTAGCCAGTACTACTAAGATGTTCACCAACATTATTCTTTCACAAAAAGTCCACGAAAGAGAAGGCAGGGAGGGGAAAAGGTGGAAAAAAGGGCAAAGAGAGTGGTCGGCTGTTAAAGGTTCATGAGAGAGGTAATAAAAAGTATACCACAATATTAGAGCCTGTCTTATTCTGTATTATGGCTTCAGGACAGCCAGCCACAGACACAGGTGCAGCACCTGAACCACCTTCCAAACCACCTCCTAGGAAGCCAAATGAATGTAAGTAATAACACTAGCCCACTAGCTAATTTTGGTTTCTCATTCTGGTAAAAAACTTTGCACCTTCAGTGTCTGAGGATCCAACATTAGAAGCACTGAAAAGTATCCAGAAGAGTTAGGTGCTTCTCATGGAAAATTTCTCTCAAAGCCTTCAGCAAATAAAGCAAGTTATTAAGAAGGGCTTTGAGAAGTTGGGCAGCTTCAGTTTTACATCATTCACTGCACCACCACCCCCACCTCCAATCACATCTGCTGCTGCACAGTCACAGCCACCTTCTGCCATGGCATCATCACCTGGACAATTTTCTACTGCCCCTGCACTTACTGCATCTGCAACTGCTCCTCCACCACCAGCTACACCTGCACCACCAGCTCAGGTCACACTAACTGCACCTGCACCTACTTCACCACCACTTGCTACCTCTACCCCTACACCTGGGTTTGCAGCTGACCTAGACGATGAAGACACAAGTGCTCTGTTAGAGTCTCTGTGCTCCCTACCTTCATCCCCAAGGGAATCTGTTTTTAGCTATGACAACCATCCACCAAGAAACAATCTGTGGCCCCAACATCACCCACCTACATGTACATCTCCACTTCAACACGTGCCATGATTATGATTATAATGTGACGACATCATTATGAAGGACATTAATGCTTATCAGAGGCAGTAGACTGAATGCTGTAGTTACACATGTACATATACTAATGTACAGGTACCACCAGCCCTTGAATTAGTTCACCAGCTGAGTAGACAGAAATTTTGATTGGATATAGCTCAATGATTTATATGTGGATATGAGCACTTGCTGAAATTCTCCTCTTTCTCTTCAATATGTGATTGTCAGGTCTATATTTCAGTGGAGATGGTGCCAGGCGTGACAGTGACGGTCACTACCAGGGTTGATGATGTGATAAATGTGAAGGGACATCGCATTGGAACTGCTGAGCTGGAAAGTTGCCTGGTATATGCTTGTTTTGTGGTGACATACATGTACATGTACATGATTGTATAGGTCTTTTGGTGTGTTGTGTGGCCAGGCAATTAGTGTTAGTCATACTATTATGTGAAGTACTGTTTGTGATACAGGATCATGATCATCGGGTAGCAGAAACAGCAGTGGTGGGCTTTCCTCATGACTTGTATGAAGAAGGTACAAACATACACATACATGTATATGTACTCCACCTGTGCACCTTTGTTATGTATGTATATAAAATTATACTGTGTGTATAGCAATGTGGACTTTATATCAAATACCTATGTTTGTCAAGAGTTCGCATCACTTACATGTATCTCAGAAGCACACAATCGTATGTGTAAACGCATCACTTACATGTATCTCAGAAGCACACAATCGTATGTGTAAACGCATCACTTACATATATCTCAGAAGCACACAATCGTATGTGTATACATGTAACACGTGTGCATATAAGCATGAGAAATCACACACATTAACCACAAGGGCTTACATATTTAACATACCACATCAACCACACCACGGATGCACGTGCATGCACATGTGTGTGACCGTGTACATTTCCTTCCCCAGGTATCTATGCCTATGCTATTTTGATGGATGGAGTGACAGAGTCAGAGGAGGAGGTGATAGAGGGGCTTAGAAACATTGTCAAGACTCAAATTGGCAGCTTTGCTGTCCCAGAAATATTACTGGTTAGTCCATGTTGTGATGGAATTGTGGACTACTACTGTAACAGCAAAGACGCTATATGAAGGAGATAGTGCTGCAGTGAATGAACGCAACAAAGTTGGACAAACTCACGGCTAGAGAAAATATACTAGTAGAAATGCTTTAGCAGTTTTGGCTACACCAACAGAGCAGAGAGGGATGCCAGACTGAAGCAACTGGTCTCCTCTCAGGGCGTACAAGGCCTGGAACAATCGGAATTGCGGCCGCATAGATTCCAAAAGTCACGTGTTTACCACGCGCTGTATGTAAACACTATACTGTATACCACAGCAACGTGGACTCGAAGTTGTGTATTAATATCTCGAAAGACCCAAGAGATCAAGTTATGAATTCTGTGCGGCACAGTGGAGGAGGAATTTTTCAAAAAGGCATGCAAAGGTTCCAGACAGTACAAAAGGTGTACCAGAAGCTAAGAGAATGAAGACAACACCTTGTGTTCATGCAGGAGTTTGGAAAAACAAATGGTGTAGTGTTTATAATGTGTTGGACAGTAAATTTTATTACACAAGGAAGAGAACTTATGAAAAAAGGGACAAAGGAATCTCCACAAGCAAGCAGTGTCTACAGCAACCTTACACCAAGTTAGAAGCTGGAGCTGAAGTAATGTTCTGACCATGCTAATTAAGCCATTGACTTCAAAGATTGTGTAGCCAAACTTGGAAAAAATCCGCTGATCCCCTGCCCATATTGTGCAAAGATGTACAATATAATTGTCCAGAATATTTCGAAGACCCAAGTGATCAAGTTATGAATTCTGCACGACGCAGTGGAGGAGGAGGAGGAGGTCTGAACTAAGTCACAACATCGACCTATAACTATTACAAGTAAATAAAAAATTTGAAAGGAAATACAGGGCTTGCATAAAAAGGAATGGAGACAAGATTGGGACACAGACATGTTATGTTATATCAACGTAACATTATGGGTACGTCGATATATCAGTGTCCCAATCTTGTCTCCATTCCTTTTTATGCAAGCCCTATATTTCCTTTCAAATTTCCTAAATTTTTTATTTACTTGTCTCCCATCTTTTTTTCTGGAACTAGGTACATGCATTTTTACTATTTTGCAGTTTACTTGGTAGCAAACATATTAGCTAATAGAGCTTGTAGCACATTTAGTACTACTTTTGTTAGCGAGATATAGCTAACTATTGCCTGAGGCTATTTTGTTGTTATAATACAAGATTTACATTGTTTACAGAGATTTTATCACAACATTGATCATTGGGGTAATACGCTTTACCATTACACCAATTGTCACAGTTACTTTGCACAGGTAACATACTAAAGGAAAGTGTATGCAGGGTTTATTCCATGGGGGATACAGAATATATTGGGCTACCTTAAACAGCATTACATGCAGCAGCATGTTAATGGCTGTTTTGTTAGACAAATTAATCTCCTCCTATGGAGACCTACGGAGGTAACTATATACTACTGTTGACTAGCAAACCACATACGTCTTAATATGGTGGTCTGGTGGACTCGGGAGGTAGCACTCTTGCCCTGCATGCGAATTGGCTCTTTATCAAACTCCAAATTCCACGAGTTCAGAATCTGCTTTGGTTTCTCCCTGAGTTAACAACAAGCAAGAGAAGAATATTCACTGTTTTGTTAGACAAATTAAGGAGATTAATTTGTCTAACAAACAAGAGAGAATATTCACATACATGAAAATACATGTGCGTATATAGCACACTAGCGGATAGTGTATAGACATCAAACTTAATACATCCTTACCAGGTCAACTAAGAATATTTAATTACCTTCAGTCCATTTTCTTTTTTTCTGAGATTCAGCTATGTAAGGAGATTCCATTAAAAAACTAACAACCTACATAAAATACATCACCTTGTCATTACCTTGTATACTATCATCAGAGAATTGGACTCTATGTAGAAATGAGGGGTATAACTACCATTCAGGCAGAGACCTCCCCGGTTTTTGACCTTATACAGAACTTATGAAGCTTTGCTGTGAGCAAACGAGGCCACTTGTCGTATTTTTTTTTGGTGTCCTTATGAACAAGTAATCACACCGAAAGCGTGAAAAAATAGTGTGGTGTGGGATAGACGCACGATGAAAGCACAGGCATGTGTGTCTAAAAAGTCACATACAAGTACTACTTGCAGTACTGCACACTGTACCTGCTCACACATTAAGTGTTTTTTCAAGCCCGGACATTAGGGGTCTTTTGACTGCCACCCAGTCTCTCATTGTCCTCTTCAACGTCTTTAATGAGCTGTGTGGTCATCTTGACTGTGTATGCTGCAGGATGAAAATACTACAACTCAATAAATGCTGCCACAGAAATACTGTCATTGAAAACACACCCACTATATGTAGACCAAGTCACACATACACATACCTCCATACACATTCAATTTACCTTCAGTCCATCTTCTTTTTTTCTGGGATTCAGCTATGTAAGGAGATTCCATTAAAAAACTAACGACCTACATAAAATACATCACCTTGTCATTACCTTGTATAATATCACAATATATTTGTATAATATCACAAGCATGCAACAGCCAGCTACAAGTGAGAGTGCAAGCAGCAAAAGTTATACTAGCATTGAGGCAGACGACACCACTTGTCGTATTTTTTGATGTCCTTATGAACAAGCAATCGCACCGAAAGCGTGAAAAAATAGTGTGGTGTGGGATAGACGCACGATGAAAGCACAGGCATGTCTGTCCACGCTAACTACATACCCACCCCCCCAGCAGTACAGTGTACTCCACAGGTGCATTACTCAACAGGTGCTATGCGAGTTGTTACGATTCTCACCACTCTGGCTTGGTGATGACCGTGTCCACTATGGTGCCTGGAGGAGGGTTGGAAAGTTGGCGTCCCATCTCAGCAAACATACGGCTATTGATCCTCTTCTTCACCACAACCACGCCAAACTTGGGACTGAAGAAATGAAGAGTGAAATTATGAACCTCATTTGGAATCGCCAGGCAATACAGCCCCTCCTCCACGTTCTAGTCAACAGCTGGCTTATTTGTAGTCAGTCTGTTCCTTGAAGGCTGACATTATCTGAGGCACTTCATGCTCAACCACTGCTGGCAACTGAAAAAGATTTCCTGCTGTAGATTAGCCTTTCCAGGTAGAAAATATAGAGACACTTGCCTGTCCATCTCCAACTCCGTCACGGTACACTACAATCCTCTCTGGCAGGGAATTATTGATGCTGTGGTACACTTTGAGAGCATTGGTCATGCACAGCTTCAGGTTGTCGGCCAACTCCTGCCCAGTGTGTTGAAACTTGCACTGAGTGTAAGTACCTGTGTGTGTGTGTGTGTGTGTGTGTGTGTGTGTGTGTGCGTGTGTGTGTGCATGTGCGTGTGCGTGTGCGTGTGCGTGTGCGTGTGTGTGTGTGTGTGTGTGTGTGTGCGCGTGGTTACGTGGTTATGTGGATGCAGTGGGTTCCCTGAGTATATATTTCTCCGTATTGCACATATATACCAAGCCATCATCTAAAACCATTCCTTCCTCCTTTTAAACCAACCCTTGTATTACATACTGTACACATGGGGACCAGCCCTGTGTGGACGTGCCTACCTGGTGAGTGAGTTGTTGGTACTAGCAATAAACCCACACACGGAGAGGCCACGGCTCAGGCCTTCACTGACCACTGATGTAACCTGTATGTGTAGTGTGTGTGTGTGTATGTGTGTGTGTGTGTGATTAATGGAAGGTTAAATCTAGTCCACCCATTCTACTGATTGGAGGAGCCAGACATCGTGGGGTGTCCCTGTAATTATCTACATGGTGAGGTGTGCCCCCTCGTGCCGTCGAGGTTGTTCACGTGACCCCGAGCTGTTCACGTGACCGGGCACACACCTCTGCAAGAGTCACACGACCCCGTGACAGGGAAGTGAGTCATGTGACCAGGGCATGGGCCTCCCTGTGACATCACGTGCTCACACGTGGCCCTGCCGTCATGGACCCGTCTAGCTTTGTCGGGACACCCCCAGCATGCGTCTTTGGGGGAGGCGTGAGTGAGTCCTCTGGCGGCTACCTAGCCGCCACTCAGGCAAGCCCCCCTTGCATGTCTCATGTCTGGAAGTCAGATCATGCCTGATGGAGAACCCCAACAATTGTGGAGTTTGGTGGGGCTGGTGGGTGGAGTCGTAATTCCACTCCTGCATGTTTTGTCTGACACTCTGGTGTGACTATTCTGTGGCACGCGGCTTACAGTGCGCATGCGCATGGGCCTAACACTTCTGTCGCGTGCATGTCTGGCTCCCATCATTAACCACGTTTAACATTCTGTTAAACTACATAGAGAAAGACAACCCAGACAAAAATGCAAGCTTATGTAATAGCCTTGTCCCCAGGCTCTCCCTCCTCCGCAATATAATTTCATGTATGACCTTTGACCCGCCAAAAGAAAAACGGAGGGAGAGCCTGGTATATATGGGCAAGTGACTGACACTGAATGACGTCAAGGTAAACATTGTTGTACGTTAGGTGGCGTTCGAGTTGTGGAGTCAGCGTACAAAGGCAGGTACATGTAAGCATGTGATACCACTCTACGATGCCGTACTACTTCAGACAGCCTGGGCATAACTCAGCAATACAGACTGTGTTGGTTTGAAGTAATGTCACAGCATTAAAGGGAACATCACTGCATATTCAATCTCGGGTGGGACTCAAACCCACCACCATCGCTTTCTAGGTGACGACGCTCTTACGAACTGAGCTACCGAGGCAGCTACACATACATGTACATGTACATTCTGTACACAAACGTATAAATGTGCAAGGCTATGAAAACTAATCCCATGTACATGTACATTTACTGAACAAACATGTGCACATGTATATATATATGTACAGTGTATATCCATCACCTCCTGCCTGTAGCACAGGGTTCTTCAGCAGTTGAGAAGCCTTTGGTCTCTTGCTGGCCTTCACTCTGCTCGCTGGTTCTTCAGAACATTGTTTATGTGCTTCTACAACTAGTCTCCTGTTCCTGAAATAAATTTGTAGCAAAAAGGGTGACTGAGGACTGGGTGAAATAGGAAGGAACACACTTTGTGACAGTGGGGTATTCTGAAATGGGTACTCGGGTAGGGTATGGTAGGGCTGCTCCTCAGACAGGTTTTACTAGCTGTCAGATACTTACAGAATGCAATTATGCTCAAAATAGTGCAAGCAAGTTGTCAGATGGGGGACATAGGAGGATATCCCAGTGTGTGTGTACTCACCGGGAACATTCAGTGTCATTTGTGCTGAGTTGCTGCCACAGGAGTTGACAAGCGT
Organism: Theonella swinhoei; assembly: GCA_963970385.1. Taxonomy (NCBI): domain Eukaryota; kingdom Metazoa; phylum Porifera; class Demospongiae; order Tetractinellida; family Theonellidae; genus Theonella; species Theonella swinhoei. The sequence continues at coordinate 9,793,407 of OZ019948.1, read as the reverse complement.
AAGTCCCCATGTCATCATAGCACAGTCTGATTACGAAGAGAGGGAGGGGGAGGGGGAGAGATCCAGATCCAGAAGATCTGGCTGACGCAGACTACTACCCCACTCTCTTTGTCACTGGATAGGCCTGGAGGGAGGGAGGTAAGAATTAAGGGAGAGAGGGAGGGAAATCCATAGTAAAGGTTCCCTATACATCACATATCACGGTTTGTAGCTGATCTCCTTCGACTGTTGTATGATGTCCCTCACCTGTACTTGCAGCATCCACGGCTCAACGAGCAGGTTGGATTCCTCATCAGTAGGTTGAATAAATCCCTGTTCTCTAGATAATGAAATGCAGACAGAGGCGATATGGGCAAGCAAAAGGCAGACAGCGGACAGCTGTTTCGGGCTAGTTGGCCCTCATCAGCGCCGTGTATGTTTAGTTGCTCTGCGACGGCCTAGAGTTACATACTCTAAAGCCAACAGTAATGGGCAGGGCTGGGGTAATGAAACCACCCTGGCCCTGTGCAGAGCAAACCAAGCAAACGGCGGACAGCTGTTTCGGGCTGGTTGCCCCTCATCAGCATGTACGTACATTGTATGTCTTCTGTTCGCAGAAAGTTGCAAGCACACACAAAAAGTGCTTTGCAACTTCCTCCCGAGTGACACCACGTGGAGGTCGAAGACACTCTTAGGAGGATTCACACCACAAACCTATACATGTACATGTTTTGCCTAACTTTTCCATTGTTAAAGCAGTGTGAATCAACCGTAAGGAGGGATGTCACAGGTTCATACATAATGTTGCTTAAAGGGAATGGTACACGTGCTGCACGTAAGTTAACATGTAGTTTTATGATTATTAGTATGTGGACAAACCTGTGCAGAATAAACGTGCAGTGACATTCACTTTAAACTGTGACATCCACCCTTCAATGTACTATCCAATAACGTTTTTACCTTTTATACTGTGTTTATGGTACGATATTGGATAGTACTGTACATGTACCACAACAAATACATGGCATACACTCACTCAGGCTCACACATACACTAAAAGAACCTCTGAGCGTGGAGCAACGACTCCTAGCAACAACTCACTCAGGCTCACACATAATATGCATACACTAAAAGAACCTCTGGCATGGAGCAACAACTCCTAGCAACAACTCACTCAGGCTCACACATAATATGCATACACTAAAAGAACCTCTGAGCATGGAGCAACGACTCCTAGCAACAACTCACTCAGGCTCACACATAATATGCATACACTAAAAGAACCTCTGAGCGTGGAGCAACGACTCCTAGCAACAACTCACTCAGGCTCACACATAATATGCATACACTAAAAGAACCTCTGAGTGTAGAGCAACGACTCCTAGCAACAACTCACTCAGGCTCACACATAATATGCATACACTAAAAGAACCTCTGAGTGTGGAGCAACGACTCCTAGCAACAACTCACTCAGGCTCACACATAATATGCATACACTAAAACAACTAGCGAACGACTCCTAGCAACAACTCACTCAGGCTCACACATAATATGCATACACTAAAAGAACCTCTGAGCGTGGAGCAACGACTCCTAGCAACAACTCACTCAGGCTCACACATAATATGCATACACTAAAAGAACCTCTGAGTGTGGAGCAACGACTCCTAGCAACAACTCACTCAGGCTCACACATAATATGCATACACTAAAACAACTAGCGAACGACTCCTAGCAACAACTCACTCAGGCTCACACATAATATGCATACTCTAAAAGAACCTCTGAGCGTGGAGCAACGACTCCTAGCAACAACTCACTCAGGCTCACACATAATATGCATACACTAAAAGAACCTCTGAGTGTAGAGCAACGACTCCTAGCAACAACTCACTCAGGCTCACACATAATATGCATACACTAAAAGAACCTCTGAGCGTGGATCAACGACTCCTAGCAACAACTCACTCAGGCTCACACATAATATGCATACACTAAAAGAACCTCTGAGTGTAGAGCAACGACTCCTAGCAACAACTCACTCATTCACGTGCACACAGAGTACATGTTTGCAGTTAATGATCGACAGGACGCAGCTAGCAATCATGCACTGTCACAACAAGCCTTGCATTGCCACGAAACTTCAACATTACCAAACACTTCACTGGGAATATCCATGCAGTGGCGGTGATACCAAACATGGCACTTATCACACTGGGCCATTTCATCACCTGGTTGTTCGGGCATGCGACAGGAACAGTGAAGATCTACGGTTTTGGAGGACTTAACTGCAGCACTCTTCCGTTCACCACACACGGGAAAGCGTGAAAACTGGCATCTCTCTAAGCATGCGCTCAAGTGCTGCCGTATTGTTCTGTGATCAAACCTCACCCGGCATGGGTTAAATCCACTACAAATATCAAAGGCATAGGCAATGGCTAAAACACCGCAGTCGGATCCGTTCGACTGCTTCTCAACATCCATCATCCTGACTACCAACTTTGCTGCTGAGCTGGAGGTCATGCTCGCAATCAAGTGGATTGTTTTACTTGAAACCGAAGAGTACAAACTGTCGTATACACTTACGGCCCCATTTTCACAACCAACAGTGGAGACAACACACCAGTGATTATTTCTGACATGGATAATCTGGACAAACTCCCTAGAGTGAACTTGAAACCCTAACACCTCCTGGAGTGTAGGGGGCTGCAAGCCCAACATGTTTGGGAAATGCTGAAGGAGTAGCATCTGAGCAGCTGCGATTACCTTTTCTGTTAGCCACCCAGTAGGGGAGACAACAACTCTCTGGTCATCGTGGGTCAGAGCGTACAGTAGATTCTTTATCCACATTCCACACCCCACATCCTCGTCCTCTGAAGAGGAAAGGATTATAGCATATTCAGACTTCTCTGGCAAACTGCAGTCGCAGTGCTCGGTAACAGCCACATCGCGTGCTAGACTTCGAAGTGAGATCCTGGGTGCCTGACGCCAACCGTGTAGTGGAATGGAAGCGCATTTGCTGGGTGGTACATCCAATTCACTACCAGAAAAAGAATTGGTTAGGACACCCTTGGGGCAGTACAGTTGATAGTGATTACCGAGATCCCTTACAATGCGGCAAGGAAGATGGCGCTGACCCAACAAGCCACTGTGGATGCACACATAGTCCCCAACCTTCATCTTCTCTACCTTTTTCTTCTTAGCAGGGGGTGCTTTGCCCCTCTCCCTTGGGGCAGCTTCATCTCCAGGTGGCTCTAAACCACCATCTGGCACGGGGGAGATCCCTACATCACCACCAGGGGGGGGAAGAGAGTACGGCCAGGGTGACGATGCCGCGAGTTCATGGGACAGTCCTTCTTGTGAGCTCTACCTTCAGCTCCACAAGTACATTGAGTCATGGAAACCATGTCAATGATGTCGTCCTCTAGGCACCACACATCTGACGACACATCTGAACCAGAGTCAGAGGACGTCGACTCTTCATCTGAAGAGTCAGAGGACGTCAACTCTTTATCTGGCTGGTGCTCAAAGTCAGATTCTACACCGGTGGCTGTGCACCCCTTTTGACTCGAGGTAGTAGCAACTCTACCTTTATTCTTGGGACAGTCCTTGTGGTTCGAACGTCTGTGTGTGCTAGAACCACAAGCTTTACACTTTGGCTTTTCCACCTGACTGCCCTTAGCTGCCACTTTGAGGTCTTCACTACACGTACCTTGCCCGTGCTCCAAAGACCACTCCTTTCGACGTTGCACCTCTCGAACTCCCTCTCTTTTCAACTTCACCATACCCTTCTTGTGCTTGCTTTCAGTATCTGACATTATGTCCATGAGGTCATCATCCTCTAGGCACCACATGTCTAACGACACATCGGAACCAGAGGATGTTAATTCTTCATCTGAGACGTGCTCGGTATCAGATTTGATATCAGTGGGTGTGTAACTTGAGGTAGTGGTACCTCTACCTGTCCTCTTGGGACAGTCCTTGTGGTTGTGCTTGCTCGAACGGCAAGCTTTACACTTTGGTGGCCTTTTCTTTTTTTTACGGCCCTTAGCTGCCACATCAACATTACAGTGGAGGTCGTCTTCATCGATACCATACGTATCTTGGCCGTGCTTTAAAGACCAGACCTTTCGACGCTGTGCATCCTCGGTTCTTTCTCTTAACAACTTCACTCTCCTTCTTTTGCACGTTTCAGTTTTAATCTTTTCTAGAGCTCTCTTTCTCTGAGTATTGTAACTCTGTAATGCTTCTTTAATGCCATCAAAGACAGGTAGCTTCATTCGCCTGTACAATTCGGGGATCCAGTGGTAATGCGTACCCAACTTCTTGTGCATGTACGTCAAGTTGGCCTGCAGTAAGCCAAGATTAGTGGAAAGTTGGTAATGAAGCCTTTCCAGGAAGATGTGCTTTGATCTGAACCTTATTAACACATTGTGGGATGCTTCCAGGGAATTTGAGTGACCCCGTTTGAGAATGGGGTGTACTAGCTGTTTAGCTTGACGAGCTCTCACGTAACAGTCAATTTTATAAGCCAGCAAGTGGAAGGGGCAGGAGAGCTTTATTCTAGTGCTGTATGGTTTCCCGTCACACTTTATGTCATCTGGGTCCTCGCACTTGCCACAAGAACAAACCCTCAGTGGGTGGAATTCACACTTTCCTCCCTTCCATTCATGCCTGTCTTGAACGTGATGTAACAGACTCTTGAGTCTCTTAACAAACTCTCCGGAAGACTGGCACTCCATAAGGATAGATGTGAAGTTAGTATGTGCTCTAGCTATAAATTCTGGACAGAGGCACCCACAGCCAGGCCCGTGCTTCTCTTTACAGTGACAGGTCACACGACTCACCTGGGGAAAGACCTTTCTGTACATTTTAATCAATTTTGGGGGGAATGCCTTCATTTTGGCACGTTTTTCCAAGATTTTACGGTGAGCACGACCGGCATGACCGCCACAGATCATGATGTGGGCATTTGGAAACAATTCACGTACAGCATTTGCAGAGGAGGAGTCTGCATCTTGCCAGTGGACGGCAATTTGCATCCCCTCCTCTTTAGCTTTTTGGAACGTGACACGTGCACCGTAACCCTCTGCCGACTTGGACGTTCCTTTATAGAGCTCATCCTTGATTATTTTATCTCTACCTTTCTGGCAGATGTGTTTGTAATAGAGGAGAGCTCCGGTTAAATAGTTGCGGATGCTGAACGTAGCATTTTTGCTATGCCAGCCACGCGTGTGCCACATGCCATCGGCAGCTGTTACTGCACGTGTCCACGATCCAAGCTCATCACCATCCATCTCCTTCATCTCTTGTTTGGCCAGTTCACACACTTCGTCCGGCATCTCTTGCACAATCGGAAACATTAGTCTAATGGTGCGCATAAACAGTGGCATGCTAACAGCTTCAATACCCAGTGCATGTTTCAGGGTTTTGTAGTAAGTAGCATGTGTACAACCAGAAATAATAAATGCAACCTGAACACACAGGCTGATTTCACTGGCATCAATCAGCTGGGACACAGATGAAGTGGTGAACGTGGCACTTTGCAACTGGCACCCATCACACACATAAGTAATACTAAGGGAACCTCCCAGTCCCACACTCTTCAATTCTACAGGAATTAATTTTCCAGTACAATTGGGTGTCTTGCACCCTCGTACCGAATTTACAACTGACATGAATTTTTCATGTTCAGCCAAGTCCATGAACGCCACTTTTCGAGATTCAACTCGTTTCAGTTTTATCTTCAAGCGGCGTTCAGGGGTTGGCACATACAAGGAGTCATTTAGTTCACTCACAGCATCTGATGAACTAGCATCAGTAAACTGCATGTCTGAAGATGACTCCTCCCCTGGTGAGTCGAGGTTGGAATCCTCGCAGAGGTCCAATGAATCCACATCACCTACATGTACATGCATGATGTGCAATATAAAATAGCAATATACATGTACATTGTAACATGCATGTACATGTACATGTGTGATAAGACGATATGGGGACTAATTACTTAGTGCAAAAAGGTATATACTGTAGAATCGGGAGCATAAGTACCGGTACCTATATTCGGTAAGTACGTATTTTCGCATTATGGACAATGTGGGGTACTTATAATCATAGTGTACTTCACAACGAGTTGAAATTATGCACAGTCGGCAAGGCAATCGGGGATGTGTCCGATTACATGCTAATCACTGTCCGGCGAGCTTAACCACTATTGTCGCCGCACTGTGCGGGTTGTGGGCTTCTCTCTCACAATGAAAAGTGTCTCTAGATTCACCAGTTTGGAAAATATGATAGCCCTTTACACAAGAATGTAGTAAAATGAATAGCACTAAGTGCAAAACCCTTGGCACGTTAATTTAACCGGCTACACATTGTAACCCCAACTCCCGTCTATGAGTATAGCTATTGTCCAGCCACAGAGAAGGCATGAGAAACACGCTGTATTACATTAGCCCATATTTCAGGTAGCGTTTAGTACCCCGTTAGGCTTTTGAACAACAATCGGTACATACCTCGCACATTACTTCATTGTCTATCCCATCTCTCCAAAATGCACGTAGCCCTTTGCGCATGCTCACTGATGTAACAAAATGGCCGAGTTTATGTAAACGGAAATAGCCGTAACGAACCATTTATTTAAAAAGCCTTTTTAAAAATCTTTCCCATAGGGTGCTGATTCATGTGGTGTCCGTTTTTATTGGGCGCAATGGCAGAACTTGCCGAAGACACACACACACACACACACACACACACACACACACACACACAGACACACACACACACACACACACACACACACACACACACACACACACACACACACACACACACACACACACACACACACACACACACACACGCACGCACACACACACACACACACACACACACACACCAAGTACTGTAACCCTCCTGTGCATGCACCAAGGGTTAATGAGCTAGCTAGTACTACCACACCGTCAAAGTAAGCGTTAGGAATCCATTTAATGCCCAGCAAATTCATTGCGCATATCTGAAATTGCTAGTCTATTCGTGTTCACCTGGGCCCCGGAAGTTGCTGTGGTTTTATGCGTTATGCAGGCGCGTGTCATTTTGACAACTTCCTGCATGTTTGTGGGTAGTGGTATGCGCAGGTAACTGGAGGGAAACCACGCAGCAGTGCTGAACGCTACGAGAAGTGCGGTTTTTCGAGTACTGTAGGCTTGGTTAGGCTGAAGATTAGGGATAAGTGGCTAAAAGGTGAGCCATGACGCGGGAAGTGCGTTGATCCATGATGTCATAGTTCAGTTGTACCGTTTTGACTGCTACGCTACATCTTATTGAAAATATGGGCACCCAACTTGTATCATGGGAGCCTAGCTAGCATTACTAACCTGAGAAACCCGGGTAGCCCTTTTTTTCTTGCTGCTTTTCACACTAGCAAACGCTTCGAGCACATAAGAAGCCTTCGTGCGTAAACAGCGCGTTTGGTTGAGATCACGCGCACTACATTCCTCGCGGTCAATGGCATCTCCATACTTTCCTTATGGGACATACAGCTATCTTTGGAGTGGTAGAGATTCAGATTTAGTGAGACCTATCACTAGACGCGGCAAAACGAGAGCAATCCAATGGTACTTTTTATTTTGAAATTGGGTGAAAAATAATGAAGTTATTGCCAAAATTCGAGGGTCCAGGTGAAGTCAAATAGACTTTAGTGGGCTGATGGGTACTAATAATCATGGGGTACTTTTATTTGCATGGGTACTACTATTCAGAAAACTGGTAGTAACCATGTTAATGGGTACTAATATTTATGGGTACTTGTAATCGATGGGCACTTATACTTACTAACTATACTAACCATGTTAATGGGTACTAATATTTATGGGTACTTGTAATCGATGGGCACTTATACTTCAGAGTTTATGGTACATGTATGTACAGCTAAACACAAGCAGTAAAAACCAAACGAAAGGCACTTAACCCTCGGTGCGTATATGAGCGTGCACGAGTCTTTGACAAAGCTTGCGTGCTAATTAACACGCATGTGCGTAAAATACCACAGAGCTGAGTCGAGTTCATTTCTCGCTCTCACATGGGCTAGCTTCAATCTCTCTCAGTAACTTCTTGATTACATAGAATGAGCAAAAACTGGTCCGGCGCTCATTAGCATATTGGTACCGTTTCACGCCGTAACTTTAAATGCAGTAGTTCCAGGAAAATCACCTTTTTAAAATCCAAGCCTACACGGCACTGTTACCGTTGGTATCACTCTTTTGCGGCCTTGTGCCAAATGCATGCAGCTTCTATCATACCAAAATCCTTCCACAAAATGGCTCTACTACATGTACTACTAAAAGCTGACACACGTACAACACACGAACTATGCTTAACGTACAGTGCGTACATTCCGATTTACCTTCTCTACCTCCATGTCTACCTAACTTTTCATTCAAGCCGGCCATGTGTCCATGATCTAAACGTAAACAAAAGCTTAGTCCCTGCACTCCCTACTCTAGGTAAGTACTTGTACATGCGACTCTTTAACAATGACTTGGCATTGATGTGGGTTGATAGTGTTTCCATCATTTAGGCTATTTAAAAACTTTACATGCATATATCTCTACCTCCTCCCAAATCTTTTGTAGCCAACTTTACCTGACTTCCCAGTCCTTCCTACCCTCCCTCTCACTAATAATCTCCACATTACAATTAAAGCCAAAAAGGACACTCCCCTCCCTTTTTTATATCCCCTAAGCACTCGGGCGGGAGCGAGCCAACCTAGTCGTACAGCTGGCACAGGTAAGCTCATATCCCCTTTAACTGCAAAAGCCAAGGCCCCACCCCCCACAATTAACAACCCTAATGCAGCTACATGTACTTGACCCTTATTACCCTCCCAAACCTCCTACATCATTCTTTATAAATACAACAGAAAACAGTAAGCTACAGTCCTTTGCTATCCCTGATAACTTCCCTCCCTCTAAAAGTATGGCTACCTCTACACACATCATACATGTCCCCCAGAAAATTCTACATTGTACATATGTATGTGATGGATTCTGACGCAATCTGAGGGATAAATACAACTTCCTGACCTAATTCTTTCCATCAACAGGCCCCCATTAGTAGCGGTGGTCAACTTTCCACGACTTCCAGGTCTACCAGCGGTATATAAGCTTACCGAACGCGTACACTGGGTCACTTGTCTTCACGCGCTGAAGCTATTTGTGACCTTCGCAAAATTCTTAAAACAGGCATGTTGGCTACTATAGTACAGGTAAGCTTACACACCTGTCTCTGCATTTTACTGAGCTATGCTGGCTACGGAGCCATACATACACGTACGTATAAAAATCTTCGAGTACGATCAATCAACTGTACGGTACCGTACCATAGCATAGCGTAGTAAATTATTCTATGGTCGGTAACGTACTACTGCAAGACCGTACTACGGCGGCATAGTGGGGCCTATACTGTATATACACCTACAAATTACCTTCAAACTCACCTAACATGGACTTGGAACCCCTCCCAACCTCTCTCACCTGTGAATGTTACACAGAGATCAAACAACCACACACACACACACACACACACACACACACACACACACACATATATGTAATATATAAACCATGGCCAAGAGGTGTATATGTCAGATATATCACAAATAAACTTCCGAACATGGTTTATACGATATATACTGGTTGGACATGGTTTATACGATATATACTATGTTGAATATTGATGAGGTGTATATGCAATATATAAACCTGCCGTTACCATAGCAACATAGCATATATATATATATATATATACACGCATGTATGTAGGCACGTACATACATATATACATACATGAACGATCACGTCCATAGTGCACTAAGAAAAAGGTAGACTAAAGAAAGGAGCACTAACCACAAACACATACAACACATATAACACATGGAGGCCTCAATGGCTTCACACAAGCTTCAACAGCTTGGAAAATTAGAAAATAAAACTATGAGCCTCAATGGCTTAGAAAATAAGAAACCCACACATACGCATTGGCAACTCACGAAACTCTAGAAGAATGACCGCCTACTTCACATGGTATTGACTATAGTGTGCATGCACACTTTCCGCAGGAAAATGGCCAACCGTACATATGGCTTTCAACGGAACAGTGCTGGGTCTGCAATGGAGCGGTTTCAGAGAAAACCCCACAAATTTTTGGACCTCCGTTGCTTGCTGAGTACGTGACAGTATTCTCAGGACACGCACACACACACACATACACACACACACACACACACACACACACACACACACACACACACACACACACACACACACGAACAATCACTCCAAGAGATGCTGAGAAAGGCAAGGCAAAGCAACACAACACAACTCACCCAAAGCAGTCGTTTTTCAAAGAAAAATTGGCTGCCTCAGGTGCCCACGAGTGCACAGATGTGCGAGACCACAAACATCTTCCTGAGTAGATACCCAGCTGCGCACTCTATAACACATGCACATGTGTACATGCATAAACATGGTCAAATTTGTTAGATACACATGCTAGATTGTGTACTGCAGCTTGTTCCCAGACCCTTGACTACATGACCCAAGTATCCATATTTGTGGTAATTACAAGCATGCCTTGCTTTTGTGTAGGTGCCTTTGTGTACTATATACACGTACATGTGTATAGTACACACGGGTTGAGCTGCCGTCTGATTTGTATGCAGGATTCAGCCCGGCCAGCTGAGCTGCACAGCCCATCAGTATGCGCAACAAAAGAAGGTATTTTAATGATAGCTCACCTGCTTCTTTGGTCTGTCCATTCTATGGCTCAAAAAAATCACCAAAACCATGAAACGTTGAAATTCAAACTTTCACGTGATGACTGATTGCGTCACGTGATCGCACGTGGATCTTCTAACCAGGGGAACCCCTGCTATAATGGCATAAACGCGAAGTGTACACGCGAGGCTATGCTAAACTAATAGTAACGTATGACCCTTTGCCCTTTTTGTTTCTATGACCTTTAACCCCACAACGTCCTTACTACGCATGCGCAGCCTACAAAATAGGCGTAACTGGCGCGAAATACAAAATTGTATAACTCTCCCGGCTGCAGTTCTTGCAACTATAATTGCATCACGCTAATCAGCGGCCGATGGGCAATCGATCTGGCGCCTTTTCACGCGATTTCGCGCGACACCGACCACGCCCCTTTTTGCATACCTTAACAGGTGAGATGTGACTTAACAGACAGAGATGTGACTTAACTGGTGAGATGTGACTTAACAGCTTGTGGGTTGGGTTGAGTACACTAACTACCCAATTGCCTGCAAACTACTAGCTACCAATGATGTACTAGTACTGTATTTTCCAGGGTATAAGTTGCACTTTTTATCCAAAAATTTGCTTGAATTTTCAAGTGCGACTTATACTACTAATGTGAGAAAAAGGGGCATTACTGTCTATGGCGATGAAGCTGCTTTTAAGGGGTTCCTGCTGTACACCATATAGTTTAAAGAGCTCAAATTTTTGGAAGGCTGCGAGGCCTATTAGTAATTTTTAAACTCTCTCATGCAACAATAATAACATGTGTAACCCCATAATAAAAGATATGTAGGGTGGGTTGACGCATGTCATTTTTCTCATCCCGTTTTGCTGCATACATACTGCCCTCATCCCCTGTCTTGCTGCATGCAATGCACACGGGAATAAGAAGCCTTTTGATACAAAATCGAGGTATATACGTACTAGGCCATTTGAAGAAGAAGATGGAGAGATCGGGGTTTTAGCAATTTCATGTATGTCATTGTAGCAGTGTATTTTACCACCTTTGAGAGTGTTATCGTGAATAGAAACACATGTAGGCCACGTTATGTGCCTAAAATGTCTTATAGCTGCCGCATTTGAGAATTCTGAACTATTACATTTGTTAAGGCTTAATGGCCGTGTTGATGCCATCCCTACATAGAGAGTCTCCCTAAAACTGCCTTTAGCCTCTTTTAGCGGACGCCTATCGTATAGCAGACAACTACTATGTACCAAGTGTTTCCCCCTTTATACTGTACTTGAGATACCTCTGAATAGCGGACACTCTGTCTTCCACTGGTGCTATTATAGCAATATAAAAAACTAGCAGACATTCTAATTAGTGCTCATCTAAAAACTCCACCCCCTCTTATACACTTGTGTATGCATGCCGGTGTAGATCTGTACACCGTCCCTCTGTCTAATCCTTGATCGCTAGATATTTATTGGGTTGGCCCATATTACTTGAACAGTGTTGCTTCTGACTATTTTCTAGTCTAAGGCAGAGTGGTTTCATGTCATAATCGTGGAGATATATTAATATAGAACAACCTCCAAATAAGGGTCCAAGCCCTTTGTACGAAGGTGTCCCTCATTAAGATGCTCCTCTGTAATGATATTCATACCCACTCTGTGCACCACAAGCATAATGCTGAGACAAGCCTATAGATGCCACTGTTTGTCCCCTTAGCATTTTTGTAGTTAGAGACATAAATATTGTCAATTTTTTGGAAGGGGCTGTTTTTATACAGCCCCTAATGTATGCCCTCTCTCTCTCCCTCTCCCTCTCCCTCTCCTGCTCTGTTCTCTGAGCCAGATCTTTGCACATACTTCAAGTGAACGTGGACAAATGGATGAATTCAATGTACATACATACATCTCCCGATGTCCTTACCCTACACAGCTTCCAATGGCCCTTTCTTACCCTACACAGCTCCCGATGGCCCTTGTCTTGGTGAGTCAAGAACTTGCACATAGATGTACATCTACCAGTTCCACTGACTAGCCGTTACCCCATGTCCCATTTGCTCCTTTCTCTGTGTACATCCCAAAATTTACTCTCTACCACTGTACCGTACCGTACCATAGCATAGTGAAGTAAATTATTCTACGGTCGCTATCTACTGTCACTCTACGGTCTGTACCGTACTACCGTAGGACCGTACTACGGCGGCATAGTGGGAACTTTTTTGGGCCCATACTGTAATTTTAGCAAGCTTATCAGTGTGTGTGTGTGTGTGTGTGTGTGTGTGTGTGTGTGTGTTTGTACATACATACGTGATTGTTCATGTGTGGCCCTATTGGGGTGTGGGGGATGGGGATGAGCAAATCCCCTTATTATTGTGTGTATATATATAAGAACTACCATGTCCAGGACATCTCACTTATTAGGATCAGCTTAAGGGAGACTGGATTAGAGAGGTTGCACTGCTGCACACATACAATGTAGCTGGCGTTCCCAGTACCTACATCTGTATACATAGGTGCTATGTATCGTCTCTCTTACACTAGCAAGGACAGGTACAGTACACTGTATTATATTGCTCTGCCATGGCTTAACAACAAACAGATCACAACCACAACATTGTGCTTTACAAATGGTAGTGAATCATAATGTAGCTCCAGTGTACATCCACATGACCCCCATCAGGTCTGGATGCTGTGTACACTGTCTGGCTGCAGCACATAACGCCTGCACATTTTTTGCAGAGCTATCCCACATCCAGCCCCTGCCTACTGTGCATACACTTACACACCCAGTAGTGTAAACCACAAGGGTTTTACTGATGTCTCCCTATATAAGATCTAGTCCCAGCTCTTGGGCAGTCAGTGCAGGTCACTGGCTCATCAGTGCAGATGACTGCCCAGTGCTGGTCACTGGGCCCCTGGTGCTGGTCACTGGGGTCATGGCCTAAAAAAAAATAGAAGAATATGCACCTGCAGCGAGTTCGGTTGTATATGGTAGGTAGAACTGCTCTCCTGTGCACATAGGCATGCTCTCCGTAATTCATTTGTATTTGCACATAATTTGCAATTATGGTAGGCGGAGTGAACTTCACTAAATTTGGAACGGCTAGCACTACTGAGCCACGAAGCAGCTGTCCACTGTCCGCTGTTTGCTTGCCCATATCACCTCTGTCTGCATTTTATTTTCTAGAGAACAGGGATTTATTTGACCTCAACATGACTGATGAGGGATCCAACCTGCTTGTTGACACATATCCTCTCCATTGTGGTGACCTCAGACAGTGACTCCAACTGGCTCTGTCAGGTGCATTACTACTGGGAGAAGGAGGACTGTATTCCAGGATTACCAATGCAACTGTTGGCTACTAGTATTACCTCGGGAATACTGGAAGGTTGGACTGATCTCGCCACCACCCCTCTCCCTCTCTCTCTCCTTCCCCCCCTTTTCTTTCCCTTTCCCTCTCTCCTCCCTCCCCCTCCCCCCTTGATCCCTCTTTCCCTCTCCCTCTATCCTCCCTCACCCCCCCCCCCCTCCTTCTTCCTCTCATACTCTTTACCTAATCCCTTATGTACACTCCTTATACATGTAGACTGGTCATCACTCCCCTGACTGATCCCTTCTATTGTACACTAGTGGGGGCATTTCATATGTGTTCTGATATGTGTTCTGATGCATCATGTGTGGTGTCATTTTCTTTACTAGGCATACACGGCGCTGATGAGGGCCAATTAGCCCGAAACAGCTGATGAAGGCCAATCAGCCTGAAAACAGCTGTCCGCCGTTTGCTCTGCTCACCTTATTTTCATGTACATGACATCTGTAATACATTTTGGCTTTTTATGTCCAAGCCTGGAGGCTCTTACATGTGCATTGTCTAAACCCTAGAGACTGTGTCATACGTACTCTATGTATATTTGAGTATATAGTTGTTAAGGCTTGGCTGTTTATATCTGTATAGTGTGTGAGTTTGAACACTGGGCTCATGAGGAGAATACCCACCATCCCCAGTTCTCAAAGCTGGGCATCTGGTGTAACACCCTTTAGTTAGTGTGCTACGTGCACATACATACAGGCACATGTATTGGTCTTGAAGCCTGCATAAGGACACCTCAGGTTCAGGTGCTAACTCCATACACACCATGCATACAAAATGCATGGTGTCGTTGCTCCACGATCAGGTTCTTTTAGTGTATCACACAGTACTGTAGTACTGTGTATATAGGGATTGCTATGATCTATCCCCATATGTAAGGACTTTCACTTTCAGTTTGCTACCTACTGGACTTCTGTTTGTGGATTCCGTAAATCAAATCAGGCATTTCAAAACCTCCAAGTATGACCACAATTTAGTTCCCATGGCCATGTCCAATGCGCCAAAAAAATCTGTATGATGTAGAGTCAATGCCAAGGGTTATGGATTTCAATGCTCCATATTTTGTTTGAGGTCATTCTTGTGCATATGTGTGGGTGTGGGTGCATATGTGCAGCTGGCCCCACTAGCATTTAGTTTTTAAGTAAATTATACTTCAAAATGGTTGTAGTGCCTCAGTAGCTCAGTTGGTAGAGCGCTTGCAGCTGAGTGCAGGAGGTAGTGGGTCCCACCTTTGGCACATTTTTTTATCATATTTCTTTTGCAATTTGCCACTTACAGTGTACCCAACCTGTAGGGCATCCTTAGGGCAGAAATGGATTTTGTCCAAAAAACCTACCACAAAAAGCAAGACATTGATACTATCGAACTAATGGCCTGGACTACCTCGCCATGGCAAGTTCTTTATTAGGACACCTCTCTAATCAGGGCTGGCAAGTGCTGAGGCATGGGCCTGCTTGGACTAGTTTAACAGGTATACATCACGTGATAGTCATATGTCATGCTACATGTATATGTTTTACGTGTTCTTGATACATCATGTGATAGTCATGTGAGCATCATGTGATATTCATGTGACATGTAATTTTATTTCACTATTTGTATGTGTAAGCATCTTGTGATAGTATGCAGACTTCAAGAACTAAAGTACGTGTGCCTGTATGCATGTATATGTGCATAGCACGCTAGTAGTACACCAGATGCCCAGCTTTGAGAACTGGGGATGGTGGGTATTCTCCTCATGAGCCCAGTGTTCAAACTCACACTATACAGATATAAACAGCCAAGCCTTAACAACTATATACTCAAATATACATACAGTATGAAACAGGTGAAAAACTAAAAACGATTACACTAGCCAAGAAACAAACTGATTATCACATCAAACGTTTCGGGAGCTATACAGCAACCATCATCAGTGAAATATGAACAGAACCTAAGAAAGACAACAGGATGTAAGCAACGGAATGCAAGTGATGGAATGCGAGAAACAATGGTGACAACTAAAAAGGTTAAGAGATCTTAGAGAGTTGTACAAGGTTGTCATATTCAGGAGGGAGTTGTACAAGGTTGTCATATTCAGGAGGGAGTGTTTCTTGGCTAGTGTAATCGTTTTTAGTTTTTCACTATGAATCCTCCTAGCCACACAGGCCTTTTTGCAGTATGAAACAGTCTCTAGGGTTTAGACAATGTACATGTAAGAGCCTCCAGGCTTGGACATAAAAAGCCAAACATAGGCAAATGTTTTACAGATGTTATGTACATGAAAATAAGGTGAGCAGAGCAAACGGCGGACAGCTGTTTTCAGGCTGATTGGCCTTCATCAGCTGTTTCAGGCTGATTGGCCCTCGTCAGCGCCGTGTATGCCTAGTAAAGAAAATGACACCACACATGATGCATCAGAACACATATCAGAACACGTATGAAATGCCCCCACTAGTGTACGATAGAAGGGATCAGTCAGGGGAGTGATGACCAGTCTACATGTATTAGAGAATTTACTGGCCGAGAACTCATGACTCTCATCCTCAAGAACATGTGGTACATAGAGAGTTAATTATTATGACAATCACATGACAATTTAGTTTGATGGTTACATCATTGTTTTTTGTATTCTCCTTACTTAGGTCCAGTATAGCATAGGTGAGTGTACCTACCGGCCATTCCGTTTTCACTTCAACCTAAAACTGAAAGCTGATATCTCTAGATTCACTACTAAAACCTCAAACTGGTATCATTGGGATATAACAACATTGATGTATACCTCCACACATCCTCCCTATCATAGGTGGTGGCCTTATTTCAGAACACATACATGTGCAAGTAGTGGATATGAGTGTTGTTTTGTGTGACACATTGGCCATCAATGACCATAAAGGTCCCCTACAAAGGAGCAGAAGTTCTTTGTAGCAGGTTTAGTAGGAGGGCAGTATTCATTTTTGAGAGAGGTAGGTATGGTAATGACTGGGATTGAGCCATTGGAAGGCATATTGACTGCTGATGAGGCAGAATTGTTGAGTTGTTTGTTACAGCACCAGTGCATTGATGGATTGGAGGTTCATGCACCTGCTAGCATTCAATCACGACAGACATATTTCAGTACCTACATGTACCATCCCTATACCCTTTAAACACTTGTTTGTGTTATGCTGCATGAGAGGTGTTCCCTTTGCAGAAGAGCCTCGGCTATCTTACCAGAAGATAGAAAGTCTTTAATTACTACATTGAATATCTTCACATAGAGACTTACGAATTTTATATTGTGCAACACAGTGCCCTCTCACTTTGCAAGACCTACTACTACACATACATGTAGGTAACCACACACAATACCGAGTACAAGGTACATAATCACTTGCACATCTCATTCTCTCCTGTATAAACAACACTTAGCTTACTGTTCCTACAAATGTGACCATGCATGCAGGCAATTACGGCTTCACCATCCCTTATTCCTCAAAACCAAATTTTGTCACTAAATCATTGTGCACAAGAGGATCTGCATTCTCCTCTCTCCTCTCCCTTTTTGAACCAGCTGTATGCATGGATGCCAGTCACCACCTGCACTGTGACATCAATTCTAAACAATGGACCCAGTGTACCCAATCCCAGCAACACTATGTATATCTCATTACATAATATGCAAGTGATTACATTCCTGCTGCATATAGTTTACATTCTGGCTAATATAGAGCAGTGTTTACATTCCGGAGGCTTGACAGCTGATCAGCTGATCACAATCCCCCTGGAATGTAAACAGCTCTTACAGTACAGTACTATATGTGTAAATGATGAGGAATGTAATCATCTTGTAGCGGCTCATTGCTACGCACAAGTTATTGGCAGCAGAAAATGCAGGTCCGCGGACCATCATTACTTCTCCTGACTGTACAACTCACACAGGTTGTTCCTGTGTGAGTTGTGCAGTCATTACAGCTGATGAAGGTCCAGGACTGAAACGTTCTGTATTCTGGTAGGACAGGCTCAATAACTTCTCCGGTAGTAATCACTTGCATATTTACCAATGTAGTAGCGTCGCTTGCTTCCCCTGTAAAGAAAAGGTGCTTGCTTATGCTCAACTTTGACGTCTATTTGTCCTGCAATTATCATTGCGCAACCAATAGCGTTGCAGCTATAAATACGCGGTTACCAAAATAGAGATGAACGAATTGATTGGCCTTCATCAGCTTGGGATATAACAACCAACAAGATGAACGAATATAAAGTTGTAGTAATGGGGGGAGGGGGGGTTGGGAAAAGTGCTTTGACAATTCAACTAATCCAGAACCACTTCATTGAAGAGTACAACCCAACAATTGAGGACTCTTATCGACAACAAGTAGTTGTTGATGGCCAAACCTGCGTCCTGGACATTCTGGACACTGCAGGGCAGGAAGTATATAGCGCTATGAAGGATCAGTACGTAAGGACTGGGGAGGGGTTCCTGATCGTCTTTGCTATTGATGACATGAAGAGTTTCGAGGACATAGACTGCTACAGAGGCCAGATAAGAAGGGTGAAGGATGCTGATGACATTCCCATGCTCTGTAAGTCACTAGCTGTTCACTAATGCTGTAATTTACATGTCTCTCCCTCTTCCTCCGTCTTCAACCAGTGGTCGGTAATAAGATAGATCTCCCTCGTAGAGACGTGGATCAGAAACTAGCGTCACAATATGCAAATACACACAACATGCCCTACATTGAGACGTCTGCTAAGACTAGACAGGGTGTGGAAGATGCGTTTTACAGTCTTGTTAGGGAGATCCGACGCTGGGTGAGTAATCTCATTGCAATATATACTTGACCCATGACTGTACACAAGCTGCTACGAAGTGTCTTAGCTGGTACTCATGTTGTGTGCAAGGCTTCTAGTCTGCTCACTTTACAATATTGTGCCGTGTACAAGCCATAAGTCGAACTTCTTGTGTACGTTACTGTTGGAACCTCAATATTCTTTGGAGTCCCCCATTAGTGTCCTATTTGTTGAGTATTCCTCATTCTGGGGTCCTTAATAGAGGGGTTACGCATACCCCCAAGTGTGAAAACTATACTCTCTCTCTCCTCAATTTTCCCTCTGTCTGCAGAAAGAGGTCAAAAGCGACGACACTACCATCAAAAACAAGGGAGGCAAGAAGACCAGAAAGTGCCACCTACTTTAAATTTTGCACCCTGCATTAATTTAGCAGCTATTTCATATGCTATTAGTATGCTCATTAAGTATAAGAAAACAATTTCCATTGTTTTCTCCATCACGAAACACACGCAGTATATGACTAACTTTTTTCTTTTTTTTGTGAGCAGTATTTGTGCTTGTTTTTTGTCAACATTGTACGATTTTAGTAAGTTATAATGCACTTGTTGATCAAGTTGTGTCCAGGTTTGTTTCTATTTCTGTACTAGTATTTTGAAATATAATGACATACAAAAACTCACATTGCGATACAATGGTACACCACATATTATGTGGTACATAAAATCAAGGCTTGTTCATTGTATATATGCATGTTCCAGAGCTAGGGCACTCATGGTTGCTTGGCTACATACTTAGCTAAGTTGTCCAGAGTGATGATCTTAAGTGCAGAGTCTGCATCTAATTTTACAATGCCGTCCCCCTCATCAATATTAATTAGTGAGCCAATTAGACCTTTATTGGGCCCAGTGATTCCTTTTACCTGAAGGAAACGAACATGTAATACAAGTGTTTACACACACATGTACACACACAGGCGCACAGGGACATGCACACACACACACACACACACACACGCACAGTCTACCTTATCATATTTATTGGGAGGGGTAGGCTCCAGGTAGCGTGTGGGAATGTCCACCTCTTGACCATCGTCATAGAGATACACACTGGCCATCTTGCCTGCAAGGGCCCTCACAACACCTGTTTTACCAGCATGCTGACTTTCCTGAGGAAGAAGAATGAATGGAAGAGCAGCAGAACTGCACACGACGACTGGCACAGAGAAATTCCACAAGGTGTAACACACAGTGGCGATATCTTACAAAATTGTCTTTGACTACCACCTCGATGTCTGTTGGCAAGATGCCTGCACCACTGTACAAACACCACAGTCCGTGTACTGAGTTTGTTTGGGAAACACTTCCCCTCAGAGTGTGTATGGCAGAGTCATGGACATATTGGGTGCCGTGTAGTGAGTGCCTCAGGCAACATTTATACACTATTGCATTGCCTCCTCTCCCAAGTTGTATTGACTCTAACGGCATGAAACTCGTAGTACAATCCACAATGTCAACAACCAGCCTCTGTCTCTGTGAGGGCAACTCACTTCCAAGCAGCAGTGGCTTCATACAGCAACTAGTTGTGTTAACAGGCTGACTTTTCAGAAAATGTCAGTCTGCACATTAGAACTCATGATAACACTACAGTATGTATAGTGCCCCCTAACACTTGTATACACCTAGTATCAACCACCTTATCCCTTTCCCAGACACATTACTCCCAAAATGATCAGAAGTGGTGTGTGACTACCTATCTTATAATGCACTCCACAGAGTCCACCTGCAACTCCAGTGCACTTGACAACCATCTTGCAAGACACAGTATACACAAGTAAATAAAAAATTTAGGAAATTTGAAGTGTAATATAGGAATTGCATAAAAATGAACAGAGACAAGATTTGGACACAGACATGCTATATACATCAATGTACTGGTCAAAATTCAAATTTCCTAAATTTTTTATTTACTTGTCTCTTGTCATTTTTTTTACTATTGTAAGCAATAATTCGCCCTAGCATGTCCTCTCCATATCCATAAACATCTGACCAAGTATTGAGCTACTGTATAAATGCGTGATTAGTACTGAGGGCGTGGTTTGGTTGCAAGAAGCAGCTGCGTACACTTTGGTCTATAAGCAAACCGCAACGTACTATCAGTCACCAGCGCTTTGGCTTGGTGGTATATAGTATCGTGGTAGAATAGCGTGCCGTTTCTCCAGCAGACGGTATATAAGCGTGGGTACTATAAGGTATATATGATATAAGCTTACCGAGGTATATACGTAGAGGCAGAGCACGTGTGCAGTGTTCTGACAGTGAGAGTAGCACAAGAATCGTCAACACATCTCTGTTTTGCTTATGTAGTACTAAGTGCTAGTTTCTTTACAAATCGTCAACACGTTCTCTATCAGCCAGTTCACTCCGTGCCTAGTTGTTAAGCGCTAGTTGCTAAGCTTTTGCGCATGCGTGGCTGGTGTAAATGACGTCATTAATGAGTCTTGTCTCATGACGTAATCATTTTCTTGTATGACGCAAGTTAACTATATACGTAAAATGTATGTACTATGCACGTACATGTACATTCAAAATGAATGACGTAATCGCTATATATATGTACATGTATTGCATTGAGAGGAGTGTTAACATCATTATTACAAGAATCACAAGGGTTAATAAAATATGCTTTTGTCATGTTGCCATTAGCGATGATATCTCTACACATGCTAACTGTCAGGTTGATGGTTACCATGGTTGCTAAGTTTTGCTCATTAGTTATCCTCATTCATAATACATTGCTGGGAGAGATAACGATCAGTAGTACATGAACTACAAGGGTTAACGAAAAAATTATACCTCTATTCCCCAGTACGTATTGATACATTTTCACATGCAAAGATTCAATTTCATTGATTTTATGGTTATTGAGTTACGCTTCTTCAAGAATAATAATAAGAAGAAGAAGAAGATGAAGAACATGGGCAAAAATGTGAAATGCACTTTTGTGATATTACGCATATCTTACATCACAGATCAACCAATTTTTGTTTCATGGTTATTTTTCACGCATTCTTCACCTTGATACCATTAAAAGTGGAATCAACTTCAAATTGAAAGTGAAAATGAAGAATATCCTTATATATGGTTTTCAATGGGGATAGACCATAGCAATCCCTATATACACAGTACTACCGTACTGTGTGATAGCCCTGTACACAAGGGCATATATTCTGCATGTGTACCTTCTATGAGCAGGCAGCCCCAATGCATAAGTACCACATATTTACAAACCCTTAGCACCACTGGCCCCACAGCAACATGTATTTTAGCCAAGGTTACACTTCTACTACTAATTAGGACTCTAGATCTGATCTGGTAGAAAAATATCCATGCAGGACTGAGAGCGGGGCTTGTAAATGTGCATGGCGGGTTGTTTATAAAGGATGATTGGAGGTTCATGCACCTGCTAGCATTTCAATCATGACAAGATTATGCAGACATATGTATTTCAGCACCTACACGTACCATCACTATATCCTTCAACACTTGTTTGTGAGGTGCTGCAGGATAGGTACATGGGCACAAATGTGTTCCCTTTGCAGAGAGAGCCTCGGCTATCTTACCAGAAGACAGGAAGTCTAGTCTTCACATAGAGACTTACAAATTTTCTACATATGCCATAGGACTGTATATGGGAAACCAGCAATGCATAATGACACATTCACCACATCTTTAATAGAGATCTGAGGGCAGGTGTGAGTGAGCCCACAGACTCCAATGGGCTCACCACTGTCAAAATACAATCACATATACATACTGATATGCACTGAACATGTATGTGATGTGAGTACCTTTTACATAGTCTTTTGGTGAAAGTTACTAGGTATTCTCATGTATGACGGTGCTTACTACCAGGTATGTATGAAGTCATACATGCCTATTGTTCACCCTAGACCAATTAATACAAACCACAACGAGAGGAGCCAATAATATCTGATCTCAATACTAGTGAAATGCTAAACATTGTTGGCGAGCAGGATCAAGAGTGTGCACGCAAAATTAGAAGCACGTACAGAGAGAATCGCCTGTTCACATCAATAGGAGGGCTCGCTACACTCGCCAATAAATCACATTATAGTTGCTTCATAATCATGTACTTTGACTTCTAAAGTGATGACTATGATAACTATTGTACGAGCCCCCATACATGCCTGTCTGCCCTCTGCAACTACTATTTATAAAGTCTGTATATATTGTGCAACACAGTGGCAAGACCAATTACTACACATAGGTATAGGTAACCACACACAATAGGTACATAATCACTTACATGTCTCAAATATTCTCTCCTGTAAACAACACCCACATACATGCCCATAGACACTCTCCTTGATCAACATGGCACACTACTTCCTACATGTACATGCTACACAAAAATGCCAGCTCACATGGTATAGCAGCACACTTTAACCTCAGACACATACCATCCTCTGAAATAAGGACACCTCATCTTCTCACAACAAAATATGTTTGTGGACGTGTTGTATGTCGGATGTGAAATATACCACAGAAGGGTGAGAGTGGACCGTTGGTTAGCCCTTCGTTCTCTCCCCCTCCCACAGCACATCTCACCTCCTCCACACACTGGCAATGGAGTTGGGAGACAGTTAAACCTCTAAGGAAGTCTAATCCAGTTTGTGGTGTACTGGCTTCTAAATATAGGTTACACTATACCCACCAAGAAATCTAGTGGATATACTACAAGACTAGGAGTGTTAAAGTAGAAGAAGAGAGAAGAGAGAAGAGGTGACTAAATGTAAGGATATGCCTAAAACGGTCCAGTTATAGTGTGTGTACAGATCACTCAGAATGACAGAGCTAGTGGGAGAGGAGGCACACTTTACAGCAGATTTTAGCACTCCTGCAACACTAGAGTACCTGCTAGCCTAATTACTATGTATACACCTGCACATGGACAAGTAGGTAGCCACTCAGGTATATTAAGGACTGGGTCCAGCACAAAAGTCATCAGATTTAGCAATACTTCAGGAATGAATTGTACAGTAGTGAATGACTTTATGGAGATCAAATAAAGCTTAACCAGAGCTACAACGAAACCAAAAGAAGGCGTGGCAAAAATAAGCCACGCCCACTTCAACAATGGGCTATAGTACTTAGAGCAGCAGGCCTTTTCACACTAAAACCGTAAAGGCGGATTAGAAGACGCCGACTGTACACAATGAAAGGCATACCAAATGAAAGTAAAAATAAGGCTCTTAAATCTATCAGGATGTAGTGGCGTTCGCACATATGAATAAGGAGAAATCAACGAAAAACGTTAAAACGGCATATCCCAGGCGTCGAATTTCGGCCATACCTTCTTTATCCAAAGGCGAAGAGATAGTACATCTTGATAGTATAAATATATAATATAACTCTATTCAAAGGTACAAAAATTAGCGCAGCCTGCAACAAATCCGCCTCGCGAAAGGTTAGCATGAGCCGGCCATCGCTCTTCTATCACATGATATTACGTAATCGAATATTCGCGGGGAAAGTCCCGCGTACACGCATTGCGCTTGCTTGATCACATCATTCGACTCATTCTGTGCGGGAATTCTGAAAGTAAAGCAAACGTTAAACCAAATCAAGCGAAAGTCATAGGTAAATTCTTATTAAAGATAGGATGACCAACAATAAATGTACTGGTTTAAATTTCAGATCAGCAGTCAAGTTCTTGGCATCAAAAGACTCTTATCGGCAGCAAACCTCCATTTCTCTATTGAAGTCCCATCATAGCCTTTCTAAAATGTAAGGGAAATACAGAGGAGTAATACCTGAGAGTGGGGGGGGGGGGGGGCAGGAGGAGAGACAGTGGGGGGGGGGGGGGGGATTAGGGAGGGAGGGAGAGAGAGAAAGAGAGAGAGAGCAAGAGAGAGAGCGAGAGAGAGAGAAAGAGAGAGAGAGGGAGAGAGGGAGATATTACAAGCTTACATACAATACATAATTCACAGGTTTGCTATTGTTGCATTACAAGTCAACTGTGGTTATGCACGAACTGCAATTCGGGAATTATCTAACCCCAAACGAGGGAGTAGTCGCCAGCACTTAGACAAAAAAGTGCGCCTTGAAGAATTTCGTAAATTATTTGACATACCAACATTCCATCTTACAAGCGCATTGTTTGACAGTAACAATTCCCCTCTACCAACAAAATTTGATAGGCTCTGTGAAACTACCCTTCACTTTTTTTCCAAAAAATGGCATCCTCATTCTTCACGCCAAGAATATATTAATAATTTCTCCATAACAAAATGGAATGAACTGTCAACCACTGCAAAGGAAAGCCACAAATTATCCAACTGTGATGGATGCTATAACCTGTATTCATCCCTCCAACATGCCTATCCTGGTAAACCATTCTATGAGTCCCAGGTAGTAGTGAGCCTGCCACCTATTATCAAAGAAAATGATCTAACAAGGACTGTCCTATCTGAAATAAATCCAAAGTGGGAGAATCGATTCTCACATACATTCACAGAGTCCATCACTAACATACCAGAATTGAACCTGGCACACAAGAAAACAAAAAATGAGCAAAAAAAGAGAGGAAAGGGCACGAAAGCGAAAAATCACTGCTTGTATTAATGATCACTAGAAACACAACAATGTCATTACTAGCAGAGGCAGAATCTCTAGCAAGTTATGGTCGAAAAAGACTAGCTCTTTTGTATGAAAAGCCTATCACTCCACAGAGGGTTAAATCTCATTCTCCAAATGTAGAAAACATGGCATGGGACATAACTAGTGCTATGACAGAGTTACAGAACTTTCCACCACAACAAAAAATTAATTGGTCTGAAATGGCCTGTCGCTACAAAATACCAGATAGAAATGCTGGGCAGGTTTTAAAAGAAACTGCTCAGAAACATGGAATTGACACCGCCAGTTTAGAGCATAGTGAAAACACTATCCCCCGATTACGCAAGTGCAAAAGTCGTCTGCCAGAGGGAGAGATATCTATGCCATGTATGCCAACTTCACCATCTGATCAGCTTGCACTAATTGGAGATCGCATTGAATGCATACAGGAACTCTCCACACCAATCACTGCTAGTAATGGAGTGGAAATACATGATTCCATGCGGGTTTTTTGTGGTGACAAACCTGCACAGCAGTTTGAAAGGGGAACCCAGATAGGGGGTATCTATAAGTGCGGAGGGTGTGGATGTAAGGATGTGATGATGATGGATTTGGCACATGCTTTTCAGCATTCTTGGAGGTCACTATCAGATATTCAGACTTTAATTTTGGCTCGAAAGTTTGGCAGCAAACCTGGCTGTCTAAAGCCACTAGAAAATCTAAAAATAGCAGACCTGAGAGTAGAACTACAGTCAAGAGGGGTAGACACAAGAGGTTTACTAAAACCTCAGCTGTCACTACACCTCACCGATATTCTTCAAGGTGTACAACGAGTACCAACACTTCTTACTCTGGATCCAACAGAATCTCTTGCCTCTATCAATCTTTCAATGTATGAAATCCTTGATTGTGAGCCCCTTCATGACATCAAAGGCCACCTGCAAAACCTGCTACCCGAAATACCATACTTGTTGCCAACACGTTTGCGCTCTGAATGTCAGCAACTTCTTGACACGACACTACCCAAACAAAAAGGGTCAGGAGCCTTCTTGCGAGTAGCAGCAATTAAGCTTCTCATAAAGGTACAAAATGAACATGTAGATCCTTTGCTCAAGGCACTCTTGAGTACAGTAGTAAGAATTTCATATTCCCATGACTCTGAACGCACGCCAAAATCAGTTCTGAGGTTATACAACCTCACATGGTATCACCATGAGCTATGTTGCTACTTCCTTTCAAATCCTAAACTTCAGAGCCGCTCACACCTTTTTGGCATATACCTACATGATCTAGTGGTACATGCACCAGCCATATACCAACAAGTTTGCCTAAGATCTACAAATACTGAGAGTCAAGAGCGCCTCTTCAGTCAGGCTAAACATATTGGACTTAAAGCCACAAATCGAAAAACAGAAAACGTATTGCCAACCATTCTGGTAAGCATGCAAGCTCGACAAAATTTAGGTGATTGCCAACATTCCATACGCAAACAAGACACTATGGTTTCTACAGCACCATCAAAGCTTTCATCATACAAAGGCACATACATAAGCAATGCCTTTATCACGAGCCGCCTATCTAGCTGGCAGGCACATCTCATACGCATTAGCAGTTACCTAAAGCATGGAGAAGATATATGGTGGAAGAGGGAACAACATGGTGTTAAGTTCCTTGACAGTGCTAACGATCCTTCGATCCAATCTGTTGGCCCAAAACTATTCCATTTTCGTAGTACTACATTACCTGACATATACAAACAGATATCACAAGACTGGGATTTCATTCTTCATCAAAAGGTAACACTCCCTTCCCCTACTATCCGTCTCTGTGATTCAGATGGAAACTACCAAAGAACAGCTAGTACTTTCCCCTCACTACAGTGGACTCTACATGTACCCCACACCTCAATGAGGCCAGTCTCTCTCCCCTCGCTACAGTGGACTCTACATGTACCCCACACCTCAATGAGGCAGGTCTCTCTCCTCTCACTACAGTGGGAACTACATGTACCCCACACCTCAATGAGGCCAGTCTCTCTCCTCTCACTACAGTGGGAACTACATGTACCCCACACCTCAATGAGGCCAGTCTCCCTCCTCTCACTACAGTGGGAACTACATGTACCCCACACCTCAATGAGGCAGGTCTCTCTCCTCTCACCACAGTGGGAACTACATGTACCCCACACCTCAATGAGGCCAGTCTCCCTCCTCTCACTACAGTGGGAACTACATGTACCCCACACCTCAATGAGGCAGGTCTCTCTCCTCTCACCACAGTGGGAACTACATGTACCCCACACCTCAATGAGGCCAGTCTCTCTCCTCTCACTACAGTGGGAACTAGGGCCGGGGTTTCAGCGAGGTGGTGGACCTCCCAGGCATTTGTCGAGCGTTGACTCACGTTCTCATTGACTCACTGCCCGTTGGAGAGGAAATGGCGTTCGGCAATACCCTCGGTTCCTCCCCTCTCACATGTACCCCACACCTCAATGAGGCCAGTCTCTCTCCTCTCACCACAGTGGGAACTACATGTACCCCACACTTCAGTGAAGCCAGTCTCTCTCCTCGCACTACAGTGGGAACTACATGTACCCCACACTTCAATGAGGCAGGTCTCTCTCCTCTCACCACAGTGGGAACTACATGTACCCCACACCTCAATGAGGCCAGTCTCTCTCCTCTCACTGCAGTGGGAACTACATGTACCCCACACCTCAATGAGGCCAGTCTCTCTCCTCTCACTACAGTGGGAACTACATGTACCCCACACCTCAATGAGGCCAGTCTCTCTCGCTTCACTACAGTGGAAGATCCGTTTAAAACAAAGTTGGTCAACTGCACACCATCACGCAAGGAAGTGTTGCTACCAGTGAACTTGCTTCCAAAAACAAGTGCTACATGCAGCTCACAAGTGCAAAGTATGACTACAGATGTGCAATGTACCATAGATGCCCTAGCACAATCTGATGGTGACAATGACACACTACAAACAAAAGCTTCAAAACTCATTTATAAAGTTATAGGTCAAAATGCAGACCTAATAAGATTTGATCAGCTTCGAGTGATGTTCAGAGAACAACTTTAACACAAAAAGCGAAAGCCAACAGTAAGTGAAAGAAAGGAATATGAAATATTGACCACCAAACTTCAGAATTATGTTTTATCCTGCAAATATAAAGCAAAAAGTGCCCTAAAAGCAATGGAAATGGAATGTATAGCCAAAAAGGGGCTGCAAGTTGACACTACCAATCCAACATACAATAAACTTCTCAAGGAACTAGAACTGGCTAAGAAAGTATTGAGTATTTGGTCACATTTTAAAATATAGATTTGGCTCTTTTAGAATCACAGATACATGCAAAGCCTACATGTACGGTACAGGGTGGTAGGTAAGGGCATGGGAGTGGACTTTACACGGAACGGTAAAGTTATTTAATACATGCAGACAGTTCAGTTCTACACTACACGTATAATACACCCGTACGGGGTGTAAACACAACGTTTAACAATATATCACAGTATATCAGGATCATAGCCACACCATTAATGGGGTGTATACGCAACGTCTAATAGAGCTACAGTACATGCATGTACATACACGCACGCACTACATGTATACTAACCTTGTGAACTTCTTCCTGTTTGGTTCACGATGCCAGGAGTCCTTCACAGAGACAGGTAGGTAGTCCCAAGTGTAGTGTAGCAGCTACAACTAAAACCCGGTACCCATCGTTGAAAAATCATGAAGCGCGCGCCGGCATTGCGACTATACTGTACTAGCGCGCGCACAGCGCGCAGAGCATGATTATCACGCGATTTTGGATGACGTCTTTACGTAAATATATTGCGCGTGGGTGGAAAATCGGTCCCAGTCCTTAATGCACCTGAGCACATGAAGCCTCCTAAGTACAGTGTGGCTCATTGAATTGGCAAGTGCTGAAAGATGGGGGAATGGGAAGTAATAGGAGAAATAAGAATTACTGTGTTGGGTGCAGATATCTGTATGGCAATACATTTACAATCCATTTGCATACGTGTGCTTGCTCAGTCATCTGTACACATGGCTCTTTCAACCCTCTGGAGGTCATTAACTCCCAGGGGTCAGAGTGATAGGGATCAACTATATACTGATAAAGGTATAAAACAAGTGACAGGTGTATAAACTTTCTAGATATATACCACTGTCTTACACTGATATTGATGTGTAGGGTAGTGGTCTGGGTCTCAGCTGACTTTTTTTTATACAGGTTATTTTCCAAGTGGCAATTTGACAATTAGGCCAAAAGTTACAAATGCTCTCTGTGTGCAGTGTGAATCCACCTATATATGAGTAATGACATTGTATTGCTCCCAACCTCCACGTGGTGTCACTTGGCAGGAAGTTGCAAACACTTTTTGTATGTGTTCACAACTTTCTGCAAACAGAGGGCTGTATATATTGTATTTATGTCAAAATTCCCTGTAAAAAAACTATAGTGACAAATGTGAACAAGGATTACATATACTTGTCCAATGTCTGTATACATCACCCAGTGCACAGGACCAGTTTTTGTACTGGTTTCAACCAATACCAGGTCTCATCAGCTGTGCTGGCGTCATGCACGTGTACATTTACTGTTCAAGTTCAGATAACATACATGTAAGAAGCTTGTATATACACTTGGGTGTCAATGCTCCTTGAAGAGGATGTCACAGGTTCATGCATTGCACATACACAAGCAGATAAAGGGCATTAGTTCTTATTAGATGATGGGAATTCTACTATAGAGTGATATGTAATATGACGATTAGTATGCATACATGTACATGGTATCTAGCATACCAGCCAGATAAAGTAATGACAGAAAGGAATCTCTCCTCCCCCATCACACACCAAAATGACACAAACACAAAACATACAACACCACACAACACAACATGGGAGCAGGACAGCCTTGAGAACTGGGGCGGTGGGTTAAAGAGTCTTTTACAGATAGTCAACTCTCCCCACACACATGTACATGTGCATGTGCAACCTAACCTACAGTCTGCAAACACAACATGCCCATTGTTCTCCTGGAATGCCATTCCACTAAAACTTTACTTGTGTAGTTAATGCAGGTCTATCACATATTCAATCTTTACGTGCCATAAACGTGTATATAAATTTGCCCACACCTCCTACAGCAGCTACTGGTGTTGGACCCTAGTTTGTGGATGAGCTAAATTGCAGTCACACTTAGAGGTTAGAGGTTTTGCAACTCCTGATTTGATTTATGGAATCTACAAACTTCTCTAGTTGGGACAACTCCTAGGCTGTGCATGTGCGGCAAGGGTTAACAAAATTAAATATTTCAGAGGGTGTCATAGCTGTGTAAGGACACACATATACCCTATATACATATACGTATGTACGTACATGTACTTCAAGATACTGTGAGACCAACAGGGGCGGTGCAGACTGTCAGTGGGGTAAACCTGAACCAATTAAACGTGACTTTTCCAAAGTTCTTTACATGTACATGTACATGTACAATGTAGTTTAGGACCACTGTTTAGCTGATGTGCTCATAAACTCCCCAGATCCCAGCGCCCCTATATATGTACCCAAGTATGCTCTCCCTGACCATTGGCACCAACCCACATCCGAAAATACCTCTCAGCACCCCCCCCCCCCCCCCAGATGAATCCCAATAACCCACCACCCAGTTCCAGCCACAGGACAAGGTTTGCTAATGCTACACATATTTACGGTATGGTGTGCATCCACCCGACCAATATATACTATCGAGACTATACTCAATCTGGTGAAGTCAAACCCAATATACATGTACATGTGGCCAAAAGACAGAACAAGTGTGTAACTTGTAACTTACAGAGAGAGAGAGAGAGGTTGGGGGGGTGGGGGGTTAGCACTTCAGTGTTTGTTCAATATAATGTGTAGTCTAGTTGTATATGTGTACAGTGTTCTCCTCAAAGTAGATGCGTCTCTGTTAATGGCCCCTCCAGTCTTTATTTTGTTCTAGTATATTGGTTCACCCACATTGTGATACCCTCTTAGTGGAGTCTCAATCCTCCCCTAGGTGTATATAAAACATGCACATGTGAGAATCATTACATGTAACGAGAAGTATACGAAAATTTGTAGGCAAAGACAGAGACTAAAAGAAAGAAGCTTGCTGCCTAACATTCCAAGTAGCATTTCTGTCGTTAGCATTTGTGGTTTAGAAGGCTCTGTAGTTGCTGATTATGGCTGTAATATCGCCATAGGATGTCAAGGTAAGCCATTACTTCTGAATGAAGCATTTATAACAAAATCCATTCTATATTCTGATCCGTGTTGCAGCAAAGTAACATGGTACCTACATTCTGAGAAATAGTCTCTCTCTCACACACACACACACACACACACACACACACACCATGTATCTGTAAGCACCAGTTTTATAGGCCAAAAGTATATCTTACAGGTAGATTCTTCCAGATTGGCTCTAATTAGAATTACCAGTACATACAAATGTATACAGCAGTACGTATGGGTCTGTACACTTCCTGACCTAGTACCACTTGATAACACTGATCTTCTTGATACACTGTACACACATGTTGGTGCATGAACGTACAAAACACCCGCAGGTGGTAGAAATGCTCACTCCTCATGCTGACAAAACTAATCTCACGGACGAGATACAACAAAGCTCCCTCGACCAGTGAACCTGCCCGCCCAGGGGACCTAGCTACTAGCTGAGCTGGTGGCAGTTCCTAACAAAGCAAACACGTTTACTCACCAAGACTGGCAAAGTCTGAAGAGAAGACGGATAAGACAACGTTAGCCGGACGTCACACGTAACAAAACGCCGAAATGCTAACATGCCAGAAAATGCAGAAAAGGACAATGCACACAGACGAGGCATACTGGCCAATGAAAACCTCATGCCACATGTGAATTATGGACATGCAGTATCTTGCGCCCCCCCCCCCAACACCAGTAGGTGATAGTGTGCATCAACATATCCTAGAACAGAACCACTAGTATACAAGTAAATAAAAAATTTAGGAAATTTGAAGTGTAATATAGGAATTGCATAAAAATGAACAGAGACAAGATTGGGACACAGACATGCTATGTACATCAACACACCTTTTAGTACATTGATGTATATAGCATGTCTGTGTCCCAATCTTGTCTCTGTTCATTTTTATGCAATTCCTATATTACACTTCAAATTTCCTAAATTTTTTATTTACTTGTCTCTTGTCATTTTTTTACTATTGTAAGCAATAATTCTCTCTAGTATGCGCTCTCCATATCCATAAACATCTGACCAAGTGTTGAGCTACTGTATAAATGTGTGATTAGTACTGAGGGGCGTGGTTTGGTTGCAAGCAGCAGCTGCGTACACTTTGGTCTATAAGCAAACCTGCTAGCAACATACTATCAGTCACCAGCGCTTTGGCTTGGTGGTATATAGTATCGTGGTAGAATAGTGTGCTGTTCCTCCAGCAGACGGTATATAAGCATATATACTATATGGTATCTATGATATAAGCTTACCGTGGTACATACGTAGAGGCAGAGCCAACACACTGTACGCGTGTGCAGTGTTCTGACGGTGAGAGTAGCACAAGTATCGTCAACACATCTCTGTTTTGCTTATGTAGTACTAAGTGCTAGTTGCTATACAAATCGTCAACACGCCAAGTTCTCTATCAGCCAGTTCACTCCGTGCCTAGTTGTTACGCGCTAGTTGCTAAGCTTTTGCGCATGCGCGGCTGGTGTAAATGACGTCATTAATGAGTCTTGTCTCATGACGTAATCGTTTTATTGTATGACGCAAGCTAACTATATACGTAAAACGTATGTAATATGCACGTACATTCAAAATGAATTACGTCATCGCTATATATATATGTACATGTATTGCATTGAGAGGAGTGTTAACATCATTATTACAAGAATCACAAGGGTTAATAACATATGCTTTTGTTATGTTGCTATTAGCGATGATATCTCTACACATGCTAACTTTCAGGTTGATGGTTACCATGGTTGCTGAGTTTTGCTCATTAGTTATCCTCATTCATAATACATTGCTGGGAGAGATAACGATCAGTAGTACATAAACTACAAGGGTTAACGAAAAAATTATACCTCTATTCCCCAGTACGTAATGATTCATTTCTACATGCAAAGATTCAATTTCATTGACTTTATGGTTATTGAGTTACGCTTCTTCAAGAAGAAGAAGAAGAAGAATAAGAATAATAATAATAATAAGATGAAGAACATGGGCAAAAATGTGAATAGCACTTTTTTGATTCTACGCATATCTTACATCACAGATCAACCAATTTTTGTTTCATGGTTATTTTTCACGCATTCTTCACCTTGATACCATTAAAAGTGGAATCAACTTCAAATTGAAAGTGAAAATGAAGAATATCCTTATATATGGTTTTCAATGGGGATAGACCATAGCAATCCCTATATACACAGTACTACCGTACTGTGTGATAAAAGAACAGTACTGTAAACTCAATGGCACAAACATACTAGCAACGCTACATAGCACGCTACATAGCAAGTGATACATTCCTTGTGATTGCACATATACATGTAGTACTGTATAGTAGAATAGTGTTACATTCCAGAGGCGTCGGGCCAGCCGATCAGCTGTCACGGCCACAATGCTGTAAACACTGCTCTACTACTTATACGCGTAAATTAGGAGGAATGTAATCGGTTGCAAATTACGCAGAGCGTATGCAAGTGACACCTTCGCTCTCTCTTATATGCACGAAGGGTCATCCAGTGCAGGCAACTATATAGTTTGGTCTCATTACCTGTGCTGGGGTGTATGTACATATACAAGTGTAAAAACATTTCCACTAAAATGTTGGAAGGATGTAGGGATTGAAGTGCCAAAAAGTATAGAAACAAGGTCAAAGTACACCATGCATGCAGACAAAGGCAGGGGATGATAGCATGCAACAATCATAACATGCGTAACCCCTTTTAGCATTTACAGATGTACGGATATGGGGTTACGCATGTTATGATTGTTGCATGCTATCATCCCCTGCCTTTGTCTGCATGCATGGTGTACTTTGACCTTGTTTCTATACTTTTTGGCACTTCAATCCCTACATCCTTCCAACATTCTGGTGGAAATGTTTTTACACTTGTTTTACTGTTTTTTTTTACTGTGTGTAGCAACACATATAAACCTACTGACTTTCGTGCAGAGTTCTACCTCCCGTCCCATACCTATAAGCAGGATATCTAGCAATTTTCAGTGACTCCTACATCATGTCTTGTACGAATATTGCCTACTGAGTACAACAGCGGTTCCAGTTGCCTGCAGCAGTAAGGAAACGGAGCAACGTAGCCAAAAATGACAACACAGCGCTCGAAACAGCTGCAGCTCGACGGACACAAAGCATCAGTAGTGCACAAAACTAACTTCACGTGTTCGGCACGTGAGCAAACAAGAAAATGGCGTCTAAAACTAACACTTGTAAGGTTGCAGACCTGGAGTTTGACGGCTTTGGGAGAAGGTATGTAGATTTTGTGCATCAAGGATCATGTACACTCCAGTATAAATGATTTTCGTGAAAGAATTAGAGCGATTACTAACCCCAGTTTCGCGGTAGGCCGTTTGAACTGAATTAGAAAGAAGAAGAAGAAGATGATGAACAATCCAGGTTTTTACAAATTTCCGAGATTCATTGTAGCTGTATATTTTACGTACTTTGAGAGTATTAAAGTGTATAGAAGCACTCTCAGAGCATGTAGTTTGTCTGAAAAGGCTTAAAACATCTGCGTTTGGGAGTTCTGAGCCGTTACTTTTGTATGGGGCTAATGGGCGTGTCGGCGCCATCCCTACATATAGAGTCTACCGACTCTATGATAATTCTAACCATGACCTCCCAAAGGGTAAGAATGCATAAATATACTGCATGTGAACGCATCATGCAGGTGCAAATCTCTAATTCACAAGTACTCACAGAACAAAAAAGTGTCCCGATTTCAGGGACTGTAAAAAAGAGTGTTTGCAAGTATTTTCATTGTCTGTCTCCCCCTTCCCTCTTTTCACTCAACCACCCACTACTTACTCACCAACTCACTCACTCACTCACTCACTCACTCAATCACTCATTCAGTGTACTTGTAATGCAATCAAGCAATAGGACACATTACAGCATGTACACAAAGGGTTTGAAGGGAAGAATAAGAGAGGAAGTAACGAAGGGGATGTGAGACGGTGAGAGGGAGAGAGGGAGGGAGCTAGGGAGGCGGGTGGTTGAACTTACAATTGAGATTGTTTACCAGCCTTCAGACAAGGCCTCCCGTGTTGGTCTGGCCTAATTAGAGGGGTTCCACCATATACATGTATATATACATACCTGCATTTGTTGAACTGCCACATCCTTGACACAGTGAACACACAGTTCAGGCCTCATTGGACAGGCAGTCTTCTTGTGAGAGTCCAGAGACACATGCTGTCTCCACATCTTACACATCAGAGTAGTCACAGTCTGCAGTGTGGACCTGAAAATGACCATAATATTGGCTGTGTCATGTATACATGCATGGTGAAGAAGCACACACGCACAAGGTTTTTCCCATGTGTGCAGTGGAGGTGATGGAGAAGGGTGAGAAATAAAGGCCCAAGTTGGCTCCGCTCTCACCCTTCTGTGGTGTAGTCCACATTCCTGCATACTAACAACATGCTTGCTATCAAGTGGATCAAGTCTATAGTCAGACAAGTGGACATGTACCATCGATATCCCTATATACCCTTGCATATGCACATGTATAGAATTCTTAGGCCTTTGTTCCCTGATCCTTCCACAGCACTAGGAGACTTTGGTGCAAATTGAAGGCATGACGTCCATGCCTTTTTGGCCATGCCATTTTTGCGGGGGACAGCTACATGTAAAAGTTAGAGGCAATATGGGGTCAAAGGGTAGCTAAACTAAAATAGTGGTAGAACTAAGTTTATGTCCATTCATGTTCACCATTCATGTCCATTCATGTTCACCTGCATATGCATGTGTCCATTCATGTTCACCATTCATGTCCATTCATGTTCACCTGCACATGCATGTGTACATGAAGATACATTGTGCTGCACAGTTGGTAGAACAAGCGAGTGCACAACCAAGGCAAACTCTTTCAACTTGTATGATACACAGGCGAGTTCAAACTTAGCACGGAGATCGTAATGCTGGTGTAGTAAAGGGGGAAGTATGGACATGTACTTTATACATGTGCAGGTGATCTTAATTAACAGAGTGAATGTACAAACATAACACCTTGAGGAGAAAGTGTGCAAGTGATGACACGCCATACCATACCGTCTCACCTAACAAGGACCTGGAACTCCTTCCAACCTCCTGAATGGATCATGTATACACCAAAGCCACAGGCATACACCTGGATGTGGATGAAGAAGTGCCAGTTTAAACAGGCAGGTCTTTGTAGTTACGAGGTACTATCAGGGCCTTGGAGCAGCATAAAAGTCACCAGAACAGGTCATAATTTCACTCAAGAACTCACAGAGCTATATATAGGAGGTTTGTTTTTGTAGCTTCTGTGTGTTTGTATAAATCACTTACTGGGCCTTGTGTCACCTTTTCTTTAGCTGCACGTGAAGGATGACCACCTTGGAAAAAGGTATACATGTATAGTATATAGCATACATAGTATAGTGTGTAAAGGTAGACATGAGGTGTTAACCGATCAGTGTAGGGGGTAGCTACATGTAACATTATTGTCAATGTATATGTAGTTAGTTTCTATTCCAAGGAATAGGCCAGGAACCTACTTATTTGGTAAGGTATAGAAATATACCAGAACAATTGTGGGACATGTAGGTGTTTGAAGATATCAAGGTGCTAGATGAACATAAATGCACTGTATTAGTGAATGAATTTACATACTCACTACCCCTGTTATCTACCTGTTGTTTACAAACTTGTAAATGTGTTTTTGACAATGAGGTGATGTGTTGTGCTCATGTACCAAGTCTCAGTGTCATGGCATAATATACGAGGAAGTTATAGCCATAAACAAAAGTTTACAAGTTTTGTCACCTTAAGGTGTTTGTTGTTGTTTACAAACTTGTAACTGAAACATATTGGTGTTGTTAATGGGTATAATACACAGACAAAGTTTGATGGTCATAGCTACTACCACTAGCCTGTAACACTCATACATATCTCCCATTATAATGTATGGGCGGAGCACATTTTTGTGGTTAACTAGTTAATGAAGGGGTTAATTAATAAAATAATATGACTTTGCACACCGGGTTATGGAACCCCATCACTGTGCAAAGTTTCATCAAGATACCTTGCACGGTTTTTGAGTTACGGCGTTTGAAACTGAACTCGACAACGACGAGAATAGAAAATTTTAACTTTTGTAATATCTCAGTGGTCAGTTGTGCAATTTTAACCAAATTTTGGCCACACCTGCACATCGACCATACCTATCATGTGGTAATGTCAGAAGTGGATCTGATTGAAACTGAAGCTGTGATGTCAATTGGGCATGATGGCACAGGACCTGCGCCATTCCTATATACTAAGCACTACCGTGCTTAGTGATATAGCTAGCCTAACACAAGGGAGCGAAGCAAGCAGACTCTCACTTTCCTCTTTGGAGATATACCGTAGATCCAACTCAACTTTGGTAAGAGTACTGTTTTCGCAGAGGAGCCAAAAGAGACAGAGCTACTCCAGAGGAGGTGCGACATGGAATCTATGATGTAATGGTTTTGCTGACTCAGCAGACAAAGTCCCGTAGAGAATTTATGGCAGCTATAAAGTACGGCCGTTTCCAATCAGGGTTAACAACGGTCAGTGCTGCTATGCTCTAGATATATAATTTCCTTGTTCGCCATGCTGCGAACTCCAGCGAAAGATGATTCGTTTGTGAGGTGTGGATTATCAACCCCATTACTCGCTAACGAGACCTTGTTCGCTGGAGGTCGAATAAGCCAACTAAAGTCTATACTATGACTAACAGTTTCGGCTACTAGTCATCGATTAGCTTCACAAAACCAAAAAATATGACCGTCATGATCCCCGTAAACTGCCATACATTTGTTGGCTGATTCAGCAAAAACGTCATTATGCATGACGATTTGTAACACATGTTGCACTTTTTGGAGCTATAACTCCACTGCACGGCCGTGAAACGCACTTCTCCGGTGCTGACTCAGCACGACTGTGACTAACACATTGAAAAATACACACATTGACACATTGACACATTGAAATACACTAATTAAGTTCAAATATACACACATTGACACATCGAGATGAAATATACACACATTGAAATATGTACACGTTCAAATATGAAATATATACAAGTTCAAATATACACATATTGATCGACACATTGAGAATATCGAATGTCTATTGTACACACATTGACACATTGAGAATATCGAATGTCTATTGTACACACTGACACATTGAGAATATCGAATGTCTATTGTACACACATTATCAAATATCTTTCTTTGGCTTCTTTGAAGGCAGAGTTACATATGAGAGAGGCAAGTCGCTGGATTCGACATGGTACTTTCTCTTTATACTATTCCAATTGAGTGAGTTGGATTCTAGCGAAGTGAAATTACAAAGTGCCCCCTCTGCCTCTATCCGGGACTTTATCCCGGCAGGATATTTTCCCAAAACACTTGGAATTTCCTGCAAAAAGTGTCCTAACAGACACACAAAGAGAACAATCACACAGTAGACAGTAGGTTTACTTACCTGTGGTTTATTACAAGCCATAGCTGAGCCATGCCACTCCTAGATAGGCCGCCTTTTGTGGCCAACCCTTTGTTTGTAGAGATCCGCAGTAGGTCTCGTTCACAGTCATATAGGCATACTCTGAATTCGTTCTTGTCAATTAGTAGAGTTGGCGTTGGCGTTTTGATCTTTGGGTGGCGTGTTTTTGCCGTGAACGCTGATGTCACACATGTCCCAATTGCTTGGGGCAAGTTCGACTCTTTCAACACCACCTCGCCTTCAATTGCAGCACTGCACCCATCCCTTCCACCATCACTGACCACCTGTCCCACACCCTCGTCGTCACTTTCGATACCAACTTCCCCTCCTTCAGTCGT